>BPTQ01000005.1:294026305-294653783 GCA_019973895.1 Chrysanthemum seticuspe
AGTTCCTCCATTAGTTATGGCTGTTGAAAATTCCCTTGATTAGGATTCACATTCCCATGAAATTGATTCCCACGATTGAAATTGTTTTGATGAAGGTTCCCTTGTTGTTGGAAACCTTGATTGGGTCCAGGATAGAAATTACCTTGGTTTTGATAACCTTGGTTCATTCTAGGTTGATTTTGATTCCGGTTAGGATTCTGGTTAAAACCGGGTGGTGCCTGATAAGTATTAGCACGGTAGCTTGGTTCATTTTGAGGACGGTATTGATTACCTCCTTGATTTGAAGTACCGGCTATAGCATTTGCTTCAAACGGACTACCATCGGTGGCAGTACAGTTGTAGTATGCATGAGGACCACCACAAGTAACACAAACTTCAACTTTCTTCACTTCACCATGTGATGGTGTCTGTGTGAATGTGACTTTCTTTTGGTTAGCAAGAACCAAAGCCTGAACAGCATCAGTGAGTTTATCAATCTTAGCATCGGTGCTAGATGTACTCACTGGAGATGAAGTAGAAGGTCCGACATTAGACTGAGTCTGATATGTCTTTGTGCGGAAAGGGCGGACCTGGGACTTGTTTTCAATGATTTGTAAGGCTTCTTTTGTGGTTTTGCTAAGGAAATTACCTCCCGCGGAGGCATTCAAAGGGTCTTGGTCAGCTTGTCTCAAACCATTATAGAAAGTATCCATTTGCATTAACTCGGTAAAACCATGATGTGGACACTTGCGGAGCAATTCTTTGTAACTATCCCATGCCTCCCCGAATGATTCATCAAATCTCTGAGAAAATTTCATTATCTCATTCTTAAGACTTGTGGTTCGGGATGGAGGATAGAATTCGTTAACGAATTTGGTGACTAAATCTTCCCATGTCTTAATGGAACGAGGGGGTTGTTTCTCAAGCCAATTCCGGGCTTGTCCCTCTAGAGAAAATGGGAACAGAAGAAGCTTGATGGCTTCATGTGGGACGTTCTTGTATTTGATGGTAGATGCAATCTTGTTAAACCATCGAATGTGTGCATGAGGATCATCCCGCTCAAAACCATAGAATTGGCTTTGGGTTACTAGATTAAGCAACCCGGTTTTGAGCTCAAAGGTATCAGCCACGATGGCTGGAACAACAATGGCATCTCCGTAACCCTCGATGGGTGCTTGGAGAAGCTCATTCATGGGTTTGTCTTCTGCCATTTCGACAGGGGGTGGTGGTGGTAGACGTTCCTCAGTCACGGCTGAAGGAGCTGAACGTCCTCTACGTCTACGAGGAATCTTTCCAAGTTCTGAAAGTGGACTTGTAGAACTGGAAGAACGAGTGCGCATGCACTAAGTATAAAAATCAATTTTTCAAAACAAATGCGAGGCAAAACGACAAGTGAACTTAACCAATAATCACAAATGAAGTGGCTTCTTTGAAAAAGGTACACCAGATCACAAGGACACAAAGGCAAGTTTTAAATCTGATGTTCGGGAACTTATTATGGTCACACCCCCAGTTAGTAGGTGTACTGCCTTGATTTGCGGTGGTTGATTTTTATGTATAAATTAAGTACCACTGAAAGGACGTAGGTATGATTTGTGCAAAGGGGTTTAAAAACTTGGAAAATATTTTTGGAATCGTCTCGTTTAACCAAATCGTATTTCTTTAAGAATCACCTTAAAAGAAACACAAGCTAGAAAACGTAACGATTGTTTTGTTGTTTTATATTATTTTTGGTGTTTTTAACACTTTAGGAAAAGTGTTAATGAACTTTTTGATTTATATAAACTTTACAAAAAAAAACTTTTTACAAACTGTGGTATATGTGCAAGTACGGGTCTGAAAATGCTTAGAACACGCTTACAGCCTCCCCGGCAGCGGCGCCAAAATTTGATTGGTGCAAAACCGTCAAGTTATCTCACGCAAGCTAGCCACTTGTGAATGACCAACCGTAAGAAACTCAAAACAGCTCAAACACCAAATGCAATTTAGATCAGAGGAATATAATGGATTCCTGGGTCGTTAAGTCCCACGGAGGATGAATTGGTGTATAAACACTTGATCAGATGATAGAATGATCACTAAGGATAGTGATCAGTAAGGTTTTTGATGAATAATTACCTAAAGAAAAGATCTACAAATTACAGCGACTTAAATGCAAATTAAAGGAAATTAAAAAGTTAAAATATATTAAATAAATGCTATCACTATTTTTACAATGATGTTTTTGTGATTTTATAAAACAAAATATCTTAAATAAACTATTTTAACTAAAACGTAAACTTAAGTTATCTAAAAACTAGATTTAAAATGAAAACGTACGTTAAGTCTAAAAATTACGCGAGTGCGCAAGCAAAAACGTAAATTTTATGAAATAAAAGTCCTACAAGTGTAAAAACAATTTTTTTACGTACTATATGACAAAAGAAAATTTTAGAAAAAAGATTTATATTTTTTAGACTTTTATATTTTTTATTATGAATTAATTAAGATTTTACACTAATTAAATGTTTAAAAATACTAAAACTATTTGGAAAAATCTAAAACTTTTTTATAAAATACTTAATACTAATACAATTTTATAAAAAATACAAAAACTGAAAAAACTATAAAGAATAAGCTGGAAATAAGTGAATAAGCTCGTATAAGCTTATTTGGAAACAAAAGGGTTAAGTATTAAATAGTGTAAATAAAAACTGAAAAGGTCCCTAGGGCATTTGGTGTGATGATGGTGTGGTGAGCTGGGTGGCCAGAGATCAAATCCCAGCAGTGGCAATTTTTTGCAACTATTTTATTTTTTTGATTTTCTTTTACAAATTTGTTAAGCTAAAGATTATAAGCACTTTTTTCAACTACAACTTTTTATGAAACTGATTAATAAGCTCAGTATGAGCTTATTTTCTCAACTGTAGCAAGAAAATGGAAATAAGCTAAAGAGTTTAAGCCAAAATGGCTTTTAAGCTAAAAAATAAGCAAAGTGAAAACTGGAAATAAGCTAGACTACCTTAAATAAGCTGAAATGACAACTGAACAAGCTCAATAACTTGAAAATAAGCACTGATTAAGCAGAAATAAGCACTTATTAACTGATTTGCACAGGACACTATGTAAATCACTAGGCACCTTTAAGCTACTTTTTAAGCACTAAGATAAGCTAGAAACTAAAAACAAAAACTTGGATTAGCAAGATGACCAAATAAGCTATCCAAAAAACTGATTTACAAAGTTTGGCTTACACTAATAAGCTTGTGAGAAGCTTATTAAGAATTTGAAAAACCACTGAGTTAAGACTCAGTGAATGCTGAGTTTTGGAAAGAAATAAGAAGCACTTGCAGGCTTATCAAATAAGCTGAAAATGGAAAAATGAAACTTGGAACCTTGAGACAGCTAGGTGAACTTCTCAAAAAACTAAAACACATAAGCTAGAGGCCATTAATAAGCTCTCTAAGAGCTTGTGAAATGGGGTACCACAACTGTGCACAGAGCACTTCTTTGACTTTTTGAGAAAATGAAGCAGTTGACTATTGTGAGATTTGAATGATCCTAGGCTACTGATTATGATGTATTAAAGTATATTAAGATTGATTTGATCTACAATAACAACTTATGAGCATGAAAACAAGATCTTGAAACATAAAAATCCAACAGACAAGAAATAAGAGGAGATCAAAGATGATTTTGACTTTTTGTCTAATAAGTACAGTGTTTCTTGGTTTCTTTGAGCTAATAAGACATATTGTGACACAAAACAAACAATAACACTTGATTGAACACACTATAACACTGCTAAACAAACTGATCCAAACAAGCCTTTATGAGGCTGTTTTGGAGTTTTTCAAAGCAAAGCAAAGATTAAAACCATTAAACTGAGTACAGACCTTGTATTATCATATATTAAGGTTAAATAAACATGAAACAATAGCCATAACAACATAAAGCTCAATAATGATCCTCATGCTATTTTAACTGTTAAAATGAAATTTATATGAACTACAAATTTTAATGAACTAACAACTGGTTTTATTGTTTAATTTAACTTAACTACAACTAATGAACATTAACAAACAGAAATTTGAGCTAATGACTGTCTTACACAGTAAAATGCCAAAATGAAACAAAATGGCTTACAAGTGGATTCCAAGCTTAAACTGAGAACCAAGGTATACAAACACAACCTAAAGCTTCCCAATAAGCACTAAACCAAAGGGCAATCCAAAATCTACCCTGCTCCAGCTTTCTTCTTCATCTCCATGTGATTTTTTATTTTTAACTAATTATTTGGTATTTTTGTGAATTTTTGTGTTTTTGATACTAAACTGTTTTTTAAGGTATCTAAAAGCTTGAATAAGCTTTATAGGGAGCTTATGTGGGCTTATGAGTCCAGAATAACAACTGCTAATATCATTTAACCATATTGAGATTTTTGATCAAGAGTAGATTTTTGCATAAACAGAAATATTACTTGATACTGAAATTGATGATTACAAAAGTTTTATTTCACATTAATAACTTGAAATACAGAGCTTAAAGCTTAAACAAACACTGGAATTTGAAATTTAATAAAAACGACATAAGCTAAATTATAATTAAAACTAGATATCTTCCACATTGCCTCTTCTGCTTTCTTTATAGACTTTTTGAGACTCCCACATGCTTCTGATCAAATCCCATCAACAATCTTGGCCTTTGATTCAGTCAAACGTATCCTAGCCATCAAATTTACTTTTGGCGCCAAAAGTATAAACGGTTGCTTGAGACAGTTTTAAATCAATTAAGGAAGTTTGGAGTATTGTGGAGGTGTAGGGGACAAGTTGGGAAGTAGGTATGGGTTTAGGGTGATTTGGAAAGCATAAACAGGTTTATGTGAGTGCTATAGTGAAAGTGTAATGGTGGGGATGCATTAAATGCAAGGTAGGCTAATGAGAGGAGGGGGGATGAGCTGGAGATATTAGGCAGTGAGGTGGAGGGTTGAAAAGTGGTGGAAAACCACACTGGTTTTGGTTAAACAGGCTTGGTGTAGAAGATGTACAGTACATCTGGTTTTTGGGCGCGTTTTTTATTTTGAACCGAGGTATTAGTAATAAGGGAGGGGTCAAAATGGGGTATTGGCAGGTTCAAAAAGGATTTGGACTGGGGGTCAAGGTTCATGGTTCAAGTCCAAGGGTCAAGTAAGTTGGGTTGGGCTTTTGACAGGTTTGGGCTTTGAGTTTTAATTGGGTTTGGATAATTAAGGGATCCGGTTTGGTTTGATATTAGCACAAGGACCAATTTTGTAATTCGGCCAAACATGAGGGGCTGAACCTGTCAACAATCCAAAGTTATCACAAGGACCATTATTGCCATTCTTGAATAGTACAAAGACCAATGATGATTATTTTCCATTTTTAAAATGTCCAAGGACCATTTTTGTCATTTTCAAAACTTGAGGGACCTAAGTTGTAATTTTGTAATTTTCAGATTTCAAGGACTTGTTTTGACAACTTATGAATCCCTAAGGACCTTAAATGACATTTTACAAGTTTTTGAATTATCAGGGACTAATTTTGACAACTTTTGTAACTTGGGGGACTAAAACTACCAATTATGCAAACTTGATACGTTTTTCATCAGATTTTGATGTTTTTGCATTTAAAACACATAAAACACTTATTTGTGATATTTTCATCATTTTGAAGCATTTCTGAGTGTTTTCAGATGTTTTTGGCATTCTAAACAGTACAAAAATGATGAGTATTTAGACACTCATCAATCCCCCACACTAAGATATTGCTAGTCCCTAGCAATGATTTGAGAAAAATTAATGGATTTCATCTCTTTACCAAAAGCCATTACTTCTGGAGTAGCCAATTGTTTCAGTTCAAGTAAGAACCTTGGTACAATGATAACCAAATGATTTTGAGCAAATCACCAGCTTTCAACGGTTTTGATTTGTCTTTACCAGAAGCCGTTTGCTTCTGGACTAGCCAACTCTTAGATAAATTATCAATATTATCTTTGGTGAGCCGATTACCAATTATGGATTTCCAACTGCCTTTACCACAAGCCATAACCTTGCGGGCTAGCCAACTTTTCACTAGTTTAAAGATATGGTGAGTTGAACACCATACAATTTTGGGCAAATTGCAAGCCATAAACGGATTTGAGATATCTTTACCAAGAGCCGTTTGCTCCTGGATTAGCCAATCCTTATGTGGGTTAGACATGGCGGACTGATTACCATTTGCTGAGTAAGTGAAAAACACTTACTCCAAAAAAAATTTTGGCCAAAAACGGGGGAATTGGGTGAAATAATTACATGATAAAATTCGTGAGAATTCCCCCCCACACTTAGAAATGAATATTGCCCTCAATATTCAAAGTACCGGCGGTTATGCCGAAACATAGAACATAAAAGGGAAATACTACGGCCATTATTTTGTTTTTGAAATATACACATTTTTTTTTATGCTGATTAATATATACAACATTGTGGGGAAACTCCCCCACACTAGGGTGGTAGAAAGGGGGTAAGAAGACAGAAACATGGGTGAAAACCCATATGGTGTGTGCTATTATTTTTGATTCCCGAGTCACTAGCTTGACTCGATCCCCGCATTCATTGGTTCATGGGGAATGTTTGTAGATCCGGGACAATCACGGGTGGAATGTCCTCTCCAAAGTAGTGCTTTAATCGATGACCATTTACTTTAAAATTTGGACCATCAGGTTGAGATAACTCAATGGTGCCATAAGGATAAACCTTAGTGATAGTAAATGGACCAGACCAACGGGACTTAAACTTTCCTGAGAAAATTTTCAATCTAGAGTTGAAAAGAAGGACTCGATCATCAACGTTGAAAACGCGGTTCTTGATTTTAGAGTCATGAATCTTCTTTGTCTTTTGTTTGTAGATTAAAGAGTTCTCGTATGCTTGATAACGGAGTTCATTTAGTTCATTCATTTGAACTTTTCTGTGATCACCGGCTGTCTGTATATCGAAGTTTGCATGTTTTAAGGCCCAGTAAGCCTTGTGCTCTAGTTCAATCGGAAGATGACATGCCTTTCCGTATACTAGCTTGTAAGGAGTACACCCGATGGGTGTTTTGTAAGCTGTACGAAAGGCCCAGAGTGCGTCATCCAGTTTATCCGACCAGGATGCACGATTTTCGCCTACTGTCCTTTCAAGGATTCTTTTAATACCACGGTTTGAAACTTCCACCTGCCCACTTGTTTGGGGGTGGTATGCAGTAGATAGACGGTGAGTAACACCATACTTTTGCATGACACGATCAAATTGGTCATTACAAAAATGTGTACCACGATCACTGATTATCGCTTTCGGAGTTCCAAACCTGGCAAAAAGGGATTTCAAAAATTTTACAACCACTCGGGCATCATTTGTAGGTAAAGCTTTTGCTTCAACCCATTTTGACAAATAGTCAACAGCCACGAGTATGTATTTGTTACCGCGAGACGAAGGAAATGGCCCCATAAAGTCAATACCCCATATGTCAAATATCTCACAAACTTGAATGGCATTTTGTGGCATTTCATTTCTTTGAGATATATTTCCATGACGTTGACAAGCGTCACTGGCTTTGACAAAATCGTGGGCATCCTTATAAATTGTGGGCCAATAAAACCCGGAATCAAACACCTTTTTGGCGGTGTAGTTTGGACTATGATGGCCCCCGGTGGGTCCAGCATGGCAAGCTATGAGAATGTCAAGAGCTTCTTGTCCATAAACACACCGTCGGATGACTTGATCCGCACAGATTTTGAATAAGAATGGGTCGTCCCAGAAGTAATGTTTAACATCTTTGAAGAATTTGTTCTTCTGCTGGGTCGACATCCCTTTCACTATGAAGTTACCCGCATGGTAATTTGCAAAGTCAGCAAACCATGGGGTAGAAGAGTTTCCACGAAAAGAAACCGCATTGAGTGTTTCGAGAGGAAATGTTTCATTTATTTCCTTTTTCTCGAAAACATCTTGGTGAGGGTTTTCTAATCTGGACAGATGATCAGCAGCCAGGTTCTCAGCTCCTTTTTTATCACGTATGATGATATCAAATTCCTGGAGGAGGAGAACCCAACGGAGCAATCTCGGCTTTGCATCTTGTTTTGCAAAGAGATATTTGAGAGCCGAGTGATCCGTATACACTACACATTTGGTCAAGATTAAGTACGGCCGAAACTTCTCAAATGCATACACCACGGCTAATAGCTCTTTTTCTGTGGTGGTGTAATGAGTTTAAGCTTCAGTCATAGTCTTACTTGCGTAGTGGATAGGCTGAAAATGCTTAGCTCTACGTTGCCCTAAGACTGCACCGATAGCAAAATCACTTGCATCGCACATGAGCTCAAAAGGCAAGTCCCAGTCGGGAGCAACGAGAATGGGTGCTTCAGTAAGCTTTTTCTTCAATGTTTCAAAAGCTATGATGCACTCGGGTGAGAAGATAAAAGGAGCATCCTTTTCAAGAAGATGAGTCATAGGCCGGGCGATTTTGGAAAAATCTTGTATGAATCTACGATAGAAACCGGCATGACCTAAAAAACTCCTAATACCTTTGACGGTAGTAGGATGAGGTAGTTTAGCAATAACATCGACTTTTGCTCTATCTACCTCAATCCCATTTTTTGAAATCTTATGGCCAAGGACTATGCCTTCTTTGACCATAAAGTGGCTTTTCTCCCAATTTAGACAAAGATTGGTGTCTTCACACCGTTTGAGCATTTTATCTAGATGGGAGAGACATGTTTGAAACGAATCCCCAATGACCGAGAAGTCATCCATAAACACCTCCATTGTTTCCCCGATCATGTCGTGGAAAATGGCCATCATACATCGTTGGAACGTGCCAGGAGCATTACATAAACCAAAAGGCATACGTTTATAAGCAAATGTTCCGTATGGGCAGGTGAATGTGGTTTTATCTTGATCCTTTGGATCAATGGGGATCTGAAAGTACCTTGAGAAACCATCAAGGAAACAATAGTATTCATTCCCTGCTAATCTCTCAAGCATTTGGTCCATAAAGGGTAGAGGAAATAGGTCTTTACGGGTAGCGTCATTCAACTTACGATAGTCAATGCATACACGCCATCCCGTAACCAGACGAGTTGAAATTAACTCGTTATCTTCATTTGTGATAACAGTAATGCCACCCTTTTTAGGAACACAATGAATTGGGCTAACCCAAGGACTATCTGAGATTGGGTAAATCAATCCTGCATCAAGAAGTTTGATAACCTCCTGTTTGATAACATCATGGATTTTTGGATTTACTCTTCTCTGATGTTGAACTGCTGGCTTGAAGTCATCCTCCATCAAGATTTTGTGAGTACAAAACTCAGGGTTTATACCCTTAATGTCGGAGAGTTTCCAAGCAATTGCTTGCTTATGTGACTTCAAGATTTTTATGAGAGCAGCTTTTTCATCTTTACTCAAATCTCGAGCAATAATGACGGGCAATTTATCATCACCTTCAAGAAATGCATACTCGAGATGAGGTGGTAAGTCCTTAAGCTCAACCTCAGGAAATTCTTCAGTTTTCTCAACTGATTAGATTTCCTTGTTATGAAGTTCGACGGGAAGGAGTGATGATGACGATGGATCATCATTAAGCAACTTCTCAATGAGAAGTATGTCCCCCTCGATGTCGATGGGAGCGTGATCAATTTCCCATGGAACAGAATCACTAGACAAGTAGGCTTCAATCTCTTCTAAGATGAAGTCACTTTCCTCAAATGGGGTAAGAGAAGGAGTAGAATTGGCGATAATAGGTTGAGATGAATGAGTGAGATTATCACTCGAAGAATTATGATCATAACCAATAATTTCTTGAGAGTACTCTTCAGAAGCAACATCAATGATATCTATTCGGTTAACCGACTCAGAATCATAATTTGCAGAGTACTTCGAAGTTTGATCAAGGTTAAAAGTGACAGCTTCATTACCAACACGTAATGTGATTTCTTGCTCAAATACATCAATGAGAGCACGGCCCGTTCTCAGGAATCCTCGACCAACAATGAGAGGAACCCGATGATCGGCATCAAAATCAACAACCACGAAGTCAGCTGGAAAATGGAACTTTCCTACTTTCACAAATACGTCCTCGGCAATGCCAAGAGGACAGGATATTGTACGATCTGCAAGCTCGAGAGTCATGCATGTAGGAGTAAGTTCTGGAAGAGAAAGTTTCTTCCATACTGAATACGGCATCAGGTTGATGCTTGCACCAAGATCGGCTAGGGCAAAGCATTCAACCATTCCTGGAAATACACAAGGTAAGAGAAATTTTCCAGGATCTCCAAGCTTTTCTGGAAGCTTCTTTAGGATAACTGCAAAGCAGTTCTCGTTAAGAGGAGTTTTAGCCATTTCAAACAGCTTTTCCTTGTTGCTTAACATGTGTTTGAGAGTTGATGCAAACTTGGGCATCAGCATGATAGCATCCGCAAAGCTTATGTCAAAGTGTAGTTCTTGGAAAATTTGAGAAAATTTGTCCATTTGATGACTGGCTTTTTCGCGGAGCTTTTGCTCACTCAAACGTGATGGGTAAGGAATAGAAGATTTGGATTTGGTATTTTCAACGGGAGCTACAGGTGGTTCAAAAACAACTCCTGGATTAGACTTGGGTTTCTGGACAACTTGAGGCTGGACTACCGAAGGTAGGACGTGTGTGGTACTTCCATTATCAATAGGAAGTTCCTTGTCCTTTGTCGCCTTGGTAACTTGACTCATTTCTCCTAGTGGAGGAGGCATTGGAGTCGTAGGTCCATTGTGTGTCCTAGGTTCACTTTCCACTACCTTAGGGAGAGAAGAAGAAGAAGAGGTAGTAGGAATAGCGGGTCCATTGTATGAAACACCACTTCTGGTTGTGATCGCCTTAGCATCGCCCCTCGGGTTAGCGATCGTGTTGCTCGGAAGTTTTCCTGAGCCCGAGGGTTGATCATTTAAAGACTTTTTGAGATCAGCAATCTGGCTGACCAACAACCTGTTCATTTCATCTTGGGATTTCATGAACTGTTTCAGTAACTCATCAGATGATGGTACTGGAGGATGTGGAGGGAAATTCTGAGGTCGGATGTTTTGATTAGGACCTTGTTGTTGAAAATTCCCTTGATTAGGATTCACATTCCCATGAAATTGATTCCCTCGATTGAAATTATTTTGATGAAGGTTTCCTTGTTGTTGGAAACCTTGATTGGGTCCAGGAAAGAAATTACCTTGGTTTTGATAACCTTGGTTCATTCTAGGTTGATTCTGAATCCGGTTAGGATTTTGGTTAAAACCGGGTGGTGCCTGATAAGTGTTAGCACGGTAATTTGGTTCATTTTGAGGACGGTATTGATTACCTCCTTGATGTGAAGTACCGGCTATAGCATTTGCTTCAAACGGACTACCATCGGTGGCAGTACAGTTGTAGTATGCATGAGGACCACCACAAGTAACACAAACTTCAACTTTCTTCACTTCACCATGTGATGGTGTCTGTGTGAATGTGACTTTCTTTTGGTTAGCAAGAACCAAAGCCTGAACAGCATCAGTGAGTTTATCAATCTTAGCATCGGTGCTAGATGTACTCACTGGAGATGAAGTAGAAGGTCCGACATTAGACTGAGTCTGATATGTCTTTGTGCGGAAAGGGCGGACCTGGGACTTGTTTTCAATGATTTGTAAGGCTTCTTTTGTGGTTTTGCTAAGGAAATTACCTCCCGCGGAGGCATTCAAAGGGTCTTGGTCAGCTTGTCTCAAACCATTATAGAAAGTATCCATTTGCATTAACTCGGTAAAACCATGATGTGGACACTTGCGGAGCAATTCTTTGTAACTATCCCATGCCTCCCCGAATGATTCATCAAATCTCTGAGAAAATTTCATTATCTCATTCTTAAGACTTGTGGTTCGGGATGGAGGATAGAATTCGTTAACGAATTTGGTGACTAAATCTTCCCATGTCTTAATGGAACGAGGGGGTTGTTTCTCAAGCCAATTCCGGGCTTGTCCCTCTAGAGAAAATGGGAACAGAAGAAGCTTGATGGCTTCATGTGGGACGTTCTTGTATTTGATGGTAGATGCAATCTTGTTAAACCATCGAATGTGTGCATGAGGATCATCCCGCTCAAAACCATAGAATTGGCTTTGGGTTACTAGATTAAGCAACCCGGTTTTGAGCTCAAAGGTATCAGCCACGATGGCTGGAACAACAATGGCATCTCCGTAACCCTCGATGGGTGCTTGGAGAAGCTCATTCATGGGTTTGTCTTCTGCCATTTCGACAGGGGGTGGTGGTGGTAGACGTTCCTCAGTCACGGCTGAAGGAGCTGAACGTCCTCTACGTCTACGAGGAATCTTTCCAAGTTCTGAAAGTGGACTTGTAGAACTGGAAGAACGAGTGCGCATGCACTAAGTATAAAAATCAATTTTTCAAAACAAATGCGAGGCAAAACGACAAGTGAACTTAACCAATAATCACAAATGAAGTGGCTTCTTTGAAAAAGGTACACCAGATCACAAGGACACAAAGGCAAGTTTTAAATCTGATGTTCGGGAACTTATTATGGTCACACCCCCAGTTAGTAGGTGTACTGCCTTGATTTGCGGTGGTTGATTTTTATGTATAAATTAAGTACCACTGAAAGGACGTAGGTATGATTTGTGCAAAGGGGTTTAAAAACTTGGAAAATATTTTTGGAATCGTCTCGTTTAACCAAATCGTATTTCTTTAAGAATCACCTTAAAAGAAACACAAGCTAGAAAACGTAACGATTGTTTTGTTGTTTTATATTATTTTTGGTGTTTTTAACACTTTAGGAAAAGTGTTAATGAACTTTTTGATTTATATAAACTTTACAAAAAAAAACTTTTTACAAACTGTGGTATATGTGCAAGTACGGGTCTGAAAATGCTTAGAACACGCTTACAGCCTCCCCGGCAGCGGCGCCAAAATTTGATTGGTGCAAAACCGTCAAGTTATCTCACGCAAGCTAGCCACTTGTGAATGACCAACCGTAAGAAACTCAAAACAGCTCAAACACAAAATGCAATTTAGATCAGAGGAATATAATGGATTCCTGGGTCGTTAAGTCCCACGGAGGATGAATTGGTGTATAAACACTTGATCAGATGATAGAATGATCACTAAGGATAGTGATCAGTAAGGTTTTTGATGAATAATTACCTAAAGAAAAGATCTACAAATTACAGCGACTTAAATGCAAATTAAAGGAAATTAAAAAGTTAAAATATATTAAATAAATGCTATCACTATTTTTACAATGATGTTTTTGTGATTTTATAAAACAAAATATCTTAAATAAACTATTTTAACTAAAACGTAAACTTAAGTTATCTAAAAACTAGATTTAAAATGAAAACGTACGTTAAGTCTAAAAATTACGCGAGTGCGCAAGCAAAAACGTAAATTTTATGAAATAAAAGTCCTACAAGTGTAAAAACAATTTTTTTACGTACTATATGACAAAAGAAAATTTTAGAAAAACGATTTATATTTTTTAGACTTTTATATTTTTTATTATGAATTAATTAAGATTTTACACTAATTAAATGTTTAAAAATACTAAAACTATTTGGAAAAATCTGAAACTTTTTTATAAAATACTTAATACTAATACAATTTTATAAAAAATACAAAAACTGAAAAAACTATAAAGAATAAGCTGGAAATAAGTGAATAAGCTCGTATAAGCTTATTTGGAAACAAAAGGGTTAAGTATTAAATAGTGTAAATAAAAACTGAAAAAGTCCCTAGGGCAGTTGGTGTGATGATGGTGTGGTGAGCTGGGTGGCCAGAGATCAAATCCCAGCAGTGGCAATTTTTTGCAACTATTTTATTTTTTTGATTTTCTTTTACAAATTTGTTAAGCTAAAGATTATAAGCACTTTTTTCAACTACAACTTTTTATGAAACTGATTAATAAGCTCAGTATGAGCTTATTTTCTCAACAGTAGCAAGAAAATGGAAATAAGCTAAAGAGTTTAAGCCAAAATGGCTTTTAAGCTAAAAAATAAGCAAAGTGAAAACTGGAAATAAGCTAGACTACCTTAAATAAGCTGAAATGACAACTGAACAAGCTCAATAACTTGAAAATAAGCACTGATTAAGCAGAAATAAGCACTTATTAACTAATTTGCACAGGACACTATGTAAATCACTAGGCACCTTTAAGCTACTTTTTAAGCACTAAGATAAGCTAGAAACTAAAAACAAAAACTTGGATTAGCAAGATGACCAGATAAGCTATCCAAAAAACTGATTTACAAAGTTTGGCTTACACTAATAAGCTTGTGAGAAGCTTATTAAGAATTTGAAAAACCACTGAGTTAAGACTCAGTGAATGCTGAGTTTTGGAAAGAAATAAGAAGCACTTGCAGGCTTATCAAATAAGCTGAAAATGGAAAAATGAAACTTGGAACCTTGAGACAGCTAGGTGAACTTCTCAAAAAACTAAAACACATAAGCTAGAGGCCATTAATAAGCTCTCTAAGAGCTTGTGAAATGGGGTACCACAACTGTGCACAGAGCACTTCTTTGACTTTTTGAGAAAATGAAGCAGTTGACTATTGTGAGATTTGAATGATCCTAGGCTACTGATTATGATGTATTAAAGTATATTAAGATTGATTTGATCTACAATAACAACTTATGAGCATGAAAACAAGATCTTGAAACATAAAAATCCAACAGACAAGAAATAAGAGGAGATCAAAGATGATTTTGACTTTTTGTCTAATAAGTACAGTGTTTCTTGGTTTCTTTGAGCTAATAAGACATATTGTGACACAAAACAAACAATAACACTTGATTGAACACACTATAACACTGCTAAACAAACTGATCCAAACAAGCCTTTATGAGGCTGTTTTGGAATTTTTCAAAGCAAAGCAAAGATTAAAACCATTAAACTGAGTACAGACCTTGTATTATCATATATTAAGGTTAAATAAACATGAAACAATAGCCATAACAACATAAAGCTCAATAATGATCCTCATGCTATTTTAACTGTTAAAATGAAATTTATATGAACTACAAATTTTAATGAACTAACAACTGGTTTTATTGTTTAATTTAACTTAACTACAACTAATGAACATTAACAAACAGAAATTTGAGCTAATGACTGTCTTACACAGTAAAATGCCAAAATGAAACAAAATGGCTTACAAGTGGATTCCAAGCTTAAACTGAGAACCAAGGTATACAAACACAACCTAAAGCTTCCCAATAAGCACTAAACCAAAGGGCAATCCAAAATCTACCCTGCTCCAGCTTTCTTCTTCATCTCCATGTGATTTTTTATTTTTAACTAATTATTTGGTATTTTTGTGAATTTTTGTGTTTTTGATACTAAACTGTTTTTTAAGGTATCTAAAAGCTTGAATAAGCTTTATAGGGAGCTTATGTGGGCTTATGAGTCCAGAATAACAACTGCTAATATCATTTAACCATATTGAGATTTTTTTATCAAGAGTAGATTTTTGCATAAACAGAAATATTACTTGATACTGAAATTGATGATTACAAAAGTTTTATTTCACATTAATAACTTGAAATACAGAGCTTAAAGCTTAAACAAACACTGGAATTTGAAATTTAATAAAAACGACATAAGCTAAATTATAATTAAAACTAGATATCTTCCACATTGCCTCTTCTGCTTTCTTTATAGACTTTTTGAGACTCCCACATGCTTCTGATCAAATCCCATCAACAATCTTGGCCTTTGATTCAGTCAAACGTATCCTAGCCATCAAATTTACTTTTGGCGCCAAAAGTATAAACGGTTGCTTGAGACAGTTTTAAATCAATTAAGGAAGTTTGGAGTATTGTGGAGGTGTAGGGGACAAGTTGGGAAGTAGGTATGGGTTTAGGGTGATTTGGAAAGCATAAACAGGTTTATGTGAGTGCTACAGTGAAAGTGTAATGGTGGGGATGCATTAAATGCAAGGTAGGCTAGAGAGGAAGGGGGATGAGCTGGAGATATTAGGCAGTGAGGTGGAGGGTTGAAAAGTGGTGGAAAACCACACTGGTTTTGGTTAAACAGGCTTGGTGTAGAAGATGTACAGTACATCTGGTTTTTGGGCGCGTTTTTTATTTTGAACCGAGGTATTAGTAATAAGGGAGGGGTCAAAATGGGGTATTGGCAGGTTCAAAAAGGATTTGGACTGGGGGTCAAGGTTCATGGTTCAAGTCCAAGGGTCAAGTAAGTTGGGTTGGGCTTTTGACAGGTTTGGGCTTTGAGTTTTAATTGGGTTTGGATAATTAAGGGATCCGGTTTGGTTTGATATTAGCACAAGGACCAATTTTGTAATTCGGCCAAACATGAGGGGCTGAACCTGTCAACAATCCAAAGTTATCACAAGGACCATTATTGCCATTCTTGAATAGTACAAAGACCAATGATGATTATTTTCCATTTTTAAAATGTCCAAGGACCATTTTTGTCATTTTCAAAACTTGAGGGACCTAAGTTGTAATTTTGTAATTTTCAGATTTCAAGGACTTGTTTTGACAACTTATGAATCCCTAAGGACCTTAAATGACATTTTACAAGTTTTTGAATTACCAGGGACTAATTTTGACAACTTTTGTAACTTGGGAGACTAAAACTGCCAATTATGCAAACTTGATACGTTTTTCATCAGATTTTGATGTTTTTGCATTTAAAACACATAAAACACTTATTTGTGATATTTTCATCATTTTGAAGCATTTCTGAGTGTTTTCAGATGTTTTTGGCATTCTAAACAGTACAAAAATGATGAGTATTTAGACACTCATCAAGAACCCATTTCATTTGAAAAACGGTCACACTCATTGGGATCAGTCGAGGCAAAGATGATATCATCAACATAAATTTGAACATGAATTAAATGTTTGCCTGACTTCCTGGTGAACAATATTGGATCAACTGCTCCTTTGCTAAATCTGGTAGATAGAAGAAACTTTGATAGCGTATCATACCATGCCCTTGGAGCTTGCTTTAAACTGTAAAGAGCCTTCTTCAAACGATAAACGTGAGTAGGATGCTCTTGATTCACAAATCCTTCCGGTTGGCTGACGTAGACGACTTCTTTAAGATCTCCATTCAGAAATGCCGTCTTTACATCCATCTGATAGACTACCATGTTCTTACTAGCAGCATTAGCCAAAAAGATTCTGATTGCCTCGATTCGAGCAACAGGAGAAAAAGATTCTTCAAAGTCAATACCCTCCTCTTGACGGTATCCTTTAGCAACTAATCGAGCCTTCTTCTTCAACACATCACCATGCTCATCAAGTTTCACTTTGAAGATCCATTTTAGAGCAATAATCATAGCACAATCTGGAGCAGGTACTAACTCCCATACATCGAGTCGATCAAACTCATGAATTTCATCTTGCATAGCATTGAACCAGCTGTCTTCATTCATGGCAGTTTTAACATCCTTTGGTTCGATATTAGAGAGTACGGAGTTGAAGAAGCACCAGAAGGCATCGGTTGCAAGTTGTTTCCGTGTTGATACAGGACGAGAGGGATTTCCAATGATGTTGTCTAATGGATGATCGTGAGTCCATTTTCTAAGGTGTTCATGTGGCAGTTGTTGAGGGACTGAGGTAGCAGAGTCGATGTCTCCTGAAGAAGATGGTTCTGATGATGATTCAGGAGCAAATATGTTTTCAAATGAAGCATCTTCAGGAGTAGAAAAGGTATTAACTTCATCATTGATGCCAGAAGCAGTTCCATGATGTACATTCGAAGATTGATGATTTGTTGATGAGACTGAGTTATCAGCAGCAGGCGCTTCTTGACTTAATGACATTGAGACTGAAGGATTGACTTCATTCTCAAGGATATGAGCAGCCTCTGTTGTGGGAGTTGACAGTTCAATAACACTTGGCTCATAGAGTTCATCAAACATAGGATCAAACAATTTCTTCAAATCATCTTCAGTTGGAGGTACATATGGAATAGCTGGAGAGGAGTTTGGTACAAGGGATGAACCAATGGGACTGTTTTGAAGAGCGGGTCCTGAACTGGATTGTCCAGGAGCCATTTGACCGATCAGCTCATCAAACGTAACGTGAATTGTTTCCATGATATCTCGGGTTCTCTTATTGTAGATTCGGTAACCTTTTCTGTTTGGTGCATAGCCTATAAATACTCCAATGTCTGCTTTCGCTCTCAGTTTTCCTAAATCTTGACCATCATTAGTTGGATAACATAATGCACCAAACACACGAAGGTATGATAGATCAGGTTTTCGATTGTGAACAAGTTCGTATGGAGTCTTTCCATGAGATGTGTGAATTAGAGATCTATTTTGAGTGTAACAAGCAGTGGCAATAGCTTCAGCCCATAGAAACATTGGAACCTTTGAGTAGATCAGCATTGTCCTTGCAGCTTCTACAAGAGTTCGGTTTCGTCTTTCAACTACACCGTTCTGTTGAGGAGTTCGAGGAACACTTCTTTGAGGACTGATTCCAACATTTTCATAAAATTCATTGAGTACTTTATTAACAAACTCAGTTCCATTGTCAGTTCGGACGATTCGAACTGTTTTGTTGAGTCTGATCTGAAGTTGTTTAATGAGCTAATGATGACATATGGAGTTTCGTCCTTTGTCCTCAAAAACTTAACCCAAGTGAATCGGGAGTAGTCATCAACCACTACTAACATATATCTCTTCCTATTAATAGTTTGCACTCTCATTGGACCGCACAGATCCATATGAAGGGTATGAAGAACTTCCATTACAGAGTTTGTGGGTTTTGGTTTGTGGGCATGTTTCATGCTTTTTCCCAATTGACAAGCTGAGCAAAGATGATCTTTTTCATATTTTAATCTGGGTAAGCCTCTGACTAGATCCTTTCTGGAAAGGTTGTTTATGGTACCAAAGTTCAAGTGATTGAGACGACGATGCCATAACCAAGACTTTGTTTTAGAAGCCTTTGACAGCAGGCAGATTGGAGAGGACTTCATCATGTCATCGATAGAGATGGTGTATAGGTTTGAACCTCGGGTACCTCTTAACAATTCTACACCATCAAGTTCTCTAATGAAACAAGTATGTTTTCTGAAACCTACTTCTAGATCGGAATCACAGAATTGACCAACAGAGAACAAATTATGACCAAGACCTTCCACATAATATACCCTGTAAATTACACTTTTACCAACCACATAATCTCCATAACCCATAATAGCTCCAAAATGGTCGTTCCCGAATCTAACTGTCCCGATGAATTTACTTACGAAGTTCATGAGCCACGACCGGTCGCCAGTCATATGCTTGGAACAGCCTGAGTCCAGGTACCACAGAACGATTTGAACGATCTGCAGTTGAACACAGACAAGAATGGATAACTGGATAATTGGGATCCCGATGCAAGAATGGGTTCCATTTGGTTAGTAACAATGTTTGGAACACCCACATCAGAAATAGAAGCATTCATATCAGAAATTAAGGCAATGGAATCATTATGAATAGATGCAGTACTAGTGTCTGTATTAGCCCTATTCAAAGTGTGCTCACTTCTTAAGGGAATAGTTCTACCAGTAGGCGTCCATTTTCTAGTGGGCATTGTCTGATTAGTCTTATGACCAACAGGTATCCAATGATAGCCTATCTTACTAAATGTTCTTCCTGTGGGTTTCCATTGTTTTCTAACTTTCTTTCGCCTTTGCCTTTTTGCCTTCTTATTCATACCACATTACATTACAATCACTACACCAATCTCCTACTCCACTCCCTGAGTCACCTACTCGAGAGTTCGTAAACACTACACCAATCTCCTTATGGCGGAGAAGCCTTCACAACGTCGCTTACACCTTTTTCCGGTACAAAGCTAAATACCGAGTTCTTTCACACCAAGGCGAACCACACCTATCACAACGTCGCCTACCGTTTATACGGTGCTAGGCTAACCACCGGGTTCTTTTACTCCAAGGTGAACCACACCTACACAACGTCGCCTACCCTTTATTAGGTACTAGGCTAAGCACCTAATTCCATTACTATGGAGGAACTACTACCCATCACAACACAACACCTAATCTCAAGGAGATCCACTTGTTACAACACCATCAAGGATATCACCATACTTGGATCTAAACAAATACTATATGTATAACGATGCACCTCATCGATTATACGACCTGGGCATTCTTCACTAATGCCATTTACACGATCCTTCAGCACCTTTCACTAATGCCTTCAACACGGATCTTCGGCACTCTTCACTAATGCCTTTGACACATCTATGACACCCGTTATGTTTTGTGGCCCAATATAACAAACCTTGTGTTTTATGGCACAAACACATAAACCATCTAGTCTAGTCATAGATACAAGAATATGATACTAGACAATATCCAAGACAATGTGTCTAATGGATATGAAATCCTAGACTAAACATCAAGAACCCAAAGCATGATGTAGTTAGTCTTCTATGAATGAAGATGGCAAGTTTCCCAAGCTTGTTGTAGAAGATCTTCATGTGCTTGTATCTTGTGATGGGTAATCACTTTAGTAGGTAAGGAAGCAAGATCTCTAAGCTTGCTTTGGAGGATCACTTCGGGAGTATGCTTACAAAAAATGAGAGTTAAAAGCATTATGATCATATGAGATGAGGGTGGTTTACATGTTTCCTAATGATCTAAATATCCTAGATTTGGTGGAGAGAAACTATGTGTGAAGGTGTGTCTTACAATGAAGAAATGTCTCTCTATATATAGAAGAAAACTAGCCACTGTTCCCCGGATCCCACGGATCCCTCCCTTGAGGGATCCGTCCAGTGTATTACTGGGGATCCGTGGGACGCTCCCTTTTACCCATGGGTTTTGGGTCATGGGTCATGGGTTATGGGTTGGTCCATGGGTATTCTTTTAGATTCAATGTATCTAATTAGTACATTGTATCTAGTCTTGTGGGTATGGGTTAATACCATGGATTATGGATATGATCCATGGGTTTTGAGTGCCCACCAAGGGTACAATGTATCTAGACATTGGGTATGGGTCATGAACATGGGTTATGGATATGATCCATGGGTTTTGAGTGCCCTCCAAGGGTACAATGTATCTAGACATTGGGTATGGGTCATGGACTTTGGGTTTTACCCAACTACATTCAATGTATTTGGTCAATGGGTCAAATACTTAAGTTTCTGCCCATTTATATTACCCATTATAATACATACTAGTTATGTATATATTTACCCAATATGTAAACACTAGCTGTTATACATAAACTATTTAACTAAACATGTTTTAATGGTTTGTTGGGGGTTTGATCATAACACAACATAACAAACATGTACGAACCTGTGTTGTAGCATACAAGGACTTGAGTCGTCGAGGGGTGTTGAGAGTATGTTGAGACAAAATATAATTACAAGTAACTTATACATTTTACGTTATGTATTACAAGTTACATGTTTGTCATCAACAAAACAAATGAGAATGTATAGATTAAATATCGTAATATTTTCACTAACAATCTCCCCCTTTTTGACGATGACAAAATATATGTAAACGTAATAGATATGTAAAATGTCAAAGTTACTTGTGTCCGTACTTCCTATACATTACCTTCTTCGTTTACACTCTTCTCCCCCTTTTGTCGAAACAAAAAGGGTGTGTCCTTTAACCTTAATTTCTCCCAAGAATGACGAGTTTGCATCATCCCTAGTGAAGTTAAAAGAAAAACACCTTATTGCTCTAATTGGCACACCACGCCAATACCTTCAACACGAAACACTAATGACGAAGCTTAGCAACTCATGACGTTGAGCTTGCACGTCTTCAAAAGTTGGTGATCTCTCCTTTAAGAGGAACCTAGAGAATCACACAAAAAAAATAGAAAGATCCTTTGAATTATAACCATTATTGCCAACGGCTCAATGGATCAAAAATTTTGAGGCTTAACCTACATCAAGGTTAGTGTTAAGAAGAAAAGAAAAAGGAAAAATATATGATGAGAAAGAAATCTCCCTTTTGTTGAAACATAAAGGAATTTTGAAAAATGAATGTGTGCATGCTCCCCCTTGACGGTTGCTCCCCCTTGTTAAAGGCATCAAGTATATTAGGAAGGCTAAGACGAAATTATTGCAAAATTTGCAATGTTTTTACTTTGACGAAAAACTCCCCTTTATTGAGAGCGTCAAGTTTTCCTAGTGTGTTTTGAAAATCTACAAAACAAAAAGTTAGTGCAAAATTATATTCGTCCTTGGACGAGTAAGTCATATGATGCACTTTATAAACGCTCGACAAATCAAGAAGAACCTACAAAAAAAATTATTGTAAAATTCGTCCATAAATAGACGAGAATCCCATACACATCAAAGTGTGTTAGGAATTAGAAATTCCAGGTATTAAAGAGTCGGTCACCTCTAGTATATGTAATCGTTAGAAAGCTCGTAGTCGTAGTTCTTTTAAGCTAAGTAGTATTTAGTTAAGTAACACCGTGGAGGACGGACGGGTCTTTACAAAATGTATGCCTGATCCACAGCCCGTTGTGTGGTGTTTTATTGTAAGACTATAAATACTCTCTACCTTCCAAGGTAGAGAGTTGGAGCTCATAATAAGATCTTTTCTTTCTCTCACTAAGTTCCCTAAACCTCTAACTTTCTCTCTCTAAAAGCCTTCTTGTACACCACTTGTGATTATGGTTTAGTGTGTTTGTGAAATCCAATATCTTACAATTGGTATCAAGAGCCATGGTTAGATCATCTCTTACATATCTTTGGATTTCTAGTGGTTTTTAGGTGGTTTTTGAGTTTGAAAAAGTTTAGTGGTTTTTGCATCATTTGGGTGATTTCTAGTGTTAAAGTTTGAATTTTGATAGTACTTTTGTGTTTAAAAACAACCCACGGATAGTTTATCTTGGTAGCGATTTGCTTTGTTATTTGGTAGCGAGTTGTTGTTTAAAGTCTTAGCGAGTTGAGCTAGCGACTTGTCTACTGAGACAAGCCGAAAAAAAGTACACATAGTGGATTCTCCACTACACGTAGCGACTTGGTGTAAGTTAGCGACTTGTACTTTATATTGTTAGCGACTTGGTGTTAGCGAGTTGGTACCTAGCGAGTTGCTATTTAGCGACTTGACAAATTAGCGACTTGGTGCTTAGCGAATTGCTGTCAAAATTTTGCTAGCGACTTGGATTGTAGCGAGTTGTTATATAGCGACTTGGCACTTAGCGACTTGGTTTAAGGTTTCCTAGCGACTTGGGTGATATCCTTTGAATACGGTTTTCTCTTGATTTAGTAAAATCCCGTGAAAGAATCTATTTCCCGATTTAATCATAGAGTTATAAAATCCCGTGTAATTCTTAAACATGTCTGCTACCGTACCTACAATCATCTCCACTGTTGCCGAGGATGTTCAAGCAGCTGGTTTAGATACTCGTCCACCCATGCTTGACAGAACTGACTACGACTCTTGGGCTCAACGAATCAGACTGTATTGTCTTGGAAAGGAAAATGGGGTCAACATACTCAAATCCATTGATGAAGGACCATATCGGGTTGAGACTACTAGAGACTTAATTGATACAGCTGAAGATGGAACAATGATCTATGGAATTGACAGACCAAAGACATATGATGAGCTCGATGATAAGGAGAAAAAGAGATTCGATGCTGATATCAGGGCTTCTAACATCGTACTTCAAGGTCTTCCGAAAGATATCTACAAGCTGATCAATCACAACACCGAAGCCAAGTGTGGGATAATGTCAAGATGCTTCTCTCAGGATCTGGTAGAGGTTATGCTGCAAATCAGAATAGAGGAAGGAATGGAAATTAGGGTCAAGCAAAGCCAATCAAATGTTACAATTGTGGAGGTGAGGGACACATTGCAAGGAACTGCACATCGCCAAAACGTCCTCAGAATGCAGAGTACTTCAGGGATAAGATGTTGCTTGTGCAAGCTCAGGATAATGGTGCATCTTTGGATGAAGAGGAGTTGTTGTTCTTGGCTAAGGGAAATGCTAAGACATATGATGCAGATGTGGATGAGCAACCAATTCAGGAGATAGGCCATAATCATCAGAATGCCTTTCAAGTAGCTGATTATGATGCATACGACTTTGATGTTGATAAAGAACCCACTGCACAAACCATCTTCATGGCTAGCATTTCTCCAATGGTCTCTCCTAAAGTCCCTTCATCACCACAAGCTGGTCCATCCAAAGACAAACTCATCTCTGAGGTATTAAAATTATACGATGAAGTTGATGAGCAAAAGATACATAACAAAGTACAATCAACTGTATTTATTGAATAAGATATTGAAAATATGGGTAATATCAATGTTGTCCCATATGATCAATATGTGAAACAAAGTGAAAGTGAGATTGTACCAAGTGATGCATCTTCTGCAGTCAATAATGATTATGTTTTTGATGAATTCACTGCATGTGCCCTTGATGATTCTGTCATCTCTGAACTGAATGCCTATAAAGAACGTGTTGCTATTTATGAAAAACGTGCAAAATTTGAGTTGACCACCCGTGAGCAGGAAATGGATGACCAAATGCGTGCAACTATTAGAAAAACTAGGTTTAGAGAAGAAGTATTAAAACAAGAGTTAAACTCCTTACAAGAAAAGCTTTCTAAAACTGCTAAGCAAAAACAAGAACTTCAAGAAAATGTTAAAATGCTTAAGCAAGAATTCAGTGCTAAGGAATCAAAACTTTTGAATGATTTTTCTAATCTAAAAACCTTGAAAAACAAGCTTGAAAATAAGTTGTACGTACAAGGAAATACCATTCAGACTGCTCACTTAATCACTAAGCATAGAGTTTTAAGCGATAAGCATAGTGTTCCCATTATAGATAAACCCAACCCTGAGTACGGGAAGATTGCAAAAGCAGCTCAAAGTGTAATCTATGATGGCAATGAGATTCTTAAACCTAGACAAAAACCTAGTTGCTTTGAGTGCACAGAGGAAGATAAGAAATTAGATGAAATCACTAGGGAGAAGATGAACAAGAAACTAGATGATCCTAAATGCAAAGAGAAGAAAATAATTA
Organism: Chrysanthemum seticuspe; assembly: GCA_019973895.1. Classification (NCBI taxonomy): domain Eukaryota; kingdom Viridiplantae; phylum Streptophyta; class Magnoliopsida; order Asterales; family Asteraceae; genus Chrysanthemum; species Chrysanthemum seticuspe. The sequence continues at coordinate 294,051,303 of BPTQ01000005.1, forward strand.
TCACACCCCATGACTACAAAAAGGAGAATTGGATCTCCTTGAACATGTTTAAGCCTTAAACATTGTTGACTCCCAAACAAGTGTTCTGGAAAATGGACTTAGATAAACAGAAAGCGGAAAATATTGTTGAAACAAACCCTCCCCTTAGGAAAATGCCTAAAGCGACTGTGTATCCTCCCAATACACCAATGCTTCTAGTTCCTAGAACTATTGCCACTAAAAGCAAGACCTTAATCAGTCAATACGTTATCTTTCAACTATTTTTTGATTTTGAGAAAACTTGCAAGAAAAGGATCACACCCACCGGTATTACTGAAGGGGAAAGGGGTTTTGAGCAAATAAAAGAATGTTATTTAACTGAAGTCATGCCTTTCTTTAAACAACTAAAAGATAATTTTGAAAGTCTTAAAAAGGGAATGAATTTAGACATTAAAGAAATGGAAAAGGAATTTGATGCAATGATAGTTGAGGTTAGTGAATATGAGCGTGCACTAAAATATAATGGGATTGAGAGGAAGAACTTGCATACATTGAATGAGACTCTTATTACTGAATGTGTTGCTCAAGATGTATTTTTCACTGCTACAAATTGTTCCATTAACGCTTCTCAATTTCATGAATTATCTGTTGCCCTAAAAGTCTCCCATGATCGTGTCATTGAGCTTGAAAAGACTAATTCTAAACTAACTGAGAAAATTGAACTGGAAGATCACGACAATTTGGTTAAAAATTTTTCTAAATTAGAGGTTGAACATTTTAACTTACAACTAAAATATCAACATCTTAAAGAAAATGTAAAAACTTCAAATATCAAGACATCCTCAGATGCTCCAGAGTTTGATGCAGTTTTCCAAATAAACAAACGTGATGAACAGATTCAGGCTCATTGTAACACGATCAGAAAATTGAAAGCCCAAATCTCTCAATTAAAGGGTGAAAAGAACAATATGACTGGCTCCCAAATGCCTCCTCCTTTAGATTCTCAGAATTCTCAAACGTTTCATCTTCAAAACTTAGTAAATGCATTAAAAAAGGAAAATGAAAGTTTTCTAGAAGAAAATGCAAAGGTTAAACGTCATTTCAATGAGTTATTTGAATCAATAAAGGTCACTCGTAACAAAAACAACGAACAAACAGCTTCATTGCAAAAGGAAATTGAGAATCTGAAAAGCCAGGTAAAAGGGAAAATGCCAATGACCAATGGGGAGAATGGTGTATCAAAGGTTCACTCTAGTAACAAATATGATTTGTCTGTGAAATATGTTCCCCCTCATCTCAGGAATAACAAACTTGCTATTCAAACATATTTCTCATCCCTTAAGGATTGTCTAGAATGTCTATGTGAGATTGTTGAAGAGGATAAATTAGAGAAACCACTTGACAATGCAATTGGGCATGCATGCTTATATGCCAAACGATCTCAAGAAATTCTAGAATGCTTAATTACAATATGCCCAAAGTCCTTAGGTGAGAGAGTTAATCCTTTGATTCCATGTTCTATGCCTAGTTCCAAGTATGATATTCATTCGATGCCTGATGTTTTGAATGAGATCCGTAGTGTGCCTTCAAGTAGTTCAGATTCCAGATCTGTTAATGCTAAGAAAGCGAAATCTAGTGTGCCTTCCAGAAGTACAAATCCCAGCACGTCTAGTGTTAAGAAAGTGAACCTTAGTGTGCCTGCATGTAGTTTAGATCCCAGCACATCTAAACAGGAGAAGCAAAGAGTAGCAAAACCAGCTAATGTTCCCATTCCATCTACAAGAGTAATCAGTGACATTAAAGCGAGCAGGTCAAAGTCTCAAGACAATACAAGAAATGACAGGACCTCGCAAGCTAAGAATGTGCATTGGAAGAGAGTAGAAGACCAATCTAGGAACTTTAAGTTTGAGCCGAATAAAACGAATCGTGTTGATTCTAGTATAGCCATAGGCGTATTGTAATTAATTCGAATTCTGATACTATTTGCAAACCTTGTAATGATGTCTGCTTGAATTCTGTTGCTAATCATGAATGTGGTATGTATACTTTGCCTTTTTGCCTTTCTATCTTATTAAACCTTGTAATGATGTCTCCTTGTAGCCGAACCACTATAAATCCTCGTGTTGGTTTGTCTATCCTTTTACTTATCACTTTACTCTTATTCTTGCATTACATTGTTTATTTTCTATGTGGTTGATGTCTATGTTTGTGACACATACTTGGTCTTTCATATAGTCACATACTATATTTAACACTTTACATATTACGACACGCTTGATCAAGAAAAAGCAACTGGACTAATAATGGTGAAACTGGACTTTTAATGAACCATTAATCTTGCGGAATCTTATGTGATATTAAGGGGTTGGCCTTACATGCCGTAATGCGTTAAATGCATCCTCGCATCAAGATTAGCAAATGCAATGGTTTATACTATATTTGATACAAAAGTTTTAAGTTTGAAACGGAAACGTATTCACCCCCCCCCCCCCTCTACGTTTTCACATAAACATAACCAATACTTTATTTCATCAAAAAATAATAAATGTTTACAATATCCTTTATCCAAACACTAATCACACTTATGCATGAAACTATTACCCAAACGAAGTCCAATGCCATTGGAAACTTCAGTAAGCTTTTCTCTAGGTAAAGCCTTAGTGAGAGGATCAGCTAAGTTGTCATCTGTGTGAACTTTCAATTGATTTATTTCACTTTCGCGGACTTGTTCCCGAACATAGTGATACTTCCGTAGAAAATGGTTGGTGCCCTTCATGACTCCAGGTTCATTGGCAAATATGACTGGAACAGAATTGTCGCAATACATATCAATAGGTGATTCAATTGAAGGCATAACACCAAGCCCTGAAATTAATCTCCTAATCCAAACAGCTTCCATTGCAGCTTCCAAAGCAGTTATGTATTCGGCTTCTATTACAGACATCGCTACTGTACTCTGCTTCTTGCTCTTCCAGTCTACTACTCCTCTATTAATGACAAAGACATAACCCGTCTGAGACTTTGTATCATCTTTATCACTTTGCCTGGACGCATCACAGAAACCTGTAACATTACACTAGAAATATATCTTTTGTATTCTTAAGATACTCTAGAATATGTTTAACAGCAGTCCAGTGAAGTTCACCTGGATTCTGTTGATATCGACTGGTTATATTTTGAGCGAATGCCACATCTGGCCTTGTGCATCTCACAGCATACATAATAGATCCTACTACCGAAGCATAAGGAACTTTTCTCATGTGTACCACCTCTGCAGGTGTTGAAGCACTCATATCGCTACATAAGCCATGCTTTACTTCCATCGGCAAATATCCTTTCTTGCAATTTTGCATATTGAATCTCTTTAATATTTTATCAATGTAAGCGCTTTGACTTAAACCAATTAACCGCTTTGATCTATCTCTGTAGATCTTGATTCCCAGAATGTATGCAACTTCTCGTAAATCCTTCATGGAAAAACACTGTCCAAGATATGCCTTAACACTTTGCAAACTTGGAATGTATTTTCCCATAATTAATATGTCATCGACATATAGGATAAGGAAAATTACATCACTCCCACTAACTTTGTTATTTACACATGGCTCATCAAGATTTTGAATAAGTCCATACTTTTTTATTTCTTCATCAAATCTTTTATTCCATTGCCTTGATGCTTGCTTCAATCCATAAATGGATCTTTGAAGTTTGCGTACACGGTTTGGAAATTGTGGATTCACAAACCCCTCAGGTTGCTTCATATAGATGTCTTCATCTAAGAGATCATTTAAGAAGGCGGTTTTGATATCCATATGCCATATCTCATAGTCATAGTACGCTGTTATAGCTATGAGAATTCTAATAGCTCTAATGTCTGCTACAGGAATAAAAGTCTCCTCGTAGTCAACCCCATAGGTTTGAATAAAGCCTTGCGCTACCAGACGAGCTTTATAGATGTGTACATTTCCATCCATGTCATTATTTTTCTTATAGAGCCACTTACTTCCAACTACCTTAGCATTTGAAGGTAAGTCAACCTCTTCCCAGACTTCATTTTCTTTCATGGATTGCCTTTTCCCATTCATTGCAGCTTGCCATTTGTCCTTTTCAGGATCAGCCATGGCATCTCTATAATTAGCAGGCTCTCCAAGATCCCCTAATATAGTTTCCTCAAATTCTATGTTAATACACAGCCGTTCAGGTGCACGCGTAGTCCTTACAGATCTATGAATGGAAACCACTTCAACTTCAGGTGGAGGACCCAGACTATCAGGTTCTACTGGAAGTACGTTAGTGTTTTCAGAAGGTAATGCATCTTCATGATCATCTTACAGATCATAAACTCTCCCACTGAATTCTTGAGATACGAGATCCTTTTAAAGAAAATCTCCATACCTAGCAACAATTACTTTATATTTAGGTGGAAAGTAAAAGTAGTAACCCATCGTTTCTTTTGTGTATCCTACAAAGATACACTTTACAGATCTTTGTTAGAGTTTATCTGGTGAGCCACGTCTAACATACGCCTCGCAACCCCAGACCTTTAAATAAGACAAGTTAGGAGCTTTACCATTCCATATTTCATATGGTGTCTTATCAACCTTCTTGGTGGGAACCATATTTAGAATACGAACTGCAGATTCTAAAGCATAATCCCAAAAAGATAAGGGTAGAGTAGTAAGATTAAACATTGATTGCACCATGTCTAACAATGTACGCTTTCTTCTCTCAGATACACCATTTTGTTGTGGAGTATATGGAGATGTGAGATTATGTACAATTCCATTCTCAGCTAAGTAATCTTTAAACTGATGGCTTAAGTATTCACCACCTATATCGGATCAAAGAGCTTTAATCTTCTTTCCTAATTGCAACTCTACTTCTGCTTTGAAAACCTTAAATGTTTCAAACACCTCATGTTTATGCTAAAGTAAATAAACATGACCATAACGGCTGAAATCATCAGTAAAGGTTAAGAAGTAGCTAGCACCTCTCTTTGACACATGTCTAAGTGGTCCACACACATCAGTATGAATTAGACCAAGTAGATCAGACGCTCTCTCCATATTACTATGAAAAGGTTCCTTCATCATCTTCCCAGATATACAAGACTCACATTTATCAAATGATTCATCAATGATGTTTTCAAAAGCCCTTCACGTTGTAGCTTTTGCATGCGAGTCTTGCCTATATGAGCAAGTCTACAATGCCAAATATAAAAAGAATTCAAGTCTAACTGCATTCTCTTATTGATGCTAAACATTGAATTATTATTATTGGATACATTCCCAATCACATCAATCTCAAACACACCATTCACAGTAATAGCATTAAAATAAAAAATATCATTTAAAGAAATTGAAATTCCATTACTTGTGATAGTATGACCAAGATCCAACAAAACAGAAAAGGAAACAACACCTCTAATAATAGAAGGTGCATAATAGCAATTGTTTAATGACAATACTAAGCCCGAAGGAAATACTAAACTAAACACTCTTATGGCTTCAACAGCTGCAGGTGCTCCATTGCCCACATGCAAATATTGCTCCCCATAAGACAACTTCCTTTCCACTCTAAACCCCTTCAGTGTATTAAAAATGCGAATACCACATCCTGTATCATATACCCAGGAATTAATTTTATCATTTAGAGTAAATAATTCAATCATAAATAAGTTACCTGAAGAACTGGCGTCTAAGGACCCAGACTTCTTCATCTTATTTGTCCGCAAATCATCGAGATAAAGAGCACAATTTCTCTTCCAGTGACCCTCTACTTTGTAGTAGTGACAAGCCTGATCCTTCTTGGGGTTCTCTTTCTTCTGAGGATGGTATTTCTTTGGTTTAGGTTGATAGGCCATAACTTGTTTACCCTTATCAGCCTTTCCTTTTCCTTTATCCTTCTTGTTCGTACATGGTTTTGGCTTGTTGATCCTACCACCCTGAATACCCAGTACCTGGGGAGTATGGGAATTTTGAGGTAACCCTTTCTCATAATCAATAAGCAATGCATGTTATTCAGTTACTATCTTCCCCACGCAATGCATATTGAAATTACGAACAAAACCATTAAAGTCCTTATTAAGTGACCTATTGATTAAGTTCACAGAAATATCTTGTTCATAGATCTTGCCAAGTGCTTGCAGTTGGTCCATTTAACCCTTCATTTCCAACACATGTGCACTTATTGGTTTATCTTCTCCCTGCTTACAGCTGTGAAGTGCATCAATCAAATCATAGATTTCAACAGCTTGTGGTTTCTCAAACATTCGTCTGAGTTCGTTGAGCATGTCAAAAGGGAAGTAATTTTCAAACTGCTTTTGTAGGGCAGGTGTCATCATTCCTAACATCAAACAAGTGACTTCATTATGACGCTTGTATTCAACTTTCCACTTTGTTTTTGCCTCGGCAAAGGTGTTAGGAGGTGGTTCAGCAAGGCAGACCTTATACAAATAATCCAGTTTATCAGCCACTCTACAGACAATTCTTAGGGAGCGATACCGGTTATTGAAATTTTGTGAGCCAGTCAATTTTTCTTGCTCGAAGAAAGTTTTGAACGCAGAACCTAGTGTAGTGTTATCGTTTTGAGCCATTTCTACAGAAAAAAGTTCAAATATTAGTATTTTCGATAATACAACTTTTGAAGAAAATAAAATACCCAAGGTAATATTCATATAACCATATAATTTTCTCAAAAACTAGGATCCAAATTCTATTACATCAGTTGATCTGCTAGTAATGAAAGCACATAATAAGGTAATCTGTTTAACAATAATTGGCAAACATTTTCCAATTCCTAGATCATTATGGGATTTACATTACCAACAACATTGCAATGTAAACATTTTTTATCCCCATCTTGTGCCACTGGTCCAAGTTCTCACTTACAACTCAATTGTAAGTCGTCTAACTTAAAGAACTGCAAATGTGTCCAGTTCTCACTTACCTTTCCATTACAATCTCGCCAAGTTCTCACATGACGTAAATTGCAACTTCAAGTGTTCCTTTAACTTGATGGCACTAACTTAATTTAAAGGGTACTAGTTTTGATTATGGTGTCAAATCAAATATGTACAAAAAAGTCATGCATTCATCTTGTAGCATAGTTTAGTAAAAACTTTTACCAATTTTTACCAAGCTAAATCAACAAAGTTTTAACCGATGCGTTGAGAAACTTACAACTTTGCATTAAGATGCTTCGTACATAGAATAGTTATACTTGGTAGCTCCAAATATGACGCACAAAGTGGCGGAGAAGCGGGTCAGTGCATAGCATATTAAAAACCTTCTTCTTTCGAGTCGCAATTTAATGCGGACCCTCCTTAAACACCTCACACAGTTTGTCATAATGGGTGAACCGTTCTAACCATTTAGTACAGTCGCATCAATCGACTAAAATTTGAGATTTTATGCTTAAAACAAATCATATTTCACCATTGTTTAGTCCAATTTATTTTTCTATTAAAAAAATTACCCTTTGCTTAAAACTTGTCAAACAAAATAAACAAACCAGTAAATAAAATATAAACAACTAAAAAAATGCGCACATAACTAACATTTAATATGTGTAAACAAGTAGTCACATGCAAGTTATTCGATAAAACCTGTTAATAATCAACTCTAGGTTAAATTATGTATATATTAACTAGGGCTTTCACCTACTAAGGCAAGTGAGCCACATACATCGATAAATTGATTGTGTAAGCCATAGTCAAACATATACTAAATTGCACATAATTGATTCATTAATATATATTGAGGTCTTCCCCAATTCAAGAATTATCAAAACAATACATGTGATAAAAACTTAACAATTAATAATTCAAGTAATAATTCATGACAAACATGCATGTCTCATTATGGATTACAACATAACACTTATTCAATTAGTCACAAGATCGCATACAATTCCATGTCTGTTAGCCTTAATAGTTTATATTAGAAGTGATGGTCATTCACATTTAGGAACTTTGTAACGTGTGTTAGATATCGTGCTAGAATAGTCAAAGGGCTCATGGATTGGGCTAAGCCAAATGGTTAGACGTTTACTTAAGCTAGCCTTGTATAAGTTCATGTAACCCAATCCATGTCCAAGCCCATCTCACGGCCCATGGTCAAGCCTTAGGGCATTATCTCTCTTACTATAAATACCCCTCAAGTATGTCATTTGAGGGGTGTGCTTGAGTGTGTGTTTTGTGTATGTTTTTCATATGAATATTGTTTTCATCTTCTTTCCTTTATCTCTCTAAACATACACATACATCTCTTGTACCACCACATCTTTGCTTCATCTCTCTAGTTTTATTGTGTGAAATGGATTGATAAAAGGGGATTTGCAATTGGTATCAATCGCCTAACAATGGTTTAGGAGTGTTTGTGTTTGTTTTGAAGGGATACGCGTATTGCTCACGTTAGTCATCTTTGTCACGCTTAAAGCTTTAATTTTTGCACTTAAAAATTCAAGATTCTTGTGGTTTAAGGTTTATTTGGTGCTAAAGTTTTAGTTTTTTGCAAAAAGTTCGAAGCTTTTCTTCATTTTTAAGCTCGTATTTGGTTCATTGGTCATTTCTACTCGTAACTTATCTAAGCACTTTGGGTGAAAAAGGTCAACATTTTTGGGTTATTCGAGTGTTTTTAAGGCTATCTGTGCAAGAGAAATTGTTTGAATCGCTGGAAATTTTTTATGCGTAGGTCAAAACCCTAGTTCTACGCGTAAGAAAAGTCAAAGTCCTTTGTCTATGCATAACTTTCTACACATAAGCTTTTGGTGCAGATTCTTCGAGCTATAACGATTACTAAGTGCTTCCCTCACTTGGATAAGTTTGTGGAACACTTCGACTTTTGGATATCTTTTACACTGTGATAGTGTAAAGGATTTTTGGGCAAAACCCTAATCTTACGCATAAGCTTAGACTTACGCGTAGAACACTTTACGCTTAAGTATTTTCTTACGCCTAAGCTTGTCTTACGCATAACTAAATCTTACGCATAAGTTTTTCTACGCCTAACTTTAAACTTACGCATAAGCATTTCCTACGCCTAAGGAATCCTACGCCTAAGCTATCCTACTCGTAACCATATCCTACTCGTAACTTCTGTTTTCTACGCCTAAGCTATTTCTACGCATAAAGGTTTTTAAAAAAAAATTAAATTTTTGAGGAGGCTAAACGTTCAATTTTTATGCGAAATTCAAATTTTGGTATAACTTGGAAAATTTTGGTCAAAAATTCAAATTTTTGGACCCAAATTCAAATTTTTTCGGTCAAATTTGGCGTCAAAATTGTCATAACTCAAATTTTTCATACGACCTTAGAATTGATTTTTATAGTGAATTTCAAATTTTGGGAGAAAAATTTTTACGACCAAGGTTACGAGTACGACTTTCTGAAAAACATCAAACGGCAATATCTTTTCAAACACAACTCCTTTATCGTTGAATCGATCCTACATCAACTTTATCATACATACCTTCCTCAATGGCAACTCTGGCAGATCGTCTCAAAACTGCTTTCTTTGATTCATTCTTCAATGACCTAAACATTAGTCCAATTACACCAAATAACAACAACCAATGGATTTCATCGTATAATCCGCAGTTTGCTCAACCAAGTATGCATATGGGTCAAGGAGGACAAATGGTTGATGTTATTGGGAATTAGAATGGATTTGCTACGGGTATACAAATGGGGAATCAGATGCAATATGCAGGACAGTTTGATGGACATCAAGGGGGTCAGATTGTGAATCAGAATATGGGATATCAAAATGGGAATAATTGTTTTATGACTTCGGTTCAGCAAGCTACCTCTAACAATCACAACAAAGATTCAGGGTATTTTGATCCAGAATGCAGTGTCAAACGACTGACGAAGCTTGAAAGGATCCAGTACATGTTGATGTTAGCACAGAAAGAAGAATCGGGAATTGAATTGACTGATGCAGAATACGAATTCATGAATCCAAGATGGGCACATAAAGCAATCAATACTGCAAACTTCACTCATACAATCAATCAGCAGGACTCAACATCAAGCGGTACTTTTGATACACCTCCAGTCTATGACACAGATTCACTCAATGAGGTACCAAATTATAGTAATGTTGCTAATCAGTTTACTCATGATGAACAACATTCTGTGACATCAGCACCTACTTATGATACATACCTGGACAATCCGAGTTGTAGCAATACGAACTCTGAAACTCCAGATGTGGATCCTAATGGCGGCTGTGTGGCACAAAATACTGAGACTGATGAGGAAACCCGTGCTTATTTTGAATCATTAATCAATAATTGTGGTATTGAGATTGAGAAAGTGAGTAAGGTCAATCGCGAGGTTAAGGCCGCGAATCAGAAATTGACCGCTAAGCTTGAGAGTTACAAAGAGAATGCAAGAGCCTATGAATTTCATACAAACAAAATATCAGAATTAGAAATTGGTTATCGAGATTCTATTTTAAGAGAAAAACAATTGCAACTCAAGTATGATACACTTGATGTGAATATGAACTTGAAAATAAAATCTTTATACAAGGAATTTCTGAACTAAATGACCAACTTTCTAAACAAAAAGCACTATTTTCTGATCTTGAAAAAGAGAAGAAACAGTTGATTGCTGATTTTTCAAAACGAGAAGATTCTCTTCTAGATGAAATTCTAGACAAAAATGAAACAATAAAAAAATTGGATAATTTGCTTCTTACAACGGGTCATTCCGCTAAGACAAACAAGATGCTTTCTAATCAAGTAAATCCAATTTTTCATACTTCTCATAAAATGGCTCTTGGTAACTCACCTCCTTGTTTTCTCAAGAAAGCTCAGAAATCTTAGAATGTGTTGAACAATGGAAAACCTTTGCATGAACCCATAATTGTGCATGATTCTCTTGAAACGTTGGAACTATCTGAGGAGAGTAGATCAAAAATGAAACAAAAGAATTCTGAAATCAAACCGATTGATTATAACAAATGGAACAAAATTAATGGAATCACTTTTGTGTCTCAAAATGAAAAGTCAAAGTTTTCCATCACACCAAGTGTTTCAAACAAAGTGTCAACACCAGTTTCAAAACCAGTTGCACCTCCAGTTGTTGTCTCAAAATCTCTTTCGAACATTGAACAAATGTCTTCAAACAATCATTTTAACACAAGTGATGCTAGAAGTATTTTAGAAAATGTGAAAACTAGAATTGCGGGACTTCAAGAGACTGTTAAAACTAAAACCACTATTACACCTAACGACTGGTTTTCTAGTTTTGATATCGAACAGAGAAAGTTTTTTGAAACAGAAATTGTCCCTCAGCTGAATGCCATCAACTCAAGGGTAATTCATTTTGAACAAGCATTTTTGAAAGAAACAACTGACTTTGTCAAGGACCATAAATCCCTGGTAAAGCAAGCTAATGACAGTGTTGAACACATCAAAGTTTTGGAAAATCTAAATGATTCTCTCTTCGAAGATGTTATGACTACCGATATCATGTCCATTATTTTACAAACATATTCTATTGAAGATAATGAAAGACTCCAGTCTGAGACCTTCGCAATTGTTTCAAAATATGAAAAAGCTCTTGAAAAACTTGAAAAAGAAAACTTATCCTATTTTAAACAACTTGATCGAAAAATCGAGGAATGCAAGAATGACAAACTGTCGTATGAGCGTGCCTACAAGGACATGAAAGAGCAAAATGATCTTTTGAGAGCTCAGCTGGGAAGTCAAAAAGGAAAGGTTGTGGATACTAAGTTTGCAAAACTATTGACTGAGGAGAAAGCAAATGTTCCAAAACCGGTTGTCAAACCAAAAATGTCTATTTCTCAGCCTCCTCCAAAAGTCAATGAGAAAAATGATTTTTCAAAAACAATCACTCCACAGTCTTTGCCTATTAAAAAGAGAATTATCAAAGGTTTTGAAAAACCTGTTTTTGATAAAGAAAATGTGTTTACACCTGGCATTTCTAAGAATAGTACACGGAATGTGACCAAAAATCCAGTTAAAGAATCTGTCGGTTCTAACAACATGGTCAACAATCACTATCTAGAAGAAGCTAAGAAAAAGGCACAGACTCGAAAAGACAGAATTTTAGGTGCAACATCTAGGGTGATGAATTCTACAAGACTTCAAGGCACTGCTAGTAGTAGTAAACCATTACCTAGGAACTCTCTACAAAAGACTAGGGATTGGCTTACATCTAAGAGTAGTTGCGCAAAATAAAATGCTATGCCCTTAGAAAACAACACTAGGAATTCTAAGTCTTTTTCGAACAAGAATCAATGTCCACAAGACTGTAGTGACAAAGTTAAAGCTGCTGTTTTAAACAAGAATATTGAATTTGTCTGTACTACATGTAAAAAATGTGTCTTTTCAGCTAATCATGATGCATGTGTCTCACAATATCTCAAGAAAGATAATTCTCGTGCCAAGGCACAATCCACTAAGACACCAAACAAAAACAAACCCGTTGATAAAATGAACATGGAAAAGAAACCTACTAGGTGGATCTCTTCAGGACGTAGTTCTTCAAAAAATGAGTCTTCCGCTGTAACTGAAAAGAAAACAACTCCTAGATCTTACCTTAGGTGGATTCCAACGGGAAAAGTTTTCAACAAAGTAGGTCTTAGATGGATTTCCACAGGAAAGATTTTTGATACTTGCACCAACACAAATAATAGTGAAACTCATCAGGATAAGTAAGTAGAAACCACTACAACCGTTGATAGTGATCACCCTCACCGTGAGGAATCTTGTACTTCTAACACTGTTATTTGTGAAAACTCTTCTTCTTTGGCTGCAGGTGAATCAAATATCTCAGAACCCAGCTCATCAAAGGGTTCCAATTCTGTAAAATCTTCTTCATCATTCTCTCTATCTTCTAATTTTGATTTTCCATTTCTTCTATAAAACCAACAAAAGCAAAATATAAAAATATAAAACTTTCAAAAAATACAAAAACAATATAAAACCAAAAATCCAAAAATATTCTTCTCACGACATGTCTCTTGTATAATTAATATTTTGTACGTTTCTAGAAATGTCATTCAACAATGATACGGGCATGTACAGATTCTTTAGTGAGAGTTCTTTTATGTTTTTCAAAACATGTCGTTTCTCAAAATTTCTTCAAAAAATGGCTTTCGTATATATCAGTATGAAAGCCAGACTAAAATGATGACTTTTGATTATTTGCAAATCAAAACACGTGTTTTTAATGAAAATCACTAGTGTACGCCTCAGTGCACAACATTTTAAAAATGGTGAGAAATCATCATCATCTTGAGCACCTTTTCAAGATTGTTCAAAAAGATTTTCAAAATCTTTCAAAATATTTTGTGCTCAAGATAACTCCCTCTAAAACCCTTTAATTGATTATGCTTTATTAAAGGGGGAGTATAAAACCAAAATGTTCCAAATTCATACTTAAATCAAATCTGTTTGTCTCCCCAAAAGATTCTAAAATGTTTTTTAATCCATTGATATCAAAAATATCACATATATGTTATTTTTGAGGGGGGGGGGAGACGTGATTAAAACGTGATCAAAAAGTTTATTGATCGTTGTTTGATTCTCAAAAGAGCTCGACTCAGATGCAACCATTGAATTGATGAGGAATCATGTACCATCTCGAGAAACTTTCTATGGACTTGACCAGGACGGGTAATAATTTCAAGCTAGTTCTCTAGTGATGTAAACGTATCTCGAATCGGTCTTGTTCATTTAAAGTTGATCAATTCAAAAGTGTGAACTCTACCCTCTCTGTGCAGATTTCAGTTAAAACTTATAAGCACATGTGAAGGGGGAGTGTTTCTGAAAATATAAAACTCACGGAGTGTTTCAAACATGTTTTCGATCATAAACACTCTGAGAGATTTTCAAGAAAAATGGTTTTATGGCAACAATAGGACGGTCATGGAGTTATAAGGTGACTAAGGATAGGAAATCCGTCCTATGATCCGCCAGAGCCGGAGGGATCTACCCAAGGACATCACAAATAGTTAGTATTAGAAGTCCTTAGGAATGATTGGAAAAAGGAGTAATGTGAGAAAGGAGAAAGAAGGGGTTGAAGAATTAAAAAGAAATGTAATGAAAAAGGGTGAAAAGAAACAGCCCTCCATATTCAACCTTAGGGCAGAAACCGGGTTCAATTCATCTTCTACTGGTTGTCACTAGATGACACTGGTATTGAAGACCAAGACGTCATGGACCCAGTGACGCACTGCACTAAACCTTCTAGCCACTCAATTCCTCTTAAAAGGATTTGTTTCATTCTCACTGGGAACCCTACATAATCTATTGACTTTCTCTTAGAGATCGTTGGTATTGAAGAAGGAGACCCTCTCCCTAGTCTCCGCTCAGGAAAACCAAAATGCACAAATTGAGTCTAGAGCCACGAGATTCATCAAAAGATCTCATAGGAATACTTGACATGACATCGCTTGCTGTTCATCAATAAGGGCACAAGTGATATATTCTAGAGTCCTACGCAGATCTTAGCAATCTGCCAGAACATTTATGAGAAGTTTCACATCCGTGATCTTCAGTGATTGAATGGAAACTCCTGCCAGGGTCAACATCAAGCAGCCCTGACAGCAGGTCACTTCGGTAACTCCCCGTGGATTACGCTTAGTGTGTCTCAAACGGTCTACAGTCGTGAAGTGATGCTTCGGTGTACTTCAGCGACTCATCTGAACTGTAGATGTACTTCGGTATATCGTGTTATCTCACTTGTGGGACTCCAGTTCAGGAACGGCCTTTGTGAGAATTAGAGACGTGTTTTCACACTATGCTGTTAACACCCTCGAAATTCAAACTTGTAAGTGCCGGAATCCGCTTATTACTAACCTGTTTTTATGTTTTCTTCTTATGGAAGCTCCGGAGCGGATTGATCGTGCAGATTCTCCACATGCTCATACCAACAACACATGAAAGTTCTCATCAAAATCAAAGGAAACACAAAGTCAAAGATGATTCTTCATCAATGTCAAAGAATCTACAAAGTTTAAAGACTCGAGAACTACATCATTGGTAACCAAAAGACAAATAGAAGTGTGAGCATGGTGGAGAAAGACGTGGAGACACCTAACCAACGAAGTTGACAACGGCAGACAACCACATTAACTGATCACAAAGCATGAAGGAACAAAGAATTAAGACTATTCTATATCTACACTCAAAGTTCAATCTCGAGAAAAGTAAAGACCTAATCAAGTGGAGCATCTTTTGAATGACCACCCCTTAGGGGGAGATTGTTAGCCTTAATAGTTTTTATTAGAAGTGATGGTCATTTACATTTAGGAACTTTGTAACGTGTGTTAGATATCGTGCTAGAATAGTCAAAGGGCTCATGGATTGGGTAAAGCTAAATGGTTAGACGTTTAGTTAAGCTAGCCTTGTATAAGTTCATGTAACCCAATCCATGTCCAAGCCCATCTCACGGCCCATGGCCAAGCCTTAGGGCATTATCTCTCTTACTATAAATACCCCTCAAGTATGTCATTTGAGGGGTGTGCTTGAGTGTGTGTGTGTGTGTGTTTTCCTTTGAAGCAATATAACATCTTATTGTTTTCTTTCTTCTCTCTATCTCTCTAAACATACATACGATCTATACATCAAGACACCATCTCTCATCTTAATCTTTCTTGCTTCTCTCTTCGCATAACATCAGTTTGTGTATAACGTGGGTGTTTGTTATACGTGTTCTTGTTGTGTGATAAGGTATACGTGATAAAAGGGGCTTTACAATGTCACATAACAATTATTAGCTGATTAATTCACGTAAAATATATACAATTCTAGATTTAATTATCAAAATAACAAAAAAAATTTTATAAACCCTAAAAAAATTTATAAATCGACTAAAAGTAATTATGGGTCAAATTAAAAAAAATATTAAAACAATTAAGGCAAAAGCCCTAACCCCAGAATTAGGGTTTTGAAATAATAACCAAACCTTATAATTAATCATATCACAAACACAATAAAATATCCGTTTTTACGTTTTTAGTAATTAATTACTCATTAAACAAAGCTCGTTGTTGGAATCACTCCTAAACTAGATTACAAGTGTTAGTAATTAATATGTAATAGTTAGCTTAATTAAGGCTTTTATGTTAGTAATTAAGGCTAGGCTCATGTAGAAAGCCCATGAGCATATGGAAATGCCCAATAAGGAAAGGAAGGGAACTTGTGTGTTGCCCTAGTTCCCTCCCTATAAATAATCTTGTAAACCTTCACTTGAAGGTTGGTTGTTCACTTTTCTATTTCACTCTAAGCATAAACCTTTCATTATTGATGCTTTTGTTACAAACATGGTGACCTAACAGTGGTATCATTCGCCAAATAGTTGGGTGAAACGTGTGCTTGTTTTTGAAGTTTTGTGTCCTACGCGTAAGTCTCGGTATTCAAAATTTCATACGCTTAAAAGCTTTCATTTTTACACTTTAAAACTCCAGATTCTTGTCCTTTAAAGGTTATTTGGTGTTAAAGTTTAAGTTTTTAGCAAAAAGTTTGAAACTTTACGTGTATTTCATTGTTTTTGAGCTTGGTTTTAGTCGTGTGGATATTTCTACGCGTAAGGTGTATAAGAGTTTTGGATCATCAAGTTTCATACTTTTGTGTTATTTTGGTGATATTAAAACTGTTTTTCATCATAAAAATCTGGTTTAGAAACACTCTTGGGCAGAAATCTCAGTTTTGGCAACATTTAGTTATTCTTACGCGTAACTAAACCCTAGTTTTACACGTAAGAGTTCAAAGTCTACGCATAAGCTTTTCTTGGCTTGATCTTCAGTGCTAATTGGTTTACTCAGTGTTTTCTTGCTTGGATAAGCCTGAAAACACTTCGACTTTGGATATCTTCTACACTGGATAAGTGTAAAGGATTTTTGGGTTAAAACCCTAGTTTTACGCCTAAGCATAAACGCTTATGAGTAAACATCTTACGCCTAAGCATTTTCTACGTATAAGCAAGTCTTACGCCTAAGGAAATATTACGCATAAGGTTCTTACTACTAAGCCTTTAGTTTACGCATAACCTAAGGTTTCACCAAGTCTACGTGTAAGCTATTCTTACGAGTAAGCCACATTGTTACACGTAAGGTGGTGTTTTTATGCATAAGGTATTTCCTTTGCATAAGCTGGTTTTCTACACATAAGGATACTTCATCAACAAAGTTTCATTCGACTACAAAGATCCATCATCAACACAAGTTTCAAGATGTCTCAACCACCATACTCTAGCTACTTCCCACATGTGTATCCTCAACAACAACAACAACAACAACTCTATCAACAACAACAATTTTATCAACAACTACAACAACAACAACAACAACAACTCCATCAACAACAACAATTTTATCAACAACTACAACAACAACAACAACAACAACAACTTCAAAAACAATTTCCTCAAAGAGCAACTCAACCACAAATGATTCAACCATCCCCTAGTCTTTAAGTACAACCCTACACTTACTTTCACAATCAACATCCATCCAGGAATACTATGAAAGAACCGTCTTGGTTTGCAAAGATGTGTGAAGCTTTAAGTAGCTAACAATCCATACATGAAGCTGGATCACTTGATAGACCTCCAATGCTCACTCCCGGTAACTACGATCAATGGGTGATAAGGTTCTTTAGGTTTTGTGATCTAAAGAAGCCACATGGAAAGTTTTTTAAGAAGGTCATCCTGGAAGGTCCATTTCAGATGCCTACAGTCACTGTACCCAGAGATCCAAATGCTAATCCACCAAGAGGGGATGTCACCAACGTTGTTAGTCTCTCTGAACTTACTACTGATCAACTTCTACACTTTGAAGCCGATGAACTGGCAATGCAATACATCTTTTTGGGATTACCCAATCCGATACTTCGAAGTGTTGATGCTCAAAAGACTGCTAAAGCAATGTGGGAGCATATTCATCTTCTCATGGAAGGCACATAACTCAATCAAGAAGACATGGAATCCAAAATCTACTTAGCATATGAACACTTCATGATTGAACCAGGGGAGACATTAGAGTCATATCATCATCGATTCTCAGACATCATTAATGACTTGGAAAAACATAACATCATTATGCCAAGAATTGCAGTCAACACTAAGTTCCTGAGTAGTCTTGGTCCTGATTGGGAAAAGTATGTCATTTTCATCCGTCAAGCGAAGAATCTTCATCATGCTACATACGGATTGTTGTATGACTATTTGAAGCCCCACCAAAAAGAAGTTGAAAAAGAAAGGTTTATCCGTGGACTCCCTGTTTCGCCTTCACTTCCGGATAATCAAACTCTAGCTTTGTGGGCTCAAACGTGTTATCCTTAATTCCCTACTTTGCAAACTGTTTTAACAAATCCTCCACAACCAACTGCTACAATTACACCATATGATCTGTCACAGCACCAATCTCAAGAAACTCAATTGGTTCCATACAACAACAACAATGATCAAGCACTTTACAGTTAATCTAATGAGGATACAGAAGCTTTCGATGCATTGCAACAAGGGTTTGTTATGATTGCTAGAGCCTTCGGCCGATACTCAAACAAATCCAACAATCACATTTGTACCTCATCTAACACAAGGAATCAGGCTGTTGTTAACAATGGACGTGTTGAAGTTCAAAATCGAGGTAATGTTGGTCAGATGGGTAGTGGTCAAGGGTTTAATGCTATTGGAAGGAATAACATGGGTGCTCCACAACAACGAGCTCAAGTGGTTGATCAGGGAAATGCTCAGACAGGGGTTAATGGTCTTCGTTGTTATAGCTGTAATGAGAAGGGTCATCTGGCTAATGCATGCCCAAAGCCGAGGACAAGAGGCAGCGCTTATCACAAACAGGCTTTACTCTTGGCTCTTAAGGATGAAGCTGGTGGAACTCTTACCAACAAGGAACAGAGCTTCATGGCAAATGCAGATTCTGATGATGACATGGAGGACTTGCAGGCTAATGCAGCAGTTATGTTGATGGCAAACATGCAAGAACTCCACATGAATGATACAGGCCCAGTGTATGACACTGGCAGCTTGTCTCAAGTACCGGATCAAACTATATTCATTACTGATCTGATATCTCCACCAACATCTGCATCCGACAAGGATCAGAGTGTTCAACATGAGCCATCTACATCTCATTCCGATGATAATCAAATAGATCCCCGTAGTTATACTTGACGATCAAGATGACCTTATGGTTAACACTGATAATCAAGTTGACTCCGTAGTTATATTTGAGGATCTAAATAATGATCATGTTGAGACTCACGTTGAACAAGCTGAACTTTTGTCTATTCCAGATATTGAGCTCATGACCTTACTTAATGACCAAAAATCTCAAATGGAAAAATGCCGTGACATCAATCAGCAACTAAAGGACAAAAATGCACTGCTGACTAAGGACAATGAATGCTTAAAATATCAACTCAACATCTTTCAAACACAAGAAAAATGTGAAAAAGGTTTTGAAGTCGCTTTTGCTAAATCCTACCAAAATGAAAAATCTTTGGAACAACAGATACGTGATCTAGTTGCATCTAAGAATGCTTTGTTGTCTCAAATAGAACAACTGAAATATGATCATAAACAACAACTTAAAGCTCTCACTTTGAAAACTCAAAAAGCCAAGTCTGGGTTGTTAACTTGTCAAAAACAGTTCTGTGAGTACAAAAAGCATTCAAAGAAATGAATATATGACTATCTTGAAGAAATTTTTGACTTACAAAACAAAATCAAAGAGTTTCGAAATGTTGTTTATAAACATGGTGAGTCAATCACAACTATTCAAAAGTTTACTTTTAAACCAAATCCAAATGGATATGGACCAAATCTTGCTGATTACAAACCAAAGTTTTGATAACGCTACACGCGTCATTCGGGTCAAAGGAACTTCCTTTTCCTCGAGCAAGTTATATAACACCCTAGGCAGTGAACCTAATCGTTGTAGTGTAGTATTAGGGTAAGCCACGGGTATTGATATCATTCTCTAGGGGAATAGGAATGCTAGTGAGAAGTTATTATGCTAAGGTTGGGGTTGAGGAAGATTATTTTTTTATCTTTTTTTTGTTTTTTAGGAAATGGAAAGGTACGAATCTCGGGGTTTGGATTTGGGGGTTGGTATTGCTACTGTTTACTCTACTTATCTAATTATTTAAACTAAGGTGTATGTAGTTGATCGGTGCAAAACCGTCAAGTTATCTCACGCAAGTTAACCACTTGTGAATGATTAACTGTAAGGAACTTAAAACAGTTCAGACGCAAATGCAATTTAAGATCAGGAGAATACAGTGGATTCTCGGGTCGTTAAGTCCCACGGAGGATGACTGGTGTTTAAACACTTGATCAGATGGTAGAATGATCACTAAGGATAGTGATCAATAAGGATATTGGTGGAAAATTACCTAAAGAAAAGATTAACAAATTACAGCGACTTAAATGCAAATTAAGAAAATTAAAAAGTTAAAATCTATTAAATAAACGCTATCACTATTTTTACAATGATGTTTTTATGATTTTATAAAATAAAATAACTTAAATAAACTATATTAACTAAAACGTAAATTCAAATTATCTAAAAACGTTACTTAAAACTAAAACGAGCGTTACGTTTAAAAATTACGCTGGAGCGCAAGCAAAAACGTAAATTTTATGAAATAAAAGGCCTACGAATGTGAAACTAATTTTCTTACTTACTAATTGATAAAAGAAATTTTTAGAAAAAAGATTTATATTTTTTTGACTTTTATATTTTTTATTATGATTTAATTACTATAAAACACTAATTAAATGTTTAAAAATATTAAAACTAATTAGAAAAATCTCAACTTTTTACAGAAAATACTTAATACTATTACAAATTTATTAAAAATACAAAAGTGGAAAAAACTAAACTGAATAAGCTACAAATAAGCTAAATAAGTCGTATAAGCTAAACTGGAAAAGAGTACTTATATATTAGATTGTGTAAGACTTGAACGAGACAAGTCCCAAGGGCAGATGGTAAAGAGTGTGTGTGATGAGCTAAGTGGCGTGGGTTCGAGTCCCAGCAGTGGCACTTTTTTGTAAACTATTTTTTTTTACTTTTTCTTCTACAAACTTATTAAACACAAGAAGATAAGTAATTTTTAAAACTAAAACTTTTTCTAAATATCACTAATAAGCTCTGTCTTAGCTTATTAATCTCAACAGTTAGCTAAGAAATGAAATAAGCAAAATGAATAAGCTAATATGGTTAAATAAGCTATGAATAAGCAAAAGGAAACTGAAAATAAACTAAGCTACTAATAATAAGCTGATTTAACAACTGATAAGGTACAAATACTTAGAAATAAGCACAACAAATTCAAAATAAGCACTTACTTATCTGTTGTACACAGGACAGTTATATGATTAGCTAGGCACCTTCTAGCTAATTTTTAAGTACCTAATTAAGCTAGGAATTGAAAAACAACTCTGGAACTAATAAGCTAAGCAAATAAGCTTCCCAAAGAACTAAAGCTTTCACAATGAAGTTCACTGTTGAGATTAAAATGAGCTTATGAAAAGGTTTGAAAACTCTGATTACTCAGTATACTAGTTAAAATGGATAAATCAAAAAGCAATAAGCAGACCTAGTAAATAAGCTATAAATTGGAAAATAAGCATTAGAATAGAGACACAGCTAGGTTGACTACTTAAAAAACTAAAATATACAAGCTATAGCCAAATAATAAGCTCTGTGTGAGCTTATGAAACTAGGTGGCTAACTGGGTGCACAGGGCATATTTGCAGTTAAGGGGTTCTAAAGAAGCTAACTAATAAGCTATCTATAAGCTACTTTTATGAAATCTAATATTTTTGTATTTTTGTTGAGCAGTTAAACATTGAAGTCCCAAAAGGATTTAGGCTAAATCTCATTAATACACACACAATAAAATTCTAGATTTTATTCAAAAACAGCTATTTGAAAATTTTGACTTTTTACAAAAACATGTAGTTTGACTAAAATGAATTTGGAACTTAATCTACTGACTTAATTTGTTATAATAAGCTATACTAAGGTTGGATTAAGCTATTTTAACAAGTTTTAAACTGATTTGATGTGATTTGCAATATGTGATCCTAACAGTTAACTATCTAGGTTGATATAAAGATGATTTTGACTAATATGGCTTGCAGATGCAATTCAAAGACAGGCATGAGTTCATAATAGCTTAACAAACATGAAACAACAAAAGAGAACCACTGACTAAACCTAAATAACAGTTATAGCAGCCATTCCAAACACACCTTTTAGAAACAGTTTTGAGATTAGAACTAGGCTAAATACTGATTTAACCCATCTTACCCATTAAACTAACTCTAATATATTTATTACTACTGATTAGACTTGTTTATACTAGTTGGTGAACACAGAATTCAAATATGAGCACAATTTGAAAACTGCATAAAAGGTAAAAATAAGACAGGAAGCTTACACAGGTCCAGCTGGTTTTGTAGCTTAAACCAAACATACATCACCATTTTAATCCATTTCCAACCCAAACCAATTCTCTGAATCACCAATTACCAAACTTATACCCATTTTGGTTCTCTGTTGACTTTTGTTGACTTTTCACCCATTGTGCTTAAAACTGAACTCCAGGCTTACAAGAAGCTATATTAAGCTTGAATAAGCACTTTTGACTATTAAACAAGCTTATTGAAGCTTGGTTATAACAGTTTAAGATTTGAGAATTTAAACAGTAAACTTGAAAACTTGAACTATTAATGAACCATGGAATTAAACTTTGAAACTGAGTTACAATGATTAAATCACTTGGTTTTAGTACAATAAAGCTCAAAGATACAGAATCATAAACTAATTAAGATACTTTTATAAAAAACGACATACAAGAAATTTTAAAAGCTAAGTTACTCTTTTCTCTTTGCTTCTTTGCTTCTTTTATGCTTCCAACTTGTTCCACGTGGCCTTCTGATGCAATCCCACCTCCCAATTCAACCAATGGGAGAATAATGAATGTTTTAGCCTTTTCACATTTTTGGCGGGAAGTGGCAATTTCAACTGTGGGCTCTGAAAAACAGGCACTAGGGGGGGGGTGGGTTTGTAGGGGTGATGATTGAGTGTGGGAAAGGTGTTTGGGATAAGGTGGAGTGTTGCAGGGTGTTGGTCGGGGAAGCAAGAGGTGGAAGAAGAAGGCGGGTGTTTATTTGTTTTGACTTTCTTTGACCAAGGTTCAAAATGAAAGGGGTCACTGGTTTTGACAGGGGGTCAATAGGAAATATGGCAGGGGTCTATAATGATTTTGACAAGTCTTTAGGTTAGGCTAATTTGACAAGGACTAATATTGCAAAATCTGAAATCTTGAAGGACTATTCCTGCCATTTTTCCAAAGTTACCATAAGGACTGAAATTGACAACCTTCAATAGTGCAAGGACCAAATTTGCCATTTTCCATTTTCAAAGGACTAAACTTGCCAAATTTCAAAGTTCAGGGACCTAAGTTGTAAATTTGTAATTTTAAGTTTCAAGGACCAATTTTTACAACTTAGGAATCCCTAGGGACTCAAAATGATATTTTTCTTTATTTGGATTTACCAGGGACTGTTTTTGACAACTTTTGAAACTTGGGGGACTAAAACTGCCAATTATGCAAATTTGATACGTTTTTCACCAGATTTTGATATTTTTGCATTTAAAACACATAAAACACTTATTTGTGATATTTTTATCATTTTGATGCATTTCTGAGTGTTTTCAGATGTTTTAGCAGTTTAAACAGTACAAAAATGATGAGTATTTACACACTCATCAATCCCCCACACTAAGATATTGCTAGTCCCTAGCAATGTTTTGAGAAAAATTAATGGATTTTATCTCTTTACCAAAAGCCATTACTTCTGGAGTAGCCAAATGTTTCAGTTCAAGTAAGAACTTTGGTACACCGATAACCAAGTGATTTTGAGCAAACCACCAGCTTCCAACGGGTTTGATTTGTCTTTACCAGAAGCCGTACCCTTCTGGACTAGCCAACTCTTAGATAAAATATCTTTGGTGAGTCGATTACCAATTATGGTTTTCCAACTGCCTTTACCACAAGCCATAAACTTGCGGGCTAGCCAACTCTTCACTTTTTAGGATATGGTGAGCTGAATACCATACAATTTTGGGCAAATTGCAAGCCGTCAACGGATTTGAGATATCTTTACCAAGAGCCGTTTGCTCCTGGATTAGCCAATCCTTTTGTTTATTAGACAAGGCGGACTGATAACCAAATGAGTAAGTGTAAAACACTTACTCCAAAAAAAATTTTTGGCCAAAAACGGGGGAATCGGTATAGTTATATGATAAAATTCGTGAGAATTCCCCCCCACACTTAGAAATGAATATTGCCCTCAATATTCAAAGTACCGGCGGTTATGCCGAAACAAAGAACGTGAAAGGGAAATACTACGGCCATTATTCAGCAAGGATTTTTTTTTTTTTTTTTTTTTTTTTTTTTTTTTTTTTTTTGAAACTCTTATATATACACAACATGTGGGGCAACCCCCCCACACTAGGGTGGTACACACGGGTAAAAACCCATGTATCATGCTACTGTTTTTGATACCCGAGTCGCTAGCTTGACTCGATCCCCGTATTCATTGGTTCATGGGGAAAGTTTGAAGATCCGGGACAATCACAGGAGGAATGTCCTCTCCAAAGTAATGCTTAAACCGATGACCATTCACTTTAAAGTCAGGACCATCGGGTTGAGATAACTCAATGGTACCATAAGGATAAACCTTAGTGATAGTAAATGGTCCAGACCAGCGGGATTTAAGCTTTCCCGAGAAAATCTTCAATCTTGAATTAAAAAGAAGGACTCGATCACCAACGTTGAAAACGCGGTTTTTGATCTTTGAGTCATGAATCTTCTTTGTCTTTTCTTTATAGATCAAAGAGTTCTCGTATGCTTGATCACGGAGTTCATTTAACTCATTCATTTGAACTTTTCGGTGATCACCAGCAGTCTGAATATCAAAGTTGGCATGCTTCAAGGCCCAGTATGCCTTGTGCTCTAACTCAACAGGTAGATGACACGCCTTCCCGTATACAAGCTTGTATGGAGTGCACCCGATGGGTGTTTTGTAAGCTGTACGGAAGGCCCAGAGTGCGTCATCTAGCTTATCCGACCAAGAGGCACGGTTTTCGCCAACCGTCCTCTCCAGAATTCTTTTGATCCCTCGGTTTGAAACTTCCACTTGCCCACTTGTTTGTGGGTGGTACGCAGTAGAGAGACGGTGAGTAACACCATACTTCTGCATGACTCTTTCAAACTGGTCATTGCAGAAATGCGTACCACGATCACTGATTATGGCTCGTGGAGTTCCAAACCTAGCAAACAAGGATTTTAAGAATTTCACTACAACTCGGGCATCGTTGGTATGCAAAGCCTTAGCTTCAACCCATTTTGACAAGTAGTCAACGGCCACGAGTATGTACTTATTACCGCGAGAAGAAGGGAATGGCCCCATAAAGTCAATGCCCCAGATGTCAAAGATCTCACACACTTGAATGGCGTTTTGTGGCATTTCATTCTTTTGTGAGATATTCCCGTGACGTTGACAAGCGTCACAGGCTTTGACGAATTCATGGGCATCCTTATAGATCGTGGGCCAATAGAATCCGGAATCAAACACCTTCTTGGCGGTGTAGTTGGGGCTATGATGTCCCCCAGTAGGTCCAGCATGGCAAGCTTTGAGAATGTCAATAGCTTCCTGACCATATACACATCGCCTGACGACTTGATCCGCGCAGATTTTAAACAAGAAAGGGTCGTCCCAGAAGTAATGTTTAACATCCTTGAAGAACTTGTTCTTCTGTTGGGACGACATCCCTTTCACTATGAAGTTACCCGCATGGTAATTTGCGAAGTCAGCAAACCATGGGGTAGTAGAGTCTCCACGAAAAGAAACCGCATTGAGTGTTTCGAGAGGAAATGTTTCATTTATTTCCTTTTTCTCGAACACATCCTGGTGAGGGTTCTCTAATCGGGATAGATGATCAGCAGCTAGGTTCTCAGCTCCTTTTTTATCACGTATAATGATATCAAATTCCTGGAGGAGGAGAACCCAACGGAGCAATCTCGGCTTTGCATCTTGTTTTGCAAAGAGATATTTAAGAGCCGAGTGATCCGTATACACTACGCATTTGGTCAAGATGAGGTATGGCCGAAATTTCTCAAACGCATACACCACAACTAATAGTTCTTTTTCTGTAGTGGTGTAATGGGTTTGAGCTTCAGTCATAGTCTTACTTGCGTATTGTATTGGCTGAAAATGCTTTGTTTTGCGTTGCCCCAAGACTGCACCGATAGCAAAATCACTTGCATCGCACATGAGCTCGAAGGGTAAATCCCAGTCGGGGGCAACTAGAATGGGTGCTTCTGTAAGCCTTTTCTTCAGTGTTTCAAAAGCTTCGACGCACTCAGGAGAGAAGATAAAAGGAGCTTCTTTTTCAAGAAGATGGGTCATAGGCCGAGCGATTTTAGAAAAATCCTGTATGAATCTACGATAAAACCCGGCATGACCAAGAAAACTCCTAATACCTTTGACGGTAGTAGGATGAGGTAGTTTAGCAATAACATCAACTTTTGCTCTATCTACCTCCATCCCATTTTTGGAAATCTTATGGCCAAGGACTATGCCTTCTTTGACCATAAAGTGACTCTTCTCCCAATTTAGACAGAGATTGGTGTCTTCACACCTTTTAAGCATTTTGTCTAAATGGGAGAGACAAGTCTGAAATGAATCCCCGATGACTGAGAAGTCATCCATAAACACCTCCATTGTTTCCCCGATCATGTCGTGGAATATGGCCATCATACAGCGTTGGAACGTGCCTGGAGCGTTACATAAGCCAAAAGGCATACGTTTGTAGGCAAAAGTCCTGTATGGGCAGGTGAATGTGGTCTTCTCTTGATCCTGTGGATCAATGGGGATCTGAAAGTAACCCGAGAAACCATCAAGGAAACAATAGTACTCATTCCCTGCTAATCTCTCAAGCATCTGGTCCATGAAGGGTAGAGGAAAATGGTCTTTACGGGTGGCGTCATTCAACTTACGATAGTCAATACATACACGCCATCCCGTAACCAATCGAGTTGGAATTAACTCGTTTTCTTCATTTGTGACAACAGTTATGCCACCCTTTTTAGGAACACAGTGAATCGGGCTAACCCAAGGACTATCTGAGATTGGGTAAATCAATCCTGCATCAAGAAGTTTGATAACTTCTTGTTTGATAACATCATGGATTTTTGGATTCACCCTTCTCTGATGTTGAACTGCTGGCTTGAAGTCATCCTCCATCAAAATCTTATGAGTACAGAACTCAGGGTTAATACCCTTGATGTCGGAGAGATTCCAAGCAATTGCTTGCTTGTGTGACTTCAAGACCTTTATGAGAGCAGTCTTTTCATCTTTACTCAAATCTCGAGCAATAATGACGGGCAATTTATCATCGCCTTCAAGAAATGCATACTCAAGATGAGGTGGTAAGTCCTTAAGTTCGACTTCAGGAAATTCTTCAGTTTTCTCAACTGACTTGACTTCCTTGTTATGAAGTTTGACGGGAGGGAGTGGAAGAGAAGTGTCCTGATTTAACAACTTCTCAAGAACAAGAATATCTCCCTCCGGATTAATCTCATTGTGATTAATCTCTTCTGGAATTGCATCACTGATGTGAGGGGTTGATGAGTGATCATCTTTAAGCATTTTCTCAATGAGAAGTATGTCCCCCTCGATGTCAATTGGAGCGTGATCAATTTCCCATGGAACAGAATCACTAGCCAAGTATGCTTCAATCTCTTCCAAGATGAAGTCGCTTCCCTCAAACGGAGTGAGAGAAGGAGTAGAATTGGCTATGATAGGTTGAGAAGATGTGGCGGGATTCCCACTCACAGAATTATGAGAATAACCCAGAACTTCTTGAGAGTACTCTTCAGAAGCAACATCAATGATATCTATTCGGTTAACCGACTCAGAATCATAGTTTGCGGAGTACCTCGAAGTTTGATCAAGGTTAAAGGTGACAGCTTCATTACCAACACGTAATGTGATTTCTTGCTCAAATACATCAATGAGAGCACGGCCCGTTCTCAGGAATCCTCTTCCAACAATGAGAGGAACCCGTGGATCAGCATCGAAATCAACAACTACAAAGTCAGCTGGAAAATGGAACTTTCCTACTTTCACAAACACGTCCTCGGCAATTCCAAGAGGACGGGATATTGTACGATCTGCAAGCTCGAGAGTCATGCATGTAGGAATAAGATCCGGAAGAGAAAGTTTCTTCCATACTGAATGAGGCATAAGGTTTATGCTTGCACCAAGATCAGCTAAGGCAAAGCATTCAACCATTCCTGGAAATACACAAGGTAAAAGGAACTTTCCAGGATCTCCAAGCTTCTCGGGAAGCTTCTTCAAGATAACTGCAGAGCAGTTCTCGTTGAGAGGAGTTTTAGCCATTTCAAACAGCTTTTCCTTATTGCTTAACATGTGTTTGAGAGTTGATGCAAACTTGGGCATCAACATGATAGCATCCGCGAAGCTTATGTCAAAATGAAGTTCTTGGAAAATTTGAAAGAATTTTTCCATTTGATGACCGGCTTTTTCGCGGAGCTTTTGCTCATGTAAACGTGATGGGTAAGGAATAGAAGATTTGGATTTTTCAATGGGAGCTACAGGAGGTTCAAAAACAACTCCTGGATTGGATTTTGGTTTCTGGACAACCTGAGGATGGACAGTGCTGGTTCCTCCATTATTAGTAGGAAGTTCCTTGTCCGTTGTCGCCTCAGGTTCACTTTCCACTACCTTTGGGAGAGAAGAAGAAGAGGTAGTAGGAATAGCAGGTCCATCATACGAAACACCACTTCTGGTCGTGATCGCCTTTGCATCGCCCCTCGGATTAGCGATCGTGTTGCTAGGTAAAGTACCTGAGCCCGAGGGTCGATCATTTAAAGACTTCTTCAATTCAGCGATCTGACTGACCAACAACCTGTTTGTCTCCTCTTGAGTCTTCATGAATTGCCTTAAAAGCTCATCAGATGTTGACACAGGAGGAGGTGGAGGAGGGACAATTTGAGGCCTTATGTTCTGGTTATAGCCAGAATTTCCTTGATTAGGGTTCATATTCCCCTGAAATTGATTCCCTCGGTTGTAAGTGTTTTGATTAAGATTTCCTTGTTGTTGGAAACCTTGATTGGGTCCGGAATAGAAATTACCTTGGTTTTGATAACCTTGGTTCATTCTTTGTTGGTTCTGATTCCGGTTAGGATTCTGGTTGAAACCGGGTGGTGCCTGATAAGCGTTAGCACGGTAGTTTGGTTCATTCTGAGGACGGTATTTATTACCTCCTTGCTGTGAACTACCGGCTAGAGCATTTGCTTCAAAAGGACTACCATCGGTGGCAGTACAATTGTAGTAAGCGTGAGGACCACCACAAGTGACACAACTCTCAACTTTCTTCACTTCAGCATGTGTTGGTGCTTGTGTGAAAGTGACTTTCTTTTGGTTAGCAAGAACCAAAGCCTGAACAATGTCTGTGAGTTTGTCAATCTTAGCATCGGTGCTAGATGTACTCACTGGGGATGAAGAAGAAGAAGGTCCAGCATTAGACTGATATGTCTTTGCTCTGAAAGGACGGACCTGAGATTTGTTCTCAATGATCTGCAAGGCCTCTTTGGTGGTCTTGCTCAGGAAATTACCTCCCGCGGAGGCATTCAAAGAGTCTTGATTAGCCTGATTGAGACCATTGTAGAAAGTATCCATTTGCATTAATTCGGTAAAACCGTGATGCGGACACTTGCGAAGCAACTCTTTGTAACGATCCCATGCCTCCCCGAATGATTCATCAAATCTCTGAGAAAATTTCATTATCTCATTCTTAAGACTTGTAGTTCGGGATGGAGGATAGAATTCGTTCACAAACTTTGTGACAAGATCTTCCCATGTCTCAATGGAACGAGGGGGTAGTTTCTCAAGCCAATTCTGGGCTTGTCCCTCTAGAGAAAATGGGAACAGAAGAAGCTTGATAGCTTCATGTGGGACATTCTTATACTTGATGGTAGATGCAATCTTGTTAAACCATCGAATGTGTGCATGAGGATCGTCCCGCTCAAAACCATAGAATTGGCTTTGGGTTACCAGATTAAGTAACCCGGTTTTGAGCTCAAAAGTGTCAGCCACGATGGCTGGGACAACAATAGCATCTCCGTAACCCTCGATGGGTGCTTGGAGAAGCTCATTCATCGACTTGTCTTCTGCCATTACGGCAGGTGGTGGTGGTGGTAGACGTTCCTCAGTCACAGCTGAAGGAGCAGAACGTCCTCTACGTCTACGAGGAATCTTTCCAAGTTCTGACAAAGGACTTGTAGAACTGGAAGAACGAGTGCGCATGCACTAAGTATAAAAATCAGTTTTCAAAACAAATGAGGCAAAACACAAGTGAACTTAACCAATAATCCCAAATGAAATGGCTTCTTTGAAAAAGGTACACCAAATCACAAGTGACACAAAGGCAAGTTTTAAATCTGATGTTCGGGAACTTATTATGGTCGCACCCCCAGTTAGGTAGTGCACTGCCTTGATTTGCGGTGGTTGATTTTTATGTATATATTAAGTATCACTGAAAAGACGTAGGTACAGATTTGTGCTGATGGGTTTAAAAACTTTTGGACAATATTTTTGGTATCGTCTCGTTTAACCAAATCGTATTTCTTTAAGAATCACCTTAAAAGAAACACAAGCTAGAAAACGTTACGATTGTTTTGTTGTTTTATATATTTTTTTGGTGTTTTTAACACTTTAGGAAAAGTGTTAATGAACTTTTTTGATTTATATTAACTTTACAAAAACTTTTTACAAACTGTGGTATATGTGCAAGTACGGGTCTGAAAAATGTTTTAGAACACGCTTACAGCCTCCCCGGCAGCGGCGCCAAAATTTGATCGGTGCAAAACCGTCAAGTTATCTCACGCAAGTTAACCACTTGTGAATGATTAACTGTAAGGAACTTAAAACAGTTCAGACGCAAATGCAATTTAAGATCAGGAGAATACAGTGGATTCTCGGGTCGTTAAGTCCCACGGAGGATGACTGGTGTTTAAACACTTGATCAGATGGTAGAATGATCACTAAGGATAGTGATCAATAAGGATATTGGTGGAAAATTACCTAAAGAAAAGATTAACAAATTACAGCGACTTAAATGCAAATTAAGAAAATTAAAAAGTTAAAATCTATTAAATAAACGCTATCACTATTTTTACAATGATGTTTTTATGATTTTATAAAATAAAATAACTTAAATAAACTATATTAACTAAAACGTAAATTCAAATTATCTAAAAACGTTACTTAAAACTAAAACGAGCGTTACGTTTAAAAATTACGCTGGAGCGCAAGCAAAAACGTAAATTTTATGAAATAAAAGGCCTACGAATGTGAAACTAATTTTCTTACGTACTAATTGATAAAAGAAATTTTTAGAAAAAAGATTTATATTTTTTTGACTTTTATATTTTTTATTATGATTTAATTACTATAAAACACTAATTAAATGTTTAAAAATATTAAAACTAATTAGAAAAATCTCAACTTTTTACAGAAAATACTTAATACTATTACAAATTTATTAAAAATACAAAAGTGGAAAAAACTAAACTGAATAAGCTACAAATAAGCTAAATAAGTCGTATAAGCTAAACTGGAAAAGAGTACTTATATATTAGATTGTGTAAGACTTGAACGAGACAAGTCCCAAGGGCAGATGGTAAAGAGTGTGTGTGATGAGCTAAGTGGCGTGGGTTCGAGTCCCAGCAGTGGCACTTTTTTGTAAACTATTTTTTTTTACTTTTTCTTCTACAAACTTATTAAACACAAGAAGATAAGTAATTTTTAAAACTAAAACTTTTTCTAAATATCACTAATAAGCTCTGTCTTAGCTTATTAATCTCAACAGTTAGCTAAGAAATGAAATAAGCAAAATGAATAAGCTAATATGGTTAAATAAGCTATGAATAAGCAAAAGGAAACTGAAAATAAACTAAGCTACTAATAATAAGCTGATTTAACAACTGATAAGGTACAAATACTTAGAAATAAGCACAACAAATTCAAAATAAGCACTTACTTATCTGTTGTACACAGGACAGTTATATGATTAGCTAGGCACCTTCTAGCTAATTTTTAAGTACCTAATTAAGCTAGGAATTGAAAAACAACTCTGGAACTAATAAGCTAAGCAAATAAGCTTCCCAAAGAACTAAAGCTTTCACAATGAAGTTCACTGTTGAGATTAAAATGAGCTTATGAAAAGGTTTGAAAACTCTGATTACTCAGTATACTAGTTAAAATGGATAAATCAAAAAGCAATAAGCAGACCTAGTAAATAAGCTATAAATTGGAAAATAAGCATTAGAATAGAGACACAGCTAGGTTGA
Organism: Chrysanthemum seticuspe; assembly: GCA_019973895.1. Classification (NCBI taxonomy): domain Eukaryota; kingdom Viridiplantae; phylum Streptophyta; class Magnoliopsida; order Asterales; family Asteraceae; genus Chrysanthemum; species Chrysanthemum seticuspe. The sequence goes on from BPTQ01000005.1 coordinate 294,083,739, forward strand.
CTACTTAAAAAACTAAAATATACAAGCTATAGCCAAATAATAAGCTCTGTGTGAGCTTATGAAACTAGGTGGCTAACTGGGTGCACAGGGCATATTTGCAGTTAAGGGGTTCTAAAGAAGCTAACTAATAAGCTATCTATAAGCTACTTTTATGAAATCTAATATTTTTGTATTTTTGTTGAGCAGTTAAACATTGAAGTCCCAAAAGGATTTAGGCTAAATCTCATTAATACACACACAATAAAATTCTAGATTTTATTCAAAAACAGCTATTTGAAAATTTTGACGTTTTACAAAAACATGTAGTTTGACTAAAATGAATTTGGAACTTAATCTACTGACTTAATTTGTTATAATAAGCTATACTAAGGTTGGATTAAGCTATTTTAACAAGTTTTAAACTGATTTGATGTGATTTGCAATATGTGATCCTAACAGTTAACTATCTAGGTTGATATAAAGATGATTTTGACTAATATGGCTTGCAGATGCAATTCAAAGACAGGCATGAGTTCATAATAGCTTAACAAACATGAAACAACAAAAGAGAACCACTGACTAAACCTAAATAACAGTTATAGCAGCCATTCCAAACACACCTTTTAGAAACAGTTTTGAGATTAGAACTAGGCTAAATACTGATTTAACCCATCTTACCCATTAAACTAACTCTAATATATTTATTACTACTGATTAGACTTGTTTATACTAGTTGGTGAACACAGAATTCAAATATGAGCACAATTTGAAAACTGCATAAAAGGTAAAAATGAGACAGGAAGCTTACACAGGTCCAGCTGGTTTTGTAGCTTAAACCAAACATACATCACCATTTTAATCCATTTCCAACCCAAACCAATTCTCTGAATCACCAATTACCAAACTTATACCCATTTTGGTTCTCTGTTGACTTTTGTTGACTTTTCACCCATTGTGCTTAAAACTGAACTCCAGGCTTACAAGAAGCTATATTAAGCTTGAATAAGCACTTTTGACTATTAAACAAGCTTATTGAAGCTTGGTTATAACAGTTTAAGATTTGAGAATTTAAACAGTAAACTTGAAAACTTGAACTATTAATGAACCATGGAATTAAACTTTGAAACTGAGTTACAATGATTAAATCACTTGGTTTTAGTACAATAAAGCTCAAAGATACAGAATCATAAACTAATTAAGATACTTTTATAAAAAACGACATACAAGAAATTTTAAAAGCTAAGTTACTCTTTTCTCTTTGCTTCTTTGCTTCTTTGCTTCTTTTATGCTTCCAACTTGTTCCACGTGGCCTTCTGATGCAATCCCACCTCCCAATTCAACCAATGGGAGAATAATGAATGTTTTAGCCTTTTCACATTTTTGGCGGGAAGTGGCAATTTCAACTGTGGGCTCTGAAAAACAGGCACTAGGGGGGGGGTGGGTTTGTAGGGGTGATGATTGAGTGTGGGAAAGGTGTTTGGGATAAGGTGGAGTGTTGCAGGGTGTTGGTCGGGGAAGCAAGAGGTGGAAGAAGAAGGCGAGTGTTTATCTGTTTTGACTTTCTTTGACCAAGGTTCAAAATGAAAGGGGTCACTGGTTTTGACAGGGGGTCAATAGGAAATATGGCAGGGGTCTATAATGATTTTGACAAGTCTTTAGGTTAGGCTAATTTGACAAGGACTAATATTGCAAAATCTGAAATCTTGAAGGACTATTCCTGCCATTTTTCCAAAGTTACCATAAGGACTGAAATTGACAACCTTCAATAGTGCAAGGACCAAATTTGCCATTTTCCATTTTCAAAGGACTAAACTTGCCAAATTTCAAAGTTCAGGGACCTAAGTTGTAAATTTGTAATTTTAAGTTTCAAGGACCAATTTTTACAACTTAGGAATCCCTAGGGACTCAAAATGATATTTTTCTTTATTTGGATTTACCAGGGACTGTTTTTGACAACTTTTGAAACTTGGGGGACTAAAACTGCCAATTATGCAAATTTGATACGTTTTTCACCAGATTTTGATATTTTTGCATTTAAAACACATAAAACACTTATTTGTGATATTTTTATCATTTTGATGCATTTCTGAGTGTTTTCAGATGTTTTAGCAGTTTAAACAGTACAAAAATGATGAGTATTTACACACTCATCAGTAGTCTATGTATAATTATTGTGTGCTCGTATGATAGTTTAAAGATGTGTTTACTTAGGATTTACTACTCCTTAATTATCTCCTATTGGTGGTTGAATTGTCACGTCCTTATTCTTAATTGCGCTGTGTGTCTAAAGTTGTAGGGTATGCGTTTATCCCTAACTCTTTGAAGTTACCAAAGGGTCTCGTCTACAAAATACCACTAGGGATCATAAACTCTAACTCTAAGGCCTCTTTGGATAGTTTAGCTTACAACCGCTCAAGCTGCTATAACCTAAGGTTCACAAAGATTAATCAAGCATTAAGTACACAACGAATGACCTATCGCATTACTAGATCATTAACAACTAAGATAAGAGACAACCAATCAATATTCGATAATTAAGTTTCATATTCCCTAAGCAAACACATAAGTAAATTAGCCGGACATGGAGAACATGCAAGCATACACACAAATAATCAAAGACATAATTGAATTAATGAAGTAAAACACTTATCTTGATGTAAGATAGGGTTTGGAACCCTAAAATACTGTACAAGACAGCCTTGGTTCGGTTTAGGTTTTTACTCCAAAAGACTACACACCTTAATACTGAAAAATTCGGATTCTATATATAAGATTACATATGCGACGGCGTCACCTTATGTTGTGTGACGCCGTCGGGTCGCCGTCATTAGGGTTTCGTCTTGGCCACGTTAGTCTTACGACGGTGTCACCTTGTGCTTGTGACGCCGTCCTCTTCAGCTTCTGACGCCGTCTGGATTGAATCTAGGTCGTCTGAGTTGCGACGGTCTACTCTTTTAAAGCCTGACACCGTCACTTGAAAATAAGAGATTTGGCTTCTGTCCCGTCACAAAATCCTCCGACGGCGTCGCAGTTCAGCAGTGGAGTGTCTCGATTCTTGACTTTGGCCATTTTCTTCGTATATCCGCGCCTTTTCGTTCAAATAAGTGCCATTACAGCAATTTGCCTTCAAGAGACCTAAAAAGTGAAAAGGAACGATATTAAGTAATAACAGATACAAAAGTGATCAAATAAGGGCTTAAACGATCCCTCAAAAAGGTACATTTAAAACCTTATCAAATATCCCTACACTTGGTATTTGCTTGTCCTCAAGCAAATGTGCTTTTAGCCAATTAATTTATAAGTTAGGGGTCATGAAGCATTGGTTTAAAACAGTCCACAACTCATATAAGCCCCGCAAAATTCATAACAAGCATGGAAATTACATACTAGCACCTCACATGGGGTGTTTGGATACTCACATCTCTCTCGGGTGTATATGAAATATAACAAGTTGGAAATGGAAGATTAAACACTCATTAACCGGTCCTAGTACATAGATTACCATAGGCTTGAGAATAGATCAAACCTCCATCGCTTTGGCGTAAGCACCTAGGAAAGACTATCAAAGAGGTCTTTAAAGGGTTGTAATGTTAGGCTTACGGTAGGGAAACAAAGGGTTTGGTAGGATAAGCTATTTAGTGGTGGCAAGTCAAAAATCTTTATGTTACAAGCATACGAAGAATGGCATTGCTAAGCCAAGACTCGACACTCTAGACTCTAGATCACTGAAACAAATAAACATAAATATAAAGGATAGATGTAGGATGGTAGCCAGTATATATATATATATATATATATATATATATATATATATATATATATATATATATATATATATATATATATATATATATATATATATATATATATATATATATATATATATATATATATATATATATATATATATATATATATATATATATATATATTTTCATACACTTTTACTCTACCATCCTCTACTGTAACATCAAAATGATAGGGATTTATAGGCACATCCCTACACTTGAGTTTTTATTACTCTTAACACTAATTTGACCCGAATTGAAAAGATCAAAACACTTGGGGTATGTTATTACGCAAATTAGAGAATTTAACGTTCCCTTCCAATCATTTTATAAACTTTAACTTTTCCCATGAGTCCCAATCATCCCAAAACTGTGTACAAAGGATATGACTCGACTTAGCAACTCATGCAAGTAACTAGATAATTGAACTAAGGGTTTAGGGTGATAACAATAATGCACTAAAAATGAGTGCATACAGGGTAGGCTAAGGCGATTTGGGTGTAAATTTGGGGGTGGGGTGTAAACAATGCTCTTCATTGATATTCCGGAAAAACTGAAACATCACGAGAACCGCGAAAAGGATAGGCTCTGAGGGGTTAACTAGGGGTATCGTGTACTAAAGATGAGTACAACGCAAAGGTGTGGGTGAATTACTCAACCGAAGTGGAAAAAGTAATTATATTACGGGTACCAAACAAGGGTTATCCTAATGCCTCTTATCATTTAGTTATTCCTAACTACACAAGTGTAGTCTTACTAGCGATCTCGGAATGTATCACAAAACAAGTTCTAGAATCTAATATACTACCGGTTCACACTCAAAGCATTAAAGATGAATGCTTTAATTCCTACTAATCTAAGGGCGATCCTCACATTTTGGGTGGAATTTAAGTGGTAAAGGGTTTTTGTGCTAGTCATGCAACTTCTTATCCGTAAGACGCTTTTGTTAAGACTAATGGCCCACTCCTATATATCATGAAAAAATTTAAATTTGGTGCCAAAATTACCCTAACCGACATTTTCTCATGGTTTATTACACAAATACAATTGGACAAAGCAAATAATCAAGGATAGGCATAGTTTCAAAGTTCCCATTTTATTTTCCCTCCCTACACTTAAACTGAACATTGTCCCCAATGTTCCCCGAAAGTATTAAAGTTATGATAATGGAAGGTAATTAAAAATGAAAGAAACTAGTACTCCCCTTATTAGCTCGGTAGGATCCGTGTAAAGTAGTGGTTAAATCCTTTCCAAGAAAAATGTATGCGTGAAAAGCTCCTTCCAATCTTTTGTTTCTTCTTCTTGATAAATAAAACCTGCACATTCGAAGAAAACAAACGAAACCTTCACGTAAAATCGGCGGTGATAATATATATAAGACTCTACTAAACTAAGATATAATGCTTGTGGAATGGATGTTTACAGAATTTCTGGAAAATTAAGACCTGGAAAGTTCCAAAAATTTATAAGTAATTCAGAAAACGAGAAAAAGGTAATCTGTTGTTTTTACTCCTTCCTAACGCCGTCAGGTTGCAATCCTAACGCCGTCAGGTTATCCTGACAAAAACTGGTCTGCGATTTTCTGGAAAAAATTCTGGAAAATTTATATCTTTAGAATCTGGAAAAATTTCTGCAAAACATCCATTATGACTCGATACAAGCATTTGACTCGAACAAACACAAATATATATTTTTTAATGAATTGTTATTCTCATGTTTATGTTTCTTTTGAAAACGTGTGTAATCCTCCCTACACTTATCCTTTATGTAAAGTACCTTTATATGCAATTAAGACGAGGTTAAAAACAAAATAAAGCATTTTTACAAATTTAAACATGAGAATAAACAATTAATAAAAGATATATGACACTAACAAGCAAACAATTAAGCATGGGTTGCCTCCCACGAAGCGCTTTTCTTTATTTATGAGTCTTGTAGCTAGACTCGTAGTCGTGCTCTTACGTAACTTCATTACCGCCATCTCCTTCCTCATGACGGTCTCTATTGGGGGATTCCATGTTGTAGAAGTGCCCTATGATGCACTTCTCTAAGAGTTCATCCTCTCCCCAATCGGTCCTATATTTCGGTCCTAGGTTCAAGCAATCCTTATAGAATCCGAAAATCTTAGCCATAACATACTCTACTCCTTTTTCTTTATCCACATTATTCCTATAATAGACCGACAGTTTAAGTTCTTTTTCATCATTAGAGAGTGATGAAAACTTCTCAATCTTAAACGGCGTTTGGTAAGCTATGTCGTCGGTCTCATCCTTGAATCGCACTATTCCTAATGAGGGATCATAAGTCATCCCGGTGTTTTCTATAAAAGATTTTCCTAGAATAACGTGGGACAAGCTAGGATCTATAGCCGTGCTAATATCATCCACAATTATGAAGTCCGTAGGAAACGTGAAACTACCTACATAAACAGGCAATCCATTAACTCTACCAAGAAAATTGCAACTAACACTAGGATCATCGGGGTCTTGCCTAGTTGGAATAGGATTCTTCATTACCTAATTGTAGTAGGTGCTAGTCATTATGTTGATTGGGGACTTGCGATCAATGTAGGCCTTTGCCACGAAAAGGTGTCCTATGCAACACGGTATGTTAAGATTCCAAGGGTTCCCAAACTTGATTCTAGGGCTTTTCCTAACATACATGTGACGGAGGTCACGTACTAAGTGAGGGTGGCGAGATAGCTCTTCTTCCGTAGGAAACTTATTGAAATAGTCATTGTCTACTTCATCTACTTCCTCGGTTGTTTCATTAGTCTCACGTGTATGGTCCTCTTCGTCATTTGTTCTATTAGGTTTCACTAAGGCGATGGTATTGACGAATTGAACATGCTTAGCTAACTTACTTGGGTCCTTAATCTCTACACCGGAAGGCTCGGGAGTTGAGATAGCATTAACCTTCCTATCACTATTGGTCATGGCTTTCAAAAGGTTATCTATCTTCCTATCCATTTCGGCTTGTTGTTGGTTAAAGCGGTCCGAGAGTTTAGCTATTTGGGCTTCTTGGGATGCAACTAGGTTTTGCAACATCCCCTCGATGTTTTGTTGGTTAGGACCGTGAGGTGGAGGCCATGAAAAATCATTGGAAGTGAATTCCTTGGTTTGTCCCCAATAGAAGTCGGGCTTGCCCTTCCATGCTTCGTAGAGAGATTTACCTTGATATTGTTGGAACATCAATATGTCATTCCTAAGCTTAGTGGTTCTCCCCGGTGGGAAAAATTGAGCAAGAAAACGAGAGGTGAGATCATCCCAACTTGAGATGGAGCCGGCGGGAAGTCACTCAAGCCAATTACTAGGTTGGTCCCGTAGAGAGAATTGGAAGAGACGCAGGCGCGTGGTCTCCCGAGTAGTAGCATCAAGGTCAATGGAATCGACAATTTTGAGGAAATCCCTCAGATGCTGATTTGGATCTTCGGAACGAAGTCCATGGAATGCACATCCGTTTTGCACCAACCGGATGGTGTCGGATCGCAGGGCCGTGGTTTGGGCTTGGTCGGGAAGCTCAATGGTGTTCCTATAGCCTAGGTGGCTTGGTCTTGAGTATTCACCAAGAGTACGGGCTCTTGGCGGGTCAATTGGTGGTGGGTTGATGAATGGTGGGTGGTTATCACCTTCCATGATGAAAAGTGATGGGATTACGAACAAAGGTCACGAAGAAGGGGGATAGACTATGAGAAAGCTAAAAAGAAGAGAAAAAATTTACTTGATAGGAATCAAGCAAAGGAAACCTAAACGAGGTGGACTACTAACTAGCTATTCTATTCCCCGACAACGGCGCCAAAAACTTGATAACACTACACGCGTCGTTCGGGGTCAAAGGAACTTCCTTTTCTTCGAGCAAGTTTTATAACACCCTAGGCAGTGAACCTAATCGTTGTAGTGTAGTATTAGGGTAAGCCACGGGTATTGATATCGTTCTCTAGGGGAATAGGAATGCTAGTGAGAAGTTACTACGCTAAGGTTGGGGTTGAGGAAGATTATTTTTTTATCTTTTTTTTTGTTTTTTAGGAAATGGAAAGGTACGAATCTCGGGGTTTGGATTTGGGGGTTGGTATTGCTACTGTTTACTCTACTTATCTAATTATCTAATCTAAGGTGTATGTAGTCTATGTCTAATTATTGTGTGCTCGTATGATAGTTTAAAGATGTGTTTACTTAGGTTTTACTACTCCTTAATTATCTCCTATTGGTGGTTGAATTGTCACGTCCTTATTCTTAATTGCGTTGTGTGTCTAAAGTTGTAGGGTATGCGTTTATCCCTAACTCTTTGAATTTACCAAAGGGTCTCGTCTACAAAATACCACTAAGGATCATAAACTCTAACTCTAAGGCCTCTTTGGATAGTTTAGCTTACAACCGCTCAAGGTGCTATAACCTAAGGTTCACAAATATTAATCAAGCATTAAGTACACAACGAATGACCTATCGCATTACTAGATCATTAACAACTAAGATAAGAGACAACCAATCAATATTCAATAATTAAGTTTCATATTCCCTAAGCAAACACATAAGTAAATTAGCTGGACATGGAGAACATGCAAGCATACACACAAATAATCAAAGACATAATTGAATTAATGAAGTAAAACACTTATCTTGATATAAGATAGGGTTTGGAACCCTAAAATACTGTACAAGACAGCCTTGGTTCGGTTTAGGTTTTTACTCCAAAAGACTACACACCTTAATACTGAAAATTTCGGATTCTATATATAAGATTACATATGCGACGGCGTCACCTTATGTTGTGTGACGTCGTCGGGTCGCCATCATTAGGGTTTTGTGTTGGCCACGTTAGTCTTGCGACGGCGTCACCTTGTGCTTATGACGCCGTCCTCTTCAGCTTCTGACGCCGTCTGGATTGAATCTAGGCCTTCTGAGTTGCGACGGTCTACTCTTTTAAAGCCTGACACCGTCACTTGAAAATAAGAGATTTGGCTTCTGTCCCGTCATAAAATCCTCCGACGGCGTCGTAGTTAAGCAGTGACGCCGTCACCTTGTGTTTTCAGCAACTGGAGTGTCTCGATTCTTGACTTTGGCCATTTTCTTCGTATATCCGCGCCTTTTCGTCAAAATAAGTGCCATTACAGCAATTTGCCTTCAAGAGACCTAAAAAGTGAAAAGGAACGATATTAAGTAATAACGGATACAAAAGTTATCAAATAAGGGCTTAAACGACCCCTCAAAAAGGTACATTTTAAAACCTTATCAAGTTTTCAAATAGAGCATTCAAACCAAATCCGCAAGTCTATAGTGCAGAACATAGAATTGATGATTCCATTATGAGTGTTGTTGAATATAATCGCATGGAAGAATTAGATGCAGAAGACGAGAGTCGATCAAAATTAGAAAATGTTGTTTATAAAAAACTATTTAATTATTCAAAAGCCATCACTTTCGTCGCACAACAGGATAATTCTAACACACCTTGGGTTATCACGCCTATTTCTGAGTCTTCTAATGATGGTCCTCAACCCATTGCTGCACAAATTAATGGTCCTTTACTTTCACTCAGTGAAGTAAAAACAGTACCCGAACGTTGTCAAATTCTCAAATATTTTGAAACATTCCTTTCGAACATCAAACTTTTGGAACGTGAAATAGAAATCAATTCTGAAATAAAAGTTGAACATTTTCAATCGCCTCATGCGAGAGAATAAAGAGATATTTTTCAGAAAAGAATTTTACCTCATGTCCGGAATTTGAAAATATGTACAATATATTGGGAAAGGGATTTTCACAAGGAGCTTGGACTTATGAAAAGAGTTTTCGAACAAACAGAAACATCGATTTCCAACACAAAACGTAAAAAGAAAATGTTAAGAAAAGATGTTGATCGACTCTTGGAAGATGTTATCTGTGCTGATATCAATAATGTTGTGTTATTATATTCTGTTGCATATGCATTTGATTATATCACTGCTGATTCTATTGATTCTGTTGAAAATGTTGAGAATACTGATACTGTGTCACAAATCAAGTCTTTAAAAGTTGAAAATGAACGTTTGTTAAACAAGCTTTCAAATGCAAAACGTCGTCTTCAATGGTGTCAAAAAGATTGTCAAAATCGAGAACTTGCTTTGCAAAACAAAATCAACCAGTTGCATACAAAAACTCTTAATCCAAAACTTGAGCAACTGGATGACGAAAACGTGTCTTTGAAGTGTTAAATATCAAAATATGAACAAGAAATTTCAAAAGCTAAAAAGGAATATGGTGTCATATTTGATTTACTCAAAAAGACTCGTGCTCAAGCGTCAAAAGATGTTGATGATCATCTTGCATATACCAAAGATGTTTTACGATGAGATGGACTCACTCGTTCTGAAAATCTAGATTTGTTACACACTATCCATTATCTAAAAGCATAGTTGGTGAAACTTAAGCAAGATAGTAATAGCACCACAGTAGTAACTGCACCTAAACAGATTCAAAATGACTCTAGAACATCTAATGACAAACCACAAGAAACTAATGTGCTTCCCTCTACTGAAATAGGAATAGTTGCCTCTTTTCCCAACGCCTGCACTTCACAACCTAGGAGCAATACAAGGAAGAATAGGAAGTTGCGACGTAAGAAAAGAACAATAAAGATCTCTGAAGTAGAAGAACACCTTAGGACTTTAAATAAAACTCAAGTTGCACCTACTTTAGATATTGCGTCTGACAAATGTAATGAACAAAGTGATGTAACGAATGCTGAATCTTTAAGTACTCTTAATGTTTTGTTTGAAGCTTCTTGTGTTGGTTGTCGTAAAAGCATGTTTTCTGGTTGTCATGATAAATGTGTTGCTAAGGCTATCTTGAATCGTAAGCGGAATAATAGAAAACAGAATACCTCTAGGCCCACTAATGCTTCTACGTCTGTGCTAGGTAAACCACCCTCTAGTGTTCCGACTACGATCATTGATGTTCCCATAGAATCCCATTCACCTCCTAGGAAGAACTTATCACCTAGTGCATTTACTAAGACCAAAGCTAAGACTAGTTGGAGATGGCAAAAATGGTTACATAATACACTTGGCTTTAAATGGATACCTAAAATCATAAACATGTGTGTTTCAACTATAACTACTTTGGAACCCTCTAACTCTTTGGGTTCCACATCTACTTCTATTCCATCTGTGTCGTCTGTGTGTAATGCAGGTGATACAGATCAACCTATGGATTGTTGATAGCGGATGTTCCCGGCACATGACAGGCAATCTCAAACTGTTATCAAACTTTGTTTCAAAGTTCATTGGCACTGTCAGGTTCAGGAATGATCACTTCGCAGCTATCATGGGCTACGGAGATTACATCAATGGTAACATCAAAATTAGTAGGGTTTATTATGTGGAAGGCCTCGGTCATAATCTCTTCTCAGTTGGTCAATTCCGTGATGGAGATTTGGAAGTTGCTTTTCGGGAGAAAACTTGTTTCATTCGTGATCTACAAGGAAATGATCTTATGTCTGGTACCCGCACATCAAGCCTTTATACAATATCAATGCAAGACATGATTGCTATATCTCCCATCTGTCTACTTTCAAAGGCAACATCTACAAAATCTTGGCTATGGCACCGTCGTCTCTCACATTTAAACTTTCAAACCATAACCAATCTTGCACGATACAAACTTGTTGAAGGTCTCCCAAGATTTCGGTATACTAAAGATCACCTTTGCTCAGCTTGTGAACAAGGGAAAAGCACTCGTGCTCACTTTCCTTCAAAGGTGAAACACAGCTCACAGCATGTGCTTCATCTTCTTCACATGGATTTGTGTGGCCCGATGCATGTGCAGACGATTAATGGCAAATGCTACATCTTGGTAATTGTAGATGACTACTCAAGATGGACTTGGGTTTATTTTCTTCGAAGCAAAGATCAAGCTCCACAGATGATCATCACCTTTCTCATGAAAATTCAAGTTCAGCTCCGGAACACAGTCAGACAAATCAAAACAGACAAAGGAACTAAATTTGTGAATCAAACTCTTCGTGCATATTATGAGAAAGTGGGAATTGAGCATCAAACATCAATTACATGAACACCGAAACAAAACAGAGTTGTTGAAAGACGAAACCGTACGTTAGTGGAAGCTGCAAGAACGATGTTGAAAAATGCAAAACTTCCAGATTACTTGTGGGCTGAAGCCGTGTCAACTGCATGCTATACCCAAAATCGTTCAATGATTACTAAACGCCACAACAAAACACCTTATGAGCTTATCCATAACCGAAAACCGAATCTCAAACACTTTTATGTATTTGGATCCCTTTGTTATCCGAATAATGATTGTGATGACTTTGGTAAGCTCAAAGCCAAAGCTGACATTGGAGTCTTTGTTGGATATTGTGAAAACTCTAAGGGTTACCGGATCTAGAATCATCGTACAAGGGAGATTATGGAAACGATTCATGCAAATTTTTATGAGCTTACAGAAATGGCTTCTGAGCATAACAGCTTGGAACCCGGACATAACCGTCTAAACTTCCCCCAAACCTCATCATCAGCTGAACCAAGCCTCCAGCTTACTCGTCAACAAATGGAACAACTATTTGCTCCTATATTTAGTGATGATATTGATAAACGTGCTCCAGATGTATCAACTGTTTCCGCTGCTCAACCTGATAATAATCCAATCCCTGATACACCTGCAACAACAACTACTGTTGAGGAAGCACCACCAATTGATTCTACAACAACAGTCGAACAAACCCCATCCAATGACGCTGAACCAGCTGATGATCTTCTAAACAATGAAGTACCCCCACCCGCAGATTATGATCCAAATGCGTTCTTCAATCCATTTGCAAATGAAACTGCCACACCTGATGTTGCGGAATCATCTACAAGCCATTTGAATCCTCCCAATCTACAGAATGTATATCAACATCAACCCTCCACACATCGTTGGACGAAAGACCATCCTCTTGTGAACATTATTGGAAACCCGAATCAACCAGTCGTAACTAGACAACACCTTCAGACTGACGGTGAACATTGTATTTATGCACTTACCGTCTGCCAAGCTGAACCCAAAAATATAAGAGAAGCTATGACATATGACAACTGGATTAAATCCATGCAAGAAGAACTCAATCAGTTTAAACGTCTTGATGTATGGGCACTGGTTGAAAAACCAACTGGGGTCTATGTTATTGGTCTCAAATGGATTTGGAAAAACAAGCCAGATGCTGAAGGTATGGTTATCCGAAATAAGTCACGTCTGGTGGCTAAGGGTTATAGACAGGAAGAAGGGATTGATTACGAGGAATCATTCACACCGGTTGCTAGACTTGAGGCTGTTCGGATCTTTCTAGCATTCGCGGCTCACATAAACATCACGGTCTTTCAGATGGACGTCAAAACCACTTTTCTAAATGGAAAACTGAAAGAAACGGTCTATGTTAGTCAGCCAGAAGGATTTGTTGATCCAGAGTTCCTTAATCACGTCTACAAACTGAACAAGGCTCTCTACGGTCTCAAACAAGCCCCTCGGGCGTGGTATGATAAGTTGTCATCCTTTCTTATAGCTAATAATTTCGTCAAAGGATTGGTCGACCCTACACTATTCATACAATATCACGGGGCACACATTTTGATAGTTCAAATTTATGTGGATGACATCATTTTTGGGTCAACACATCTAAAGTACTCAAACGCTTTTTCAAAACTTATTAAAAAACATTTTGAAATGTCCATGATGGGTGAACTTACTTTCTGTAACATATTGGATTTCACAAATACATCACACCATAATTATATGAGGCGTATATAAGGTTTTAGAGAGATAAAGTTTTAGAGAGAGAAAGGGAAGAGAGTTGGGAACTATGTGAAACAAAGAAAAATGGTATTGAAGCTCCAACCCTCTACCTTGGGAGGTAGAGGGTATTTATAGTGTCTTACAAATAAACGTCTCCTACAGGTTGTGGATCAGGCATACAGTGGGTAAAGACCCGTCCGTCCTCCACGGTTTTACTTAACTAACTTCTTACTAACATTAAATAACTACGACTATAAGCTTTCTAATGATTACATATACTTGAGGTGACCGACACTTTAATGACTGAATTTTCTAATTCCTAACAATCTCCCCCTAAGGGAGGTCACCTCAATTTACACAGAATACAAACAAATATTACATGGAGATTGTTCTTGAATTCTTGTTTAAGTTCTTTGCTCAGTAGCTCGTAGTCATTGATTCTTCATGTTATCCATGTTTGAATAATTCAAGTGGAGGTGTTTAAATGATCCACGTGATGATGAGTTTTGAGCCAGCTTTGAGATCATCAACTTGCATAAATTTCTGACTCTTCCATTGTGGTGTTGACATTATGTGACGTTGTGACAGTGGACCGACATGCTCACATTCTGGGACATGATTTCTTCTTATCAGAGTAGCGGAAGCTTTAGATGATTCATGATATTTTCAGCAGCGTAGCAGAAGTATGGAGTGAGAATATGAGAGTCATTGATGCACTAATCATGATTTCTTTTGAAATGAATGTGTTGTGTGAGCATGCGGCTATGGATTGACCTCTCCATTCTGATCAGCTGCAAGCGTCGGGTGTACCTGCATACAACAGTTAGCAATAAAGCGTACGAAAGTGTCTTTGATCACTTTTGTTAAATTGAGGTACACGGCCCACGGTTCCCCGTTGATCAGTGCAAGTACTGCCTGTGATCAGGTATAATTCCGAAGAATCTCCTTGACAGGGTTTCGCAGCTGTTCTAGCTGTTCTCAAACCAGAACGTCTCAAAGAAGACAACACGAAGTGAGTGAACCAGTGAATAGAGATTCACTGATTGATAGAAAATGATTTGAAAAACAATCATGTACTGCTCAAAATAAAGTGTTTTTGCAATACAACGAAGGTTTTAACGAAAATCAATTATCAATCATAAACTCCTTTTAATTTTGAAATATTAATACACAATCGATGTGCTAAAGAAAAGATTTTTAAGCACAACGACCGGTTTTTCAAAGGTATCCGTCAATCCATAACCTGAACAAGGATTGATTCATAGATTTGAATCGCCCCATTGTTTCTGTTCATTTGTCACATGGTTGATCTATTGGATAGATCTCACATGCCACCTACTAAGAGCTTGTTTGATGTTGGCTCTAGAAGGCTTTCCATCTTCATTGTGAATATGTTAGCATATCACTCAGATGTTCTGGCAATACCACAAGGATAATGCGTAGGACTCATAAGATATAATCTCTCTTTCCACATTATGTGAAACAGAGAGTCTTCATTGACAGTGTCCTAATGAGATTTATTGATGATCTCGAGGCTCTAGACTCAATTGTGCACATTTGGTTCCTATGCCAGAGACTAGGGAGAGGGTCTCCTTCTTCAATATCAACCATCTCTAAGAGAAAGTCGATAGATAATGTCGGTTCCCTTGTGAGAATGAAACAAGTCCTTTTAAGAGGAACTTGAGTAGTTTGGGAAGATGTAGTGCAGTGTGTCACTGGGTCCATG
Source organism: Chrysanthemum seticuspe (assembly GCA_019973895.1). Classification (NCBI taxonomy): domain Eukaryota; kingdom Viridiplantae; phylum Streptophyta; class Magnoliopsida; order Asterales; family Asteraceae; genus Chrysanthemum; species Chrysanthemum seticuspe. Next base: position 294,098,999 of record BPTQ01000005.1, read on the forward strand.
ACATCTTGTCTTCAATACTAGTGTTACCTTAGTAACCACCAGTAGCATATGTATTGAACCCGGTTTCTGCCCTAAGGTTGAATTATTGGAGGGCTATTTATTTTCACCCTTTTCACATTCAATTCTTTTTCATTCTTCAACCCCTTCAATGCTTACCGAGACTTCATTACTAGAACCTTGTTGGGTTTATTCTAGTTCTAGCTCTATCTCCGTCCGCACTCTTCCCATATCTCACTTTTCTCCTTTTTTTCATCATACCTAAGGACTTCTACACTATCTAGTGGATTGTCCCTGGGTAGATCCTGATGGATCTGGACACACACCTTGTGTCAATGATATTTTGTATGATATTATTAAGTACGCGGAATTTACTTAGTAATACTTTAGAAGATGGATTGTATGATGTATTGTATGTAAACACAGATTAAACACAAAACTTAAGCTCCAATATTATTAATGAATAATACGAGTGATCTTTATTATCACTAGGGTTACACCTTGAAGCCTTTGTGAGTAATACGTAGGTAATTAGACAAGTACCTAAGACAATGACCTAGGACCTCCTTTTATACAACAAGGAGTCCTTTACAAGATAAGTATAAAGCTAACATTATAGAATATACATAAGATCTATTCTATACTTATCTAAACACGTTTTCCTATAGCAGTGGTAATAATGTACCAGCAGTGGTAATACGTTTCCACTGCTAGTGTTAATCCGAGCAGTGTAAACCACAACTATCCGTGGTAACGGATTATTCCCAACAATCCTCCCCTAAACTTATGATTTCTCTGAAAATCAATAAGTTTCTTCAATATGCATTATCTTCAAGGATTTGGGGAATTCAACCAAACACTTTACTTCTTCCTTAACTTCTAAATAGCTCTGGAACATTGATCTTGAAGCCTATGTAATAATGCTCTGACCTTCTCATTGTCTTCATGAACTCTTATTGTTATACATAACATCACTGTGAGAGTTCTAGCTCTGAGTGGATACTCTTTCTCAGCAAGCATGAATGCATCAACTCCATTTGCTGTAGAAACATGATGAACTTCATATGAATCATAGTAAAACCATTTAGTACCAGGACATGTGCATGAGAATTTCCAGAAATCATCATTAACATTTGGTTCATAGAGCCTTCCAAGATTAACCCATAACTGCATCTCCTTCATGTCTTTGAGATCTTGAGCATTAAACCTTTCTTGAACTAACCTCCATAGTGTATCAAGGTCATCTCTGTCAAAAGCTTTTATAAGATCTTCAAATTGAATGAATGATGAAGTTTCACCACCTAGCCTTGTGATCTTCCATGTTGGAGCAAAATTGCTAGCAGTGTAAACTTCCCAATCAATGATAGGATGTCTTACTTGCAGTGGTTCTGGATAAAAATCTTCTTCCACAATCACAATCATTCCAGTCAGTTGTTCTTCAGTGAATTTCTCAGTAGGAATTTCTTGTTCTTCAGCAACCTTAGTCTTCTTAACAGTTTGAGAATCACTGTCTTTGGCCTTTCTCTTCAATCTAGGAAACCTTCTTGCTTCTTCTTCAGAGCCCATTGCAATTAAATCTTTATCATGTTTTTGAACTCTGTAGTAAGCTCTTTCAACTTGATCATCAGACATTCCTTTGAATTGATGCTTCTTCCAACCACCAACATGACAACAATAAGTCTTCATATATGAGAGAACTTGTGCTTTGGTTGGTTGTCTTGATTTCTTTTGGCCCTTTTTGACTGTACTAATCACATCTTCAAGTGCTTGATTGTTCTTCATTTGAATGAAATCCTTCAACTGAGCAGTTCTTTGTTCTTCAGTTAAGGATGCATCAGCTACAAGGTCAATTGCCTTTTTCTTGATTATTGGATTAATAGAAATCAAGAACTCAATATCTTCTTCAGAAGGAACATAGCTAAACTCTAGAGTCTTCTCTCTAAGTATTGTAGGTTGAACAGTGGAAAGTGGATCTTCTTCCATTCTATCCAATCTTTTAGTCACCAAAAGCTTGCAACTTCCATTTCTTCAAGCTTTTTCTTTTCAGCAACTTGTTCTTCAGAGATCTTTTCAGCAACTTTTTTATCATGAGCAATATGAACTTGTTCTTTCTTTGAAATCTTTCTTCCAGGTTGCTCTTGACTTTCCATAACTGCTTTACCTTTGTCTTTCTTCAGTTTATCAAATTCTTCACTCGCAGTGGCAATATTTGGCTCTACAGTGGAAATTGAATCAGTGGTAAAATCAGTTGCAGTACATAAAATATCTTGATCATCAAGTTGCTCTTCTTTAGTATTAGCTTCCTTTGCTCCTTTACAAGTATCTCCTTCATCTTCAAAATCAATTTTCCTCCCCTGAGTTTCAGCACTTGTTTTCCTCCCCTGTTTAGGAGAATCACCCAAATCTTGATCAAAACTAGCTGAATCACCATCATTAGGTGAGGATGAAGATGAAATCACCAACTTTGCAGTTTTCTTGTGCTTTTTCAACCCCTGCAACTCATTCTTCAAAGTCTGAATCTCTTCTTTTAAGTGTTTAACATCCTTGGCATGCTGCTTCTTGACATGTGCCAAGTCCTTCTGTAGAGATTCAACCTGCTTGACTAACTTTGTACACACAACTATCAATTCCAATTGTTGCCCACTGCCCTCATCACTTCCAACTGTGTTACCTGTTGGGAGAGGTGAATCATGGGGCATTGGCTCAGATTCCTCCCTAGTTGGACTTGGTTGAAGTCTAGAACCACCACTGGTTGTTCCTAGACCAAAAGGTTCAGAAACTTGCTGTGTTGTCATAAAGAAGGTGGCTGTTTGCTCCTCCTCTCATAGGTTTGAGAAACTGGTGGAGTATAATCAATGTTTGGAACAGAGATTATGGGTGTGTTTTGTTCAGTTGTAATCTTTGCAAGAATTTGAGGTAAGAGTGGTGTAAAAATCATGTTGCCATCTTTGTTCATGTTTTGAAAAACTTTAGGCTTTAGGTAACTGATTTCATAAATATTAGTATGGGGTTGCAGTTGAAACTCATTTAGCACTGCTTGCACAAACCTTGGATACATTTAAATTTTTGTTGAACTCTTTACATTGCCAGTCATACTTGTAAAAATATAATTTGACCAGTTAAAAATCTTATCAGTGGCTAGACAAACCAAAGGGTAAGCCATGGTTGAACTAAATTGCTCATAAGATGTTTTATTTGGACTGAGACAATGTAAAAGAGTATGAATCAAAAATCTCCATTGGGGACAAAAACCACGCTTTTTGAAAGTAGCCTTTTTATCAGTGGTATCATACCCCATGGATGATAAAGTATCATGAATTTCGGGCATAGGTAATGTGATGAGACCATTGAGATCACCCAATTGGAGAACTCTCCTCAAGGATGCCTCAGTAACATCAATAGTTACCCCATCCAAAGTGGCTCTTAGAGCATCCACTGTTTCATGTGTATCTCCATTCTCAAGTGTTATGGACTTGGCAGAAGTCCAAAACTGTTTGATTTGAGAGATATAGATTGTGGGTTTTAAAAGCAAAGCATACCTTATATGAGTGGTATTGAGAAAGTCCACAATCTGATGAAAAACAGGACCACTCTTCTCGTTAGACTTTTGTAGGTAGGCCACTAGGTTGTGCTCATCTGCAAATTTTAAAGGTGCTATAGAAACGTTTGTTGAAAAACAATATTATGTTAGTAAGAATTGAAGTAATAACTAGCCAATTGAGAGAGAAAGATATATAGGGTTAGAGTTTAAGATTATTGCGCAAGAAAAATTATCTTTAGAAAGTATTTATCTTTAAGAGGATAAATAACAATATGGAAAGAAGATAATTTCCTTAAAATTTTAACCCTATATATATGGAAATCAATGGTTACTTTCAACGGCTAGTAAAAAATAAGTTACTGACACAATCAGTTGTAACGGCTAGAACAACAGTGGTAAAATAACACTGTCAGTGGAAACTATGAACTAGCAGTGGTAATTTTTCACAAAAATTTCAAAGAGCAGTGGTAAATAAAATCATTTGAAAACTAGACTGCTCTTATCATAGTTTTTAGCAAACTACCAGCTATCAACGGATTTGATATGTCTTTACCATGAGCCGTTTGCTATGGACTAGCCAACTCTTAATCATAAAGAATATGGTGAGTTGATAACCATATAGTTTTTGGTAAACTATCAACCATAAATGGATTTGACAAGTCTTTACCAGTAGCCGTTTGCTCTGGACTAGTTGATTCTTATGTGGATTAGACATGGTGAATCAATAACCATTTGTTGTGTATCTCAAATATACACCTTTTAAGATCAACTCCCATCTAAGCTTCATAAAAATTTAAACAGGAATACAAGCAACCATATATAAACTCATACAACAATTTTAGTACCCAGCAGCCACCCCTCAACACCAGAGAACATTTTGACAAAAAGCTTATGGGTTTAGCATTCCAATACTTGTTACCAAGTATTGAAATCTTCCCACATCAAGTCCTTTTGTTAATAAATCAGCATAGTTGTCATCTGTATGAATTTTGACAACTTGAATTAGTCCCTTTTCATAGCAATCTCTAATGAAATGGTGTCTAATTTCAATATGTTTGGTCTTTGTGTGTTGAACAGGATTCTTAATGATGCAAATGGTACTGCTATTGTCAATATGGAAGATGGTATTCATGAAATTGTACCCATAGTCCAAAAGTTGATTCTGAAGCCATAGAACTTGAGCACAGCAACTTGCAGCAGCCACATACTCTGCCTCAGTTGATGAATTAGCCACCATAGTTTGTTTTTTGCACTGCCATGACACTAATCTGTTGCCAAGAAATTGGCATCCACCTGTTGTAGATTTTCTATCCAAGCTAGCTCCAGCATAGTCACTATCTGAGTAAGTAACTAGATCTAAAGGAGAATCTCTGGAGTACCACAATCCCATAGTAGGAAATGCTTTAAGATATCTGAAAATCTTCTTCACAGCAGTCAAGTGAGAGAACTTGGGAGTAACTTGAAACCTTGCACAGGCACACACTGCAAACATGATGTCTGGTCTAGATGATGTAAGATACATCAAAAAACCAATCATAGACCTATACATGTGCACATCAACTGCTTCACCACTATTTTCCTTCAGGAGTAGATGTGTAGTCTTGTCTGCAGGGGTGCTTGATGACTTTGCATCAGTGAACTTGACCTTCCTTAGTATCTCAGCCACCTATTTATCTTGATTGATGAAAATACCATCTGGCCTTTGTAGTACTTGAAGTCCCAAAAAGAATGTGAGTTCACCCATAGAACTCATCTGGAATTCTTCTTTCATTATTTTCTCAAATTCTTTGCACATCTCTGTCTTTGTAGATCCAAAAATGATATCATCAACATACACTTGAACAAGCAAGATATCATTCTTGTCTTTCTTGATGAACAAAGTTTGATCCACCCTGCCTCTATGAAACCCATTAGCAAGAAGATAAGTAGTTAAGGTTTCATACCATTTCCTTGGTGCCTAATGCAAGCCATACAAAGCTTTAACTACCCTGTATACTTTGTTAGGATATTTAGGGTCTTCAAAACCTGGAGGTTGTGAGACATAAACCTCCTCATCTATCTGCCCATATAGAAAAGCACTCTTTACATCCATTTGATAGACTTTAAATCCCATAAAGGATGCATAGGCTAAGAACAGCCTAATTGCTTTAATTCGTGCAACTGGGGCAAACACTTCTTCATAGTCAATACCCCTCTCTTGAGTGTATCCTTGAGCCACAAGCCTAGCTTTGTTTCTGATAACAATTCCTCTTTCATCCTTGTTGTTTCTGAACACCCATTTAGTACCTATTACCTTCTTGCAAGAAGGCAAATCACAACGCACCCATACTTTTTGAAGCTTGAATTGGAGCAGCTCTTCTTGCATTGCTTCTACCCAACTTTCATCTTCAAGTGCCTTGTAAACATTCTTTGGCTCCATTTGTGACAGAAAATACATAAAGAGACATTCATTCTTGCCTTCATGAATCTTAGATTCATATATTTTACTAATGAATCCATGGACATCAGGCAGCTTTGTTTGTCTTCTAGTCTTCACAGGTGAATAGACATCCCCAATCACATTTTCAAGTGGATGTGATTTATGAATAGAAGTGTGGGGAGTCTGAGGAACTGCAATTTCACTTGGCATATTTGAGATTTCAGCATCATTGGCTTGAGCTTCCTCTGTAACTGGAGTTGTAATTTCCGCATCTGGTGTTGCAGTGGAAACATTTTGCCTGCCAGTAGAATCTGAATTTCCACTGCTTTCAGAATTTTCAGTATTCAAGTTGCTACTTCCTTCCTTTTCCAAATCACTAGAAGGGTGAGCATCTCCAGTTTTTGATATATCATCATTATCTGCATAGTCCCAAAGAGGTAGACTGAATTCATCTTGATCATCTGCATGATCCTTGCTTGGTTCATCATCATCAAGAAACTCTTCTGAACCTGCAAAATCAAAAGAAGATGTTCCTGTAGAAACATGCACATAATTCATAGTATTTGTTAGAGTATCAAGATCAAACAGCCTTTCTGGACCAGTTCCTTTGAGATTTACATTGTTTTCCAAGAACTCCACATGCAGATTCTCTTCAATCTTTTGGGTTCTTAAGTTGAATACTCTAAAAGCTTTGCTAACCACAGAATACCCAACAAAATACCCTTCATCAGATTTTTCATCAAACTTGCCCAGATAATCTATGGTATTGAGAATAGATACATGACATCCAAATGGTCTCATGAAGTCAAGGATAGGTGGTCTACCCCTAAATAATTCATAAGGTGTCTTGTTCTTTGTCTTTACCACTAAAACCCTGTTTTGCACATAGCATGCAGTGTTAACTGCTTCAGCCCAAAAAGTGATTGGTAATTTAGAATCTGCCAACATAGTTCTAGCAGCCTCTATCAGTGTCCTGTTCCTCCTCTCAGCAACACCATTTTGTTGAGGAGTTCTAGCAACACTAAATTCTCTTTTAATACCTTTATCTCTGCAAAAATCATCCATAACTCTATTCTTGAATTTTGTCCCATTGTCACACCTAATGATTTTAACTTTCATATCATATTGGTTTTCTACTTCTGTGATAAAGATCTTGAGGATGCATGTTGTTTCATCCTTGGTTCCAAGAAAGAAAACCCATGTAAACCTGCTAAAATCATCAGTTACCACTAGACAATATTTCTTTAGATTCAAGCTGCTCATTGATGTAGGACCAAATAAGTCCATATGTAACATTTGAAGTGGGTGAGCAATAGAGTTAACCAACTTTGACCTGCAAGAAGCTCTGTGTTGTTTGCCTTTAAGACAAGCCACATAGGTTTGATCATTTTCAAATCTTTTCTGAGGTAAACCTCTCACCAAACCATCTTTGACAATCTTGTTAATGGTTTTGAAGTTAACATGACCAAGCCTTCTATGCCATAACACGGATTCATCCACTATGGCCTTTGCAAGCAAGAAAGCATAATCATCTTTAGCAACAATGTTGTTCATATCAAAGCTATATAGGTTGCCTTTTCTAGGAATTTTAAAAAGAATCTGACTTTCATCAGGCATCTTAAAATTCTTAGAGAGAACAAAGCACATATCTTTGGTAAAAAGAACATTGTTCATTTTGTCACACATTTGTGACACACTAAAAAGATTATACTTAAGCTCTTTTACATAGTACACAGGTTCAAAGTCCAAGTTACTAGTTTTGATTACACATTTACTAGCAACCTTTCCATTTACTCCACCTCCAAAACTGACATACTGTCCATCATAATGTTCAAAATCTGAAAGATAGGACTTGTTGCCAGTCATGTGCCTTGAACACCCACTATCTGTATATCCTTGATCTGATCTTTTTGTCCTTGGATGTTCCTGCACATAAGAGTAAAGAGTTAGTTTCTTTTGGGGACCCAAGCCATGATTGACTTGGATCTGCCTCGTGTATCAATATAGTTAAATCTATCAAAGGTCATTGATACACCATTGGGATTGGTTGTAGAGGTATTTCCTTTAGGTTTCCATTCCCAACGTGCTAAGGCCTTCACAGCATTGCCCATGTCCCCCTTTTCTTGTTTACAACCCTTGCAGTGGTAACTTTTGATTTGTTTTTAGGTACCCACTGTTGGTTATAATGAACCTTATTATTCTAAAAAGTTCCTTTCCCTGTTTGTGCAGATTTTGCAAAAGTTGTTTTGGACTTTGCACTTTTAACAGGTGACTTAGGGTGAGCAGTGTTAACAGTTTTTGCAGTGGCAAAAGTTTTGAGGCCACTTCTTAGTTGAACTACTCTTGGGACCATTTTGCAATGTGAATTAGGGTGTACATTATTTTGAAACATGTTAGAATTCACCCTTTTATTCCCATGGACTTCCCTTCTCCCATTATGATAGTCACAATAAGCATGTAAATGATCAAAACTACCACAGATATAGCATGCCTTATTGTACATCACAAAATCACTACCTAGTTGTTGAGATTTAACATGATTCCAACTCCTCTGGTTACCCCTAGGAGCTGTAGGCTTGTTCCTATACATCTCAGCATACCTTACAGTTGATCTAGGTTTATTAAATGGTTTCATAGGTTCCTCTGTAACAGTATTAACAACTTTTGGGATAGAAGCCTCTACATTCTTTTTAACATTCTCATCAATAATAGATGAGTCACTAGCACTCTCAAAAACATCATTATCATGCTTAATTTCTTCCTCACGTTTCACCATTGTGTCCTTTAAAGGACCATATTCACGTTCAAGGTCCTGAAACTCTTCTAAGCCTGTATGAGCTAAATCTATACCTGGAGGTGAATGAACACCCCTTAGAGGTGGAGGCACAGTATTATAACCCATACCAGACTTAACTTTACTATGTACTTGAGCATTCCAAATTTTATCAATTGACTTAGACTGATGATAACATGTGTCTAATGTTAAATTGACATTTTCATTTTTCTTTTGAAGTTTTTCCAACTCCTTTTGGTATGCTTCATTCACAGCTATTGTATGTTCTACCTCTCTTCTAAGAAGAATCATATCATCATTATATTTTGTCTCATTTTCTCTATAGTGATCTATTTGTTTCTCTAATACTGCTATAGCTCTCCTAAGGTTAGACACAGTATAATTAGCAGTATATAACTCTTGTCTTTCTTTAGAATATAAATCATTAAGCCATTCAACTTCTCTAGCAGCCCTACATATTTTAGAACAACTTTCAACGTTTTGTACCTCAGAGTCAGAGAAAGCCATGAGAGCAAATTCAGTAGCAACAACAGCAGCATCTGAATGTTCTTCTTCTTGTTCATCAGGCATGAAACTCCAATCATAGCTCACACCATCAATAGCCAACATTGCCTTTGGTTCTTCCACAGTTGGTTCCTTCTTTTGCTTGTACCAAGTAGACCTGTTGTCCTTGGTCTTTGGTCTTCTACACTCTCTAGCAAAATGTCCAAACTTGTGGCAATTAAAGCACTCCACTTTCTTCTTATCAAAGCCTGCAGTTTCACTACCATTGATGTGAATAGGCTTGCCAATCTTCTTGTAGAATTTCCTAGCTCTCATGCTAAGCGGAGCTATCTGCCATTTTATATCCATCTCCTCCAAGTCATCTTCATCAATTTGTTGTATGTCTTCATGAGTTAAGACAGAGTGTAACATATTGGATTTCACAAACACATTAAACCATAAACACAAGAGGCGTATAAATGATGTTTTAGAGAGAGAAAGTTAGAGGTTGGGAACTTTAGTGAGAGAAAGAAAATTCTTATTATGAGCTCCAACTCTCTACCTTGGGAGGTAGAGAGTATTTATAGTTCTTACATAAGTTGCCACCTACGGGCTGTAGATCAGTCATACAGTGGGTAAAGATCCGTCCGTCCTCCACAGTGTTACATAACTAAATACTACTAAACACTAAATAATCTACGACTACGAGCTTTCTAACGATTACATATACTTGAGGTGACTGACTCTTTAATAATTGGATTTACTAAATTCTAACAATCTCCCCCTAAGGGAGGTCACCTCAAAATTACATTGAATACAAACAGATATTACATTTTAAATTGTTCTTGCATTCTTGATGTAGTTCTTTGCTCTGAAGCTCGTAGTCATTGATTCATCAATGATGCATGTTTGGTTAATCCAAGTAGAGGTCATTAACTGATCCACATGATGATGATTTTTGAGCCAGCTTTGAGATCATTAGCTATCATAAATCTCTGACTCTTCCATTGTGGTGTTGGTATTATGTGATGTTGTGACTTATGGACCGACATGCTCACATTCTGGATCATGATATATTCTCATCAGAGTAGCGGAAGCTTTCGTTGATTCATGATATTGGCAGCAGCGTAGCAAAAGCATGGATTGAAAATATCAGAGTCATTGATGCACTAATCATGATTTCTTTAGAAATGAATGTGTTGTGTGAGCATGCGGCTATGGATTGACCGCTTCATTATGATCAGCTGCAAACGTCGGGCGTACCTGCATACAACAATTAGCAATAAAGTGCACGAAAGTGTCTTTGATCATTGAGGTACACGGCCCACGGTTCCCCGTTGATCAGTACAAGTACTGCCTGTGATCAGGTAAAATTCTGAAGAATTTCCTTGACAGGGTTTCGCAGCTGCTCTAGCTGTTCTCATACCGGAACGTCTCAAAGAAGACAACACGGAGTGAGTGAACCAGCGAATTGAGATTCACTGATTGATAAAAAGAGATTTGAAAAACAATCGTGTATTGCTCAATAGAAATTGTTTTTGCAATACAACGAAGGTTTTAATGAAAATCAATTATCAATCATAAACACCTTTTATTTTGAAATATTTGTACACAGTCGATGTGCTAAAGAAAAGGGTTTTTAAGTACAACGACCGGTTTTTCAAAGGTATCTGTCAATCCATAACCTGAACCAGGATTGATTCAAAAGATTGAATTGCCCCATTGTTTCTGTTCAGTTGTCACATGGTTGATCTATTGAATAGATCTCACATGCCACCCACCAGGAGCTTGTTTGATGTTGGCTCCAGAAGGCTTTCCATCTTCATTGTGAATATGTTTGCATATCACTCAGATGTTCTGGCAATACCACAAGGATAATGCATAGGACTCATAAGATATAATCTCTCTTTTCACATTGTGTGAAACAGAGAGTCTTCATTGAAAGTGTCCTAATGAGATTTATAGATAATCTCATGACTCTAGACTCAATTGTGCATATTTGGATCCTATTTTGGAGACTAGGGAGAGGGTCTCCTTCTTCAATATCAACAATATCTAAGAGAAAATTGATAGATAATGTCAGTTCCCCGTGAGAATGAAACAAGTCCTTTTAAGAGGAACTTGAGTGGTTTGGGAAGGTGAAGTGCAGTGCGTCACTGGGTCCATAACGTCTTGTCTTCAATATCGATGTTACCTTGGTAACCACCAGTAGCATATGAATTGAACCCGGTATCTGCCCTAAGGTTGAATAATTGGAGGGCTATTTATTTTCACCCTTTTCTCATTCAATTATTTTTCATTCTTCAACCCCTTCAGTGCTTACCGAGACTTCATAACTAGAACCTTGTTGGGTTTATTCCCATATCTCATTTTTCTCCTTTTTTTTCAATATACCTAAGGACTTCTACACTATCTAGTGGATTGTCCCTGGGTAGATCCCTCCGGTTCTGGCGGATCATGGGAACAAATACCTAACCTTATTGTCCTTATATCACCATACATAAAGTAAAGTTGGTCGGTCTATTTGGTATTGTTCATCTGCCATTGGAACCAATTGAAAACCATTTTGAAAATCAATCCAGATACTTGTGATATATTATCAAAGCGTTTTGTACCTGAATTATTTTTGATAATTTTAGAACAAGATCTCCCCCTCAACATGTGCATCAAGCATCATTTTGTAATAGAAATAATTTTCATCTTTGAGGGGTTGGCTTGCATCTAAGAGTAGTTATATAAAGAATGTGGTTTTCAAAATAGTTGCTCCCCCTCAATATGTGCATAGATATTTGAAAATGTTTTGCACATATTAGGAAAAGACTGCACATTGAAATAAATTAATCACGTTTCAAATCTTTGTGGTTTAAGATAGATGCTCCCCCTCAACATGTGCATGGAAAATTTGAAATCGTTTGGCACATGTGGGAAGGAGAGCTTGTACATCCTTATAAAACCATTTACCGAATTATCAGTTTAAATCCAATTTAAATCTCAAATTCTCCCCCGATCACAATTATCAAATCATTTGAAATTTGTGATCTCTGTAGATTTAAATTGATTTTGAAAGCTTTTAAGGAGAATTGTGACTTGATTATGAAAACGTTTTAACTGATAAGGATCGGATTTTGAGACTTTAAACTCAATTGATTAAACATGCATGATTATCTTTTTGAAAACACTTGTATGACAAATAACCTTTTGATTTAATTGAAATCATTCTCCCCCTCAATCAATGACATAAGTTGTTGATTGAGAGATGGATATGTTTGAAAAACGTTAAGTCCAGATGATTTTCAAAAATAGAGTCCGAGTTATTTTTCAAAGCAATTAGTTTTCATTAGATAGTAAGTAATTGTTTATAGAATCAGAGCATGAGTTTTGAAAACAAGATAAAGCATGGCTCTGTTCTTTCTTTGAAAAGCGGGTTATTGCCTGAAATGACAATAAACCATGTTTCACTTTCTCCCAAAAATATTTTTTGATTTTTTTTTTAAGAACATTCGAACAATATCTAAAGTCCCGTGTCATTATTTGAATGACAGCACAAAGACCGTAGATATTATCGAATCGAGGAAAATATGATAAAAAGACAATATTTTTGGAATTTTTCAAGATTTTCAATTTTTTTTTTTTTTTTTGAAAGTTTTATATTTTTCTATTTGCTTTTTGAAGGTTTTGTAATTTTGTATTTTGCTTTTCGAATAGATATTTACAAGAGATAGATGAATGAAGACCTTTATTCCTCGTCTTCCTCTTAAAGACGTTTGAGTGTTTCCGGTTGAAGACTCTTTAGACCAAGTCGTGGGAGGATAAACTCAAAACGTTCTCTAGGAAGAGCTTTGGTGAAGATGTCTGCTAACTGGTATTCAGTCCTCACAAAATAAAGTTCCACCATATCGTTTTCAACTTGTTCCCTGATGAAATGATGTCGAATGTCGATGTGCTTTGCTCTTGAGTGTTGTACGTTGTTGCATGAGAGAGCAATAGCACTTTTATTATCACAGTACAGAGGGATTTTGTTGAATTCAAAGCCATAGTCAGATAGTTGGGATCTCATCCATAGGATTTGAGCACAACAATATGACATGGCTATGTATTCAGCCTATGTAGAGGAAATAGAAGTACTCATTTGCTTCTTTGAAGACCAGCTTATAAGCTTATCACCTAAAAACTGAGCACCTCCAGACGTACTTCGACGAGTATCTTGACATCCTGCATGATCAGCATCTGCATAGGCTGTTAGTGACATACCGGTGTCCTTCGGGTACCAAAGTCCCATATTGATGGTTCCTTGGAGATACTGAAAGACCCGTTTAACCGCTTCAAGGTGCTTTTTGGTAGGCTTAGCCTGATATCTAGCACACATGCAAACAGCGAACAAAATGTCTGGTCTACTAGCTGTGAGGTACATCAGGGATCCAATCATACTACGATATTTCGTTTGGTCTACCATGATCCCTGAGTGGTCCTCATCCAGTTTAGTACGCTCTATCATGGGAGTGTCAACAGGGTCACTAGAATCAAATCCAAATTTCTTTAAAATCTCATTTGCATATTTAGATTGATTTATAAAAATGCCTCCGAGACTTTGTGAAATTTGTAATCCTAAGAAAAATGACATTTGTCCCATGGTTGACATTTGAAATTTAGAACCCATTTTATTAGAAAAACGATCACACTCATTGGGGTCAGTCGAGGCAAAGATAATATCATCAACATATATTTGAACGTAAATTAAATGTTTGCCTGACTTCCTGGTGAACAATGTCGGATCAACTGCTCCTTTGCTGAATCCAGTAGATAAAAGAAACTTTGATAGTGTATCATACCATGCCCTTGGAGCTTGCTTTAAACCGTAAAGAGCCTTCTTCAAACGATAGACGTGAGTAGGATGCTCTGGATTCACAAAGCGTTCAGGTTGGCTGACGTATACGACTTCTTTAAGATCTCCGTTAAGAAACGCCGTCTTAACATCCATTTGACAGACTACCATGTTCTTACTTGCAGCATTAGCCAAGAAGATTCTGATTGCCTCGATACGAGCAACAGGAGCAAATGATTCTTCAAAGTCAATACCCTCCTCTTGACGGTATCCTTTTGCAACCAATCTAGCCTTGTTCTTTAAAACATCACCATGCTCATCAAGTTTTACTTTGAAGATCCACTTTAGAGCAATGATCATTGCACAATCTGGAGCATGTACTAATTCCCATACATCTAGTCGATCAAACTCATGAATTTCTTCTTGCATGGCATTGAACCAGCTGTCTTCATTCATGGCAGTTTTCACGTATTTTGGTTCGATCTTTGAGAGTACAGAGTTGAAGAAGCATCATAAGGCATCGGTTGCAAGTTGTTTCCATGTGGATACTGGACGGGAAAGGTTTCCGATGATGTTGTCCAATGGATGATCATGTGTCCATTTTCTAAGGTGTTCATGTGGTTGTTGTTGAGGAACTGAAGTAGCAGAGTTGATATCTTCTGAAGAAGATGGTTCTGATGATGACTCAAGAGCAAATATGTTTTCAAAGTGTTCATCTTCTGGAGGAGCAAAAGGGTTTTCATCATCTGTAACAGCAGCAACATTTCCATTGTGTACACTCGATGATTGATGATTTGTTCATGAGACAGAGTGATCAGCAGCAGGCGCTTCTTGACTTAATTACATTGAAACTGAAGGGTTAACTTCATTGATAGGGATAGAGGAAGCCTCTGTTGATGGAACTGACATATCATTAGCACTTGACTCATAGTGTTCATCAAACATTGGATCAAATAATTTCTTCAAATCATCTTCTGAAGGAGGTACATAAGGAGTTGATGGTGAGGGATTAGAAACAAGAGTAGAACTGATAGGACTACTTGATAAAGGTTGAAAAGCGGGTCCAGAACTGGATTGTCCTGGAGCCATTTGACCAGTCAGCTCATCGAACGTAACGTGAATTGTTTCCATGATATTTTGGGTTCTCTTGTTGTAGATTCGGTATCCTTTTCTGTTTGGTTCATAACCTACAAATACTCCAATGTCCGCTTTAGCTTTTAGTTTACCTAAATTTGACCGTCATTAGTTGGGTAACATAAAGCACCAAACACACGAAGGTAGGATAGATCAGGTTTTCGTTTATGGACAAGTTCATATGGAGTTTTTCCATGAGAGGTGTGAATAACGGAACGATTTTGGGTGTAGCAAGCAGTGGCAATGGCTTCAGCCCATAGAAACATTGGAACCTTTGAATAAATTAGCATTGATCTTGCAGCTTCCACAAGAGTTCGATTTCGTCTTTCAACTACACCGTTCTGTTGAGGAGTTCGTGGAACACTTCTTTGATGACTGATTACAACACTTTCATAAAACTGAATTAAGTCTTTGTTAACAAACTCTGTGCCATTGTCTGTTCGAAAAATTCTAACAGTATTGTTGAGTCGAACCTGAAGTTGTTTGATAAGTTTGATGATGACATCTGGAGTTTCATCCTTTGTCCTCAAAAACTTTACCCAAGTAAATCGAGAGTAGTCATCAACAACTACTAGAATGTATTTCTTCTCATTTATTGTTTGCACTCTCATTGGTCCGCACAGATCCATATGAATGGTATGAAGAACTTCCATTACTGAGTTTGTGGGTTTTTGTTTGTGATCATATTTTGTGCTTTTTCCCAATTGGCAAGCTGAACAAAGATGATCTTTTTCATACTTTAATCTAGGTAATCCTCTTACTAAGTCCTTTCTGGAAAGATTGTTTATGGTACCAAAGTTAAAATGATTGAGACGATGGTGCCATAGCCATGACTTAGTTTTGGAAGCCTTTGACAGCAAGCAGATAGGTGAAGATTTCATCATATCTTCGATAGAGATGGTGTATAGGTTTGAACCACGAGTTCCTCTGAGAAGTTCCACACCATCAAGTTCTCTAACAAAGCAAGTATGTTTTCTGAAGGCCACTTCTAAATCTGAGTCACAGAATTTTCTGACAGAAAATAGATTATGTCCAAGACCTTCAACATAATATACCCTGGAAATCACACTATCTCCAACCACGTAATCTCCATAACCCATAATAGCACCAAAATGATCGTTTCCGAATCTCACAGTTCCGATGAATTTGCTTACGAAATTCATGAGCCGTGACCGGTCTCCAGTCATATGCTTGGAATAGCCTGAGTCCAGGTACCACAGAACGATTTGAACGATCTGCAGTTGAACACAGACAAGAATGGATAACTGGATAATTGGGATCCCCATGCAAGAATGGGTTCCATTTGGTTAGTAACAGTGATTGGAACACCCACATCAGAAGTAGAGACAATGGACTCATTAGAAATAGATGCAGTGCTAGTGTCCATATTTGACCTATTCAAAGTATGTTCACTTCTTAAGGGGATAGTTCTACCAGCAGGCATCCATTTTCTAGTGGGCATTGACTTAGCAAATTTAGGGCACAACACATTAATCTTATGGCCAGTAGGTTTCCATTGATAACCTATATTACTAAATTTCCTTCCTGTGGGTTTCCACTGTTTTCTAACTTTCTTTCGCCTTTGCCTTTTAGCCTTCTTAGCTTGATTTTTAGCATTAACAGTTTTAACAAGGCATTTGACAGCATTAGACAAAACATTCACACCACATTCATGATTAGTAACAGAAATCAAGCAGTCATCATTACATGGTTTGCGAATAGTAGCAGAATTCGAATTAATTACAGTACGCTTATAGCTAATACAAGAATCAACACGATTCGTTTTATTCAACTCAAACTTAATATTCCTAGGGTGATCTTCTACTTTCTTCCAATGCGCATTCTTTGCTTGCGAGGTCCTATCTTGCTTGGTATTGCCTGGAGGCTTTGACCTGCTTGCTTTAATGTCACTGATTACTCCTGTAGAGGGAATTATGGGAACATTAGTTGGTTGATCTACTTTTTGCATTCCTGAATTAGAAGTGCAGGGATCTGAACTACTTAAAGGCACATTAGTGTTCACATTCTTAAAACTGGGCATAGAATGGTTTGTATGCTTGGCACTAGGCATAGAACAAGGCATCACAGCTTTTCCTTTCGTACCTAAGGATTTAGGACATGTTGCTATTAAACATTCTAGCAGCTCTTGAGATCGTTTGGCCTGAATGCAAGCAAACCTAATTTCTCTATCAAGAGGCTTATTTAAGAAATCCTCTTCCACGATCTCACGGAGACATTCTAGACTATCCTTAAGGTAAGCACAATAGTTGTGAAACACATGTTCATTATTCCTAAGATGGGGAGGAATGTATTTAACAGTCACAGTATATTTGCAGTCTGAGGATGACTTTGATGCAACATTCTCATTAAAAGCAAGTGGCAATTTCCCTTTTTCCTGACTCCTCAGATTCTCAATTTCTTTTTATAAAGACGTTATTTTTTCGTTGTTTTTATCACGAGTAACTTTCATTGAATCATATAACTCTTTAAAGTGTCGTTTAACTTTTTCATTTTCTTCTAGAAAACTCTCATTTTCTTTTTGTAAAGCATTAACTAAGTTTTGAAGATGAAAAGTTTGAGAATACTGAGAATCTAAAGGAGGAGGCATTTGGGAGCCAGTCACATTGTTCTTTTCACCCTTTAATTGAGAGATTTGGGTTTTCAACTTTCTGATCGTGTTACAATGACCTTAAATCTGTTCGTCACGTTTGTTTATCTGAAAAACTGCATCAAACTCTGGAACATCTGAGGATGTCTTGATATTTGAGGTTTTGGCATTTTCTTTAAGATGTTGATATTTTAGTTGTAAATCAAAATGTTCAACTTCTAGTTTAGAAAGATGTTTTACCAAATTATCGTGATCATCCTGATCAATTTTCTCACTTAGTTCTGAGTTTTTGTTTTCAAGCTCAATGACACGATCATGGGAAACTTTCAATGCAATAGGTAATTCATGAAATCGAGAAGCAGTAATAGAGTGCTTAGTAACAGTATAAAACACATCTTGAGCAACACAACTCGAAATCAAATTCTCATTTAAGATGTGCAAGTTCTTTCTTTCAACTTCATTATATTTGAGTTCCTGTTCATAATCATTGACTTCAACTATCATTGTATCAAATTCCTTTTCCATTTCTTTAATATCTGAATTTATCCCTTTTTGAAAACTCTCAAATTTTCCTTTTAATTCTTTGAAGAAAGGCATGACCTCAGTTAAATAACATTCTTTAGTTTGCTCAAAACCCCTTTCCCCCTCAGTTATCCCTGTAGGTGTGATTTTCTTCTTACATGTTTTCTCAAAATCAACAAATAGCTGATAAACAACATACAGGCTGATTAAGGTCTTGCTATTAGTGGCAATAGATCTAGGAACTAGATGCATTGGTGTATTTGGAGGATACACAGTAGCTACAGGCATTTTCCTAAGGGGAGTGTTTGTTTCAACAAGTACATTAACTTTTAGCTTATCCTTGTCTTTCTTCCAAAAGATCTGTTCTGGGGTTAATTGAGTTTGAGGCTTAAACATGTTCAAGGATATCCAATTTTCCTTAGTGTAATCATGGGGTTTGATTGTTATGTTATTCTCTTTCACGCAGGATCGTTAAGCTTCTTATTCACTTTCTCCCTAGATGCATCATCTAGTTTTCTATCTTCCTCAGTGCACTCAATGCAACTAGGTTTCTGTCTAGGTTTAAGAATCTTATTGCCATCATAGATTACATTTTGAGCAGCTTTAGCAATCTTACCATACTCAGGATTAGATTCCTTTATAATGGGGATACTATGCTTATCGCTGAGAACTCTATGCTTAGTGATCATGTGAGCAGTCTGAATGGTATTCCCTTGTACGTACAACTTCTTTTCAAGCTTGTTTTTCAAGGTTTTTAGATTAGAAAAATCATTCAAAAGTTTTGATTCCTTAGCACTGAATTCTTGCTTAAGCATTTTAACATTTTCTTGAAGTTCTTGTTTTTGCTTAGCAGTTTTAGAAAGCTTTTCATGTAAGGAGTTTAACTCTTGTTTTAATACTTCTTCTCTAAAGTTACTTTTTCAAATAGTTGTACGCATTTGGTCATCCATTTCCTGCTCACGGGTGGTTAACTCAAACTTAGCACGTTGTTCATAAATAGCAACTTGTTCTTTATAGGCATTTAGTTCAGAGATGACAAAATCATCAGGGCCACAGGCAGTGTATTCATCAAAAACATAGTCATCATTGACTGCGGAAGATGCATCACTAGGTACAGTCTCACTTTCACTTTTTTCACATATTGATCATATGGGACAACATTGATATTACCTATATTTTCAATATCTGACTCAAAAGTTTCAGTTGATTGTACTTTGTCATGTATCTTTTGCACATCAACATTATCGTATAGTTTTAATACCTCTAAAATGATTGATTCTTTGGATGGACCAACTTGTTGTGATGAGGGGACCTTTGGAGAGACCATTGGAGAAATGCTAGCCATGAAAATTGTCTGTGCAGTAGGTTCATCATCAACGTCTGAGTCGTATGCATCACAGTCGGCGACTTGAAAGGCATTCTGATGATTATGACCTATCTCCTGAATTGGTTGCTCATCCACATCTGCATCATATGTCTTGCCATTGCCCTCAGCAAGAAACAACAACTCCTCCTCATCCAACACAGCTCCATTATCCTGAGCTTGCACAAGTAACATCTTTTCTTTGAAGTACTTTGCATTTTGAGGGCGTTTTGAAGAAGTGCAGTTCCTTGCTATGTGTCCATCACCACCACAGTTGTAGCACTTAATTGGCTTAGCTTGACCCTGATTTAGATTCCTTCCACGATTCTGATTAGCCACATATCCTCTACCAACTTCACCTATTCCCTGTTCATACTGCCTTTCTTGAACTGGTTGCACCATAACCTTCCCATCTCTGACAGTAGCTTGATTGTGTGGATTGGATGCAGTTCTGAGGTTATTATTGGTGTGTGGGAGAGAGTTCATGTTTTGACTAACCATGAGAGACAGTTAAGTGATGAAGTTTTCCATGAATGTGTTTGGGTCAGGAGGCTTATATGCTGGATCAAGGATGAGCTTGTAATTACCATTACCCATGGGTATGACTTGAGAAGCTTTGGTGGTAATTCCAACATTGGTGTAAAAAGCTATAGAGTCATTTGACGAACTTGTTTCTCCCTGGTTGGTTTTGAACTGTTCAAGAATCCTTTTTTCAAACATAGCATGTCTCTCATTCTGAAGAAGGAAGGCATACAGTTGCTCATAGTTTGTATTCTTCAATCCTTTAGTTAGCTTCACAGAAGTGACAAACTTATGCCATTCGGGATTCATGTTGTTCACAAACTTTGAGTTTAGCTGAATGTTTGGCATGGTCATTTTGATGTTCCTCATATCATTCACAAGCTTATGGAATCTCACGTAGTACTCATAGACACTCTCATCTGGTTTCATCTTGAAATGCTCAAACTCATCATACAGTTGTGATTCTTTGTCTTCCTTGGTTAATTCAGAACCTGAGAGAAGCATCTTGACATTATCCCAAACTGCCTTGGCTCCAGTGTTGTGATTGATAAGCTTGTAGATGTCTTTTGGAAGACTCTGAAGTATAATGTTAGAAGCCCTGATGTCAGCATCGAATCTCTTTTTCTCCTTATCATTGAGCTCATCATACGTCTTTGGTCTGTCTAATCCATAGATCATTGTTCCATTTGCAGCTGTATCAATTAAGTCTCTTGTAGTCTCAATCTGATAAGGTCCTTCATCAATGGATTTGAGAATGTTGACCCCGTTTTCCTTTCCAAGACAGTACAATCTGATTCGCTGAGCCCAAGAGTCGTAGTCAGTTCTGTCAAGCATAGGTGGACGAGTATCAGAACCAGCTGCTTGAACATCCTCAGCAACAGTGGAGATAATTGTAGGTACGTTGGTAGACATGTTAGCAGATTACACGGGATTTTATAACTCTATGATTAAACCGGGAAATAGATTCTTTCATGGGATTTTACTAAATCAAGAGAAAACCGTATTACAAACAAAAATCAACCAAGTCGCTACGAATTCTTGAACCAAGTCGCTAAAAACCAAGTCGCTAAGTAGCAACTCGACAAGATCTCAAATTCCTGTGAACCAAGTCGCTAAGACCAAGTCGCTAAGAACCAAGTCGCTAAAGCACCAAGTCGCTACACAGTCAAGTCGCTAAAGAGCAACTCGCTAAGGTCCAAGTCGTTAACACTAAGTCGCTAAACACCAAGTCGCTAGGTACAGTTAAGTTGCTAAAGAACAACTCGCTAAGATCCAAGTCGCTAGTATCAAGTCGCTAACAATTTACACTACAACTCGCTAACAATTTCTGAAGCAAGTCGATAACCTCACCAAGTCGCTAGCCGTAGTGGAGAATCCACTAACTTGTACTATTTGTCAGCTTGTCTCAATAGACAAGTCGCTAACAACTAACACTGTAACTCGCTAACTTTTAATGAAGCAAATCGCTACAATGAAAATCACTACGAGGACCAAGTCGCTAGCAAGAAAAACTTCAAAAACACACTTTTTAATCCAAAACAAGCTCAACCACAGTGATTCAAGCTTACCAAATCATAACCCAAGCACTTAAAATGATTCTAAACACAAAAGTACACCAAAAATTCAAACTTTAACACAAGAAATGATCCAAATGATGCAAAAACCACTAAACTTTTTCAAACTCAAAAACCATCTAAAACCACTAGAAATCCAAGTATATGTAGGAGAGATGATCAAACCTGGGCTCTAATACCATTTGTAACATATTGGATTTCACAAACACATTAAACCATAAACACAAGAGGCGTATAAATGATGTTTTAGAGAGAGAAAGTTAGAGGTTGGGAACTTTAGTGAGAGAAAGAAAAATCTTATTATGAGATCCGACTCTCTACCTTGGGAGGTAGAGAGTATTTATAGTTCTTACATAAGTCGCCACCTACGGGTTGTGGATCAGGCATACAGTGGGTAAAGACCCGTCCATCCTCCACGGTGTTACATAACTAAATACTACTAAACACTAAATAGTCTACGACTACGAGCTTTCTAACGATTACATATACTTGAGGTGACCGACTCTTTAATAATTGGATTTACTAAATCCTAACACAGAGCCATCTACTTGAGTAGAGATGAAAGCATAAAAGGTAGGATCTCCAATACTAGCAACCTTCTTCTTTGAACATGCAGTGGTAACATTAACAGTACCAGTGGAAACTTTAGAACCAGCAATGGCAACATCATCATCACTGTCATCTTCAGAATCATCACTGTCAACAGAGGTTGACAATAATGCCAAGCTACTAGAGCTTGTAGCAAGTTTCCCTGCCTTCTTCAACATTTGCTCAATAAGTTTGAAGTTGTTGTAAAGGTTATTGAGCTTCATTGTTTCTATGTCTTATTTGTTTTCCCATACAGTAACATTAGTTTGAAACTCTGAAGTCAAACTTCTTAGAAACTTCAAATTGAGGTCTTCCTTTTCTACCTCAATGCCAAACACAGTCAGTTGTGTAACAATCTTCTAGAGTTTGGTGAAGATGCTATCAAGTGAGTCATTGCTTGAAGCAGAGAAGTTTTCATAACTTTGATTCAACAATGTCTTTTGTGTCTTCTTTGTAGCATCATTACCACCAAACACTGATCAAATCTCTTCAAACAGTTCTTTAGCACTCATGTACTTGCTGAATGCAATGATCTGATCTCTAGGAAGATTCATCAGCAACAAACTTCTAGCTTTAAGATCATTCTTCCTAAGAGATTTTTCAATACTAGATTCAGGAACAAAAACTTTCACAACATCTGTGTCACCAACCTTTACAGTACTAGTCACAGGCTTGAAAGAATCACCAGTTTGAATGATCTCCCAAAGAGCATAGTCCTGAATGAGAAAGTATTGCTCAATCAGTATCCTCCACATCTCAAACTCATTAAGTTTGAGCTTAGGTAGCCTTGGTGTAGAAGAGTTGGACTGGTTGTTTTCCATCTCCATAGAATTGAGTGAGTAGGTTAAGCTTATTCCTTGGATCTTCTAAAACAAAATATCAAAACCTTCGCTCTGATACCACTTGATGGATCTGGACACACACCTTGTGTCAATGATATTTTGTATGATATTATTAAGCACGCGGAATTTACTTAGTAATACTTTAGAAGATGGATTGTATGATGTATTGTATGTAAACACAGATTAAACACAAAACTTAAGCTCCAATATTATTAATGAATAATACGAGTGATCTTGATTATCACTAGGGCTACGCCTTGAAGCCTTTGTGAGTAATACGTAGGTAATTAGACAAGTACCTAAGACAATGACCTAGGAGCTCCTTTTATACAACAAGGAGTCCTTTACAAGATAAGTATAAAGCTAACATTATAGAATATACACAAGATCTATTATATACTTATCTAAACACGTTTTCCTATAGCAGTGGTAATAATGTACCAGCAGTGGTAAACGTTTCCACTGCTAGTGTTAATCCGAGCAGTGTAAACCACAACTATCCGTGGTAACGGATTATTCCCAACAGATCCCTCCGGTTTTGGCAGATCGTGGGAACGAAATACCTAACGTAACCATCCTTATATCACCATACATAAAGCAAATTGGTCGGTCTTTGGGTATTCTTCATCAGCCATTTGAACCAATTGAAAAACCATTTGAAAAACAATCCAAGAACTTGTGATATATTATCAAAGCATTTTGTACCTGATTTGTTTTTGATATTTTAGAAAAACGGCTCCCCCTCAACTTGTGCATCAAATTTTTGACATCATTTTGGCACATGGAGGCAAAAGGAAGAATTCACTTCTTTTGATAAATATTTTCTAAAAATATCGACATCACTTTCCCGATTAAAATCAGTGATTCGCATACAGTTAAAGATATTTTCGGGAAAGAATGAGGTTTTCAATAAAAATTGCTCCCCCTCAATATGTGCATCGAGTTTTGAAAGAGTTTAGCACATATTAGGGAAAGCCTGCACTTTGGAACAAATTAATCACGTTTCAATCCTTTTTGGTTAAAATAGATGCTCCCCCTTAACATGTGCATGGAAAATTTGAAATCGTTTGGCACATGAATGGAGGAGAGTTTGCTAAACACTTATAAAACCAATTATCGAGTTATCAGTTTAAATCCAATTTAAATCACAAATTCTTCCCCGATCACAATTTTCAAATCATTTGAAATTTGTGATCTTTATAGATTTACATTGTTTTTGAAAGCTTTTGAGAAGAATTGTGAGTTGCTTATGAAAACATTTAACCGATAAGGATCAAATCTTCAGACTTTAAACTCCATTGTTAAAACATGCATGAGTATCTTTTGAAAACATAACATTAGCAAAGGTTTTGAATCAATTGTATAAAACATTGTCCATTTTGATTTTCCAAAAGTAAACCTTGCTCATTTACGTGCCAATTGTTTGAAAAATAACCTTTTTGATTGAATTGAAAACATTCTCCCCCTCAATCAATGACAAGTTGTTGATTGAGCTGTTAGAGAGTTTGACACAGATAAGCCCGGATGATTTTCAAAACATGGAGTCCGAGGTATTTTCAAAGCAATTTTGTTTTCATTAGATGACAAATATTTTTCAGAAGAATCATTAGACGGAAAAATATTTGGAAAGAAAACATTTGTCTTTTTGGTGATAAATATTTGTTTTAAGAATCAGAGCATGAGATATGAAAAATAAGATTAAGCATGGCTCTGTACTTTCTTTTTAAAACGGGTTACTGCCTGAAATGAGAATAAACCACCATTTTTCTCCGCCTAATTTTTTTTTTAAGCAAATTATGTACATTCGAAGAACATCTAAAAACCCGTGACATTCTTTGAATGTCAACCCAAAGTCCGAAGATGATATCGAATAAAAAAAACATGACAAAATAACAATATTTTTTGGAAATTTTCAAGATTTTCTAATTTTTATGGATTTTTGAAAATTTTATATTTTTTATATTTTCTTTTGTGGGTTTTGAAATTTTGTATTTTGCTTTTTGAAAAGAAATATATACAAGAGATAGATGAAGAAGAGAAAAACCATTTACTCCTCGTCTTCCTCTTGAAGACATTTGAGTGTTTCCGGTTGTAGGCTCTTAAGACCAAGTCGTGGAAGGATAAACTCAAAACGTTCTCTAGGAAGAGCTTTGGTGAGGATGTCTGCTAACTGGTATTCAGTCCTCACAAAATAGAGTTCCACCACACCTTTTTCCACTTGTTCCCGAATTAAATGATGTCGAATGTCAATGTGCTTTGCTCTTGAATGTTGAACGTTGTTGCAAGAGAGAGCAATGGCACTTTTGTTATCACAATACAGAGGGATTTTGTTGAATTCAAAGCCATAGTCAGATAATTGGGATCTCATCCATAGGATTTGAGCACAACAAGATGACATGGCTATGTATTCAGCCTCTGTAGAGGATATAGAAGTACTCATTTGTTTCTTTGAAGACCATCTCACAAGCTTATCACCCAAAAACTGAGCACCTCCTGACGTACTTCGACGTGTATCTTGACATCCTGCATGATCAACATCTGCATAG
This sequence comes from Chrysanthemum seticuspe, assembly GCA_019973895.1. NCBI lineage: Eukaryota > Viridiplantae > Streptophyta > Magnoliopsida > Asterales > Asteraceae > Chrysanthemum > Chrysanthemum seticuspe. Next base: position 294,124,754 of record BPTQ01000005.1, read on the forward strand.
GCTGTTAGTGACATACCGGTGTCCTTCGGGTACCAAAGTCCCATATTGATGGTTCCTTGGAGATACCGAAAGACCCGTTTAACCGCTTCAAGGTGATTTTTGGTAGGCTTAGCCTGGTATCTAGCACACATGCAAACAGCGAACAGAATGTCTGGTCTACTGGCTGTGAGGTACATCAGGGATCCAATCATACTACGATATTTCGTTTGGTCTACCATGATCCCTGAGTGGTCCTCATCTAGTTTAGTACGCTCTATCATGGGAGTGTCAACAGGGTCACAAGAATCAAATCCAAATTTCTTTAAAATCTCATTTGCATATTTAGATTGATAATAAATCTAATAAATCTCATTTGCATATTTAGATTGATTAATAAAAATGCCTCCGGGACTTTGTGAAATTTGTAATCCCAAGAAAAATGACATTTGTCCCATCATTGACATTTGAAATTTGGAACCCATTTCATTTGAAAAACGGTCACATTCATTGGGGTCAGCCGAGGCAAAAATAATATCATCAACATATATTTGAACGTGAATTAAGTGTTTGCCTGACTTTCTAGTGAACAATGTCGGATCAACTGCTCCTATGCTGAATCCAGTAGATAGAAGAAACTTTGATAGCATATCATACCATGCCCTTGGAGCTTGCTTCAAACCATAAAGAGCCTTCTTCAAGCGATAGACATGAGTAGGATGCTCTGGATTCACAAAACCTTCAGGTTGGCTGACATATACGACTTCTTTAAGATCTCCCTTAAGAAAAGCCGTCTTTACATCCATCTGATAGACTACCATGTTCTTACTTGCAGCATTAGCCAAGAAGATTCTGATTGCCACGATACGAGCAACTGGAGCAAATGATTCTTCAAAGTCAATACCCTCCTCTTGACGGTATCCTTTTGCAACCAATCGAGCCTTGTTCTTTAATACATCACCATGCTCATCAAGTTTTACTTTGAAGATCCACTTTAGAGCAACGATCATAGCAAAGTCAGGAGCAGGTACTAATTCCCATACATCTAGTCGATCAAACTCATGAATTTCTTCTTGCATGGCATTGAACCAGCTATCTTCATTCATGGCAGTTTTAACGTCTTTTGGTTCGATCTTGGATAGTACGGAATTGAAGAAGCACCATAAGGCATCAGTTGCAAGTTGTTTGCGAGTGGATACTAGACGAGAGGGATTTCCAATGATGTTGTCCAATGGATGATCATGTGTCCATTTTCTAAGGTGTTCGTGTGGTTGTTGTTGAGGAATTGAGGTAACATAGTCGATTTCTCCTGATGAAGATGGTTCTGATGATGATTCAGGAGCAAATATGTTTTCAAAAGGGGCATCTTCAGGAGTAGCAAAGGGATTCTCTCCATCAAGGGTGCCAGAAACAATTCCATGATGTACACTCGATGATTGATTATTTGTTGATGAGACAGAGTGATCAGCAGCAGGCGCTTCTTGACTTAACGACATAGAAGCTGAAGGGTTAACTTCATTGACAGGGATAGGAGCAGCCTCTGTTGATGGATTTGACAGATCATTAGCAATTGGCTCATATTGTTCATCAAACATTGGCTCAAACAGTTTCTTCAAGTCATCTTCTGAAGGAGGTACATAAGGAGTTGCTAGAGAAGAATCGTATACAAGAGTAGAACTGATGGGACTACATGATGAAGCGGGTCCAGAACTGGATTGTCCTGGAGCCATTGGACCGGTCAGCTCATCGAACGTAACGTGAATTGTTTCCATGATATTTCGGGTTCTTTTGTTGTAGATTCGGTATCCTTTTCTGCTTGGTGCATATCCTACAAATACTCCAATGTCCACTTTAGCTTTAAGTTTGCCTAAGTCTTGGCCCTCATTAGTTGGATAACACAATGTACCAAACACACGAAGGAATGAGAGATTAGGTTTTCGATTGCAGACAAGTTCATATGGATTTTTTCCATGAGCAGTGTGAATTAGGGATCGATTTTGAGTGTAGCATGCAGTGGTAATGGCTTCAGCCCAGAGAAACATTGGAACCTTTGAGTAAATCAGCATTGTTCTTGCGGCTTCCACAAGAGTTCGATTTCGTCTTTCAACTACACCGTTCTGTTGAGGAGTTCATGGAACACTTCTTTGATGACTGATTCCAACACTTTCATAAAACTCACTAAGTTCTTTATTAACAAACTCAGTTCCATTGTTTGTTCGGATGATTCTGACAATTTTGTTAAGTCGAACCTGCAGCTGTTTGATAAGTTTGATGATGATATCTGGAGTTTCATCCTTTGTTCTCAAGAACTTAACCCATGTAAATCGAGAATAATCATCAACCACAACTAACACATATTTCTTCCCATAAATGTTCTGCACTCTCATGGGTCCACATAAATCTATGTGAATGGTATGAAGAACTTCCATAACTGAGTTTGTAGGTTTGGGTTTGTGGGCATACTTCTTGCTTTTTCCCAATTGGCATGCTGAACAAAGATGATCCTTTTCATACTTTAGTCTAGGTAAGCCTATAACTAAGTCCTTTCTGGAGAGATCATTTATGGTGCCGAAATTCAAGTAATTAAGACGACGATGTCATAACCATGACTTTGTTTTCGAAGCCTTTGACAACAAGCAAATTGGAGAATACTTCATCATATCTTCGATAGAGATGGTGTATAGGTTTGAACCACATGTTCCTCTTAAAAGTTCTCTACCATCAAGTTCTCTAACGAAACAAGTATGTTTTCTGAAGGCCACTTCTAGATCAGAATCACAGAATTGATCGACAGAGAATAAGTTATGACCAACAACGTAATATACCCTGGAGATAACACTATCACCGACAACATAGTCTCCATAACCCATAATTTCACCGAAATGATCATTCCCGAATCTAACAGTCCCGATGAATTTACTCACAAAGTTCATGAGCCGTGACCGGTCTCTAGTCATATGCTTGGAACAGCCTGAGTCCAGGTACCACAGAATGATTTGAACGACCTGCAATTGAACACAGACAAGAATGGATAACTGGATAGTTGGGATCCCCATGCAAGAATGGGTTCCATTTGGTTAGTAACAGTGATTGGAACACCCACATCAGAAGTAGAAACAAGGGAATCATCAGGGATATATGCAGTGCTAGTGTCCGTATTAGACCTATTCAAAGTATGTTCACTCATTAAATAAATAGTTCTACCAGTAGGCATCCATTTCCTAATGGGCATTGATATAGATAATTTAGGGCACATCTCATTAAGATTGAATTTGCGGCCAGTAGGTATCCACTGATAACCTATGTTACTAAATTTCCTTCCTGTGGGTTTCCAATGTTTTCTAACCTTCTTCCGCCATTGCTTTCTAGCCTTTTTAGCTTGATTTTTTGCATTAACTATCTTATCAGGGCATTTAACAGCATAAATCACATCATTCAAACCACATTCATGATTAGTAACAGAAACCAAACAATCATCATTACATGTTTTGCCAAAAGTAGCCGAATTCGAATTAATTACAGTACGCTTATTGCTAATACTAGAATCAACACGATTCGTTTTATTCAACTCAAACTTAATATTCCTAGGGTGGTCTTCTACTTTCTTCCATTTCACATTCTTAGCTTGCGAGCTCCTATCTTGCATTGTATTGCCTGGAGGCTTTGACCCGCTTGCTTTTGTGTCACTGATTACTCCTGTAGAGGGAATTATGGGAACATTAGTTGGTTGGGCTACCTTTTGCATTCCTGAACTAGAAGTGCAGGGATCTAAACTAATTGAAGGCACTCTAGAGTTCACTTTCTTAATATTGGGCATAGAATGGGAAGCATACTTGACACTAGGCATAGAACAAGGCATCACAGCTTTATCTTTCGCACCTAAGGATTTAGGACAAGTTGCTCTTAGGCATTCTAGCAGCTCCTGAGATCGTTTGGCCTGAATGCAAGCAACCCTAATTTCTCTATCAAGAGGCTTATTTATGAAATCCTCTTCTACAATCTCACGGAGACATTCTAGACTATCCTTAAGGTGATCGAGATAGTTATGAAATGCAAGTTCGTTATTTCTAAGATGAGGAGGAATGTATTTAACAGTCACAGTATATTTGCAGTCTGCAGATGACTTTGATGCAATATTCTAATTAAAGACAAGTGGCATTTTCCCTTTTACCTGACTCCTCAGATTCTCAATTTCCTTTTGTAAAGACGTTATTATTTCGTTGTTCTTGTCATGAGTGACTTTGATTGAATCATATAACTCTTTAAATTTTTGTTTCACCTTTTCATTTTCTTTTAGAAAACTCTCATTTTCCTTTTGTAAAACATTAACCAAGTTTTGAAGATGAAAGGTCTGAGAACTGTGAGAATCTAAAGAAGGAGGCATTTGGGAGCCTGTCACATTGTTCTTTTCACCCTTTAATTGTGAAATTTGGGTTCTCATCTTTCTGATCGTGTTACAATGAGCTCGAATATGTTCATCACGTTTGCTAATTTTAAAAACTGCATCAAATTCAGGAGCATCCAAGGATGTCTTGATATTTGAGGTTTTAACATTTTCTTTTAGATGTTGATATTTCAATTGCAAAGCAAGATTCTCAAGTTCCAATTTAGAAAACTGTTTCACCAGGTTATCATGATCATCCCGTTCAAATTTTTCATGCAATTTAAAGTTGGTTTTCTCAAGCTCAATGACACGATAATTCATGAAATTGGGATGCATTAATTGAACAATTCGTGGCAGTGTAAAACATATCTTGAGTGATACATTCAGAAATTAGATTCTCATTTAAGGTATACAAATTTTTTCTCTCAATCTCATTATATTTTAATTCTCGCTCATAGTCATTGACCTCAACTATCATTGCATCAAATTCCTTTTCCATTTCTTTAATATCTGAATCCATCCCTTTTTTAAGACTCTCAAATTGACCTTTTAATTGTTTAAAGAAAGGCATGACCTCAGTTAAATAGCATTCTTTAGTTTGCTCAAAACCCCTCTCCCCTTCAGTTATCCCATTAGGTGTGATCCTTTTCTTACATGTCTTCTCAAAATCAACAAATAATTGATAAATGACATACTGACTGATTAAGGTCTTGCTATTAGTGGCAATGGTTCTAGGAACTAAGTGCATTGGTGTATTTGGAGGATACACAGTAGCTGCAGGCATTTTTCTAAAGGGGGTATTTGTTTCAACAAGTACATTAACTTTCTGTTTATCCATATCTTTCTTCCAAAAAATCTGTTCTGGTGTTAATTGAGTTTGAGGCTTAAAAATGTTCAGGGAGATCCAATTTTCTTTTGTGTAATCATGGGGTTTGAACGTAATGTTTTGCTTTTTACACTCAGGATCTTTTAGCTTCTAATCCATTTTCTCCCTATTGACTTCTTCAAATTGCATATCTTCCTCAGTACACTTAGCGCAACTAGGTTTCTGCCTAGGCTTAAGGATTTCATTACCATCATATATTACCTTCTGAGCCTCTTTAGCTATTTTACCATACTTAGGATTGGGTTTCTCAACTATAGGAATACTATGCTTATTGCTTAAGACTCTATGCTTAGTGATCATGTGAGCAGTCTGAATGGTATTCCCTTGTACGTACAACTTATTTTCAAGCTTGTTTTTCAAAGTTTTTAGATTGGAAAAATCATTCAAAAGTTTTGATTCCTTAGCACTGAACTCTTGTTTCAGCACTTTAACATTATCTTGAAGTTCTTGCTTTTGCTTAACAGTTTTAGAAAGCTTTTCTTGTAAGGAATTTAACTCTTGTTTTAACACTTCTTCTCTAAAATTACTTTTTCTAATGATTGTACGCATTTGGTCATCCATTTCCTGCTCACAGGTAGTTAACTCAAACTTAGCACGTTGTACATAAATAGCAACTTGTTCTTTATAGGCATTAAGTTCAAAGATAACAGAATCATCAGGGGCACATGGAGTGTATTCATAAAAAATATAGTTATCATTGACTGCAGAAGATGCATCACTTGGTTCAATCACACTTTCACTTTGGATCACATATTGATCATATGGGACAATATTACTATTACCCATATTAACAATATATGTTTCACAAGTTTCATGTGATTGCACTTTATCATGTATCTTTTGCTCATCAACTTCATCATATAATTTTAATACCTCTGAGATGATTGATTCTTTGGATGGACCAGCTTGCTGTGATGATGAGACCTTTGGAGAGACCATTGGAGAAATGCTAGCCATGAAAATTGTCTGTGCAGTAGGTTCATCATCGACGTCAGAGTCGTATGCATCACAGTCTGCAACTTGAAAGGCATTCTGATGATTATGACCTATCTCCTGAATTGGCTGCTCATCCACATCTGCATCATATGTCTTGGCATTACCCTCAGCAAGAAACATTAATTCCTCTTCATCCAAAACAGCTCCATTATCCTGAGCTTGCACAAGTAACATCTTGTCTCTGAAGTACTCTGCATTTTGAGGGCATTTTGGAGATGTGCAGTTCCTTGCTATGTGTCCATCACCACCACAGTTGTAGCACTTAATTGGCTTTGCTTGTCCTTGATTACCATTCCTTCCCCGATATTGATTTTCCACATAACATCCACCTACTCCACCTCTTCCCTGTTCATATTGCCTTCCTTGAACTGGTTGCACCAAAACCTTTCCATCTCTAACAGTAGCTTGATTGTGTGGATTGGATGCAGTTCTGAGGTTATTGTTGGTGTGTGGGGTGGAATTCATATTTTGACTAACCATGAGAGACAGTTGATTGATGAAGTTTTCCATGAATGTGTTCGAGTCTGGAGGCTTATATGTTGGATCAGGGATGAGTTTGTAATTACCATTTCCCGTGGGTATGACTTGTGAAGCTTTGGTGGTAATTCCAACATTTGTGTAAAAGGTTGTTGAATCATTTGATGAACTTGTTTCTCCCTGTTTAGTTTTGAACTGTTCAAGAATCCTTCGTTCAAACATAGCATGTCTCTCATTCTGAAGAAGGAAGGCATAGAATTGTTCATAGTTGGTGTTCTTCAATCCTTTGGTTAGCTTCACAGAGGTGACAAATTTGTGCCATTCGAGATTCATGTTGTTCACAAACTTTGAGTTTAGCTGAATATTTGGCATGGTCATTTTGATGTTCCTCATGTCATTTACAAGCTTGTGGAATCTCACGTAATATTCATAGACACTTTCTTCTGGTTTCATCTTAAAGTGCTCAAATTCGTCATACAGTTGTGATTCTCTATCTTCCTTAGTTAATTTAGAACCCGAGAGAAGCATCTTGACATTATCCCAAACCGCCTTTGCTTATGTGTTGTGATTGATAAGCTTGTAAATATCTTTTGGAAGACCCTGAAGTATAATGTTTGAATCCCTGATATTAGCATCGAATCTCTTTTTCTCCTTATCACTGAGCTCATCATATGTCTTTGGTCTGTCCAATCCAAAGATCATTGTTCCATCTGTAGCATTGTCAATTATGTCTCTTGTAGTCTCAATCTGATAAGGTCCTTCATCAATTGACTTGAGAATGTTGACTCCATTTTCCTTTCCCAGACAGTACAACCGAATTCGTTGAGCCCATGAGTCATAGTCAGTTCTATCAAGCATGGGTGGACGAGTGTCTGAACAAGCTGCTTGAACGTCCTCAGCTACAGTAGAGATAATTGTAGGCACGTTGGTAGACATGTTTACAGATTTCACGGGATTTTATAACTCTATGATTAAACCGGGAAATAGATTATTTCACCGGATTTTACTAAATCAAGAGAAAACCGTATTAGACCCAAATATTAACCAAGTCGTTATAACCCTTGAACCAAGTCGCTAAGCACCAAGTCGCTAAGTAACAACTCGCTAAACCTTAAGTCGCTGTGAATCAAGTCGCTAAGACCCAAGTCGCTGAACACAAGTAGCTAAAGCACCAAATCACTAAGCAGGCAAGTCGCTAAAGAACAACTCGCTAAGTATCCAAGTCGCTAAGCAGACAAGTCATTAAAGAACAACTCGCTAAGTATCAAGTCGCTAAGAACAACTCGCTAAGTTACCAAATCGTTAACTAGCAACTCGCTACGAATAACAAAAATAAGTCGCTAGAAATTAAGGAGACAAGTCGCTAACCCAACCAAGTCGCTGGCTGAAGTGGAACCTCCACTAACTTGTACTGTTTGTCGGCTTGTCTCAATAGACAAGTCGCTAAGATCAAGTCGCTACAACTAAAACTACAACTCGCTGGAAATTACTAAAGCAAGTCGCTACGAAGAAAAACATTCCGAGACTCAAGTCGCTACGATGATAAACTTCAAAACCACACTTTTCAATCCAAAACAAGCCCAACCACAGTGATTCAAGCTTTCCAAATCAAAAACCAAGCACTTACAATTATTCTAAACACAAAAGTACACTCAAAATTCAAGCCTTAACACAAGAAATGATCCAAATGATGCAAAAACCACTAAACTTTTTCAAACCCAAAAACCATATAAAACCACTAGAAATCCTAGGATATGTAAGAGAGATGATCAAACCTTGGCTCTTGATACCAATTCTAACATATTGGATTTCACAAACACATCACACCATAATTATATGAGGCGTATATAAGGTTTTAGAGATTGAAAGTTTTAGAGAGAGAAAGGGAAGAGAGTTGGGAACAATGTGAAACAAAGAAAAATGGTATTGAAGCTCCAACCCTCTACCTTGGGAGGTAGAGGGTATTTATAGTGTCTTACAAATAAACGCCTCCTACGGGCTGTGGATCAGGCATACAGTGGGTAAAGACCCGTCCGTCCTCCATGGTTTTAATTAACTAACTTCTTACTAACATTAAATAACTACGACTACGAGCTTTCTAATGATTACATATACTTGAGGTGACCGACACTTTAATGACTGAATTTTCTAATTCCTAACACGTTTTTTCTAGGACTGCAAGTTCATCAATCACCCCGTGGTATTTTCTTGAGTCAGTCCAAATATGCCCTAGAAATTTTAAACAAAAATAGAATGCAAACCTGTGATACCTATGCCACTCCAATGGCACATACCAAGAAACTGGATGCTGATTTGCATGGGAAATTGGTTGACCCTACCAAATACTGAAGTATCATTGGGTCTCTCATGTATCTAACAACCAGTAGACCTGATATTGTATTTGTTGTATATCTTTGCTCCCGTTATCTGTCGCGACCAACTGAAACTCACCTCTCTGAGGCTAAAAGAATCCTCAGATACATCAAGGGAACCATTAACTTGGGGATCTGGTATCTGAAGGACTCTGGTTTTGAACTAATAGCTTTTTCAGATGCTGATCACGCAGGTTGCTTAGATTCTCGGAAAAGTACTTCAGGAGCTTTATAATTTCTTGGTGATAAACTGGTGTCATGGCAATCAAAGAAGCAGGATTGTACATCGCTATCCTCAACCGAAGCAGAATATGTAGCCATGTTGGCGTGTTGTGCTCAAGTCATTTGGATGCGAACACAACTCAAAGACTATGGTTACGTATTTGACAGAATCCCGATGTACTGCGACAATCGAAGTGCTATTGCGATCTCGTGCAACTCTGTTCAACATTTGAAGTCTAAGCACATCGATCTTCGATAAAATTTCATTAAGGAGCATGAGGAAAAGGGTACTGTTGAATTATACTTTGTGGGTACTGAATACCAACTAGCAGATCTTCTCACCAAAGCCTTAACTCCTGCTAGGTTTACTGAGTTGGTCCATCGGATTGGTATGCGGTGTTTGACTCCAGAGGAACTGGATGAACTTTTAAAACAATCTTAAAACCAGTCAAACACCAAAAATTCTTTTGTAAATATTCTCAAAAACAAAATACAAAAATATAAAACTTACAAAACTACAAAAATATTTTTCTATCTAAATTTCTTTTAACATGGGAAGTACAAATCTTCCGTCAACACTTTACTATTTCAAAATCTCAGTATTTTCTCAGTCATGGGTTGAGGGGGAGAAAGTAAATATTTTTCTGTTTCATAAAACCTTGTACTTGCATGTTACCTTATTCTGGTTGTATCTTTGATTATGATGGTCACAATTCTGGTTTATTGACACTCCCCGGACTCAAATTTGTAAAATTTCATTATTTCTTAAGTCGAGGGGGAGCGTCGTCAAGTTTCTTTCCAATATCATACTTTGCGTAACCAAAATGGAAGTTATGGGCTAAGGATGAAAATGGTTGAGGTGGAGGGACTAAAGTTGTCAAAAGTTTAAACTATTTTTTTCAAAACTGTTAATACAAATAAGCCGTGAAAACGTTTATTTATATTTTACGATCTTCTAATGTTTTGTCGATAACAAATATAAAATCATTTTAACGAAAAAAATAGAGTACGTAAATAGTTTGAGTTAATAGTTTTCTAACACACTTACGCTTTCACATAAAACACTAAAACAAGTATAAGTGATTTTATGATTTAGATACATATGTACAACAACTAGTGTTTACATATTGGGTTAAACATATACTTAAACTAAGTATACTAAAATGGGTAAAAACTAAGTGTATGCTAAATTGGGTAAATACAGGTATATACTAAATGGGTAAATACTAGCAAATGGTTTTGACCCATAACCCATGGTTTTATATATACCACTTAACCAAGTTCATTGTATCCTTAAGATACATTGTATCTAGAAAGAAAACCATGGATCAACCCATAACCCATGACCCATGACCCATAACCAAAAATACCCATGGGCAAAGAGGAGCGGATCACGGATCCCTAGCTTTGTGCTAGCCGGATCCCTTGTGGTAGGGATCCGTGGGATCCGGGGAAACAGAAGAGAATTTCCTCTATAAATAGAGAGCCATTTCTTCCTCTCTACGTGTGCTTTTACACACATACTTCCCAAAAGTATTCTAACCCTCTAACCTCAGATCTAAGTGATCTATGTAGTTTGTCTTTTGTTTTGTGTGATCTACTAGGTTCCTCTTAAAGGAGAGATCACCACCTCTTGAAGACGTGCAAGCTCAAAGTCCATAAGTTGCCATGCTTCGTCATCATCAAGACTACTAAGGTTCTCTTGTTGATAGTTCTTCCTCTCTCCATAGATGTTGGGTTGAAGGCATTAGTGAAGAATGCCGAAAGAGTCAAAATGAAAGCATTAGTGAAAGGTGCTCATCATCCGTGTCAAAGCATTAGTGAAGGATGCTAAAGGTGTCAAGACGAAGGCATTAGTGAAGGGTGCCAAGCGTTGTGTCAAAGGCATTAGTGAAGGATGCCAAAGAATCAAATCAAGTAGCATTTGGGAAGAATGCCTAGGTCGTATAATCGATGAAGTGCATCGTTATACATATATGTATTTGTTTATATACAAGGATAATGATATCCTTGATGGTGTTGTAACAAGGAGTAGATCTCCTTGAGATTAGGTGTTGTGTCGTGAAGGTGTAGTTCACCTAAGGTGTGAAAGAACTAGGTGCTTAGCCTAGTACATAATAAAGGGTAGGCGACGTTGTGAAGGATTAGTTCTCCTAAGGTGTGAAAGAACTCGGTGGTTAGCCTAGCACCGTATAAAGGGTAGGCGACGTTGTGTTAGGTGTGGTTCACCTTGGTGTGAAAGAACTCGGTATTTAGCTTTGTACCAGAAAAAGGTTAAGCGACGTTGTGAAGGCTTCTCCGCCATAAGGAGTTGGTGTAGTGTTTACGAACTCTCGAGTAGGTGACTCGGGGAGTGGATTAGGGCAAGGAAGGTGTCCTTGTAGCCAAACCACTATAAATACTTGTGTCGTGGTGATGTGCTTCTTACTCCTTATCTTTCATTACACGTTTATATATCTATCTATCAACGTCCAACATAAACAACCAAATAGATTGACATAAGTCGATCTAAATATTTAAAAGGAAGTTTTAAATTGGTAAAACTATTCAACCCCCCCTTTTAGTTTTCCACAATTGGCATCAGAGCTTCGTTACCAAGTTTCTTAAAGTATGTTGTACTTTAAAGACTTGATACGATATGGGTATGTTTGAAAACTACAAAGAAGGATTTTTTTTTTTGGGTCATATTTTTTAAAAATCATTTTGTTAGACATTGATAGATGACTCTAACAACTTTTGTTCCTAAGAAATCTTCATGCTAGAATCTCTCCAAAATCTTCATTCAAAGAATAATGAAGTCAACATTCAAGGAAGGATCTAAAAAGTAATCACAACTCACGTACACCAAGTACAAAGGATTACTTTAAAAGCTCATGAAGTATCTTTGGCATTATGCCAAACCAAGAAGCATAGAGGTATGTTTTACTTTTCATTAGATAGGTTACATGAGTTCAATTTATTTTTCATAAGTTTTCTTTGCTTATTTATCTCTAACATCATTAGAAGTCTCTTTCGTCACTTTTCCGTCTTTTTTATCATCGGGAATAATACTCCTTTTGATTCGTCAAACTAATGCCGTCATCACATATGAACCTTCGATATGTGATTCATCAAAAGCCGTCATCCAAAAACAATCTTCATCTAATACCTCCGAACTATCTTTTAGTAAGCTAATTTATAAGCCTACTACAAAAATAATGTCAAACAACTCCTTTTCTGTCCACAGTAGCCGGATCCCCTTAGTTGTACTAGCCGGATCCCAAACATAAAGGATCCGGGGGAACCGTGGAACAGAACTCAGCTATACGCTTTCAAAAATTCACCACTGATTGTTTTTCCCTCTATTCACACAAAAACAAAAAACGACCAAGCTACAAAATTCATCCTCATTGGCTTCCATACTTTCAAGTATCCCCTCCTAGAACACCATTGTAAGTAATTACATTAACTTGTTGTAACTTTCATCATCCTCATCCTAGGGTTTATGGTTTCTTAATATCTAATCAATTAACTCAATTAGGGTTTTTCATACTAATCATGAAAAGGGGGATTTTAACAAAATCACTTTGTGTTCACAACATTGTTAATACAAATCAAAACCATAAACCCATTCCAACTAATTTATCTTAATTGAAAATTTGTATTTTTAGGAACAACCATGCCCAAAGCCACTCAACAAGATCACCATGACACCGTCCATTACCTTACTCACTACTATCGTAAAAGGGGATTGACCAAAACCGACCTAAAATATTCAAAAGCCTTGTAAAATGACTTATCCACGAAGGTCGTGTAGTCAAGGAATGTTTCCTTGAAGATACCGACATTCGTCAAGTTTTCTCGACAATCAATTTTGATTGTCTCCTTGACTTAGATGAACAAATTTGTCCGGTCTTCATTTTTGAATTTTACAAAATCTTTAGGATCATTAGAAACACCGACAATAGCATCTCAATCGCCTTCATCATCAACAAACAAAACTTTATTTTTCCTCTCAACACCTTTGCTCAAATTCTTCGCATTCCTTGTGAGGGAATTTGTATGTACTCTCAAGATTGGGCAATTAACTCTCAAAACCATGCACTTGATCCCAAGTCTCTCTATAACACTCCTCTCGACGATCCCGAAACCATTCGTGATACTATCTTTAAAATTAGGACCGACCAATCCCGTTACGATCGTAACAAAAAGCTCATTCACCGTGATCCCTTTAAAATGGAACTTTTCGAAATGCATCCCATGTTTAGAAAATGGGAAGAAATCCTTAGGGAAAACATCATTAGCCTAGTTGGAAACAAAGATCATCCAAACGCATGTCTTGTGCAAATGATCTATTGTCTTACCCACCAAAGGCCATTTAATCTTGCCTACTACATGGTAAGGAGAATGGCTGGGGTATTCAAAGCTTCCAACATGGTACTCCCATATGGTATGCTCCTAACACGACTTTGTAAGTATGTTAGTGCATTGCAACCATCCCCTATCAACGATGATCATTACCTTTCCGATCACGTCATGGTACCTCTTACCAAACAACCCTCTAAACGGTTCATGGTCAATGGAGAGAAACTTGAAGCTCTCTCGGACTCCTCGGCCGGAGAAGAAGAAGAAGAAGATGAGGAAGACATCGACCCCGTATCCAACATCAAATTGGAAATCCTTGAATACCACGAACAACTTCTAACCATTCCAAACGAGACCGCGGAATTTAAACAAATAAGAGGCATGATCCAAAACCTCGCGTACAACCTCACTAAGCCGTCAAAAAGGAAAAGAAAGGATTGACGAAAGAGACAATAGGATTGTGCTTGTTTTCTTTATCTTATGTTTGGATGATTACATTTTAGCATTTTCGGTTTATGATTATTTGGATATTGTCTTTAACTAGTGTTTTGTGATAAACATGCCTGTTTCTACTGTCTATCTGTGGATATACTAGTGTGCATAAACTGCGCATCATTTCTGTGTAGGTTCTGTGTTGGTTCTGATCTGCAGATGCCGGATCCCTAGGATTAGCCTAGCCGGATCCTTCCCTTGAGGGAACCGTGGGATCCGTGACATCAGATCAGCAATACAGCATTCAGTACATCAAAACTGCTTTCTAGATAACATCACATTAGCTTAGCATATGATTTTAGAACCCAACTAAGTCCACTTCAAGGATGAGAAAGGCTTAGACTCACTAAAGGCTTACTTAAGATCTTAGTCTGATTTTATCAACACATCTAAACTCACCATATTTCCGCTTCAACTACTCACAAACTATTTCTCACCTCTCAAAACACTTTAAGAAGACAAACTAAGCAATTTTAGGAAATTGCTTCTAGTCATTTATATCTCAAGGTAAGACAAAAATTAGTTTTTCAATTCTTGAAAGTTTTAAGAATTTTTTTTAATATCACCTCAAGCTAAAATCTGATCACTAGGATCATTTATTATGACTTGACACCTTTATAACTCTTAGTGTTATCCTTGGACATCCATTGGTAGTCATCTTGTCCCATCCCTCTTCCATAAAAAGCAATCATTTGCTATAACACTTATCACCTCTAATCATTCAAGTACCCTTTCATCCTAAACCCTTAGGAGAACTGAAACATTCAAAATGAGATAGGCTTTAGCTCCTAGAAACCTCATTTCAAACCTGTCATAACTGCTGAGAGCCGGATCCCTAGGATTAGCCTAGCCGGATCCCTTCAAGGAGGGAACCGTGGGATCCGGGTGACAGTTTATGTCAAACATAGCTAAAACAATCATTTCAACTCATCTTCCTAACTCAAACACTCCATCTCATCTTAAATGAGTTCCTAGATCAGTGAAACTCTGAATCTCAACCTTGTGCATATTAATCATCACATTTCCAAGAACATTAGTGGATTAAGTCTTAAATACAATTGCAAAGTTCTTCCCTTTATAACTCACATTGTCAAGAATACTTTAGTCATCAAACATATAGTTAGACTACCCAAAGTCAAATTTTCTTGGTCAAAACCATGATTAGGCACAATTACTTGTTAGGGTTAAGGATTTGAGATATCCAACAGCTAAAGACTTCAAAATTAAGTCAATCCATGATTAAACAAACCTTACAACAGCATAATGATTTCACCTAGTCCTTGTCTGACAACCGGATCCCTGGTCTTTAACCAGGCGGATCCCTACTGAGAGGGATCCGTGGGATCCGTAGATGCAGAGAGCATAAACCAGCTCCATATTTGAATTCAAGTCACCTTTTGGGTCTCCAACCACATTTAGCATTCATTAATTATCCTTATAGAACTGATCAAAACCCCAAAAGCATGCTTAGCCCTTCAAATTGCCAAGAATTTAATTTCCTAATTCAAATTACCCTTTATAAACCAAACAACCTTAGAATTAAGGTACCACTCTCAAATCACATCTCAAAATCAGCAACTAAAAGAGTTCTTACTAGCACCATCACTATGACTAAGGCTCCTAGTGCTAACTCATCCACTCAAGAACCACCCAAGAAACTTGCTAGAATCATGCATGAAGTTTCCTCAACCAAATCACCTTCGGGTAAGTCCACCAAAACTAGGATCTCTCCCACACTAAGAAAACCAATCAAACTAATTCACAAGAAGAGTGCTTCCACTAGGATTTCATCACATAATTCTACTATATCCTCCACAACTCAACCTACTTCATTAGTACCTAGAGCCACCTCACAATCATTTGAAGATCCTCAACCCACTTCACTTGAACCTCCACTTCAAGAAACTCAAAACCATGACAAAGAGTGCGATCATTGCAAACATGTTGAAAGATTGAAACATGAACTAGATGTATTAATACATGAACTACAAGCTCAAACTAAGAATGTTTAGGATAACTCATCTCATCATTAAAGATTTTAGTTGAATCTAAAATTTGGGGTAATTCATTAGCATTAGTAGTACTTATATGGCTATAGTTCATTCTCTCAGTTTTTAGAGATTTGGTTGTGTATCTCTTGTTTTATTGAATGAATATGATAGGTCACTAGTTTTACAAACACAAGTAATATAGAAAGAGATAGAGGCGGATGAACAAGTAAAACACACACACATACAATATAAAATACGGTTTAGGCGTAGAGCATATGTGAAGAGAATAACTTGAACAACCAACCCTCAAATGAGGGTTTACAAGAGTATTTATAGGAGGGAAGCTAGGGCAACACTCCTAGTTCCCATCCTTTCTTATATGGGCTTGGGCCTAAGCTTATGGGCCTTCTACATAAGCTAGACCTTAAACAAACATAAAGGCCATAATAAGCTACCTATTACATATGAAATATAAATACTTGAAATACAGTTTAGGAGTGATTCCAACAATCTCCCCCTCAAGTATATATGAATGTAAACGGTGAAGGCGTTGATGTAATAGTAGCTCTGACGTCTTCTGACATTCTTCTTTCTTGTGAGAGGAATTGCCTTGATTCGAACAATCTCCCCAGTGTAGAGAGATAGTTATCTTTGTACAGTTATGCTTTGACGTCATCTTAAACTTTGTTCTTTGATCATTGTTCTTTGTGGTGGAAGTGATAGTATGTTGTTGTCTGCATCAAGTCTGCTTCAGGTCTGCTTCGCTGCTCCAGTGTCTCCACGTCATTCTTCAACATGCTCACACGCTCTTTGATGTTGGACATCAATACTGATGAAGTTCTTTAAGTCTTTGACTTTGTAGATTCTTTGATTTGATGAAGAATCATTCTGACTGTTGTGTTGCATTCGAATAGAACTTCCATTAGTGATGATGTTGGCGTGAGCATGAGAAGAATCAGCACGATCATTCCGCTCCGGAGCTTCCATAAGAAGAAAACATTTCAAACGGTTAGTAATAAGCGGTTTCCGGCACTTACAAGTTTGAACTTCGAGAGTGTTAACAGCATAGTGTGAAAACACAACTCTAATTCTTACAAAGGGAGTTCCTGAACTGGAGTCCCACAAGTGAGATAACGCGATGTACCGAAGTACATCTACAATTCAGATGAGTCGCTGAGGTACACCGAAGCATCACCTCATGACTGTAGACCGTTTGAGACACACTCCGCGTAATCCACGGGGAGTTACCGAAGTGACCTGCTGTCAGGGCTGTTTGATGTTGACCCTGGCAGGAGTTTCCATTCAATCACTGATAATCACAGAAGTGAACCTCTCATAAATGTTCTCGACAGATTGCTACGATCTGTGAAGGACTCGATATGAACCACTGAATCACTGAAGATCTTATTAGTTGATCAACAAGTGATGAAATGTCAAGTGTTCCTAAGAGATCTTTTGATGAATCTCGTGGCTCTAGACTCAATAGTGCGTATTGGTTTTCCTGAGCGGAGACTAGGGAGAGGGTCTCCTTCTTCAATACCAGCGATCTCTAAGAGAAAGCCAATAGTTTACGTAGGGTTCCCTGTGAGAATGAAACAAGTTTCTGTTGAGAGAAACTTGAGTGGCTAAGAAGGTTTAGTGCATGCGTCACTGGGTCCATGACGACTTTTAATCTTCAATACCGGTGTCACTAAGTGACAGCCAGTAGCATATGAATTGAACCCGGTGTCTGCCCTAAGTTGAATAATCTTGAGGGCTGTTTCTTTTCACCCTTTTCTTTGCATTTCTTTTTGATTCTTCAACTCCTTCTTTCTCCGATTCTCATTTTCTCCTTTTTACAATCGTACCTAAGGACTTCTAAGTACTAACTATTTGTGATGTCCTTGGGTAGATCCCTCCGGCTCTGGCGGATCATAGGACGGTTATTCCTAACCTTAGTCACCTTATAACTCCATGACTAACCTATGTTGCCATTAAAACCACTGTTTGTGAAAATATCTCTCAAAGGGTTTGTAAATGAAAAACATGTTTGAACCACTGTGAGAGATAAGATTTTGCATAATTACTCCCCCTCCACATGTGCTTAATAGTTTTAATGGTTAAATGCACAGTGAGGAAAGAGCGCGCACATTTTGAATTGATCCACTCGAGATAGACAATCCCCCGCGAGACACGGTTACGTTGCGTAGTTAAAAAGTTACATTGTCAGTTTTTAGGTGACAACTAGCTCCAATAACTACCTTGAAGGTGTAGACAAACCTCGAAAAGTTGTCATACCCGTCAGAGTTCATGTCTACCAAGAGTATCTCGAATGGTACTTTCTACTTGGACAAGTCCTTTACGAGACACGTTTACATTACTAGCGAACTAGCTTGAAATTATTACCCGTTCAGGACAAGTCTTTTCGAGTTACTAACAGTTTAGTACCGTCAATTCGTTGGTTAAGTCTGAAGTCCACAGATTCATTTGCATTTTGCACAACATATTTCTTATCACACAAATTTTCTCCCCCTCAAAAATGGCATAAAAATGTTATTTTTGAACGGTTGACAATAAATATGACCATTTCGAGTGTTGCGGGAAGATGACCACTATGAACAATTTGTGAACAAAGTTTTAAATCAAATACTCCCCTCAACAAGTGATATAAACGGTTGAGTTTTTGAAAATCATGCGGGGAAGTACTTGTGTTTTTGAGCAAAACCTTGAAAAATGAAAGGTTTGATAGGTTTTACTCAAAAATAAGAAGCTTTCGCTCCTTTTATAAGGATTGTGGCACTGAGGCGTACCACAGGGTCCTTTCTTGACAACTACGGGTTGTACACTGTTATGTGTGCACAAGCCATTGACATATATCATCATACATCCAAAAAAATTTTAATGAAAGAACCAAATCAAGGAGTACCAGGAAGTGCAGTGATGTTCCCAGGAGTACGAACAGGGCGTTGATAGCCGGTGATGTTGATCCTGGGACGACCACCAACAAAACTTTCCAACGTTCTGAACTGATCCCTTCTGAACAACAATTCATCAATCATGGTGATGATTCTTCTCACATTCCTCTGATCCTGAGAATTCCATCGCTTAGGGTTCCCAATGTTTTCACGTATATCCTTCAATCGATAAGCTAATCCGTCCCTAACCATCTTCAGAGTATGATCTCCAAATTTGTGAAGCTCATTACACGCCATCAAGCAATTGCGATGAAGTTCACTGCGATAAACGACACCAAACGGTTTGCTGATGAGCGTTAATTGTGATAGCTGGTTGATATCGGGAAGATCAAGCTGTGGTGGAGTGAAGTTGACACGTTTCTGATATGATTCAACGGCAAGCTGAAGATCTTCAACACATTTTTTGATGACTATGCGTCTGATGAAGATGAGCAGTGACTTGATGAATTCACGTTGTACTTCAGTTGGAAATTGTCTCATGCGACCTTGAACTTTGGCAAGGTACATGTCTTCAATATCGTTGATGTTCAAATTCTCAAAGTCAGCTTCAGAGAATGCATAGTCCCTTTCGTCTTGTCTTTTGACCACAATCTTCTTGAGAAAAGTGTAGTCCCATTTAGACGATAGACCAACATGTTGGATGGCCACGATACTTTTAGTACTGAACACTGCATGTTGAGACTTCTGGACCAAGCAGCTTCTGTAGTAGATTCTTCGGCGTTCCGGCCAATGGTGAATCCTATGCATTGCATCTTGGTCATATGCTACCACTTTTTCGGGGAACATGTGGGTAGCACGTTCCTCGATGGCTATACAATCAGAGTATATGGCAGCAGGGAATGGAAGTGTCAGAGATGTAGCGTATTTCCTTGAACCATCGCCACCGTGTTGAAGAAAATCTAAGTCTTTGTTGAAGAGATGTAGCGTATTTCCTTGAACCATCGCCACGGTGTAATATGGAGGATTGTCCCGTTTGGTGAAGTCGATGTTTGCTTCTGGGTTGAGCCAATCCATGTTATTAGACATGGCTCGAGCAATGTTTTCAAGGTGATATTCAACCTCGATTGCACTTTCTGAGCTGTCTTTCAAAAGTAGGAATGCTTCATTCTTGATGCGCTTCAATTCAGATTTCGTCATCTTCTTCACACGGAACCTTTCTTGCAAAATCTTTGCATGCTCCAAGGTACTACCGTCTACCAATTCTTGACCTTCTTCAGGGTAGGGAGTGTTGTTAACAAGTGTAGCAAACCATTCAAATTCTTTAGTTTTATCGTCATCTAGCCATGATACGACGTCAGTAAGAAGCGTCTTCTTCTTCTTTTTCGAAGGCTTAGATGATGATTCTGGTTTCTGTCCTTGTTTGGGAGAGGTGGGTTGTTGTTGGGGCTCAAGGACCTCTTCATCGTCACCACCCGTATATTCAAAGTGATCACCGGTTTTTTGAGTCTGGGGTGGTAACTCGGAATCGTCCTGAGGTTTATCAGTTGAAGAGCGAGGAGGAGATCTTCGTTGAGAAGGAGTCCGTTGAGGTGGGGGTTGCATAGACGAAGATTCACCAGATTGCTTCTGACGTTTAGATGCAGAGTCCTTGTCCTTATCATCGTCATCTCTTGGCCGTTTGGGTTGATCGTCTGACTCCTTGCATGATGATCTGAGTTGAAAAGCAAGTAGACCTTCGAAAAATTTAGCTTCAACCGAAGTAAACGTTCCAGATCGCTTTGACATTTGCATCACTAGTTTAGCGATTAACTCAGATTCAGAGAGATCAGCTTCTTTGGCCATTGTATGTTGAACCAATGCGATGATGTTAGGGGTGAGTTGTCTGGAAAATACTTCTCTAGTCACACCGGGGACAGTGTCGAGAAGAAACTTGTGGGTATGATCTCTTGCTGTCTTCTCCAGTTCCTTTTGGACTTTAGGAACGATATCCTGAAGGTACTTTTGGGTGTAACCTTCAATCATTTCATTCAGTTCCTCTTTACGATGATCTTTCATGAATTCCTGGATAAACTTCCTTTCTTCTTGCATCTTGTCATGCTCGTTATACAGATGTTGTATGTGATCAGCAAAGAAATTCAACTTGATGTTAAGTACGTTTTTCTTTCTGACTTGTTTTACAGCTTTGGCAATCCGTTCATGAGCATGAGAAACCCAAGATTTAGGTGGTTTCTTCACGGATTTGGATGATGATTTGGTTGACTTCTTGGATGGTGGTTGTGATGAATGAGACGAAGAATCCGTTGATGATGAGATGTGAGGAGATTCCGGGTCCTTTGGTGGTTCAGAAGTTTCCTTCTGTGAGCGTGTAGGACTATCCAGAAGCACATCGTCGTAAGCAGCATCTTTATCTTTCTCAGTTTCCGGTTCCTCAAAATCATATACAATAGTATCCTCTGCAGGTTTTTGTTGTTGCACAAGAGTGGTGGCACCAGCTCCCTTATCGGGTTGATTAACCGCATCAGGAGTTGGTGAAGATTGAGCTGCACCACTTGACCTACCGGGGCCACCCATTTGGTCTTTAGAAAATTCTTCAGCCTTTTGAAGATGTCTGACGATTTTATACTTCTTCCTGTATGATTTATCCAGTTGCTCTTCTTCTTCTTCAGAGCTCTCATCATAGGGTACAATTGCTGGAGTCTTTTCTTTTCCTTGGACAGCTGGAGGACTTGGAGGTTTTGCTACTGAGGCAGGTGCTTCGGTTGCAGTTACAGAGTAATGAACCTCTTTATCTGTATATCAGTATCTTCAGAGCTCTCGTCCACAAGCTTTCTTTGCGGTTCAAGTGTGGGAATAGGTTCGGCTTCTTTTACGGGAACAATCCTTTTAGAAGGAAGATTCCTTTTAGGAAACTTCCTTTGACTCACAGTACTTGTTGCGCTTCCTGCACTTCCTCTTCTGGTTCTCCTTACAGGTGTTCCAGAAGATTTTTCGTCGAGATGACCAACTTTGCCATGTCTAACTGCTTCCAGATACCTTTTGTACGTTTCGAGCTTTCTGACATCTTCAGTTAGAAGGAAATCTGGCAACACAGCACCTTGTTTCTTTGTAGACGATTCCTTGATTCTGAAAGATAGAATAGGCTCCGTCAACATATCGTGATTGTCGGGGTCATTGAGCCTCTTGGGAATATCAGGATGGAGTCCAAGTGCTCTCTGGATCAACAGTTTAGTATATCTGATGTAGGGAATCTTTGAGCCAAGCTTGTTGAGAAATGACATCATGTCATCCTAAATCAGAGCTTCGATAGCGATGTGTTTCATGTTGACCAATGCCCAAAATATTTGCAGTTCCATGAGCTTAGGATGCTCATAGCCACTGTCACGACCAGAAACAGACTTGGTGATGATCATGTAGAGAGTTCTCCATGGTTGAGGAACACTCTTAAGCTCTACGTGAGAATGCTTGGTGATTACTCCTGTAGCCTCGTCATAACCGATATCGATTAAGAATTGGAGAGTGAGCTCTTCAGCAGGTGTGGCATATAGTTTGGTTGGTTCGACTTCAGGAATTAGGAGAATAGCCCTTAAGTCAGCAGGTGTAATGGTGACTTGTTTGTGATTCAGAGTCACCGTCACAGCAGTCTGTCCTTTGACCCTTTCCATAGTGTTCCAGAACTGTTGGATGTAGATCTCAGGAACAGTTGCAGAGTGAGTGAGCATATTCTGATACGGATGAGTCCTCAGAATGTCAATAGCAATTAAACACGAAGACTCAGAGCAAGTGAGGGTGTCAAAGTCAACACGGAGATTATTCTTTCCTATCTTCATTGGATAGCCATAAGGATAGATATCAGCAATGGAGAGAACTTCTGATGCATCCACATTCATTTGTTCAGCCATATCGTGATCTGAAATAACATTAGCCAAAAGAACCAACATATCGAAAGACATAATGTTAGTCAACAGAAGTTCTTATTGTCTAGTTATTGAATGTACAGTGTCAATGATTGTTACGAGTCCTAAGTCACTTGTATGTCCAATAGTCCAATGACGTCGTGAAATGTTTTGTGAGTTAGTTAACTTTAAGTTTTAAAGTTTATGTTATCACTTATGGTTCACAACATCTCAAATGTTTTAGATTTATTAGTGACATTATTGGATTCGTGACGATATGATTAGTTTATTTACAAGTTTGAACACGTAACAATTCATAACGAAGGTATGATCCAGGCTTATGCGTAGGATTGGTAAAGTTATGTGTAGAGAGAAATGATATATGCGTAGGCGTAAACTTACGCGTAGGATCCTAACTTACGCGTAAGAAATATTACGTGTAAGAAAAATTGGACCTTATGCGTAGAGGTTACGCGTAAGGCTACTCGTAAGAGTTGACCTTATGCGTAGAGGTCACTGTTTACGCATATCCTTCACAGGATACGCGTAATCCCATATGTAGAACCTTATGCGTAGAAGCTACGCGTAAGACTAATCTTACGCATAACATGCTACGCGTAAGGTGATCCTTATGCGTAGAGTTACAACAACCTTGATTCTGAATTTTAAGTGTAGCAAGCCTGAAACAAAGCATCATATCATCAATTTTGACACATAACATTCATTTTATGACAGATCAAAACACAATTGCTCATATAAACAGTTAAGCGTAGAAAACCTTACGCGTAGTTTAAAACCCTAAATCTACGCGTATGAATTTTAGCCATAGATTATGCACCAAAGTTTTTCTGGTATGTCTTAGATGTTGTGAGAGTATAGTAACCAAGTTTTAACACTTAGTTTGCAGTGAATCAAAAATACCCAAACTCAAGAACCTTAAACCCTAATTTCTAATTCTGACACAATTAGTGTTTCTGGGTGGTTATAGAGCATGGAAATCATCAATTCATCATCATAAGACTATATCCCAACAATCTTTTATGCCAAAACACTTCACATTTGGAAAAAACCCAAATCGACACATAAACCCTAATTTTCAAAACTCATTGATAAGTGTTTCTGGGTGGGTTTTGATGGTTAAAAGGATATCCTTGATGTATTTAAAACGTTTTGACACATTCTTTTTAACTACAAACGTCCACACAATGATTGTGTGTTCATTCGCTTATGCATAGAACACATAACATAATTTTTAACCGTAGGATTTGCATGATATTGAAAACCTTAGTTTAAAAACATGTTAAGATCACAAAACAACTTACAAAGTGAAGATCAAAAACACGGATTTCTTGATTGATTCTTAGGCGTAGATGAAAAAGTTGAGTGTAATAAATGAGAAGTGAAGAAGTAGGTGGGGAAGAGTTTTTATTAAAAGTAACTTTAACTTTTTGACAGTTTTAGTCCCTCCACCTTTTCCTTTTTCAAACAAAGCCATTTAACTTCCATTTTGGTTACCAAACAAAGATTTTTAGGAAAGAAACATGACGACACTCCCCCTCGACTTGAGAAAATAATGAAAGGTTATTAATTTAAGTCCGAGGAGTGTCATTGTACCAGAAAATTCACCACCATTTGTTAAAAGAAACAACCAAGGTATGATAACATGCAAGTACACAGATGTTTTGAAACAGTTAAAGTTTTGATTTCTCCCCCTCAACACTTGATCGGAAAAATACCGAATTTAGAAATATTAGGGTGTTGACGGAAGAAATGTACTTGCAATGTTGAAAGAAAAGTAGATTAGAAGAATATTTTTGATTTTATCAGGTTTTATATTTTTGTATTTTGTTTTTGAAAAATTTATTTACAAAGGATGTTTTGGTGTTTGACAGGTTTTTAAGACTGTTTTAAGAGGTCATCCAATTCCTCTTGAGTCAAACACCTCATACCAATCCGGTGGACCAACTCATTAAACCTAGCGGGAGGCAAGGCTTTGGTGAGCAGATCTGCCAATTGATATTCAGTACCCACAAAGTATAATTCAACGGTACCCTGTTCCACGTGGTCCTTGATGAAATGATAGCGAAGATCGATGTGCTTTGATTTCGAGTGCTGAACTGAGTTGCAAGAGATCGCAATGGCACTCCGATTGTCACAGTACATCGGGATTCTGTCGAATACGTAACCATAGTCTTTGAGTTGTGTTCTCATCCAGATGACTTGAGCACAACATGCGGACATGGCTACATATTCTGCTTCGGTTGATGACAGCGATGTACAATCCTGCTTCTTTGATTGCCAAGACACCAGTTTATCACCGAGAAATTGTAGAGCTCCTGAGGTACTTTTCCTTGAGTCTAAGCATCCTGCGTGTTCAGCGTCTGAAAAAGCGATTAGTTCAAAACCAGAATCCTTCGGATACCAGATCCCCAAGTTAATGGTTCCCTTGATGTATCGGAGGATTCTTTTAGCCTCAGAGAGGTGGGTTTCAGTTGGTCGCGACTGATAACGGGAGCATAGATAAACGGCAAAGACAATAGCAGGTCTGCTAGCTGTTAGATACATGAGGGACCCAATAATACTTCGGTATTTGGTAGGGTCAACTAATTGCCCATGTAAATCAGCGTCTAGCTTCTTGGTATGAGTCATTGGTGTGGCATAAGTATCACAAGTTTTCATTCCAAATTTGTTTAACAATTCAAGGGCATATTTGGACTGACTCAAGAAAATACCACGGGGTGATTGATGAACTTGCAGTCCTAGAAAGAACGTGAGTTCACCCATCATGGACATTTCAAAAATTTTCTTCATTAGTTTTGCAAAAGCGGTTGAAAACTTTTTATGTGTAGACCCAAAAATGATGTCATCCACGTAAATTTGAACAATTAAGATATGTGCCCTGTGATATTGTATAAAAAGAGTTGGGTCAACCGAGCCTTTGGTGAAATTATTGGCAATGAGGAAAGATGATAGCTTATCGTACCATGCCCGAGGGGCTTGTTTGAGACCATAAAGAGCTTTGTTCAGTTTGTAGACATGGTTTGGGCACTCTGGATCAACGAATCCATCTGGTTGGCTGACATAAACCGTTTCTTTAAGTTGTCCATTGAGAAACGCCGTTTTGACATCCATTTGATAGACCGTCATATTCATATGAGCTGCGAACGCGAGAAATATCCGAACAGCCTCAAGACGAGCAACCGGAGCAAAAGATTCTTTAAAGTCTATTCCCTCTTCCTGACGATAACCCTTAGCAACTAGACGTGACTTGTTTCGGATGACGTTCCCTTCAGCATCCAATTTGTTTTTCCAGATCCATTTTAGACCAATGACGTAGACCCCTGTTGGTCTTTCAACCAGTTCCCATACTTCAAGACGTTTGAATTGGTTGAGTTCTTCCTGCATGGATTCAATCCAGTTGTCTTTTGTCATTGCGTCTTTAATGTTTTTAGGCTCAGATTGGCAGACAGTGAGTGCATAAATGCAATGTTCACCGTCTGTGTGAAGACGTTGTCTCGTAACGACTGGTTGATTGGGGTTGCCAATAATGTTAGCCAGAGGATGGTATTTTGTCCATCGGTGTGTAGAGGGTTGATGTTGGTATACATTGTGCAGATTTTGAGGATTCAAATGGTTTGTTGAAGATTTCGCAACGTCTGGTGCAGCAGTCTCATTAGCAAACGGGTTAAAGAATGCATTTGGATCAAAATCTGCAGGTGGGGGTACTTCATTCAGAATATCATCAGCCGGTTCATCATTGTTGGAAGCGGTTTGTTCAACTGGTGTGGTTGAGTCAACTGGTGTAGGTGCATCTTCAACAGTAGTTGTTGTAGCAGGTGTATCAGGTATAAGAGTAGTATCAGGTTGAGCAGCGGAAACAGCGGATACACCTTGAGCACTTTCATCAATATCGTCACTGAACAGAGGAGCAAATAACCGTTCCATTTGTTGACGAGTGAGCTGGGGGCTTTGTTCTGCTGATGATGGGGGTTGAGGTAAGTTTAAGCGGTTGTGACCGGGTTCCAAGCTGTTATACTCAGAAGCCATTTCCGTGAGTTCATCAAAATGAGCATGAATCGTTTCCATTACCTCCTTAGTTCGACGATTCCAGATTCGGAAACCTTTAGAATTGTCACAGTATCCAATAAAGACTCCAATATCAGCTTTGGCTTTGAGCTTTCCAAAATCATCACGATCATTATTCGGATAGCAAAGGGATCCAAATACATGAAAGTGTTTGAGGTTCGGTTTATAGTTGTGGACAAGCTCAAAAGGTGTTTTGTTGTGGCGTTTTGTGATCATAGAACGGTTTTGAGTATAGCATGCAGTAGATACAGCTTCTGCCCATAAGTAATCTGGAAGTTTAGCATTGATTAACATTGTTCTTGCAGCTTCCACTAACGTTCGGTTTCGTCTTTCAACAACTCCGTTTTGTTCAGGTGTACGTGCAATAGATGTTTGATGCTGAATTCCCACTTTCTCATAGAATTCACGAAGGGTTTTGTTAACAAATTCAGTTCCTTTGTCTGTTCTGATTATCCTGACGGTGTTGCGGAGCTGAACCTGTATTTTTGTGAGAAAGGTGATGATCATTTGTGGAGCTTGGTCTTTGCTTCGAAGAAAGTAGACCCAAGTCCATCGTGAGTAGTCATCAACAATTACTAAGATGTAGCGTTTGCCATTAATCGTTTGCACGCGCATTGGGCCACACAAATCCATGTGAAGAAGGTGAAGCACATGCTGAGAGCTGTGTTCCACCTTTGAAGGAAAATGAGCACGAGTGCTTTTCCCTTCTTCACAGGCTGAGCAAAGGTGATCTTTTGAATACCGGAATCGTAGGAGTCCTTCAACGAGTTTGTGTCGAGCAAGGTTGGTGATGGTTTGAAAGTTTAGATGTGAGAGACGACGGTGCCATAGCCAGGATTTTGTAGATGTTTCCTTTGAAAGTAAGCAGATGGGAGAGGAAGCAACCATGTCTTGCATAGAGATAGTGTAGAGACTAGAGTTACGCGAGCCAGACATAAGGTCATTTCCTTGTAGATCACGAATGAAACAAGTTTTCTCCCTGAAAGCAACCTCCAAATCTCCATCACAAAATTGACCTACTGAAAACAGATTGTGACCGAGGCCTTCCACATAGTAAACCCTGCTGATTTCGATGTTCCCATTGACATAATCTCCGTAGCCCATGATAGCTGCGAAGTGATCGTTCCCGAACCTGACAGTGCCAATGAACTTTGCAATAAAGTTTGATAACAGTTTAAGGTTGCCTGTCATGTGTCGGGAACATCCGCTATCAACAATCCAGAGAATGATCTGTATCACCTGAGACAAGCCATCAGTGTCATACACTAGGCCTGTTTCACTCATGTGTAACTCTTGCATATTAGCCATCAACATAACAGCTGCATTGGCCTGCAAGTCCTCCATATCATCATCTGAGTCTGCATCTGCCATAAAGCTCTGTTCTTTGTCTGTGAGAGATCCACCAGCTTCATCCTTAAGAGCCAAAAGTAAAGCCTCTTTGAAATAAGCACAGCCCCTAGTCCTTGGCTTTGGGCATGCATTAGCCAGGTGTCCCTTCTCATTGCAGTTGTAGCATCTAAGACCATTGAACCGATTCTGAGCATTTCCCTGTTCCACCACTTGAGCTCTGTTGTTATTCCTACCCACAGCATTAAACCCTTGACCACCGCCCATCTGACGACCATAATCACGATTCTGAACTTCAACACGTCCATTGTTCACAACAGCTTGTCCGTGTGTTAGATGAGGAACGAATACGATTGTTGGATTTGTTGGTGTAACGGCCAAAAGCATTAGAAATCATCACAAATCCTTGTTGCAATGCTTCGAATGGATCGATTTCCTCAGTCGCTTCACTGACATATGCTTGAGCATTTTTGTTGTATGGAACCAATTGATTTTGTTGAGGTTGTTGCTGTGAAGGTGTGTTTGAAGCAGTTGGTTGAGTTGCTGGTTGAGAGGGATAATTCTGTTGAGCATACAAGGCAAGTTGTTGATTATCCGGATGTGACTGTTTAGCAATTTGAGCACGAAGAATCCTTTTCCGATCAACTTCCTTTTCATGAGGCTTCAAGTAATCGTACAACAATCCATAAGTAGAATGATGCATATTCTTCGCTTGACGGAGGAAAATGACATACTTCTCCCATTCAGGACCAAGACTACTCAGGAACTTAGTATTCACTGCAATTTTTGGCATGATGATGTTGTGTTTATCCAAATCATTGATGATGTCTGAAAATCGATGATGATAGGACTCTAGTGTCTCTCCAGGTTCAATCATGAAGTGTTCATAAGCCAAGTAAATTTTGGATTCCAAATCCTCCTGATTGAGTACAGATCCTTCCATAAGAAGACGAATATGATCCCACATTTTTTGTGCAGTCTTTTGAGCATCAACACTACGAAGAATTGGGTTTGGTAATCCTAAGAGGATGTATTCCATTGCAAGTTCATCAGCTTCATTGTGTAGAAGTTCTGTAGCATTTAGATCTGCAACAGTAGCAATGTTGGTTTGTTCATCTCTTGGTGGAACAGCAGTTGGATCTCCGGGTACAATGACAGTAGGCATCTCAAATGGACCTTCCAAGATAACCTTCTTTAAGAACTTTCCATGTGGCTTCTTCAGATCACAAAACCTAAAGAACCTTATCACCCATTGATCGTAGTTTCCTGGAGTGAGCATTGGAGGTCTATCAAGTGATCCAGCTTCATGAATTGATTGTTGGCTGCTTAAAGCTTCACACATCTTTGCAAACCAAGTGGGTTCCTTCATAGTGTTCCTTGATGGATGTTGATTGAAATCGTTTTTGTAGGGTTGAACTTGAAGACTTGGCGGTGTTTGAATCATTTGTGGTGGTGTAATTGCACCAATTTGTGGAGTATGTTGTTGTTTTTGATGATTATAAGTGTGAGGGAAATAGTTAGAGTATGGTGGTTGAGACATGTTGATAAACTTGTGTAGTAAAAAATGGATCTTTGTAGTCGAATGAACCTTTGTTGATGAAGTGTCCTTAGGCGTAGAAAAAACAAGAAACCAAGTAGCACTTATGCGTAAAAACACCAAAAGTTACGCGTAACAATAAGGAGTTACGCGTAGGATTTAGCTTACGCGTAAGTAGGATAAAAGCACTAAAGTTATGCGTAGACAAAAGTTAGGCGTAGAAAGTTAGGCGTAGGATTACCTTATGCGTAGAACTGAGTTTACGCGTAAAGTGAATCCTATGCGTAGGATTTCTACGCGTAAGCTTATGCTTATGCGTAATTTTAGGGTTTTTGCCCAAATGATCTTTTACACTATCACAGTGCAAAGGATATCCAAAGTCGACGTATTTTCAGACTTATCCAAGTAAGAAAACACGAAATAAACCAGGAAAATGAAGATCAAACCAAGGAAGCACTTACGCGTAGTTTTAGGGTTTTACTACGCGTAGAAATGCTTAAAACTTTGATTTTGTCCAAAAGTGTTTCTAAACCAGTTTTTGTGTGATAAAATAGCTTCAATAACACCAAAATACACTAAAGTGTGAAACTTGATGAACCAAAGCCTTGAAAACAGTTAAGCGTAGGATGATACCCACGTTCAAAAACTCGATCAAAAACAACTATCCACGCATAAAGTTTGAAACTTTTTGCCAAAAACAAGTATTTTAACACCTCAAAACGTTGAAAGTACAAGAATCTTGGATTAAAAAGTGTAAAAAACAAGTTTTTAAGCGAACCAAAGTATCAAGGTGCGTTTTAGGCGTAGGACCGAAACCCACTTCAAAAACAAACACGATTCACCCAACTAGTAGGCGATTGATACCACTGATAGGTCACTAGACAAACACAAGTAATATAGAAAGAGATAGAGGCGGATGAACAAGTAAAACACACACACACACAATATAAAATACGGTTTAGGCGTAGAGCATATGTGAAGAGAATAACTTGAACAACCAACCCTCAAATGAGGGTTTACAAGAGTATTTATAGGAGGGAAGCTAGGGCAACACTCCTAGTTCCCATCCTTTCTTATATGGGCTTGGGCCTAAGCTTATGGGCCTTCTACATAAGCTAGACCTTAAACAAACATAAAGGCCATAATAAGCTACCTATTACATATGAAATATAAATACTTGAAATACAGTTTAGGAGTGATTCCAACAGAATACTTATATGCTATGATTATCTTTGTTGTGCTTGATATATTGTACATATATCTCATTTTCTCAAAAAATCATTCCTTGACATTTCTTCACTGCTGAAGATATTGTCAACAGATAGCCGGATCCCTTCCAGATAACTAGACAGATCCCTCCTTAAAGGGAACCGTGGGATCCGTGGTACAGGAGCACAAACTTATACTAACTTGAGTCTCTTTTGCAGGAAATTATGCACTATACTCTTGTTTTTCTAACTTTTGTTTTGTAGTTATTCAAAATACACATGAAGATATTGACACCATAAAGCTAGGGGGAGCTTTGTGTCAAACGACATTGCAAAATCATTTGCAAACTTAATCCAATTTTGGGCTACACTTCATGACACCCCATTGCAACATCGCAATATTCAAGGGGGAGCACGTTCTCGTCACTTAGACGAACCATTTGCAAACTTAATTGCAAACACAATTAGTTTATTTTACGTTATGTCCTTGACGCCCTTACATAGGGATGGACTCGTCAAGGGGGAGTTAAGACGAGTACCATTCCCGTCACTTGCTCTCTTTACATTTTTACATGTTTTTCTTATAAAAATTGTGTTAGTTTCTTTTAACACTTTTTGTTTCGACAAAAAGGGGGAGAAGAAAGTAAAAACTACAAATTCAAACTTTTACGAATTTTAGATTTTTCCTTAAAATAATTTTATGTTTTGTCATCAACAAAAAGGGGGAGATTGTTAATACAAATAAGCCGTGAAAACGTTTATTTATATTTTACGATCTTCTAATGTTTTGTCGATAACAAATATAAAATCATTTTAACGAAACAAATAGAGTACGTAAATAGTTTGAGTTAATAGTTTTCTAACACACTTACGCTTTCACATAAAACACTAAAACAAGTATAAGTGATTTTATGATTTAGATACATATGTACAACAACTAGTGTTTACATATTGGGTTAAACATATACTTAAACTAAGTATACTAAAATGGGTAAAAACTAAGTGTATGCTAAATTGGGTAAATACAAGTATATACTAAATGGGTAAATACTAGCAAATGGTTTTGACCCATAACCCATGGTTTTATATATACCACTTAACCAAGTTCATTGTATCCTTAAGATACATTGTATCTAGAAAGAAAACCATGGATCAACCCATAACCCATGACCCATGACCCATAACCAAAAATACCCATGGGCAAAGTGGAGCGGACCACGGATCCCTAGCTTTGTGCTAGCCGGATCCCTTGTGGTAGGGATCCGGGGAAACAGAAGAGAATTTCCTCTATAAATAGAGAGCCATTTCTTCCTCTCTATGTGTGCTTTTACACACATACTTCCCAAAAGTATTCTAACCCTCTAACCTCAGATCTAAGTGATCTATGTAGTTTGTTTTTTGTTTTGTGTGATCTACTAGGTTCCTCTTAAAGGAGAGATCACCACCTCTTGAAGACGTGCAAGCTCAAAGTCCATGAGTTGCCATGCTTCATCATCATCAAGACTACTAAGGTTCTCTTGTTGATAGTTCTTCCTCTCTCCATAGATGTTGGGTTGAAGGCATTAGTGAAGAATGCCAAAAGAGTCAAGATGAAAGCATTAGTGAAAGGTGTTCATCATCCGTGTCAAAGCATTAGTGAAGGATGCTAAAGGTTTCAAGACGAAGGCATTAGTGAAGGGTGCCAAGCGCTGTGTCAAAGGCATTAGTGAAGGATGCCAAAGAATCAAATCAAGTAGCATTTGAGGAGAATGCCTAGGTCGTATAATCGATGAAGTGCATCGTTATACACATATGTATTTGTTTATATACAAGGATGGTGATATCCTTGATGGTGTTGTAACAAGGAGTAGATCTCCTTGAGATTAGGTGTTGTGTCGTGAAGGTGTAGTTCACCTAAGGTGTGAAAGAACTAGGTGCTTAGCCTAGTACCTAATAAAGGGTAGGCGACGTTGTGAAGGATTAGTTCTCCTAAGGTGTGAAAGAACTCGGTGGTTAGCCTAGCACCGTATAAAGGGTAGGCGATGTTGTGTTAGGTGTGGTTCGCCTTGGTGTGAAAGAACTCGGTATTTAGCTTTGTACCGGAAAAAGGTTAAGCGACGTTGTGAAGGCTTCTCCGCCATAAGGAGTTGGTGTAGTGTTTACGAACTCTCGAGTAGGTGACTCGGGGAGTGGAGTAGGGCAAGGAAGGTGTCCTTGTAGCCGAACCACTATAAATACTTGTGTCGTGGTGATGTGCTTCTTACTCCTTATCTTTCATTACACGTTTATATATCTATCTATCAACGTCCAACATAAACAACCAAATAGATTGACATAAGTCGATCTAAATATTTAAAAGGAAGTTTTAAATTGGTAAAACTATTCAACCCCCCCCCCCCTTCTAGTTTTCCACAAAAACCTCTCCACCAAATTATCTTTCACATTTATTACATTCATTAATTAACTCAACCACCAATCCCACGCCTAAAATTAAACCTTCAAATCCGTGTTTCTAACCTCAAATCTGTAAGTGTTTAATCGTTCTTGGTGTTAAAATAAACATAGGTTTTGATTTATTCGTAAAACCAACGGTTAGATTTTTCACTAGGCATGATTTCATGTTCTACGCATATGCGTATGAACATGTAATCATGTTTGGGTGTTTGGTGTTGAAATAAGAGTGTTTAAATGTTGCTACAATCATTCTAAAGCTATTTCTAACCACCAAATCCACCCAGAAACACAAATTAATCATTTTCAAACTTAGGGTTCATACGTTTGAATTGGGGGTTTTCTTGTGAGTGTGTTTCTGTGTAATTAATTGGTTGTAGGATGTTTGTGATATGCTTAAATGACCTAATCCACTCTTGAATTGTTCCTAGAAACATGAATTTTGTGAAAATTAAGAATTAGGGTTTATACTCGTATGAATTGGGTACTTTTGATTCAAGAGGTTTTAGATGTTAAAACTTGTTGCAACACTATCATATAGCCTCTAAGTCATCCCAGAATCAATTTGGTGTCATTTCCATGGTTAAAATTCTTACTCGTAAAATTGAAACCCTAGGCTTTAACTCTTACGCATAAGCAATATTTACGCGTAAATTGTTTAGGACTATGAGTTCATGTGAAAATTGAAAGAGATTGAATAAATATGTTAATGATGATGTTATGACTAATTTATTTCAGGTTTTACGCTTGCAAAATTCAGAATCAAGGTTAACTGGATTCCTACGCATAAGGATTACCTTACGTGTAGAAAGTTATTCGTAAGAGTAATCTTACGCTTAAGGTTCTACATGGGACTACGCGTATCCTGTGAAGGATATGCGTAAACTTGAGTCTTACGCATAAGGTTCACTCTTACGAGTAAACCTTACGCGTAAGCTCCAACATACACTTACGCGTAAGCCTTATGCTAAGGGCTCTTTTCCTACGCGTAACATTTCTTACGAGTAAGTTAAGTTCCTACGCATAAGCTTATGCCTACGCGTATGGTCTACTGTTTACGCATAAGCTTGCAATTCTTACGCTTAAGCCTAATTTTTAACCATAATTATGAATTGTTACGCGTACAAACTTGTAAATAAATAAATCATAACGTCACGAAACCAAAATGTCACTAATAAGCTTAAATGGTTAATATGTTGTGAAAATAAGTGAAAATTTGGACTTTAAAACTCAAAATTAATAAATTCACGAAACTTATCACGACTACTTTGGACTATTGGACAAACAAGTGATGTTGGACTCGTAACATTCATCAACATAACATATTCAATAATTGGACAATAAAATCAACTTTTGACTAACGTAATGTCTTTCGATATGTTGGTTCTTTTGGCTCAATATCTTTCAGATCACAATATGGATGTCCAAATGGAAAACGTTGATGCACCAAATGTTCTCACGATGGAAGATATCTTCCCCAACGGTTACACAATGAAGATTGGGAAAAACAATCTCAGAGTCGATTTTGATAACTTCACGTGTTCTGAGTCTTCTTGTCAAATTGCCGTAGATATTCTAAAGACTCATCCTTACAAGAACATGCTCACTAACTCTGCAACGGTGCCGGAGATTTATGTTCACCAATTCTGGCACACCATGCAGAAGGTTAAAGGTCAAGATGCTGTGATAGTGACACTTAACAACAAACAAGTCACTATCACTCCAGCAGACTTAAGGGATATTCTTCTTCTTTCTACTATCCAGCCTGCTGATTACACTGCCACTCCTATAAAAGAGGTCACTCTCCAGTTCATGGTCGACATTGGCTATGATGAAGCTGTTGGGATTATCACAAAACACTCTTCTGTAGATCTCAAGAATATTCCTCAGCCATGGAGAACACTTTACATCATGATTTCCAAATCCGCTTCTGGACGTGACAGTGGTTATGAGCATCCCAAGCTCATGGAACTACAAATATTTTGGGGCATGGTCAACATGAAACACATCAAATTTGCAGCTCTGATCTGGGACGACATGATGTCTTACCTTAAAAATCCTGGCACCAAAATCCCTTATAAAAGATACACAAAACTGTTGATCCAAAAGATTCTAGGGAATACTCCAGATATTCCCTTAAGACTTGATGACCCCAACCATCACTCCGTGTTGCTTGAGCCCATACTCAACGTGGTAAGATTCAAAGACTCAACAACGAAGAAACAAGGTG
Source organism: Chrysanthemum seticuspe (assembly GCA_019973895.1). Lineage (NCBI taxonomy): Eukaryota > Viridiplantae > Streptophyta > Magnoliopsida > Asterales > Asteraceae > Chrysanthemum > Chrysanthemum seticuspe. The sequence continues at coordinate 294,160,519 of BPTQ01000005.1, forward strand.
TAGTGTTACCAGATTGTCTACTTATTGATGTTATCAAAGGACTTCAATCGTACAAACGATATCTGGAAGCAGTTGAATCAGACAAAGTGGGATTCATCGATGAGAAGACTTCTGGTGTACATGTCAAGAGGACAAGGAGATCTGGCAGTACTGGAAGTGTTGCAAGCACTGGGAGTACAAGAAAGTATCCAAAGAGGACTCACACCGTCACAAAGAGAGTTCCTTTTACTGGTGCCATCCCTAATCCAAAACCAGAACCAAAACTAATGGATGAAAGCTCCGAGGAAACTTAAACGGACGAAGAGGTTATCTACTCTGAAACTCCAACCGATGATACTTGAACAGTAGCAAAACCTCCCAGTCCCAAATCTGATAAAGGCAAAACTCCAGTTGCTGTGCAAGAGGAAGAAGAGAGCTCAGATGAAGAGCCACTGGATGAAGAAAGAGAATACCGCAAGAAGGTAAAGAATCTCAGACTCCAACATGTTGCTCAGGAATTCAACCTACAACAAACTCGTGGCCCAGGGGGTTCAAGTGGTGGTGCTCAAACCACACCAGTTTCTGATGCGGTTAATCAACCCGATAAGGAAACTGGTACCACCACCCGCGAATCAGAACAACAGAAACTAGAAGATGAGATCATCTTTGACTTTGAGGAACCTGAAAAGAAGGAGAAGACGAAGAAAATTTCTGATGAAGATGTTGATGCTGCAGCTAAAGAAAAGGCAAAAAAAAGAAGCTCAAGCTCAAGCAGATGAAGAGGCAAGGGGTCAAGGCTGCAGAAAAGGCTAAAGCGGAAAAAGAAGCCGATGATTACATTCTAGATAGTCCCGAACGTAGCAAGGAACAAACTTCTGAGCTACCAAAGGACCCTGGACCTTCTCATGACTCATCCTCGTCAGACTCATCTTCTCAGTCATCTCCTCCACCATCCAAAGGTACCACAAGATCAGCATCCAGATCGGTAAAGAAACCAACCGACACTTGGATATCACGAGCTAAGACAAAGATTGTCAAAGTTGTCAGGCAAGTCAGGAAGAAAGACATGACTAACAAGAAAATAAATCAACTTGCAGACAGGATCAATCTCCTTCAGGTCGTAATAAACGAGATGTCAGAAGAAAGGAATCAGATTTAACAATTTCTTAACAGAGATATCCAAAGGGAAATGGATAAGTCGATCAGAGAATACACTCACAAGTTTCTCCTCGACACTGTCCCTGGAGTGACAAGAGAGATGTTCACCAGACAACTCTATCCGAATCTCATGCAATTGGTTAAGCAAACAATGCAATCTACTCCGGTAGCTATGAAGATCAACCCAATTGAGCCTGCAGTTGTCTCTGATGCATAGTTGATTTCCAAGCTGGTGTTACAAATTTCTAAACGATCTGCAACGTTTACTTCTGACGAAAGTAAACTATTTGAGGCATTGCTGGAATATCAACTCAAGACCACATGCAAGGAGTCAGCTGACAAGGTTAAGCGTCCAAGAGACGATGATGATGAAGCGGATAAAGATAAAGAGCCAAAACGCAAGAAGAAATCTGGCGAATCTTCCTCTATGCAACCACCACCCCAAAGGACCTCCACCGACAGAAGATCTCCTCCACGTTCTACTGCTACTGACAAATCTCAGGACTCTGAGTCACCACCACAAACACAGAAAACCGGTGACCACTTTGAATACACTGGTGGTGATGATGAAGATGTCCATGATCCCAAACAACAACCTACTTCTCCTACCAAAACAAAGAAACCAACATCATCATCAAAGCCAAAGAAAAAGAAGAAAAAGACCACTGTTGTGTCATGGCTAGATGAAGATGACACCGAAGAATATGACTGGTTTTCTAAACTTGTTGATGCTACCCCTCAATTACCGGAAGGTCAAGAAATGGTAGATGGTCGCACAATGGAGCATGTGAAGCTTATACAGGAAAAGTTCAAAGTGAAGAAAATGACCAAAGCAGAGTTGAGGCGAATCAAGAATGATGCATTTCAACTACTTAAAGACAGCTCAGACAGTGCAATCGAAGTCGAATATCATCTCGACAACATTGCACGAGCCATGTCTAACAACATTGATTGGCTCAATCCTGAATCAAACATTGACTTCACCAGACAAGATAAAGCTCCATACTACACTGATTGGACCAAACCTCTACCTACCATTGGCCGACAGGATCAACCCAAGATTCCATACCGCTATTTCTTCAACAACGACCTGGAGTTTCTTCTACACGGTAGCGATGTTACCAGAAAATACGCTACATCACTTACCTTCCCTTTCCCGGCAGCAATATACTCCAACAGCATAGCCATCGAGGAAGAAGCCACAAGAATGTTTGCCGACAATGTGGAAAAATACGACCTCGATGCACTGTATGGGATTCATCATTGGCCAGAACGACGAAGAATCTACTACAAAAGCTACCAGGTTCTAAAGTCGGAAAAGGAAGTGTTCAGTGAAAAACGGATCGTTGCAATTCAGCATGTTACCCTGTCATCGAAGTGGGACTACACATTCCTAAAGAAAATAGTGGTCAAACAACAAGACGAAGAGGAATATTACTTCTGTGAAGCGGATTTTCCGAGATTGTCACTAAATGACATTGAAGATATGTATCTTGCAAAGGTACAAGGACGAATGCGACAATTCTCTACAAATATCCAACGCGAGTACATCAAGTCATTGTTAATCTTCATCAGAAGCATCATGATCCTAGAACGTATAGAAGATATTCAACTTGCCATGGAATCATACCAGAAGCGTGTTAATCTCACAAAACCACAGCTAGACCTTCCTGACATAAACCAACTTGCTTAGTACACCCTTATCAGGAAACCATTTGGGGTAGTCTACCGAAGTGAACTACACCACAATTGCTTCATGGCGTGCAAAGAGCTTCATAAGTTTGGGGATCACACATTAAAGAAGGTCTGGGACGGGTTAGCATACAGGTTAAAGGAGATCCATGACGGCATAGGGTCACCGAAGAGATGGAATTCGAGGGATAGGAGGGATGTGAAGAAGATCATCATTCGGATTGATGAAAGGTTGTTCAGACGGGATCAGATAAGAACGTTGGAGAGTTTCGTAGGTGGTCGTCCAATCATATCTCTCACAGGCTACCAACGTCCAGAACGCATTCCTGGAGTTATTGCTGGACTACCTGAGACTCCTGGTACCCCTTTATTTGTTTCTCTTATCATTATTTGGATGTGTGATTTATATCTGACAATGGCTTGTGCAGACATAACAGTGTACAACCCGTACGTGTAATGAATGGACCCTGTGGTATGCATCAGTGCCACAATCCTCTAAAAGGATCGAAAGCTTCTTATGTTTGAGTAAAACTAATCAAAACTTTCAATTTTCAAATTTTTGCTCAAAAGGACAATTACTTCCCCTTATGTTTTTCGAAACCTCAAAAGTTAATATCACTTGTTGAGGGGGAGTATTTGCTTAAAAACTTTGTTCACAAAGTTGTTCTTCGTGGTAATCTTCCCACAAAACTCGAAATGGTCATATTCGATATCAAAATTTCGTCAAAAATAACATTTATATGCCATTTTTGAGGGGGAGAAAAATTATGTGTTAAGACATATGTTGTGAATTGCTAATGAATCGTCGTACTAAAGACTTAACCAATGAATTGACGAGATCTTAAATGTTAGTAACTCGAAAAGACTTGTCCGAGACGGGTAATAATTTGAAGCTAGTTGGCTAGTGATATAAACGTGTCTCACAAAGGACTTGTCCTAGTAGAATGTACCATTCGAGAAACTCTTGATAGACATGAACTTTGACGGGTTTGACAACCTTTCGAGGTTTGTCCACACCTTCAAGGTAGTTAGTAGAGCTAGTTGTCACCTAAAAGCTGACAATGTAACTCTTTAACTATGCAACGTAACCGTGTCTCGCGGGGAATTTTCTATCTTGAGTTGATCAATTCAAAAGTGCGCGCTCTTCTCTCACCGTGCAAATTTCTGTCAAAACACTTAAGCACGTGTGGAGGGGGAGTATTTCTGCAAAATACAAAACTCTCACAGTGGTACTAAATGCTTTTATTCATAACCCCTTTGAGAGATTTTCATGAAAATGGTTTACGGCAACATAGGTTAGTCATGGAGTTATAAGGTGACTAAGGTTAGTAAGAACCATCCTATGATCCGCCAAAGCCGAAGGGATCTACCCAAGGACACCACCAATAGTTAGAATTAGAAGTCCTTAGGTATGATTATAAAAAGGAGAAAATGAGAATCGGAGAGAGAATGAGTTGAAGAATTAAAAAGAAAAGTAAAGAAAAGGGTGTAAAGAAATAGCCTTCCAGATTATTCAACTTAGGGCAGACACCGGGTTCAATTCATATGCTACTGGTTGTCACTTGATGACACCGGTATTGAAGATTAAAGTCGTCTGGACCCAGTGACGCATGCACTAAACCTTCTTAGCCACTCAAGTTTCTCTCAACAGAAGCTTGTTTCATTCTCACAGGGAACCCTACGTAAACTATCGGCTTTCTCTTAGAGATTGCTGGTATTGAAGAAGGAGACCCTATCCCTAGTCTCCGCTCAGGAAAACCAAAGCGCACTATTGAGTCTAGAGCCACGAGATTCATCAAAAGATCTCTTAGGTACACTTGACATTTCATCACTTGTCGTTCAACATTAAGGACGCAAGTGATACATTATCGAGTCCTACACAGATCCTAGCAATCTGTCGAGAACATTTATGAGAGGTTCACACATGTGATCCTCAGTGATTGAATGGAAACTCCTGCCAGGGTCAACATCAAACAGCCCTGACAGCAGGTCACTTCGGTAACTCCTTGTGGGTTACGCTTAGTGTGTCTCAAACGGTCTACAGTCGTGGAGTGATGCTTCGATGTACCTCATCGACTCACCTGAATTGTAGGTGTACTTCGGTACATCGCGTTATCTCACTTGTGGGACTCCAGTTCAGGAACAGCCTTTGTGAGAATTAGAGACGTGTTTTCACACTATGCTGTTAACACACTCGAAGTTCAAACTTGTAAGCGTTGGATTATTTCTAACCCATGTTTTATGTTTTCTTCTTATGGATGCTCGCGGGAGGAAAAGATCGTGCAGATTCTTCACATGCTCATACCAACAACAACACTAATTGAAGTTCTCTCAAAAGTCAACACAAAGTCAGAATGATTCTTCGTCAAATTCTAAGAATCTACAAAGTTTAAAGACTAAGAGAACTACATCAGTACTGAAATCCAACGTTAAAGAGCGTGTGAGCATGTTGGAGAAAGACGTGGAGACACTGGAGCAACGAAGCGGACCTGATGCAGATAACCACAACATACTATCACTACCACCACAAAGAACAAAGATCAAAGACCAAAGAAAATGAAGACGTCAATGCTGAAAACTTCAAAGAAAACAATATACCTACACTGGGGAGATTGTTTGAATCAAGGCACTTCTTCTCACAAGAAAGAAGAATGTCAGAAGACGTCAAAGCTACTATTACATCAGCACTTACAACGTTTAAAGATCACTTTAATTATTAATCACCAACACTTAGGGGGAGATTGTTGGAATCACTCCTAAACTAGATTACAAGTGTTAGTAATTAATATGTAATAGTTAGCTTAATTAAGGCTTTTATGTTAGTAATTAAGGTGAGGCTCATGTAGAAAGCCCATGAGCCTATGCAAAAGCCCAATAAGGAAAGTAGGGAACTTGTGTGTTGCCCTAGTTCCCTCCCTATAAATAATCTTGTAAACCTTCACTTGAAGGTTGGTTGTTCACTTTTCTATTTCACTCTAAGCATAAACCTTTCATTATTCATACGTGTGTTTGGTTAAGTGTTCATCCGATCTTCTCTTATCTCATTTCTTCATATTGATGCTTGTGTTACAAACATGGTGACCTAACACTCGTGATGCCAATGTTAGAATTTAATAACATGACAATCATGAATAAAACACAATAAACATCAAGTACACATGCAGAAGCGTATATGAACATATAATGAATAATTAATTAACATAGACATAAAAGTATGTGTACCTTTGATTCTAGCTAAACAAAAATCAATTCCCAAACTAGCAATTGAGATGAACCCTAATTAGGGTTTATAGGATTATAAGAACTGACCCTTACCGCTTTTGCAATTCAATCCAAGATACTTACAATAGTGTGTAAGTACAACGTACTTGTACACACGTACTATAACGAATTAAAGTAAATGCTAGTTTTTGAAACACAAAAATTTTGCTTAAGGAAAATAAAATGGATCGACCCCCTAGGGTTTATGATCTGATAGTTTGGACTAAAAGGGAGAAAACAACAAGCTTAGGTTTTAGGTTATATGTACAAGAGTGAATAACAAAGACCCTAAGCCTTGTATTTATACTTGTAGAAATTTAGTGTACAAGTTAGGGTAGGATTGGGGTATCCTAAACCCTTGGTCGATCGATTTAACATCCCATAGGGATTCTAGAGCCATCTTGACATCTAATTTCACTTTTAGTCCTTTCCTTTAACATTTAACGGTCGTTAGTCCATTACTTTTAATTACTTAACGTTCGTTATTCGTTTCGTGTAAATAATAACTATATATAACATTTTACATTTAATTATTAAACTTTAATTCTCATACGTAAAGTGTGCATTCCCGTGGTCTCGAGTTCGATCCTAACTCATGACTACTAATTTATGTCCATAAAACCAACAGTTATTTGGTTAATTTAACGAACATTTGATACTTATTTGCATAAATTTATATTTTCACGTTCGTAGCTAGCCAAGTTGAAGAAAATGGAGAAAAATACGGAAAAAAAAGTAAAAACGAAGATATAACCATGTACGAAGAATTCCCGACAAATGCAAGTCTCTTAAAGTATATTCGAGAAGATAAAATCATGAAGTTGTCACTCCAAAGACTCAAGAATGAAGTATAAGAAGTAAAACGAGAAGTGAAATGAAGAAAAAAAGCTGAAGAAATATTGGAAGACTCGTTGTTCCCAACACACCTCAACCATTTTGGCAATATTTTGAGCATACGGACTTTGTTTGATCCCCCGTTCATGGCCACGAAACCTGAAGAGAAAGATCAACAACTTTTGTTTTTTTTTAATCATTTTTGGCCAAAATGCTCCAGCCGATCGGTATGGGCCCGCAACTGAATCATCTGAAGCCAACTTTTTCAGCAAAGTCATTCTAGCCGATCGGTATGGGCCCGCAACCGAATTAGCTGGAGCCAACTTTTTCAGCAAAGTCATTCTAGCCGATCGGCATAGCCCCGTGACCGATCAGCTTGGTGAACCTGACCTCCCTAACTTAGTTTTTAAGCTTCCAATCATGTACTAAACAATTCTAGACCCTTCCCACTCAGTTTTGAGTCCTTTCTAGGCCATTCGTTGGCCAAGTTGAGCATTGAAGACCCCAATGGCTTGAGAGTAGTATAAATAGGACCCATATGCTATTGTTTTCATCATCCTAACTTGAGAGAAATTCTATCACACATCTCCTACCACCACCACTCTCTATCAAACCCAGAAATTCGTCCCTAAACCACTGGGAAAACGCATGAAGCTAAGGAGGTCCAAGAAGTCATCATTTGGAGGTCAAAACATCAAATAGTCTTCACCAATCCTTGAGGCATCATTTTCTCATCATTTGTAATATTATTTCAATCATTGTAAGACCTTTAATTATGTTTTCTTATTCAAAAAGTTTCTGAGTTTATGCCGTTGTATTCGATAATGAAATTTGCTAGAGAGTAGCTTGGTTATACTTGTCTGGAATAATGTATATTGATATGGAGTGTTTTGTATTTTGCAATATAGAATTATGGTTTTATTTATGAGTTTGTTTGAATTGATATGTGTCTAAATAACTTGTTGGTAAATCATAATCGGATCTATAGGTCGGAAGGATTTCTCATGATGATTTGTTTCAAATGTTAGCGCGCGTATATGTTTGGTATTTCATAATTGACAACTATGAATATAGAAGTTAAATGGACTTATAAAAGTTTAATCAAGAGTATAGGTCGAGAGGAATCTTATGAAAAACTTGGTAAAATCATATTTCTAACAAATGGTTTATAATGACTTGGTTTATAATAACATTCTTAAGTCAAAGGGTGTTTTAATCTAAACTGTAATGTATGCAATTTCATGATACTACCCATTGAATTGGAATTGTATAAACTTTGATTTTGTTTGCTATTGCTTAAATTCTACCCGAAAACTCCGTACACTCCATTGATATATATACTAGTTCCAAACAAATATTGTTTTTAATCTTATTGAATTCAGATGATCATCGTTTTAGTGTTACTTGTTGTTTATATGTTACTTTGGGACGTGACAACCATTTTAACACTTTCGTATTACTTGTTATTACATAGATTCTTGACAATTGAAAACACCCAAATCCTATTGAACGACCTTGGCTTACCAACCTAAACTAGCTACATACGAATGTGTTCTTGGCTTTAGCTGGTAATTCGTGTTATAAATTTAAAACTAGTAGTCGCGAGACACATCACACTAACATAAATATATGACAAGATAATGACATTTAAATAAAGATCAAGATCATCTAAAGTTCATTTTGAACATAACATATGGAATGGGATTTATGTGTGCTCATGTATTATATACTTGTGTCATCATTATTAAAATTATGTCATTATTTTTCAAAAGGTTTAAGTTGGTGGAAAACCCTGACTCTCGTGCATTTTTTTGGGTGTTGAGCGATCTTTTGCCAAGGACTGTCAGACCATGGGTTTGTGATCAATATAAGAAAGGTATATAATTCGGGATCTCTCCGAATCATCGACGAGTAGCCGATGATCGAAGGATAACTATTTTGTGCTGGGTTGAACCTAAAGTTCCGATACCATGTAAAATAGCAAAAGAGTAATATTATTGATCGTGTGTTTTGTGATTACATAATAAAGATTGTATATGTATTTATAATAAACACCTAGCTTAATTAACAAGCAATACAAACCCTAATCTTAATAGACCAAAACCCACAATTAAGTTTGGACCAATCTATAAGTGGCAATTTGTGCTCAAAAAAAAAAAAAAAAAAAAAAAAAAAAAATGGGCAACTTTTTAAAAGATTTGAGCACATTTACCCCTTATTCTTTTTTTGAAATGGGCATATATTTCTAATTTAGAAGTTAAATGGCATAATGGTCATATGTTTTTTTCGAACATTAAATTTTTTTTAATGAAAAACTTATAGATATAGTATATTTAGTTACTCAAATATAATGATGTGTTACGTTTGATGAATTTATTTATTTATTTATTTATTTTTATTTTATTATTATTTTTTTTATGTCTAAACTAAAACGATTCGTATAAAATGAGCTCGTTTGACCCGTGCCCGTTTAAGCCCGTGCCTGTTTAAACCCGTGCCTATTGGGCTAGTGCCCGTTTAGCCTGTTGCCCGTGCTCGCCCGACCTGCCCATTTTGCCACCTCTAGGCCAACCTAGCCATCAAACATTTTTAACCAGTAGTTGATTGAAGTATTGAACCCATAACCTATTTCTTCAAAAGCACTTTCTGTAAATGCTCCAAAGGTAATATAATGCCACTATTCTATATCTAAGTTCAACTAAACCACGTAGGTAACCAAATATTGCAGAAGAACCACACCCCGAAAATGATATAAACGTGTAAATTTGCTATGAACATATAAATTTTTTATATGATAGATTAACTTTTAGTGATAAGAATTTTTGAGATGAGAAGAATGAGAAAAAATTGTAGCCACATATTTTAAATAAAGATAGACAAATAATTAGGAGATACATGTATTTTTGTAAGTGCATCTAATATTTGTGGTTGTGGTTTCTTCTCATTTTTCTCATCTTAATCATATTTCTCATTTGATCTTTAGTCTAACTTTTATAGTTAACATACTGCAATATTGAACCCTCCATATCAAAATATATTAACTTTTATAGTTAAACATAGTGTAGTATTGAACCCTCCGTATCAAAATATATCTCGGCACATATCTATACTACTTTATAATGCATTTAGGCCTTCTAAAATTAGAAGGCTTAAAAATTCAGACTTTTTTATTTGTTTATTATGGAAAGAGTTTTTCTAACCAAAAATTAAGATAAGGAGCTCCAATCATGAGATGACATGTGTCACTTTTTAACAAACTCCAAGCCTAACTTCTAACAAACTCCAAACCTAACTCCTAACCACTAAAAATTAAGATAAGGAGCTCCAATTATAAAATGACATGTGTCATTTCTCAACTAAAAATTCATCTTTATTTTTAAATTAAAATATCTTTTTATCTACTTATTTTTTTTATAATCTAATTTCACCATATTTTCTAAAATTTTATGCTTTTTAATTCAACATCCATTTTGATATATTTTTATGAGTTTTTAGTTTTTATATTTTTAATGGGTTTATTTTATTTTAATTCAAATTTTTACAACTTTAACATTTATTTCATTTATTTCAATCAATATAATCTTGATTCGTTAAAATCATATACTTTTGGGGTAGTGTTTGACGCGTAAGAGATTGCGAGAGTATTTCTATATGCGGGAATAATGATGTCGCGGGAAAGCTACGGGAAAGTTACGGGTAACTCAAACAAACACTTACAACTAACACATATACATTCGAAGTGTTGTGAAACGAATTCACTAAACGGGTAAGCAAACACATATAACTATACTTATCGCCGCCGCTGTGCGCGGGTACCTGCTAGATGAATTGTTTTCTATCACATCACATGCCAATTTTTGGTCAGCATACGCACACCAACATTCTAGCAGCCTTTTATTTTCAAGTGTTTCACATTTTTGACCTCAGTTGCCTTCTATGCTTATATATATAAACCATATATATCAATATATGCCTGACCAAGTGTTCATACAGGTGATTACCAAAGAAAAAACTCTCAAGTCCAAGCCCGACCTCAAAGTACAAGATCACGTCATGAGAGACTTTACCGATCATGGTGGATCCACTGCGGTAGCACCGTCATCTGTGCACTCGCCACCCACCTCCGCTCTGTCTTCACAACTACACTCCCCATCCTTATCTCGCTCCCCGCTACTCAGCTCACCGGACCACCCACAAACCACTTTTAAAACTACCAAACCAAAAACCGGCAACAAGATAACATTTTCAAATACTCCACCAGTCGTATCGGCTCCTCCATCACAGATGCACTCACCCTCCATGTCACGGTCACCATTTCTTGGGACACCAGACCGACCAGTGACCATGCCACCTAGTGGAGCGAGGACACCCATGGCTTATATAAGGTCCAGAAATTTAACGCCAAGATTTTTGACACCTTTGGGTAGTCCTTTAAGAAAAGCACTCCATCTTACAAAATTAGACCCAACCGATGCATGGCTGCCTATTACTGAATCAAGAAATGGAAACGCTTATTATGCAGCTTTTCATACGCTTTGCTCTGGGATTGGAATTCAAGCACTTATTCTTCCTGTTGCTTTCACAATTCTTGGCTGGTAATTAGTTGCTTGATTTTAAATTTATTTGCTACATTAATTATTTATCAGTTGGTTCATACTCAAAAATCTATTTCTAGTTTCTTTTTCCATCATATCCCATATTAAATATCTATGTTAGCGTGTTGTTTTGTTTCAAAATGAGGTCTACTTTCAGACATCAACCGATCAAAATAATTTAAATTGTAAATGGGAATGTAATAATATTGCTTCCCTTTAAACCTATGTACATATTGTGACCGGTTAAATAACAAAAAAATAAAATTAACATGTCTAGCTCAGAAAGCAAAAAGTCACGGTTTATAAGTTTTCGTATATATATTTTTGTGCTTTCAGAAATCTAATTATGTTATACAGATAGCTGTATAGTAAATAACGAGCAGGGGCACCCGCGCGTTGCTGCGGGGATGTAAAAAAAATATTGTAGATTTTTTTTTTTGGTTATCAAGGACGAAATTTGCAAAAGGTCGATAACGGGGGACTAACGGTACAATTTGAAGCTAATTTGAGGGACTAAAAGTGTAAAATGCAAATGAACAGTAAACGCACTATTCAAAACTGGGCGTGTACTGTAGCAGGTACTATTCTGCACTGTTACGCACTGTAGCAGTGACATTTTCGTTTTTAGTCCCTAAACTAACGGGCTGTTGCAACGTTAGTCCTTAGGGACTAACGGTGAAAAAAAAAGGTAACCTCAGGGGCTGTTTTTGTTTAATATTTGCACAGAAATAGCCCCTCAAGTTATTGTTACGTTGCAAATTTAATCCTCGACTGTTAGTTAACGGAAGTTAAGGACTAACTTTGTAATTGAACAGTAACCTCAGGGGCTAAAAGTGCCAAAATTGAAAGTTTCGCGTGCACTGTAGCTACAGTGTACCGGATTGTGTTTTAGTATATATAGTAATGACTTCAGTAATCCTGTTAACCTATACTAGTCATTTTGAACTCATAAAGATATGGAAAAAAGTGAAGTCTTGACAGGCAGCAGGGCACTCCATGGGTTTGTGATCAATGAAAAAAGAATATTTAGATGTGGAAATTCAACATATAACTAAGCGAATGTTTTTTCTTTTTTCATTTTTTGTTACAGTGAACTGAGTCAAAAACTTTGTACTGCCATTGTTGAATAATCGTCATGATGTTTGAATATTAGCTCATACAGTAGTAAAGATGTTAATATGCTATTATTGTTAATTATTACAGGGCTTGGGGAGTCATAGCCTTGACTTTGGCTTTCATATGGCAACTTTACACTTTGTATATACTTGTGAATCTTCATGAATCACCTGAAACTGGAATCCGATACAGTAGATACATGCAACTCGCAAATGCAACCTTTGGTATGCTTATTTAATTAGTGATAATTACATGCATGATTATCATGATTTACGGTAACAGCATTAGCTAATCTAGTAAAGGATGCCTCTTAGGTGAAAGATTAGGGAAGGCACTAGCGCTCTTTCCCATCATGTACTTATCAGCAGGTACATGTGTCGCATTGATCATCATTGGAGGATCAACATCCAAGATATTCTTTCAAGTCGTATGTGCTGCCAATGAATGCAAAGCTGAGACCCTTACGACAGTTGAATGGTACTTGGTGTTCACTTGTGGTGCAGTGCTTCTTTCTCAACTTCCCAATCTAAACTCGATAGCTGGCATATCACTTGTTGGGGCAATCACGGCCCTTGGATATTGTACAACGATATGGGCGGTGTCTGTGTCAGAAGGCAGACTTCCAAATGTGTCGTATAATCCAATTAGGATTGGTAGCGAAGTCTCTAAGATTTTCGATGTTCTAAATGCCCTCGGCATCATTGCTTTTGCATTTAGAGGACACAATCTGATACTGGAAATTCAGGTAATTAAACCCCTTTTCTATCTTTATGTACAGATATATAAATTTACTACTTTCAGTTTAGCATTATAATAACAAAAATATACTGTAGTTAGAAAAAACAAATTGTGCTAAGAAACAATATTTTGCTCATGGTGCGTGCCATAGAAAAATATATTGTGATCCACGTTATAATAAAGTATACATGAATGCCCATATAAGTTTGGAATCCATAATTAACTTCTAAATAAATATGATATTCAAATACTATGACTTTTTGGGATTAGTTCTTAAAAATATTCTTAAAGATTAGCATGGCGGCAAAATGGTTTATGACTATGTGCAGTCGTGACTTTTGACCTTTCTAATACTGTGTGCTCAATATTCTAACATGTAAAACTATTTAATTTTTCTTATGAAAAAGATAACTACAAAACAGTACAATAAAACGAGTTAACTACAAAATATGCCGTATGATGTACTTTTTAACAGTTAGTATTAATAATGGCAACTCATAACTCGTTATTATTTAAAAATCCAAGCATGTGTTCCTATAAAATATCAAAAAGTATGACGGAGTAACTAGAAAGGGGATGTTATATGTTGGAATATATATATTAGAGGTGGAATGCAATTAACAATGCTTTTGCTATATTTATTTTTATCTGGATAAGTTTAGTGAATTATTTAGTTCATATTTATTATATTGGGCCCCAATTATATTTGGTTTTTTAGTCTCTTCGTCTCAAAATTACAATTCATATTTTCTTTTTAAAATGTCTTAAAATAATTGTTCACTTTTTTTTTAAATAAAAATAGAGAATATAATAGAAGAATATATTCTTTTTGAGTGATTGAAATTTATAGTTATCCCATTTTTATTAAAATTTGTGATTTCTTTCTCATGACAATAATTTTAATACGGATAGAGTAATGTTTTAAAGGTATTTTTAGAATTAGGAAATGTTTTTATTTCATATTTACTAAGTTTAATTGATTGAACATTGTTAGTAGTGCATGTGTCACACTTTTAAAGGTTTTATTTTAGATTAAAAGTAGTTACACTCTTTTTCAAATTTTACATCCTCAATTTCCTCTTTTCTTTTACTTTCTTTCACTTTCTTTCACTTTTCATAATTTTAAAATGATATTAAAGTATGATTATAAAGCAATTTGTATAGATTAAGTGATTCTTATCTTGTGTGAGTTATTAAAAGAAAGTATAATCCAAATTGACATCTTTTATACAAATTAAATTTTTTTATTCTCACTTTATATTTGAAAATTTACAAAACTAGTTGATAGTTATAGTTAATTGTGATTGAAACTTGTCGGGGCACTTTTTCTTTCTAACAACCTTTTCCCTAATGAGACTGTTTACGTCGAATGACATAATTTCAATTATATCAAGTTTTTATATATGTAATAATAAAAATTATATGTGTTATTGCAGGCAACGATGCCCTCAAGTGAAAAGCATCCATCAACAGTGCCTATGTGGAAAGGTGTCAAAGTTTCATACACACTGATTGCAATGTGTTTGTTTCCACTTGCAATTGGTGGCTATTGGGCCTATGGTCAATTAGTAAGTTTTTATTTCTATTAAAGTTTTATTATTTTTAAATGTATTTAACTGATCATTAAATTAATTTTTTGTTATATATATATATATATATATATATATATATATATATATATATAGGGTGCGGATAAAGTTTTAAGTAGGGATTGTGCGGATAATATCACAGTAACATTAAAAAAAAAATCTGAAAAAAATAAGAAAAAAAAGAGGACAACAATTTATTAAGAATTACTGAAAAAAATTCAAAAAAAATTATTTTCATGGTTAAAATGTATAATGATATTATGGATTTTGTTAATATTACCGTAATTATCATGTTTTTTTAATATCAAAGTTACATTTTTTTAATATCACTGTAACTTTTCTTAATATCGTAATAAAAAAAAAGCAGTGATTAAGTTTTTTTCTAATATCAAAGTAACTTTTTAAGTAAAATTGTGAATATCACAGTTACTTTTTACATGTTTTCTTAATCAAAAAAAAGAAAAGTGCTCAGAAAAATCTGAAAAAATAAAAAAATAAAAAAAAGACAACAAGAGTAAGGATCGCTGAAAAGGAAAAAAATCAAAAAATCGTTTTCATAGTTAATTGGTACCGTGAAGTTAGCGTCAGATATTGACTTTTTTCAGATCTGGAATGGGCGGCACAGCTCCGTTTGGATACATCAATTTTAAGCTTTTATTTTAAACAAGTAGTTCCAAAATGAAAAAGCTGATTCATGAAGCTTTTAAAATATTTCAGAGCTGTTAAAACATAAAATTACTGTTAACAGCTTATAAAATTGCTGGATTTTGGGTACAATTTTATGCATACTAAGATTTACATTGATAATAACAGTACAATTTGCATTACAGTTAACAGCTAATTTACCAAACATTTTTATTGAGAAAAAGATACAGCTTATAGCTCATGTTAACAGCCTTACAGTTAACAGCTTACAGCATACAACTTACAGCTAGTTTTTGCCAAACATACCCTTCGTTTAAATTATATCCGTTAAGTCACATATACCTTAAACATCTCATTTTCTCACTTAATACCAAATTAACTCTCATTTCTCCCACCTAACATCTAAGCCATCTCTTACGACAAACCACTGATATTCGCCTTTAAGTGGCTGAATGTGATGTTTGAGGTAATTGTGGTTGATATATAACTCGTATAATTTAAACGAAACATGTATATACTAATCATAAAAGGATTAAGTAGTATTACGCAATAATCTCAACGTAATGATACATACAATAAAAGTTATTAATAGTTTACGATACACACAATAAAAGTTTTAAAAGTTCGTATGTTGAATAGGAAAAAAAAATAGTTTGATACACACAAAAGAATTTAGTGGTTAGTTATCTCTTCTATTAAGCATGCATTTTTTGTGGAACGAAATTTGGGACATGTTTAGCAAGCTTTGCTTGTACATTTGGCTTCGTTGGTATGCCAATTGCCAAGCCTCGAGTTCACCATTTGTGTTAAGTTCATATTTACAATAGACTTAAGTTCCAACTTGATTGTTAAATAAAATTAAATAGAAAAAGATTCTGCTAATAATTGAAACAAAATGTTATATATAGTTCGAAACTTTTGTTAAAAAAATTAGTTTAGACTAGAGAAGTCAAATATAATAGTCAAAGCTAGGTAACATTAGACCTTCATTAGCTACTGACCCTCAAGGCTTACTTCATCTCATAATCTAGAGACACTCATGTGTATATAACGCAAGAATAATAAGTTTTCATGGCTAAATAAACTCACTCTCAATCACTACTTCACAGATTCCATCTAGCGGGATGTTGACCGCACTATTCGTATATCACTCACAAGATGTGGCGAAATCAGTACAAGCATTAGCAAGCATACTCGTAATAATCAATGCTCTTAGCTCATTCCAGATTTACGGTATGCCAACATTTGATGAGCTTGAGTCAATATACGTTATAAGGTTTAAAAAGCCATGTGCATGGTGGCTCAGGGTGATCATAAGAACTGTATTTGGATTCATTTGTTTCTTTATCGCTGTGGCGGTCCCATTTCTAGCGAGTATGGCTGGTTTGATAGGTGGGATTGCTTTACCTGTGACGTTAGTGTATCCATGCTTCATGTGGCTAAAGGTCAAGAAACCAAAGGTCTATAGCCCCCAATGGTGGCTAAACTGGGCACTTGGGGTTCTTGGAATGGGCTTAAGTGGGTTATTGATTGCAGCCGGGGTTTATGTCATTATTGATAATGGCATCAAGTTTAATTTCTTTGAGCCATAGTAATTTATGTGTGTAAAACTGTCTAATTTGAACTTTCACCATTTCTTATCGCAATTCTATGTAATCATTTGTTTGAGGATACAGTCGGGGCAAAAATATTTGTCAACGAAATTCTCTTTAGTATGTAATAAGTTTAGCCTTTTAATGCTCAAATGCAACAAAAAAAAAAACAAATAATATGTTGCTAAAATCATAGTTTGTATTGGTCAAGTCTTTTGAGCTACTAAAGTTGTTTATATATAAAGGTGTATTAATTTGTTATTGACGGTGAAAAATAAAAGGTATATACTTTATTTTGATAGATTAAGGGGTCGCTTGATTTAAATAGAGGAA
The DNA here is from genome assembly GCA_019973895.1 of Chrysanthemum seticuspe. Classification (NCBI taxonomy): domain Eukaryota; kingdom Viridiplantae; phylum Streptophyta; class Magnoliopsida; order Asterales; family Asteraceae; genus Chrysanthemum; species Chrysanthemum seticuspe. The sequence continues at coordinate 294,178,051 of BPTQ01000005.1, forward strand.
TAGGAATGAAAAAGGTAAAGAAAATGATAAGAAATGTAATGAGTATTGTATTAGCATTGATTTCCCTTGGTTCTACAATATGCAAAGAAAAAACATATACGGAGAAACAATTGTAGGGTAATAAAATTAAGGGTTATTTGCATAAAAAGGCATTATACTTGTCACTTTTTGTTATTGTATGTTTCGTATTTTATTTTTCTCAACTTGACACCAACCTTTTAAAATCGTGCTATTATGTGTATTTTGTGACTATTTTGCCATGTAACATGACCATTTTACCCTTCACATTTAGAAAAAAACAAGCTTGCAAAAATCGCGAATCGGTAGTGAGGCGGCCGACCCCCCTGTAGCTTGTAATCTGTCTAGGCGGGATTAATCGATGATTAATCGGATTTGTATTTTTGGCAAGTTTTGCGTATTTTTGGGTAGTTTTGGGTATTCCCGAAAAGACTTTCCTTGAAAACATCTTGTAATAGATATAAACAGCGAATATAAGTGATTACATTTATTCAGGGTTGCAAAAATCGCGAATTGATGATTAATTGTATTGGCATTTTTAGCAAGTTTTACGTATTTACAGCAAATGTTGGTATTTTCGGCAAGATTTTCCTTGAAAAACATCTTGTAATAGATATAAACAGTGATTATAAGTGAATAAAACTAATTTACAGCGAGTTTAGGGTATTTCGGATAATATTTCCATGTTTTCGGCAAGTTTGACCATCGTTAACCGCCGTTGACCATGGTTAACCGATTTGTTTGAACGATTTACACAAATCGGAAAGGTCGGTGGCCCAGTAGCACCTAATCGGTGATTAATCGGCCTTGTAGACCTTTTTTTGCAACACTGGAAAAAAATAAGGGTAAAATGGTCACAAAGTACATACAATAGCACGAACTCAAAAGGTTTGTGTCAAGTTAAGAAAAAAAAAGTACGCAACATACAATGACAAAAAGTGGCAAGTATCACGCCTTTTTATGCAAACAACCCTAAAATAAAAATAAAAATGTGGAACATAAACAAATTTTGAAAAAAAAATGGATTAAGGGAGGGGGTTGGTAGTTACATGGGTAATAAATTTCATAACCCATAATTTGTAGGGTAATGCTCTATTACCTTGTTTTGGGTAATGGTCCATTGCATAATAGTAAACCAAGCCTAAGTAATGATTTTTTTCTTATTGTGTGTACTGAACTTTCAAATTTCGATTATTATGTGTATTTTGTAACTATTCAGCCATGTGAAATGACTATTTTACCCTTCAAATTTTTAGAAAAAGGAAGGGTAAAATGGTGTTAGGATTTAGTAAATCCAGTTATTAAAGTGTCGGTCACCTCAAGTATATGTAATCGTTACAAAGCTCGTAGTCGTAGTTATTTAATGTTAGTTAGTATTTAGTTTAATAACACCGTGGAGGACGGACGGGTCTTTACCCACTGTATGCCTGATCCACAGGCCGTAGTTGGCGTTTATGTAAGATACTATAAATACCCTCTACCTCCCAAGGTAGAGGGTTGGAGCTCATAATAATACTTTTACTTTCTCTCACTAAGTTTCCAAACCTCTAACTCTTTCTCTCTCTAAAAACCTCAAAGTATACGCCTAGTTTGATCATGGTTTGATGTGTTTGTGAAATCCAATATGTTACAAATGGTATCAAGAGCCATGGTTTGATCATCTCTCTTACATGTTCTTGGATTTCTAGTGGTTTTATATGGTTTTTGGGTTTGAAAAAGTTTAGTTGTATTTGCATCATTTGGACCATTTCTTGTGTTAAAGTTTGGATTTTGATTATACTTTTGTATTTAGGATCATCATAAGTGTTTAGGTTTTGATTTGGAAGGCTTGAATCATTGTGGTTGGACTGCTTTTGGATTTAAAAGAGGAGTTTTAGTAAAGTTTAAAAGAAGCGATTTGAGTCTTGGTAAAGTATTTCAGTTGAGCGATTTGTCCTTGTTAGGAAGCGATTTGTGTCTGTTACAAATCACTTATTTAAGCGATTTGTCCGGGTAGTGGTTGTGCTTGTGCGATTTATTCGGAGTAACGATTTGTCACTTTTCAGCGATTTGCTTATTTAAGCGAGTTGTGACTTTAAGCGACTTGTGTTGTTTAAGCGATTTGTCATTTCTTCAGCGACTTGCTTATTGAAGCGAGTTGTAAGTTTAAGCGACTTGTCTTGGTTTAAGCGACTTGTATTAGTAAGCGACTTGCTTATTGAAGCGAGTTGACTGTTGAAGCGATTTGTTAGTTGATGCGACTTGTCACTTTTGAGCGATTTGTGGTCTGTGCGATTTGTCTCTTGTGACTTAGTGCTTTTCTTCTTGATTACATTCTACGGTTTTCTCTTGATTTAGTAAAATCCCATGAAAGATCTATTTCCCGGTTTAATCCTAGAGTTTTAAAATCCCGTGAAATCTGTAATCATGTCTACCAACGTGCCTACAATCATCTCTTCTGTTGCAGAGGACGTTCAAGCAGCTGGATCAGATACTCGTCCTCCTATGCTTAACAGAACTGACTATGACTCATGGGCTCAACGAATTAGGTTGTACTGTTTGGGAAAGGAAAATGGGGTGAACATTCTCAAGTCAATTGATGAAGGACCTTATCAGATTGAGACTGCAAGAGACACACTTGAAACAGCTGCAGATGGAACAGTGATCTTAGGATTGGACAGACCAAAGACGTATGATGAGCTCAGTGATAAGGAGAAAAAGAGATACGATGCTGATATCAGGGCTTCAAACATTATACTTCAGGGTCTTCCAAAAGATATCTACAAGCTTATCAATCACAAAACTGAAGCCAAGGCTGTTTGGGATAATGTCAAGATGCTTCTCTCAGGTTCTGAATTAACTAAGGAAGACAGAGAATCACAACTGTATGATGAATTGAGCACTTTAAGATGAAACTAGAAGAAAGTGTCTATGAATATTACGTGAGATTCCACAAGCTTGTGAATGACATGAGGAATATCAAAATGACCATGCCAAATATTCAGCTGAACTCAAAGTTTGTGAACAACATGAATCCTGAATGGCACAAATCTGTCACCTCTGTGAAGCTAACCAAAGGATTAAAGAACACCAAATATGAGCAACTGTATGCCTTCCAGCTTCAGAATGATAGACATGCTATTTTTGAACGAATGTTGGAATTACCACCAGCTTCAGAATGATAGACATGCTATTTTTGAACGAATGTTGGAATGAACCGTTCAAATCTAAACAGGGAGAAGCAAGTTCGTCAAATGATTCAACAGCCTTTTACACCAATGTTGGAATTACCACCAAAGCTTCTCAAGTCATACCCACGGGTAATGGTAATTACAAGCTCATTCCTGATCCAGCATATAAGCCTCCAGACTCAAACACACTCATGGAAAACTTCATCAATCAACTGTCTCTCATAGTTAGTCAAAATATGAATTCCACTCCACACACCAACAATAACCTCGTAACAGCATCTAATCCACACAATCAAGCTATTGTCAGAGATGGTAAGGTAGTGGTGCAGAATGTGCAAGGAAGACGGTATGAACAAGGGATGATTGGAGCAGGTTATGGTAATACTGGAGTAGGTGGAGGATATGTAGCTAATCAGAATCGTGGAAGAAATGCCAATCAAGGGCAAGCAAAGCCAATCAAATGCTACAACTGTGGTGGTGAGGGACATATTGCGAGGAACTGCACATCTCAAAAACGTCCATAGAATGCAGAATACTTCAGAGACAAGATGTTGCTTGTGCAAGCTCAGGATATTGGAGCAGCTTTGGATGAAGAGTAGTTGTTGTTTCTTGCAGAAAGGAATGCTAAGACATATGATGCTGATGTGGATGAGCAGCCAATTCAGGAAATAGGTCACAATCATCAAAATGCCTTTCAAGTTGCAGACTGTGATGTATTTGACTCTGATGTCGATGATGAACCTACTGCCCAGACAATCTTCATGGCTAGCATCTCACCTATGGTCTATCCAAATGTCTCATCACCACAACAGGCTGGTCCATCCAAAGAATCAATCATCTCAGAGGTATTAAAACTATACGATGTGGTGGATGAGCAAAAGATACATAACGAAGTACAATCTCTTGAAACTTATGAATCAGATATTGATAATGAGGGTAATAGTAATATTGTCCCATATGATCAATATGTGACACAAAGTGAAAGTGAGATTGTACCAAGTGATGTATCTTATGCAGTCAATTATGACTATGTTTTTGATGAATACACTGCATGTGCCCCTGATGATTCTGTTATCTCTGAACTGAATGCCTATAAAGAACACGTTGCTATTTATGAACAACGTGCTAAGTTTGAGTTAACTACCCGTGAGCAGGAAATGGATGACCAAATGCGTACAATTATTAGAAAAAAGTAATTTTAGAGAATAAGTGTTAAAACAAGAGTTAAACTCCTTACAAGAAAAGCTTTCTAAAACTGTTAAGCAAAAGCAAGAACTTCAAGATAATGTTAAAGTGCTTAAACAAGAATTTAATGCTAAGGAATCAAAACTTTTGAATGATTTTTCCAATCTAAAAATTTGAAAAACAAACTTGAAAATAAGTTGTACGTACAAGGGAATACCATTCAGACTGCTCATATGATCACTAAGCACAGAGTTTTAAGCGATAAGCATAGTATTCCCCTCGTTGAGAAACCCAATCCTAAGTATGGTAAAATAGCTAGAGAGGCTCAGAAGGTAATCTATGATGGCATTGAAATCCTTAAACCTAGGCAGAAAGCTAGTTGCGCTGAGTGCACTGAGGAAGATATGCAATTAGAAGATGCCTCTAGGGAGAAAATGGATAAGAAGCTAAAAGATCCTGAGTGTAAAAGGAAAAACATAACGATCAAACCCCATGATTACACTAAAGAAAATTGGATCTCCCTGAACATGTTTAAGCCTCAAACTAAATTAACCCCAGAACAAATTTTTTGGAAGAAAGATATGGATAAGCAAAAAGCTAAAGAAATTGTTGAAACAAACACTCCCCTTAGGAAAGTTCCTGCAGCTACCGTGTATCCTCCGAATACACCAATGCATTTAGTTCCTAGAACTATTTCCACTAATAGTAAGACCTTAATCAGCCTGTATGTTGTGTATCAACTATTCGTTGATTTTGAGAAGACATGTAAGAAGAGAATCACACCTACAGGGATAACTAAAGGGGAAATGGGTTTTGAGCAAACTAAAGAATGTTATTTAACTGAGGTCATGCCTTTCTTTAAACAATTAAAAGGTCAATTTGAGAGTCTTCAAAAAGGGATTAACTCAGATATCAAAGAAATGGAAAAGGAATTTTATGCAATGATAGCTGAGGTAAATGATTATGAACGGAAACTCAAATATAATGAAGTTGAAAGGAAGAATTTGCGTATCTTAAATGAGAACTTAGTATTAAGTTGTGTGGCTCAAGATATGTTTTATACTGTTACTAAGCATTCTATTATTGCTTCTCAATTTCATGAATTAACTGTTGCCTTGAAAGTTTCCCATGATAGTGTCATTGAGCTTGAAAACAAAAACTCAGAACTAAATGAGAAAATTGATCAAGATGATCACGATAATTTGGTAAAACATTTTTCTAAACTAGAAGTTGAACATTTTGATTTGCAACTAAAATATCAACATCTCAAAGAAAATATCAAAACCTCAAACATCAAGACATCCTCAAATGTTCCAGAGTTTGATGCACTTTTTGAAATAAACAAACGAGACAAACAGATTCAAGCTCATTGTAACACGATCAGAAAGTTGAAAGCCCAAATTTCACAATTAAAGGGTGAAAAGAACAACGTGACTGGCTCCCAAATGCCTCCACCTTTAGATTCTCAGTGTTCTCAAACTTTTCATCTTTAAAACTTGGTTAATGTTTTACAAAAGGAAAATGATAGTTTTCTAGAAGAAAATGAAAAGGTTAAATGACACTTTAAAGAGTTATATGATTCAATGAAATTCACTCGTGACAAGAACAATGAAAAAATAACGTCTTTACAAAAGGAAATTGAGAATCTGAGGTGTCAGGTAAAAGGGAAAATGCCACTTGTCTTCAATGAGAATGTTGCATCAAAGTCATCTGCAGACTCTAAATATACTGTGACTGATAAATACATTCCTCCTTATCTTAGAAATAACGAACTTGTGTTTCATAACTATTTCGCTCACCTTAAGGATAGTCTAGAATGTCTCCGTGAGATTGTGGAAGAGGATTTCATAAATAAGCCACTTGATAGTGAAATTAGGTTTGCTTGCATTCAGACCAAACGATCTCAGGAGCTGTTAGAATGTTTAAGAGCAACATGTCCTAAATCCTTAGGTGCGAAAGATAAAGCTGTGATGCCTTGTTCTATGCCTAGTGCCAAGTATGCAACCCATTCTATGCCCAGTATTAACAAAGTGAACTCTAAAGTTCCTTCAAGTAGTTCAGATCCCTACACGTCTAGTTCAGGAATGCAAAAAGTAGCCCAACCAACTAATGTTCCCATAATTCCCTCTATAGGAGTAATCAGTGACATAAAAGCAAGCGGGTCAAAGCCTTCAGGCAATACAAAGCAAGATAGGACCTCGCAAGCTAAGAATATGCATTGGAAGAGAGTAGAAGACCACCCTAGGAACACTAAGTTTGAGTTGAATAAAACAAATCGTGTTGATTCTAGTATTAGCTATAAGCGTACTGTAATTAATTTGAATTCTACTAATTTTGGCAAAACATGTAATGATGATTGCTTGTTTTCTGTTACTAATCATGTATGTGGTGTGAATGAGTTGATTAATGCTGTTAAATGCACTGTTAAAATTGTTAATGCCAAAAATTAAGCTAAGAAGGCTAGAAAGCAAAGGCGTAAGAAAGTTAGAAAACATTGGAAACCCACAGGAAGAAAATTTAGTAATATAGGTTATCAATGGATACCTACTGGCCGCAAATTTAATCTTAATGAGTTATGCCCTAAATTTTCTAAGTCAATGCCCATTAGAAAATGGATGCCTACTGGTAGAACTGTTCCTTTAAGAAGTGAACATACTTTGAATAGGTCAAATACGGACATTAGCACTGCATCTATCCCTGATGATTCCATTGTTTCTACTTCCGATGTGGGTGTTCCAATCACTGTTACTAACCAAATGGAACCCATTCTTGCATGGGGATCCCAATTATCCAGTTATCCATTCTTGTCTGTGTTCAACTACAGATTATTCAAATCGTTCTGTGGTACCTGGACTCAGGCTATTCCAAGCATATGACTGGAGATCGCTCGCGGCTCATGAACTATGTGGGTAAATTCATCGGGACTGTTAGATTCGGGAACGACCATTTTGGTGCAATTATGGGTTATGGAGACTATGTTGTTGGTGAAAGTGTAATCTACACGGTATATTATGTTGAAGGTCTTGGTCATAACTTGTTCTCTGTTGGTCAATTCTGTGATTCCGATCTAGAAGTGGCTTTTAGAAAACATACTTGTTTCGTTAGAGAACTTGATGGTGTGGAATTGTTAAGAGGAACTCGTGGTTCAAATCTATACACCATCTCTATCGAAGACATGATGAAGTCTTCTCCAATCTGCTTGTTGTCAAAGGCTTCGAAAACAAAGTCATGGTTATGGCATCGTCGTCTCAATCACTTGAACTTCAGCACCATTAATAATCTTTCCAGAAAGGATCTTGTAAGAGGCTTACCCAGATTAAAGTATGAAAAAGATCATCTTTGTTCAGCATGCCAATTGGGAAAAAGCAATAAATATGCCCACAAACCCAAACCCAAAAACTCAGTAATGGAAGTTCTTCATACCTTTCATATGGATTTGTGCGGACCAATGAGAGTGCAAACGATAAATGGGAAGAAATATATTTTAGTCGTTGTTGATGACTACTCTCGATTTACTTGGGTAAAGTTTTTGAGGACAAAGGATGAAACTCCAGATGTCATCATCAAACTTATCAAGCAGCTTCAGGTTCGACTCAACAATACTGTTAGAATTGTTCGAACAGACAATGGCACAGAGTTTGTCAACAAAGACTTAAGTTAATTTTATGAAAGTGTTGGAATGAGTCATCAAAGAAGTGTTCCACGAACTCCTCAATAGAATGGTGTAGTTAAAAGACGAAATCGAACTCTTGTGGAAGCCGCAAGAACAATGCTAGTTTATTCAAAGGTTCCAATGTTTCTTTGGGCTGAAGCCATTGTCACTGCTTGCTACACCCAAAATCGTTCCCTTATACACACCTCTCATGGAAAAACTCCATACAAACTTGTCCATAAGCGAAAACCTTATCTCTCCTACCTTCGCGTGTTCGGTGTTTTGTGCTATCCAACGAATGACGGTCAAGATTTAGGTAAATTAAGAGCTAAGGCGGACATTGGAGTTTTTGTAGGTTATGCATCAAACAAGAAGGGTTACCGAATCTACAATAAAAGAACTCGAGATATCATGGAAACTATTCACGTTACGTTCGATGAGCTGTCCGGGAAAATGGCTCCAGGACAATCAAGTTCTGGACCCGTATCACAACCTTCATCAAGTAGTCCCATTAGTTCTTCTCTTGTACAAAATCTCTCACCAGCAACTCCTTATGTACCTCCTTCAGAAGATGATTTGAAGAAATTGTTTGATCCAATGTTTGATGAACACTATGAGCCAATTGCTAATGATCTATCAAATCCATCAACAGAGATTGCTCCTATCCCTGTCAATGAAGATAACCCTTCAGTTTCTATGTCATTAAGTCAAGAAGCGTCTTCTGCTGATCACTCTGTCTCATCATCAATTCCTCAATCATCAAGTGTACATCATGGAATTGTTTCTGGCACCTATGATGGAGATAACCCCTTTGCTACTCCTGAAGATGCTCCCTTTGAGAACATATTTGCTCCTGAACCATCATCAGAACCATCTTCATCAGGAGAAAACGACTCTGCTACTTCAGTTCCTCAACAACAACCACATGAACACCTTAGAAAATAGACACATGATCATCCATTGGACAACATCATTGAAAACCCCTCTCATCCAGTATCCACTCGTAAACAACTTACAACTGATGCCTTATGGTGCTTCTTCAACTCCGTACTCTCTAAGATCGAACCAAAAGACGTTAAAAATGCCATGAATGAAGACAGTTGGTTCAATGCCATGCAAGAAGAAATTCATGAGTTTGATCGACTGGATGTATGGGAATTAGTACCTGCTCCTGACTATGCTATGATTATTGCTCTAAAGTGGATCTTCAAAGTAAAACTCGATGAGCATGGTGATGTATTAAAGAAAAAGGCTCGATTGGTTGCAAAAGGATACTGTCAAGAGGAGGGTATTGACTTTGAAGAATCATTTGCTCTAGTTGCACGCATCGAGGCAATCAGAATCTTCCTGGCTAATGCTGCAAGTAAGAACATGGTAGTCTATCAAATGGATGTAAAGACGGCTTTTCTTAATGGAGATCTTAAAGAAGTCGTATACGTCAGCCAACCTGAAGGTTTTGTGAATTCAGAGCATCCTACTCATGTCTATCGCTTGAAGAAGGCTCTTTACGGTTTGAAGCAAGCTCCAAGGGCATGGTATGATACGCTATCAAAGTTTCTTATATTTAATGGATTCAGCAAAGGAGCAGTTGATCCGGCATTGTTCACCAGAAAGTCAGGCAAACATTTAATTCACGTTCAAATTTATGTTGATGATATTATTTTTGCCTCGACTGACCCCAATGAATGTGACCGTTTTTCTAAGGAGATGGGCTCCAAATTTCAAATGTCAATGATGGGACAAATGTCATTTTTCTTGGGATTACAAATTTCACAAAGTCTCGGAGGCATTTTATAAATCAATCTAAATATGCAAATGAGATTTTAAAGAAATTTGGATTTGATTCTTGTGACCCTGTTGACACTCCCATGATAGAGCATACTAAACTGGATGAGGACCACTCAGGGATCATGGTAGATCAAACGAAATATCGTAGTATGATTGGATCCCTGATGTACCTCACAGCCAGTAGACCTGATATTTTGTTCGCTGTATGCATGTGTGCTAGATACCAGGCTAAGCCTACCAAAAAGCACCTTGAAGCAGTTAAACGGGTCTTTCGGTATCTCCAAGGAACCATCAATATGGGACTTTGGTACTCGAAGGACACCGGTATGTCACTAACAGCCTATGCAGATGCTGATCATGCAGGATGTCAAGATACACGTCGAAGCACGTCAGGAGGTGCTCAGTTTTTGGGTGATAAGCTTGTGAGGTGGTCTTCAAAGAAACAAATGAGTACATCTATATCCTCTACAGAGGCTGAATACATAGCCATGTCATCTTGTTGTGCTCAAATCCTATGGATGAGATCCCAATTATCTGAATATGGCTTTGAATTCAACAAAATCCCTCTGTATTGTGATAACAAAAGTGCCATTGCTCAATCATGCAACAACGTTCAACATTCAAGAGCAAAGCACATTGACATTCGACATCATTTCATCAGGGAGCAAGTGGAGAACGGTGTGGTGGAACTTTATTTTGTGAGGACTGATTACCAATTAGCAGACATCTTCACCAAAGCTCTTCCTAGAGAACGTTTTGAGTTTATCCTTCCACGACTTGGTCTAAAGAGTCTACAACCGGAAACACTCAAACGTCTTCAAGAGGAAGACGAGGAGTAAAAGTTTATCTTCATCCATCTCTTGTTAATATTTACTCAAAAAGCAAAATACAAAATCACAAAACCCACAAAAAGCAAATAGAAAAATAAAAAACTTTCAAAAATCCATAAAAATTTGAAAAACTCGAAAATTTTCAAAAATATTGTCTTTTTGTCATGTTTTTCTTGATTCGATAATATCTACGGTATTTGTGTTGTCATTCAAAGAGTGACACGGGTCTTTAGATGTTGTTCGAATGTACATATTAAAAAAAATGAGAGAAAGAAAAACAAAAGGCTTATAGTCATTTCTGTCTATAACCCGTTTTTAAAGAAAGAACAGAGCCATGCTTTATCTTATTTTTCAAATCTCATGCTCTGATTTTAAAAACTAATATTTGTTATCTAATTGAAAACTAATAAAAATAACTCGGTCTCAATTTTTGAAAATCATCTGGACTTGACATTTGTCAAAATCTCTATTTCTGAATCAACAACTTCTGTCATTGATTGAGGGGGAGAATGATTTCATTTAAATCAAAAGGTTATTTGTCATACAATTGGTTCAGACCAAGGTTTATGTCATGTTTTCAAAAGATATTCAAGCATGTTTAATCTTTGGAGTGTAAAGTCTCAGATTTGATCCTTATCGGTTAAATGTTTCCATAAGCAAGTCACAATTCTCCTCAAAAGCTTTCAAAATCAATTTAAATCTACAGAGATCACAAATCTCAAATGATTTGAAAATTGTGATCGGGGGAGAATTTGTGATTTAAATTGGATTTAAACTGATAATTCGACAAATAGTTTTATAGTGATCTACAAGCTCTCCTCCCCACATGTGCCAAACGATTTCAAATTTTCCATGCACATGTTGAGGGGGAGCATCTATTTCAAACCAAAAAGGATCGAAACGTGATTGATTTGTTTCAATGTGCAGGTTTTCCCTAATATGTGCAAAACACTTTCAAATATCTATGCACATATTGAGGGGGAGCAACTTTTTGAAAACCACATCCTTTCCAAAAATACCCTTAACAAAGTATGTAAAATACTAATTTTGATCAGGAAAGTGATGTTGATATCTTTTAGAAAATGGTAATCAAATCCTTCCTCTTGCCTCCGTGTGCCAAAACGATTTCAAATACACGATGCACATGCTGAGGGGGAGCTCTTTTTCTAAAATATCAAAACAATTCAGGTACAAAATGCTTTGACAATATATCACAAGTATCTGGATTGATATTCAAATGGTTTTCAATTGGTTCCAATGGCAGATGAACAATACCAAATAGACCGACCAAATTTACTTTATGTATGATGATATAAGGATGGTTAGGTTAGGTATTCGTTCCCACGATCCCGCCAGAGCCGGAGGGATCTATCCAGGGACAATCCACTAGATAGTGTAGAAGTCCTTAGGTATGATGAAAAAAGGAGAAAAGTGAGAAATGGGAATAGTGCGGACTGAGATAGAGCTAGAACTAGAATAAACCCAACAAGGTTCTAGTTATGAAGTCTCGGTAAGCACTGAAGGGGTTGAAGAATGAAAAAGAATTAAATGTGAAAAGGGTGAAAATAAATAGCCCTCCAATTATTCAACCTTAGGGCAGAAACCGGGTTCAATTCATATGCTACTGGTGGTTACCAAGGTAACATCGGTATTGAAGATAAGACGTCATGGACCCAGTGACGCACTGCACTACAACTTCCCAAGCCACTCAAGTTCCTCTTAAAAGGGCTTGTTTCATTATCACGGGGAACCTACATAATCTATCGACTTTCTCTTAGAGTTTGTTGATATTGAAGAAGGAGACCCTCTCCCTAGTCTCCGGCATAGGAACCAAATGTGCACAATTGAGTCTAGAGCCACGAGATCATCAAATAAATCTCATTAGGACACTGTCAATGAAGACTCTCTGTTTCACACAATGTGGAAAGAGATATTATATCTTAATAGTCCTACGCATTATCCTTGTGGTATTGCCAGAACATCTGAGTGATATGCAAACGTAGTCACAATGAAGATGGAAAGCCTTCTAGAGCCAACATCAAACAAGCTCTTGGTAGGTGGCATGTGAGATCTATCCAATAGATCAACCATGTGACAACTGAACAGAAACAATGGGGCGATTCAAAATTATGAATCAATCCTGGTTCAGGTTATGGATTGACGGACACCTTTGAAAAACCGGTCGTTGTGCTTAAAAAATTCTTTTCTTTAGCACATCGACTGTGTATTAATATCTCAAAAATAAAAGGTGTTTATGATTGATAACTGATTTTCTTTAAAACCTTCGTTGTATTGCAAAAACATTTTATTAAGCAGTACATGAGTGTTTCTCAAATCATTTTTCATCAATTAGTGAATCTCAATTCGCTGGTTCACTCACTCCGTGTTGTCTTCTTTGAGACGTTTCGGTTTGAGAACAGCTAGAGCAGCTGCGAAACCCTGTCAAGGAGATTCTTCATAATTATACCTGATCACAGGCAGTACTTGTACTGATCAACGGGGAACCGTGGGCCGTGTACCTCAATTCAACGAAAGTGATCAAAGACACTTTCGTGCACTTTATTGCTAACTGTTGTATGCAGGTACGCCCGACGTTTGCAGCTAATCAGAATGGAGAGGTCAATCCATAGCCGCATGCTCACACAACACATTCATTTCTAAAGAAATCATGATAAGTGCATCAACAACTCTGATATTTTCACTTCATGCTTCTGCTACGCTGCTGCAAATATCATGAATTATCTAAAGCTTCCGCTACTCTGATGAGAAGAAATCATGATCCAGAATGTGAGCATGTCGTTCCAAATGTCACAACATCACATAATGTCAACACTACAAAGGAAGAGTCAGAGATTTATGGTAGCTGATGATCTCAAAGCTGGCTCAAAACTCATTATCACGTGGATCAGTTAAATACCTCCACTTAGATTAACCAAACATGCAAAAATGAAGAATCAATGACTACGGACTACAGAGCAAAGAACATTAAAAAGAATCTAAGAACAATCTTAATATAATATATGTTTGTATTCAATGTAAGTTGAGGTGACCTCCCTTAGGGGGAGATTGTTAGGATTTAGTAAATCCAGCTATTAAAGTGTCGGTCACCTCAAGTATATGTAATCGTTAGAAAGCTCGTAGTCGTAGTTATTTAATGTTAGTTAGTATTTAGTTTAGTAACACCGTGGAGGACGGACGGGTCTTTACCCACTGTATGCCTGATCCACAGCCCGTAGGTGGCGTTTATGTAAGATACTATAAATACCCTCTACCTCTCAAGATAGAGGGTTGGAGCTCATTATAATACTTTTACTTTCTCTCACTAAGCTCCCAAACCTCTAACTCTTTCTCTCTCTAAAAACCTCAAAGTATACGCCTAGTTTGATCATGGTTTGATGTGTTTGTGAAATCCAATATGTTACAAATGGTCACAAAATACACCCAATAATCGAAATTGAAAGTTCAGTATACGCAATAAGGAAAAAAAAATCAGTAAACACAATAACAAAAGGTGGCAAGTATGATACATTTTCAAAGCAATTAACACTTATTACGATGACATTGTATATGTTGGAAAATATTGTCAAATTATTGGTTTGAATGACAATTGATGTTCATTAAATATCTGGGTGTTTATAACAAGATTAATTTGTGGTCACATGTAACGACCAATTTAAATCTATGTTGATGAGCCATTAGTAGGATTAAGTGTGTTAATTAATCCGACCGTCTTTCCCTTGACCTCCTCACCTATACATATAGAGCTATTATCTCATTTCATTACACCTTGTTCACCATTAATCTTGACCTTGTATGTATCCATTCGTAATAGAGGGAATGCACGTTTTTTGGTTCACCTTGATAACTGATGTAGGTTTTACTGACCAGGTTTTAATATTTATATAGTCTCGTTATACCTATTGTCTACCTTAATGCACTAACGGGAAGTGTACCCGGTCGTGTGTAGTGTAGTATTTGGTAAAACCAAGGTCGTCCCAAGAGCTATGTGTGTTGGATTATTACTAAGTGTAGGTGTCACAGTTTTTAATATGATTATGATAAGGAATTAATTAATTAACAACTAAAGCAGATAAAAGGCAAAGGATAAATCAATAGAGGAGAGTGGTGCTAACCTAGTTATTCCTCCTAGCTAGTTATGTCTATGTCTACTTACTTCCAATTACTTCAGGTGGGGTCAAAGTCGAGAGGACAACATTTGGTCAATTCGCCCTAACCTATCAGCAAAGATGCCACCACAGGAGAAGTCAAGTGTCCCCTCATAAGTCCTGTTGTTCCTGGTCCCCTAAGCCAAGTCATTAAGTACCACTACATGCTAGATTTATAATAGTGAGTGCTCGAGCGTTAACAACTTAAACACTCACCCCCTAATTCTTAAGTTCATCCAAACGGTAGGTGATCCGTTGGTCAAATCGCACAAGTAGAAAGGGTCGTCAGTTGGTCATATCTTACCCTTCCCGTCTCAGTCCGCTCACCTAGGGTCAGTTGGTCATATCTCCTAGGCAATTTGCCTCTACCGCCATTCAAAACTACCGAAACAAGGGTAGCTACCAATAAACTATGCATGCATACAGTTAGAAATAAGTATACGGAAGTAATATAAACGCAAACAAAACAATTAAGTAATCATAACTAGGCCAGCACCAAGAGGTGCTTAGCCGCTCATATTAACCATACAAATCAATTCAATATTCAAAGTTACGAAATACATGAATCGAAAGTAAAGAAAAGATAAAATGTTAATGCTTATCGTAGGGGAGTGATTTCTCCCTTGGAGACAGCTCTGTATGCTCCTCTAGACCTGCCTTTGGCTTCTTCCCATGTTCTTTGGTTGTTGTGTGTGGAATGGGATGCTTTGAAATGCTGGAAATCGTGGGGTATTTATAGGCCAGATCTGGGTTACGGCGTAACTAAAATAAGAGTTACGCCGTAATCTTCAATTCCTTCGTAATTTTCACTAGATCCTCAGGTTACGGCGTAACCTTATGAGTGGTTACGCCGTATCTTCAATATAACAGGGTTATGCCGTAGTTGGTGAAATAGTTACGGCGTAGTTATCAGCGGCGTGGAACCTCATTTGACCTAATAAGTTAAGTCGTAGTCCTTGGGGAGAGTTACGCCGTAACCTTCTGATGAGTTGGTTTTCTGATTCACACTTTAGTTACGGCGTAATGTGAGAGATGAGTTACGCCGTAACTTCTTCAAAATCAACATACTATGATAAATCTTTGATATTTCTCCAATTCCGCGTCTCTTTAGCTCAATGCTCGTAATTTACCTGAAAGTGGAAAACAATAGAAAACAAGCGTAAATCCATATAAATGATATAAATTACAAGCATTATCGGGGGAAATTGACACTCAATATTCAGGACTATTTGATGTTATCAAATATCCCCCCACTTGAACTTTACTTGCCCTCAAGTAGACCTTATTAGAAAGATTCCTAAAAAGATATCTCCCAAAACCTGGAAAATATAAGTTTACAAATCCCTTATGCTAGAATAAAACAAAGCTGAACACCTCACGAAATGGGAACAAAACACTCAAATCTCTCAACTATTCTAAGTGTCAATTTTGGGGTGATCACTCAATCGCATAGTCATAGCATGTATTCTATCATAAGCTTGGAGGTTACACAAATCTCCACCACTAGAGTTAAAGGCTAAACAATTCTTGAAGGCAATATGGGTAGACACGACAAAGGTTAAGGGGTGACTTGTCATTACTAACATGTCACGGCGAAGTGGACAAAATCAATGATACATGACCAAATCCATGGCTAAGACACCAAAGATTGCTCGCTGCATCACCTAGACATGCTTCATGACTAAAGGATAGGATAAGACATGCGATATATAAATGGTGTAAAATAAAAATCAAGCACGTAGTCTAAATCTATAACCAAGTCATCACCACTTACCGTCCGCCCAAAGTTCAAGTTTTGAAGTCAAGAAACCGGATCATGAAATACAAGGTAGATGTGTCATTAGAGGACGTCGTGAAGCGCACACTACCTTTTCTCCAACTGTTGGCATGATTACCAACTTCAATCTTCGAATGTGACCGAGATGGCCTCCTCGATACTATATCTATAAAGCTCATAACATAGTGCTTATAACATCGCACTTTACAATAACTAAATAACATAACAACTTTTTTTTTCTCTTTCGAAACACTTTTTTTTTCAACATAACAATAATAACTAAACATAATATCCCCCCACTTGAGATGAACAATGGGAATTTGGGGGGTCTTCAATGATCTTCAGGAATATGTCGTCGACGAAAGCGTGATTTCCGAACCTTTCCACTTGAACCTTGAACTTAGGCAAATGATGACTTCCCAATCACAAATAAAGACTACAGGGTAGGCTAAGGTGTATAGGTGTATCGAAACAATATATTGGGTTAACAAAATGAAAGGAATGGCTCAGATGGGTGTATCTAGGGGTATCTTGCACTAAAGGTGAGTGCAACAAAAGGGTTTCACATGAGGGTCGAGAAGTCGAGGTGACTAATCGATAGACACACAATGGTAGGCTATTTGGGTGATAATCCTATAATATTGCCTTCTAAAACTGAAAAGTCCAAATACATCGAGCTAACTCAACATACCTCGTCCATGGTCTCGAAATGATGCAAAGGCCAAGTTCTAAAGTTTACAAGCTACCGGCACACTCATAATTTGGTGGATTTGGGGTAAAATATTGGAAACGGATAAGGCTAATCTCACCATATAATATCAAGGGTTGTATGTGATCGGCTAAGGTCTAATCTAGTTAGGTTAAGAAAAACATGTCAAAATTTTAAAAATGGCATAATTTTTCAAAATAAACTAGAAAAACGAGGGCAAAATAATGTTCAAGAGATAATTCTACTCCCGTCCCCCCACTTGAATTGTACAAAGTCCCTTTTGTACTAAGCGTTAAATAAAGGTGAAAAGAAAAGTAGATATAGAGCGAGAACTTTCCTGAAATTTGCTCCAAAAAGAAAGAAGGCCCATGAAAAAGAAACGTACCTTCGTGTAAGCATCCATGAGCAAACTTCAATCCCTGAAATCACACTACCAACAAGCATAATTCTAAAAAGAAAAAATAAAAACTTGAAAAATAAACCTAACTCAGTTTCGTAGGAATCACGGTTGCATTTAGCATATGCAACAAGCCTTTTAAACCACTTGGTGTCCCAAGTGGACGAGTGAAGTCTCGTGAGGGTTTACAGGGAACACACCCACAAAGTTCATTTAAAATACTAATACAAGGTTATTGTGTTTTAAACTGAAAGAAGTAAAGCAAAGGAAGGTGACGTCGTAACTCTTTGAGGGAGTTACGCCGTAACTGGCAAAACCTGACATAAGCTGCAAAGCGAGTGGCTACGGCATAACCACTGAGATGGTATTACGCCGTAATTGGTAATGCGTCTAGAATTCTGCTGCAAAAGGTTGGTTACATCGTAACCATAGAGATGAGTTACGCCGTAACTAGTATCAGATCAGCAAGCTACGTCAGCAATTTCTTCAAGTTTCCTGCAAAAATGGTTAAAAACACAAAACCCTACAGAAGTGGAAATAAAACAAAAGAAAGGGATAATTCGGGTTGTCTTCCGAAAGAGCACTTTTCTTTATTTACGAGTCTTTAAGTTAGACTCAGAGCCGCGGGGTTACCCGTGCTTGTTGGTCATTTCGTGGATATGGCAGTCTCCACGTTGGATCCAACTTACCAAATTCTCATCCCATTTGTAGTCATCCCCTAATTCTAAATATCCCGAGTAGAAACTCTTGATTTTCTTATAAGGGTGGTCAATACCTTTTTCTTTGTCTTCATCACTGATATCGAGCAGTGGTTGGGCTTGGCTTAACTGCCTCTTAGTCCAATTTTTAAAATTCTAAATCGTTCTCGGCATTTCGAAGATAGTCTTATCATCGTTTATCTTTAACCATACTAACCCTTCTTTTTCATTTTTATCTAACCCTGACATTTCCTGAAAAGGTTTTCCTAAAATTACTCCCGTAAGTCCATCTTCCACAAATTCGCTTACGTCGTCCAAAACCATAAAGTCCACCAAAAATGAATGAGTTCCAACGAAGACATTGATGTTAATTGCAAACCCAAGAAAGTTATTCCCTTTATATTCTAATTCTTTCTTCATAACTCGGTTGTAGCACTCTTTTGACATGATGTTGACTAGTGAAGTTGTGTCAATAAATGGATGGAAATCGATGAACCCGATTTTGCATGAGACTTCAGATAATAAGGGTTTCTATGATGTATGCGGGTTCCTACCTCATAAAATCTAGGTTGATTGGTTTGCCGAAAAGCCTTCACCGAGTTGTCTTGCCAATGGGCCATTTCGACGTCACTTGAGAAGTCGTCAGTACTGATTCCTAAATTATCCTCTTCCTCAAAGTTGACGAAAACATCAAAATCTCTCCCCGAATCAATCTCGCTAGGATCTGGGGGATCACTAAGAAATTCTTCTAGAGCGTCACCAAAACTGCCTACTAGGTCAACCGTACATACATTTTGAGGAGTAGACAGGAGTTCATTAGGTCCGAACGTTGCAATTTCTCCATTATCTTCAAGAGTTAGTTTTACAGCAAAGACATCCACCTTAGTGTGGGCAGTGGCTAGCATAGGTCTGCCTAAAATGACAGGTATTCTGTTGTCTTCCGGAATGTCAAGAATCACAAAATCTACTGGGAAGAGGAATTTTTTAATTTTCACCAACACATTTTCAACGATGCCCAATGGTGATTGCTAATAAGGATTTAAAAGGTACCTTTTTGAGGGGTCATTTAAGCCTTTAATTGATCACTTTTGTATCCGTTACTACTTAATATCATTCCTTTTCACTTTTTAGGTCTCTTGAAGGCAAATTGCTGGAATGACACTTATTCGGACGGAAAGGCGCGAATATATGAAGAAAATGGCCAAAGTCAAGAATTGAGACACTCAAGCTGCTGGAACTGAAGGGGACGGCGTCAGGTTCTATTTGTGACGCCGTCGGAACATGTTTTGTGACGACTCAGTAGCCAAATTGCTTATTTACAAGTGACGGCATCAGGTTTTAAAAGAGTAGGGCGTCGCAGCTCAGACGACCTAGATTTGATCCAGACAGCGTCAGAGCCTGAAGGCGACGGCGTCACAGGCATAAGGTGACGTCGTCACAATGATAACGTGGCCAAGACAAAAACCTAATGACGGCGACCCGACGGCGTCACAATTAAAGAGTGACGCCGTCGCAGTTTGTAACACTATATATAGAATCCGAATTTTTCATTTTTTAAGAGAGGTAGTTTTGTGGAGTAAAAACCTAAACCGAACCAAGGCTGTCTTGTACAGTATTTTAGGGTTCCATACCCTATCTTACATCAAGATAAGTGTTTTACTTCATTAATTCAATTATGTCTTTGATTATTTGTGTGTATGCTTGCATGTTCTCCATGTCCGTCTAATTTACTTGTGTGTTTGCTTAGGGAATATGAAACTTAATTATTAAATATTGATTGGTTGTCTCTTATCTTAATTGATTAATGATCTAGTAATGCGATAGGTCATTCGTTGTGTAATTAATGCTTGATTAATATTTGTGAACCTTATGCTATAGCACTTAGATCGGTTGTAGGCTAAACCATCCAAAGAGGCCTTAGAGTTAGAGTTTATAATCCCTAGTGGGTTTTGTAGACGAGACCCTTTGGTAAGTTCAAAGAGTTAGGGATAAACGCATGACTTTTAACACACAACGCGATTAGGAATAAGGACGTGACAATTCAACCATCAATAGGAGATAATTAAGGAGTAATAAAACCTAAGTGAACACATCTTTAAACTATCATATGAGCACACAATAATTAGACATAGACTACATACACCTTAGATTAGATAATTAGATAAGTAGAGTAATCGGTAGAAATACCAACCCCCAAATCCAAACCCCGAGATTCGTACCTTTCCATTTTCTAAAAAAAACATAAAAAGCTAAAAAATAATCTTCCTCAACCCCAACCTTAGCGTAGTAACTTCTCACTAGCATTCCTATTCCCCAAGAGAACGATATCAATACCCGTGGCTTACCCTAATACTACACTACAACGATTAGGTTCACTGCCTAGGGTGTAGAAAAACTTGCTCGACGAAAAGGAAGTTCCTTTGACCCCGAACGCGCTGTGTAAGCGTATCAAGTTTTTGGCGCCGCTGCTGGGGAATAGAATAGCTAGTTAGGAGTCTACCTCATTTAGGTTTCCTTGCTTCATTCCTATCAAGTAAGATTTTTCCCCCTTTTTAGCTTCCTCGTAGTCTATTCCCCTTCTTCGTGACCTTTGTTAGTAATCCCATCACTTTTCATCATGGAATGTGATAACCAACCACCACTCATCAACCCACCACCAAATGACCCACCAAGAGGCCGTACTCTTGGTGAATACTCGAGACCAAGACACCCAGGCTATAGGAACACCACTGAGCTTCCCGACCATGCCCAAACTACGGCCTTGCGATCCGACACCATCCGGTTGGTGCAAAACGGATGTGCATTCCATGGAGTTCGTTTCGAAGATCCTAATCAGCATCTTAAGGATTTCCTTAAAGTTGTCGATTCCATCGACCTCGATGCTACTACTCGGGAGACCACACGTCTGCATTTCTTCGAATTCTCTCTACGGGACCAAGCTAGCAATTGGCTTGAGCGACTTCTCGCCGGCTCCATCTCAAGTTGGGATGATCTCACCTCTCGTTTCCTTGCTCAATTTTTCCCACCGGGGAGAACTACTAAGCTTAGGAATGAAATCTTGATGTTCCAACAACGTCAAGGTGAATCTCTGTACGAAGCATGGACTCGATTCAAGGACTTACTCCATAGAGTCCCTTATCACGGCATTGATCTTTGGCTTTAAGTCCAACTCTTCTACGATCATGTCAACTTCCCCACTAAGCGATCCATTGACCAAGCGGCCGGTGGAAAACTTAGTGATCTCACCACGGAATAATCATGGGGTATAGTAGAGGACCTTGCTCTCTATGACAACGAAAGTTGGAATGACCCCCGTGAGTTGCCCAAAACCGTAAAGGCAATCTCCTTGCCTCCCATTGACTCACAATCTTCCGACCGTAGGATGCTCGAGCTTGAAGATCAAGTTAAATTCCTAATGAGCTCCTACGAGAATCCTAAGTCTTCACATCAAGTGAATAAAATCACTCTACCTTGTGAGTTATGTAGTGGTCCCCATGACACTCGTGATTGCACAAGACTCCCCGAACAAGCTTTTGCGGACTACGCCTCCACGCGTACCGACAAAGCGGGAGAGAAGTGGTACACTTTCAAGCCCGAACAAAACAACTTAGGAATCACCCTAACCTTAAGTGGAACCAAAATTCAAGCAGACCCCAAAGCTCATCTAGTCCGCCTAATAGGTTCAACCCTCCAAACACCGGGAACCCCACTAGTCTTGAGGCAATTGCATCTAGATTCATGTCATCTCAAGAAACTCGATTGACTAAGCTTGAAGCCGGTTTTAAGCGACGACAAGGCGAGATGACAAACAAGCTTGATGCCCTCTTAAAAGCCTTTAATGACCGGGAAATTAGAGCACTCCCAAGTGATACTATAAAGAACCCAAAACTGAGTTCGATTTCATCGACTTCATGTTCTTGTTCACCATGGGAGAGTGCGCATCCTTGCCCCTCACATCCAACGGTCCACTCGGTGAACGCTATCAACAAGGGTTCCAAGCAATCCAAAATGAGGTACCAAGGCCCCGCACCATTGGTAAAACCCTCTTGAGAAACCCGTCAACCAAGAACCCAAACCTAATCTAGAGGAGGAGTACAAGGAACTCCATCAAGAAAAACCGGTTCTTGAAGTCTTAGCTCATGCACCGTATTATAATGCTTTAAAAGAAAATATGAGCTAGAACTTAGACTTGGAAAACATGGTCCACTTTTGTGCAAAATAATTTACCTAAGAAGTTAGACGATCACGGGCTATTTACTCTTCCGTGTAGGCTTGGAACTTCCAAACCTCTCGATGCTCTAGCCGACTTAGGGTCATGCATCAATCTTGTTCTGTTGTCCTCCATAGAAGCCTAAACTTAGGTAAGATAGAACCAACGGAAACCATCTTAGGTCTAGCGGACGGTAGTATTGCATATCCGGTAGGGATAATAAAAGACATGGTAGTACACGTAGGAGAATTGACTCTTTTGGCGGATTTCCATGTGCTAGACATGAATAAGGACCCGACATGCCCATTGCTTGTAGGAAGAGGATTCTTAGCTACCGCTAGTGCCATCATTGATTGTAAGATGTCCAAAATAGTGGTAGGAGAAGGGAGAGCTAGGTCAATTTACGATGTCAAAAAGCATACTTACTATAAAGAAGAGGAAATCCCACACGAGATTAGGTTGGATAGAGCACAATCTAGATATGGACCTTGGATTAATAAGAACTTCATAGGTCCTGTTGGATCGATGTACTCTAACCAAACTAACTTATATAGCTTGTTAAGGGTTTAATAACCTCGGATAAATCCTAATGTATTAACAATGAAACACTGAGCAAACTCTATTAAGTATGCGGAATTTACTTAACAAAGCTAAGAAGAATTAACTTTAACTTTCAACGATTTTATTAATAACTCTCAATCTGCTTGTTATGCAGATTCTTTAACAACTCTAAAACTCTAATGTCGTACTTCTCTAAAACTCTAAAAACACATATGTCTAATACCAACCTAGGGGTCCTTTTATAGGCTTAAGGATAACCCTAGTCGGTTTAAAATTTGTAACCTTGTATGACAAGTAATACTTAGAACATTCTAGAATTACAATATAATCCTTAACGATTTTGCATAGTAGTCCTTTAAGCATGCAGTACTTTGATGATCTAGCAGTACTTTGACCTTCCTCTTTAGCAGTACTTTGACTTCAGTACTTTAACTCTTCAGCACTTTGACTTTTTATATCCCAACAATCCTCCCCTAACTTAAATTCTACTTGCTTGATTTCAAGTTCCTTTGTATATTTGACTTTAACATCTTTGTCTTCAAGGATTGTATCTTTATCTTCAGATTTTGTCTTTGTAATTTCTGTGCTTTCATAATCATCATCAAAGTATTCTTTATCAGTAATTCTTTTCAGCAACTATCAGCAAGCTCCATCTTTTCAG
The DNA here is from genome assembly GCA_019973895.1 of Chrysanthemum seticuspe. Lineage (NCBI taxonomy): Eukaryota > Viridiplantae > Streptophyta > Magnoliopsida > Asterales > Asteraceae > Chrysanthemum > Chrysanthemum seticuspe. The sequence goes on from BPTQ01000005.1 coordinate 294,201,873, forward strand.
CAACATATGACAGTTTGTACATCAGATCATTTAAGTTTCAGTCTCTTCTCATCACTTCCAGGTGTGTTGTAACATATTGGATTTCACAAACACATCATATCATTAACACAAGAGGCGTACAAGATGAGTTTTAGAGAGAGAAAGTTAGAGGTTTAGGGAACTTTAGTGAGAAAAAGAAAAATCTTATTATGAGCTCCAACTCTCTACCTTGGGAGGTAGAGAGTATTTATAGTCTTACAATAAAACGCCACCTGACAGGCTGTGGATCAGGCATACAGTGGGTAAAGACCCGTCCGTCCTCCACGGTGTTACCTAACTAAATACTACTTAACATTAAATAACTACGACTACGAGCTTTCTAACGGATACATATACTTGAGGTGACCGACACTTTAATACCTGGATTTTCTGAATCCTAACAATCTCCCCCTAAGGGAGGTCACCTCAAACACACATTACAATTACATAGAATACAAACAGATATTACATTGAAATCGTTCTTGGATTCTTGTTCATGTTCTTTGTTCTGTAGCTCGTAGTCTTTGATTCTTTATTTTTGCATGTTTGGATAATCTGAGTGGAGGTCTTTAACTGATCCACGTGATACTGAGTTTTGACCCAGCTTTGAGATCATCAACCACAGTAAATCTCTGACTCATCCATTGTGGTGTTGTGATATTTGGACCGACATGCTCACATTCTGGATCATGATATATTCTTATCAGAGTAGCGGAAGCTTTTCGTTGAATCATGATATTGGCAGCAGCGTAGCAGAAGCATGGAGTGATAATATCAGAGTCTTTGATGCACTAATCATGATTTCTTTGAAAATGAATGTGTTGTGTGAGCATGCGGCTATGGATTGACCGCTCCATTCTGATCAGCTGCAAGCGTAGGGTGTTCCTGCATAAAACAGTTAGCAATAAAGCGCACAAGAGTGTCTTTGATCACTTTTGTTGAATTGAGGTACACGGCCCACGGTTCCCCGTTGATCAGTACAAGTACTGCCTGTGATCAGGTATAATTCCGAAGAATTTCCTTGACAGGGTTTCGCAGCTGTTCTAGCCGTTCTCAAACCGGAACGTCTCAAAGAAGACAACACGGAGTGAGTGAACCAGCGTGAGATTCACTGATTGATGAAAAATGATTTGAAAAAAAATCACGTATTGCTTAGAAGAAAGAGTTTTGCAATACGACGAAGGTTTTGATGAAAATCAATTATCAATCATAAACACCTTTTATTTTGAAATATAAGTACACAGTCGATGTGCTGAAGAAAAGAGTTTTTAAGCACAATGACCGGTTTTTCAAAGGTATCCGTCAATCCATAACCTGAACCAGGATTGATTCAAAAGATTGAATCGCCCCATTTTTTCTGTTCAGTTGTCACATGGTTGATCTATTGGGTAGATCTCACATGCCACCCACCAGGAGCTTGTTTGATGTTGGCTCCAGAAGGCTTTCCATCTTCATTGTGAATATGTTTGCATATCTGATGCGCGCAAAACCGTCAAGTTCCCTCACGCAAGCGTAAGAAAACTTAAAACAGCTCAAGCACGAAACCAATGAGGATCAGAGGAGTATAGAGTCTCCCCGGGTCGTTATGTCCCAGCGAGCTATGCAATGGATCAATCAACGTCTAGTGATCGAGAAGTTTGAACGAGAAAGAGATTATGAATTGGTGATTACTACAGAAATATCAAACAAATACAAAGGCTAAAATGCAAATGAGAGGAAATTTAAAAAGATAAAATCTATTAAATAAACGCTATCACTAAAATTAAAATGATGAACGTTTAAAACCTAAAACGTACGTTTAAATTAAAATCTACGCGACGTACAAAATAAAAACGTGAAACTAATTCAATATTAACCCTAAAAATATGAAAATGATGTTTTTACAATCCTAATGATAAAAGAAAATTTTTAGAAAAAGAAAATTATTTTTAAGACTAATTATCTAATTAAAAACTATTTTTAACTAATAATTAATTACCTAAAATACAAGAAAATAGGAAATTAGGCTAGAAAAATAAGATTAACACTTGGAAAAGTCTAAAATATCAAAATAGACTTTTCAAAACTATTTTTGTATTTTTATGACTATTTATCTATTTTCTATGAATTTTAAACTATTAAAAACTAATTTAATTACTAAAAATTACCAAATAAGCTATGAAAAATCTAGAAAATTACTTTTTCTACTTTTTATATTTATCTAAGCCTAAGAAAAATGAAAACTTATTTTTTGGAACCTTTTCTGAATTTTTTATATTTAAGGCTAATTAAAAAGTGCTAAAAACTAATTAAAATTAAGAAAAATAGCAAAACTACTCAGAAAAATCTGAAAATTTCAGGGAAACTCTAAAATAATGATAAGAAGCTAGGAAAATTGGAAAAACAGTATGCTATGTGGAGAAGATTGGATCTGCTATGATTTGAGCTTATGAATAAGCTCTTAAATAAGCTAAGTGAACCAAATAAGCAACCCACTGATTACAGAAGCACTGATATACTAATTTAACCAAATTGCAACTAAAAACAACAAGCTACAGCTACTGATTAACAAGATAAACAGATTTGGAGCTTATGAGATTAAGCTAAAAACAGAAAATGGTGCTAACTTGCAGGCAACAAATAAGCACTCAAACAAGCTACAAACTAAAAACCAGCTATTGATATCTCAACTAGACCTAAGTGACTGCTTATAATCAAGAGACCAGCCTTTAACAGGTTTATACAAGCTCAGTGCAAGCTTGTTAAAAATCTGAGAAACCACTCAGTATTAGCTGAGTGGTGCAGGGCACCAAGTACCAACTTTGGGCTAATGCACAGGTTAATCCAGATAGCTAAAGCTAAAAACAGATACTGGGTCTTATAAACCACCTAGAGCACTACTTATAAACCAAAAATCAAACTCTAAAAATCATTAATGAGTCCTGTGCAGAATCTGCAAGATCTGCAAAAACCATCTTTTTGACATTTTGACTTTTTGAAACCAGATAGATCTTTGACTTTTGTGAGATTCCAAGGCAAATTTAGGACTGAACTTGATGAAATATGATGTGATGAAAGTTTATCAAGCAAGCTTAACTAGTTTAAGACCTATTTGATTGGTTTTGATTAAACTGAACCCAACAGTAAGCCAATCAAGACAGGTTCAAGCAAGTTTTGACTTTTAGTGTTTTACATGCAAAAACTTGGACAGATAAGGGCTCAAATGAGCTAAACAAACTCAAACAAACAAATGCTATCTACTGAGCAAGCTTTAAGGACAGAATTATCAGCAAACCAAACACCCCTTTATCACTAGTTTTGCAATTTAAAAGGAGATAACAACTGAATAATCTTGCACAAATGATCAAAACAGGTTTACTAGACCTAAACACTGATGAACTAACAGGTTTTAACAACTTTAAATTACTCAAACTAATTATTCTAAGAATTAAGGAAAACCACTTACAAGTGTCCAATAGCCACTATGGCCTGTCAATCAGTGAAACAAGAACACTAACCTATCAATTTCAACCCATTGCATCCATTTCAACTCATTCCAATTCCTGAATCAACCCATATCACTTCTGTACCCATTTTGCTCTTGTGTTGACTTTTGTTGACCAGTGACTCAACTTGTTTAAAAATGAAATACAAGCTTATAAAAAGCTATTACAAGCTTATATAAGCTTGTATGAGATTAAAACTGAACTGCTACCAGCTTTAACAAAGGTATTTGTAATGGATAATATCAACAGGAAACATAAGATTTGGAATTAGAACTTAAACTTAAATTGATACTGAAAATTGAGTTGCAATACACTTAAATGATTAACTTGAGTACAAAATAACTTAAAACTACAAATCAGAAACTAATTAGGACCTATTGATATTAAAACGACATACAACTTTTTAAAAACTAAGACTAACTCTCTCTTCTTGCCTCCTCTTGGTCTCTTTTATGCTCAAAAGTCTTTCTCTCTCTCTTCTGGTCAAATCCCAGCAACAATAATAGCCATTGGATTGATATTGAGCCATCTTGACCGTTTGTTGGAATTTGGCGGGAAAACTTGTATTTGATATCTGGGACAGAGAAAGGTGGCATTTAATGCATTGGTAAGGTTGGTGAGGAGGGGGGAGACATGAAGTATAGTAGGGTGGTTTTAGGTGGCTGGTGGTGGGGGGTTGCAGGAACAGACAAAGATGTCGGGGAGGGGACAGGGAAGGCGGTTTTGTATTATTTAAACATTGGGTGGGTTGGGTTTGTCGGGTTAAGGGACCGGGTAAAGTATTTGGGCCAAGGGTAAATGTTTTGGGCTTGGGTATTAAAATAGGGTCCGGATGGTTTTGTGAAGGAAATAACACCAAGGACCAAGTTTGCAATTTCATGAAACCAAAGGACCAAAACATGTAACTTATGAAGAGTAGTCAAAAGGGTTTGTTTTGCCAATTCAAATAATCCAAGGGTTAGTTTTGACACTTTTGAAAATTCCCAAGGACTAGTTTTGAACATTTTGGATTTTTAGGGACTAAATTGTAATTTTCTCAAAACTTTTAGATTTTTCACCAAAGGACTAAATATGACAATTTATGGTTTTTAAAAAGACCTTTGGTGACTTTTCTTCTGAAATTTTGGCTCAGGGACTATTTTTGACAATTTTATAAACTTGGGGGACTAAAACTGCAATTTTTGCAAATTTGATATGTTTTTCATCTGATTTTGATATTTTTGCATTTAAAACACATAAAACACTGATTTGTGATATTTTGATCATTTTGAAGTGTTTCTGAGTGTTTTCAGATGATTTTGCAGTTTATTTTGTACAAAAATGATGAGTATTTAGACACTCATCAATATCACTCAGATGTTCTGGCAATACCACAAGGATAATGCGTAGAACTCATAAGATGTAATATATCTTTCCACATTGTGTGAAACAGAGAGTCTTCATTGAAAGTGTCCTAATGAGATTTATCAATGATCTCGTGGCTCTAGACTCAATTGTGCACATTTTGGTTCCTATGCCGGAGACTAAGGAGAGGGTCTCCTTCTTCAATATCAACAAACTCTAAGAGAAAGTTGATAGATAATGTCGGTTCCCCGTGAGAATGAAACAAGTCCTTTTAAGAGGAACTTGAGTGGTTTGGGAAGTTGCAGTGCAATGCGTCACTGGGTCCATGACGTCTTGTCTTCAATACCGATGTTACCTTGGTAACCACCAGTAGCATATGAATTGAACCCGGTTTCTGCCCTAAGGTTGAATAAATGGAGGGCTATTTCTTTTCACCCTTTTTCGCATTCAATTCTTTTTCATTCTTCAACCCCTTCAGTGCTTACCGAAACTTCATAACTAGAACCTTGTTGGGTTTATTCCAGTACTAGCTCAGTTTCAGTCCGCATTCTTCCCATATCTCATTTTTCTCCTTTTTTCAATATACCTAAGGACTCTACACTAACTAGTAGATTGTCCCTGGGTAGATCCTTCCGGTTCTGGCGGATCGTGGGAACGAATGCCTAACCTAACCATCCTTATAACACCATGCATAAAGTAAAGTTGGTCGGTTTTTTGATATAGTTCTTCCGCCTTGAAATCAATTGAAAACCATTTGAAAATCAATCAAGATACTTGTGATATAAAATCAAAGTATTTTGTATCTTAATTGTTTTGATATTTTAGAAATGCTCCCCCTCAACATATGCATAAAATTCAGAAATTGTTTAGCATATGGAAGCAAGAGATCTTAGAAATCGTTAGATTAAGAATGAAAGGTCCAATCTTTTGATTAACATTTTCTAAAATGATCATCATCACTTCCCAATCAATTTGAGTAGATAAAACATTTTGAGGAAGGATGAGGTTTTCAAAAGTTTGCTCCTCCTCAAAATGTGCCTCGAAGTATGAAAGCGTTTTGCACATATTAGAGGGAACCTGCACTTAGAGACAATTCAATCATGTTTCAATAATTTAAGGTTTAAAGTAGATGCTCCCCCTCAACATGTGCATGGAAAATTTGAAATCGTTTGTCACATGCGGGGAGTAAAACTTGCTAAACGCTTATGAACCCATTTATCGAATTATCAGTTTAAATCCAATTTAAATCACAAATTCTCCCCCGATCACAATTATCAAATCATTTGAGATTTGTGATCTCTATAGATTTAAATTGATTTTGAAAGCTTTTAAGGAGAATTGTGACCTGATTATGAACAAGGTTTTAACTGATAAGGATCGGATTTTGAGACTTTAAACTCCATAGATTAAACATGCATGATTATCTTTTGAAAACAATTGTATGACAAATAACCTTTTGATTTAATTGAAATCATTCTCTCCCTCAATCAATGACATCAGTTGTTGATTGAGATAGATAGTTTTGACTAACGTGAAGTCCGGATGATTTTCAAAAATAGAGTCCGAGTTATTTTTTCAAACCAATTAGCTTTCATTAGATAGTAAGTGATAGTTTTATAGAATCAGAGCATGAGGTTTGAAACATGAGATAAAGCATGGCTCTGTTCTTTCTCTGAAAAGCGGGTTACTGCCTGAAATGACAATAAACCATTGTTTCTCTTTCTCCCATTTTTTTTTTAAGAAAATTCGAACAACATCTAAAGTCCCGTGTCATTCTTTGAATGACAGCACAAAGACCGTAGATGTAATCGAATTGAGAAAAACATGACAAAATGACAATATTTTTTGGAAATTTTCAAGATTTTTCAGATTTTTTTTTTTTTTTTTTTTTTGAATAAATATATACAAAGAGATGATAGAGTCAATAACCTTTACTCCTCGTCTTCCTCCTAAAGACGTTTGAGCGTTTATGGTTGAAGGCTTTTCAAGCCAAGTCTTGGAAGAATAAACTCAAAACGTTCTCTTGGAAGAGCTTTGGTGAAGATGTCTGCTAACTGGTATTCTGACTTTACAAAATAAAGTTCCACCACACCGTTTTCCACTTGCTCCCGGATGAAATGATGTCGAATGTCAATGTGCTTTGCTCTTGAGTGTTGAACATTGTTGCATGAGAGAGCAATAGCACTTTTATTATCACAGTACAGAATGATTTTGTTGAATTCAAAGCCATAGTCAGATAATTAGGATCTCATCCAAAGGATTTGAGCACAACAAGATGACATGGCTATGTATTCAGCCTCTGTAGAGGAAATAGAAGTACTCATTTGCTTCTTTGAAGACCAACTCACAAGCTTATCACCCAAAAACTGAGCACCTCCTGACGTACTACGACGTGTATCTTGACATCCTGCATGATCAGCATCTGCATAGGCAGTTAGTGACATACCGGTGTCCTTCGGGTACCATAGTCCCATATTGATGGTTCCTTGGAGATACCGAAAGACCCGTTTAACCGCTTCAAGGTGCTTTTTAGTAGGCTTAGCCTGATATCTAGCACACATGCACACAGCGAACAAGATGTCTGGTCTACTAGCTGTGAGGTACATCAGGGATCCAATCATACTATGGTATTTCGTTTGATCTAACATGATCCCTGAGTGATCCTCATCCAGCTTGGTACGCTCAATCATGGGAGTGTCAACGGTGTCACATGAAACAAATCCAAATTTCTTTAAGATCTCATTTGCATATTTAGATTGATTTATAAAAATGCCTCTGGGACTTTGTGAAATTTGTAATCCCAAGAAAAATAACATTTGTCCCATCATTGACATTTGAAATTTGGAACCCATTTCTTTTGAAAAATGATCACATTCATTGGGGTCAGTCGAGGCAAAGATAATATCATCAACATAAATCTGAACGTGAATTAAATGTTTGCCTCACTTTCTGGTGAACAATGTCGGATCAACTGCTCCCTTGCTGAATCCAGTAGATAGAAGGAACTTTGATAGCGTATCATACCATGCTCTAGGAGCTTGCTTCAAACCATAAAGGGTCTTTTTCAAGCGATAAACATGAGTAGGATGCTCTGGATTCACAAAACCCTCAGGCTGGCTGACATAAACCACTTCTTTTAAATCTCCATTAAGAAAGGCGGTTTTCACATCTATCTGATAGACAACCATGTTCTTACTAGTAGCATTAGCCAAGAAGATTCTGATAGCCTCGATACGAGCAACTAGAGCAAAAGATTCCTCAAAGTCTATACCCTCCTCTTGACGATATCCTTTTGCAACTAATATAGCCTTATTTTTCAGAACATCTCCATGCTCATCAAGCTTCACTTTGAAGATCCACTTAAGAGCAATGATCATAGCACAGTCTGGAGCAGGTACTAATTCCCATACATCTAATCGATCAAACTCATGAATTTCTTCTTGCATGGCATTGAACCAGCTATCTTCATTCATAGCAGTTTTAACGTCTTTAGGTTCGATCTTAGAGAGTACGGAATTGAAGAAGCACCATAAGGCATCGGTTGCAAGTTGTTTCCTTGTGGATATTGGACGAGAGAGGTTTCCAATGATGTTGTCTAATGGGTGATCATGTGTCCATTTTCTAAGGTGTTCATGTGGTTGTTGTTGTGGAACTGAAGTAGCAGAGTCTATGTCTCCTGATGAAGATGGTTCTGATGATGATTCAGGAGCAAATATGTTTTCAAATGGAGCATCTTCAGGAGTAGCAAAAGGATTAACTTCATCATTGATGCCAGAAAAAATTCCATGATGTACATTCGATGATTGATGATTTGTTGATGAGACCGAGTGATCAGCAGCAGGTGCTTCTTGACTTAATGATATTGAGACTGAAGGGTTGACTTCATTCACAGGGATATGAGCAGCCTCAGTTGTAGGAATTGACAGATCATTAGCACTTGGCTCATAGTGTTCATCAAACATAGGATCAAACAAATTCTTCAAATCATCTTCAGTTGGAGGTACATATGGAGTTGCTAGAGAGGAATTTGGTACAAGGGAAGAACCAATGGGACTGTTTTGAAGAGCGGGTCCAGAACAATTGTCCTGGAGCCATTTGACCGGTCAGCTCATCGAACGTAACGTGAATTGATTCCATGATATTTTGGGTTCTCTTGTTGTAGATTCTGTAACCCTTCTTGTTTGGTGCATAACCAACAAAAACTCCAATATCTGCCTTTTCTCATAATTTTCCTAATTCTTGACCGTCATTCGTTGGATAGCACAAGGCACCAAACACACGAAGGTAGGAGAGATCAGGTTTTCGTTTATGAACAAGTTCATATGGAGTTTTTCCATGAGAGGTGTGTATAAGGGAACGATTTTGGGTGTAGCAAGCAGTGGCAATGGCTTCAGCCCATAGAAACATTGGAACCTTTGAATAAATTAGCATTGTTCTTGCGGCTTCCACAAGAGTTCGATTTCGTCTTTCAACTACACCGTTCTGTTGAGGAGTTCGTGGAACACTTCTTTGATGACTGATTCTAACACTTTCATAAAACTGAATTAAGTCTTTGTTAACAAACTCTGTGCCATTGTCTGTTCGAACAATTCTAACTGTATTGTTGAATCGAACCTGAAGCTGTTTGATTAGTTTGATGATGACATCTGGAGTATCATCCTTTGTCCTCAAAAACTTTACCCAAGTAAATCGAGAGTAGCCATCAACAACTACTAGAATGTATTTCTTCCCATTTATCGTTTGCACTCTCATTGGTCCGCACAGATCCATATGAAGGGTATGAAGAACTTCCATTACTGAGTTTGTGGGTTTTGGTTTGTGGGCATATTTTGTGCTTTTTCCCAATTGGCAAGCTGAACAAAGATGATCTTTTTCATATTTTAATCTGGGTAAGCCTCTGACAAGATCCTTTCTGGAAAGGTTATTAATGGTGCTGAAGTTCAAGTGATTGAGACGACGATGCCATAACCATGACTTTGTTTTAGAAGCCTTTGACAGCAAGCAGATTGGAGAAGACTTCATCATGTCTTCGATAGAGATGGTGTATAGGTTAGAACCACGAGTACCTCTTAACAATTCCACACCATCAAGTTCTCTAACGAAGCAAGTATGTTTTCTAAAGGCCACCTCTAGATCGGAATCACAGAATTGACCAACAGAGAACAAATTTTAACCAAGACCTTCCACATAATATACCCTGGAGATTACACTTTTGTCGACTACATAATCACCATAACCCATAATTTCTCCAAAATGGTCGTTCCCGAATCTAACAGTCTCGATAAATTTACTCACGAAGTTCATGAGCCGCGACCGGTCTCCAGTCATATGCTTGGAACAGCCTGAGTCCAGGTACCACAGAACGATTTGAACGATCTGCAGTTGAACACAGACAAGAATGGATAACTGGATAATTGGGATCCCCATGCAAGAATGGGTTCCATTTGGTTAGTAACAGTGATTGGAACTCCCACATCAGAAATAGAAACACCCATATTAGAAATAGAAGCAATGGAAACATCAGAAATAGATGCAGTGCTAGTATCCGTATTTGACCTATTCAACGTATGTTCACTTCTTAAGGGAATAATTCTACCAGTAGGCATCCATTTTCTAGTGAGCATTTCCTGATTAACCTTATGGCCAAAAGGTATCCATTGATAACCTATCTTACTAAATGTTCTTCCTGTGGGTTTCCACTGTTTTCTAACTTTCTTTCGCTTTTGCCTTTTAGCCTTCTTAGCTTGATTTTTAATATTAACAGTTTTAACTGGGCAGTTGACAGCTTTAGACAAATCATTCATATCACATTCAAGATTAGTAACAGAAACCACGCAATCATCATTACATATTTTGCAAAAAGTAGTAGAATTCGCATTAATTACAGTATGCTTAGAGCTAACACTAGAATCAACACGATTCGTTTTATTCAAATTCTCCCTACGGTGATCTTCTACTTTCTTCCAATGCACATTCTTAGCTTGCGAGGTCCTATCATTCCTTGTATTGCCTTGAGACTTTGACCTGCTCGCTTTAATGTCACTGATTACTCCTGTAGAGGGAATGGGAACATTAGTTGGCTTTGCTACTTTTTGCTTTTCCTGTTTTGATGAGCTGGGATGTGAACTATTTGACGGCACACTGAGGTTCACTTTCTTAATACTGTAGGTGCTGGGATCTGAACTACTTGAAGGCATACTAAAGTTCACATTCATAACATTGGGCATTGAATGACTTGCATACTTGGCACTAGGCATAGAATAGGGTATCAGTGGATTGACTTGCTCACCTAGGGATTTAGGGCATATTGTAATTAAGCATTCTAGAAGTTCTTGAGATCGTTTGGCATATAAGCATGCGTGGCCAATTGCATTATCAAGTGGTTTCTCTAACTTATCCTCTTCTACAATCTCACGGAGACATTCTAGGTTGTCCTTAAGGTATGAGAAATATGTTTGAATAGCAAGTTTGTTATTCCTAAGATGAGGAGGAACATATTTCACAGACAAAGCATATTTATTACATCCATGCACCTTTGAAGCACCATTCTCCCCATTGGTCATTGGCATTTTCCCTTTTACCTGACTCTTCAGATTCTCAATTTCCTTTTGCAACGAAGTTATTTGTTCATTATTTTTGTTACGAGTGACTTTTATTGACTCAAATAACTGATTGAAATGACGTTTAACCTTTTCATTTTCTTCTTGAAAACTCTCATTTTCCTTTTGTAAAGCATTAACCAAGTTTTGAAGATGAAAGTTTTGAGAATTCCGAGAATCTAAAGGAGGAGGCATTTGGGAGCCAGTCACATTATTCATTTCACCCTTTAATTGAGAAATTTGAGCTTTCAACTTTCTGATCGTGTTACAATGAGCTCGAATCTGTTCATCACATTTGCTAATTTCAAAAACTGCATCAAATTTAGGAACATCCAAGGATGTCTTGATATTTGAGGTTTTAACATTTTCTTTTAGATGTTGATATTTTAATTGCAAAGCAAGATGCTCAACTTCCAATTTAGAAAACTGTTTTACCAGGTTATCATGATCATCCTGTTCAACCTTATCATGCAGTTTAGAGTTAGTTTTTTCAAGCTCAATGACACGATCATGGGAGACTTTCAGAGCAACAGATAATTCATGAAATTGAGAAGCATTAATGGAACAATTTGTAGCAGTGTAAAACACATCTTGAGCAATACATTCAGAAATAAGATTCTCATTCAAGGTATGCAAGTTCTTCCTCTCAATCTCATTATATTTTAGTTCTCGCTCATAGTCACTAACCTCAACAATCATCGCATCAAATTCCTTTTCTATTTCTTTAATATCTAAGTCCATCCCCTTTTTAAGACTCTCAAATTGACCTTTTAATTGTTTAAAGAAAGTCATGACCTCAGTTAAATAGCATTCTTTAGTTTGTTCAAAACCCCTTTCCCCTTCAGTTATCCCAGTGGGTGTGATCCTTTTCTTACAAGTTTTCTCAAAATCAACAAATAATTGAAAGATAACATATTGACTTATTAAGGTCTTGCTTTTAGTGGCAATAGTTCTAGGAACTAGATGCATTGGTGTATTTGGAGGATACACAGTCGCTGAAGGCATTTTCCTAAGGGGAGGGTTTGTAACAACAAGATTCTCTGCTTTTTGCTTATCTAAATCCTTTTTCCAGAACACTTGTTCGGCAGTTAACAACGTTTGATTCTTAAACTTGTTCAAGGAAATCCAGTTTTCCTTCTTGTAATCATGGGGTTTGATCGTTATGTTATTCTTCTTACATTCAGGATCTTCTAGCTTCTTATTCATTTTCACCCTGATGCATCATCTACTTTTCTATCTTCCTCAGTGCACTCAACGCAACTAGGTTTCTGTCTAGGTTTAAGAATCTCATTTCCATCATAGATCACCTTATTAGCAGCTCTAGCCTTTTTAATGACCTCTGGATTTAGTTCCTCAACAAGGGGAATGATATGCTTATCGCTTAAAACTCTATGCTTAGTGATCAAGTGAGCAGTCTGAATGGTATTCCCTTGTACGTACAACTTATTTTCTAGCTTGTTTTTCAAAGTTTTTAGATTGGAAAAATCATTCAAAAGTTTTGATTCCTTAGTATTGAATTCTTGCTTAAGCATTTTAACATTTTCTTGAAGTTCTTGTTTTTGCTTAGCAGTTTTAGAAAGCTTTTCTTGTAAGGAGTTTAACTCTTGTTTTAATACTTCTTCTCTAAACTTACTTTTTCTAATAGTTGTACGCATTTGGTCATCCATTTCTTGCTCACGGGTGGTTAGCTCGAACTTAGCACGTTGTTCATAAATGGCCACTCGTTCTTTATAGGCATTAAGTTTAGAGATAACAGAATCATCAGGGGCACATGCAGTGTATTCATAAAAAACATAGTCATCATTGACTGCAGAGGATGCATCACTTGGTACAATCTCACTTTCACTTTGTTTCACATATTGATCATATGGGACAACATTGATATTACCCATATTTTCAATTTTCAGTTGATTGTACTTTGTCATGCATCTTTTGCACATCAGCATCATCGTATAGTTTTAATACCTCTGAAATGATTTTGTCTTTGGATGGACTAGCTTGTTGTGATGAGGGGACCTTTGGAGAGACCATTGGAGAAATGCTAGCCATGAAAATTGATTGTGCAGTAGGTTCATCATCAACGTCAGAGTCGTATGCATCACAATCAGCGACTTGAAAGGCATTCTGATGATTGTGGCCTATCTTCTGAATTGGCTGCTCATCCACATCTGCATCATATGTCTTAGCATTTCCCTCAGCAAGGAACAACAACTCCTCTTCATCCAAAGCTGCACCATTATCCTGAGCTTGCACAAGCAACATCTTATCCCTGAAGTAATCTGCATTCTGAGGGCATTTTGGCGATGTGCAGTTCTGATAACGCTACACGCGTCGTTCGGGGTCAAAGGAACTTCCTTTTCGTCGAGCAAGTTTTTCAACACCCTAGGCAGTGAACCTAATCGTTGTAGTGTAGTATTAGGGTAAGCCACGGGTATTGATATCGTTCTCTAGGGGAATAGGAATGCTAGTAAGAAGTTACTACGCTAAGGTTGGGGTTGAGGAAGATTATTTTTTATCTTTTTATATTTTTTTAAGAAAAGGAAAGGTACGAATCTCGGGGTTTGGATTTGGGGGGTTGGTATTGCTACCGATTACTCTACTTATCTAATTATCTAATTCTAAGGTGTATGTAGTCTATGTCTAATTATTGTGTGCTCGTATGATAGTTTAAAGATGTGTTTACTTAGGTTTTACTACTCCTTAATTATCTCCTATTGGTGGTTGAATTGTCACGTCCTTATTCTTAGTTGCGTTGTGTGTCTAAGGTTGTAGGGTATGCGTTTCTCCCTAACTCTTTGAACTTACCAAAGGGTCTCATCTACAAAACCCACTAGGGATAATAAACTCTTACTCTAAGGCACTCTTTGGATGGTTTAGCTTACAACTACTCAAGGAGTCATATTCTAAGGTTCACAAAGATTTAATCAAGCATTAAGTACACAACGAATGACCTATCGCATTACTAGATCATTAATCAACTAAGATAAGAGACAACCAATCAATATTCAATAATTAAGTTTCATATTCCCTAAGCAAACACACAAGTAAATTAGCCGGACATGGAGAACATGCAAGCATACACACAAATAATCAAAGACATAATTGTATTAATGAAGTAAAACACTTATCTTGGTGTAAGATAGGGTTTGGAACCCTAAAATACTGTACAAGATAGCCTTGGTTCGGTTTAGGTTTTTACTCCAAAAGACTACACTCTAAAACTAAAAAATTCGGATTCTATATATAAGATTACACATGCGACGGCGTCACCTTATGTTTTGTGACGCCGTCGTGTCGCCGTCATTAGGGTTTCGTCTTGGCCACGTTAGACTTGCGACGGCGTCACCTTGTGCTTGTGAAGCCGTCCTCTTTAGCTTCTGACGCCGTCTGGATTGCATCTAGGCCGTCTGAGTTGCGACGGCCTACTCTTTTATAACTTGACGTCGTCACTTGAAAATAGGAGTTTTGGCTTCTGTCCCGTCACAAAATCCTCCGACGGCGTCGCAGTTAAGCAGTGACGCCGTCACCTTGTGTTTCCAGCAGCTTTGAGTGTCTCGATTCTAACTTTGGCCATTTTCTTCGTATATTCGCGCCTTTTCGTCCAAATAAGTGCCATTCCAGCATTTTGCCTTCAAGAGACCTAAAAAGTGAAAAGGAACGATATTAAGCAATAACGGATACAAAAGTGATCAAATAAGGGCTAAAACGACCCCTCAAAAAGGTACCTTTTAAAACCTTATCAAGTTCCTTGCAATATGTCCCTCACCACCACAGTTGTAACACTTGATCGGCTTTGCTTGTCCTTGATTTCCAATCCTTTCCCGATTCTGATTTACCACATATCCTCTACCAACTCCACCTCTTCCTTGTTGTGCCTTTCTTGAACTGGCTGCACCATAACCTTCCCATCTCTGACAGTGGCTTGATTGTGTGGATTGGAGGTTGTTCTGAGGTTGTTGTTGGTGTGTGGGAGAGAGTTCATGTTTTGACTAATCATGAGAGCCAGTTGATTAATGAAGTTTCCCACGTGTGCATCAGCATCAGCTTGTTTGAACATTGGATCGGGAATGAGTTTGTGATTACCATTACCCATGGGTATGACTTGTGAAGCTTTGGTTGTAATCCCAACATTGGTGTAAAATGCAGTTGAATCATTTGATGAACTTGTTTCTCCCTGTTTTGATTTGAACTGATTAAGAATCATTTTTTCAAACATGGCATGTCTCTCATTCTGAAGCAGGAAGGCATATAGTTGTTCATAGTTGGTGTTCTTCAAACCTTTGGTTAGCTTCACAGAGGTGACAAACTTGTGCCATTTGGGATTCATGTTGTTCACAAATTTTGAGTTCAACTGAATGTTTGGCATGGTCATTTTGATATTCCTCATATCATTAACAAGCTTGTGGAATCTCACGTAATACTCATAGAAACTCTCATCTGGTTTCATCTTGAAGTGCTCAAATTCATCATAGAGTTGTGATTCTCTGTCTTCCATAGTTAATTCAGAACCTGAGAGAAGCATTTTGACATTATCCCACACTGCCTTGGCTTCGGTGTTGTGATTGATCAGCTTGTAGATATCTTTTGGAAGACCTTGAAGTATGATGTTAGAAGCCCTGATATCAGCATCGAATCTCTTTTTCTCCTTATCATTGAGCTCATCATATGTCTTTGGTCTTTCTATTCCATAGATCATTGTTCCATCTGCAGCTGTATCAATTAAGTCTCTTGTAGTCTCAATCTGATAAGGTCCTTCATCAATCGATTTGAGAATGTTGACCCCATTTTCCTTTCCAAGACAGTACAATCTGATTCTTTGAGCCCAAGAGTCGTAGTCAGTTCTGTCAAGCATGGGTGGATGAGTATCTGAACCAACTGCTTGAACATCCTCGGCAACAGTGGAGATGATTGTAGGTACGTTGGTAGACATGTTTAAAGATTTCATGGGATTTTATAACTCAATGATGAAATAGATTCTTTCACGGGATTTTACTAAATCAAGCGAAAACCGTATTACAAACAAAAGTCAACCAAGTCGCTAAGAATCCTTGAACTAAGTCGCTAAGAACCAAGTTGCTAAGTATTAATAAGACAAGTCGCTAAGATCCAAATCGCTACGAATTTTGACAGCAAATCGCTAAGCACCAAGTCGCTAAAAAATCAAGTCGCTAAATAGCAACTCGCTAATGTCCAAATCGCTAAGACCAAGTCGCTAAGAAACTTGAAGAACAAGTCGCTATCAAAAATAAAGCAAGTCGCTACCTTACCAAGATCCACTAAGTGTACTGTTTGTCGGCTTGTCTAAAAAGACAAGTCGCTAGGACCAAGTCGCTACAAAAACTCACTACAACTCGCTACCTTTTACTGAAGCAAGTCGCTAGCATGAAAATTACTCCGAGAGCCAAGTCGCTACCAAGAAAAACTTTGAAAACACACTTTTCAATCCAAAACAAGCTCAACGACAGTGATTCAAGCTTACCAAATCAAAACCCAAGCACATACAATGATCCTAAACACAAAAGTACACCCAAAATTCAAACTTTAACACAAGAAATGAACCAAATGATGCAAAAACCACTAAACTTTTTCAAACTCAAAAACCATCTAAAAACCACTAGAAATCCAAGGATATGTAAGAGATGATCTAACCATGGCTCTTGATACCATTTGTAACATATTGGATTTCACAAACACATCATATCATTAACACAAGAGGCGTACAAGATGAGTTTTAGAGAGAGAAAGTTAGAGGTTTAGGGAACTTTAGTGAGAGAAAGAAAAATCTTATTATGAGCTCTAACTCTCTACCTTGGGAGGTAGAGAGTATTTATAGTCTTACAATAAAACGCCACCTGACGGGCTGTGGATCAGGCATACAGTGGGTAAATACCCGTCCGTCCTCCACGGTGTTACCTAACTAAATACTACTTAACATTAAATAACTACGACTACGAGCTTTCTAACGGATACATATACTTGAGGTGACCGACACTTTAATACCTGGATTTTCTGAATCCTAACATGTGTAAACTCCTGTGAGAGGTGAATCATTGAAATTTTAATGGTTTTGATGTCTCTTTACCAAAGCCATTAACTCTGAAGTAGCCAAATGTTTAGGTGTGTAAGACCATGGTACATTGATAACCATATGATTTTTAGCAAATCATCAGCTATCAACAGATTTGATTTGTCTTTACCAAAAGTTGTACCCTTTTGGACTAGTTAGTTCTTTCAACCATGGTGAACTAATTACCATATAAATGGTTTTTCCACAGCCTTTACCACAAGCCATTTTCTTGTGGGCTAGCCAACTCTTTACATTGCTGATATGGTGAGTTGATTACCATACAACTTATTAGCAAGTTGTCAACTATATAACGGATTTGAGATATCTTTACCAGAGCCGTTTGCTCATGGATTAGCCAGTTCTTTTGTAAACATGGTGAACTGATAACCTACTGTTATAACCATCTCAAAAACCATTGTTGCTGTTAACTTTTGTTTCAAAATATTCCTTACTTAACAAAAGTTTTTCTTTCAAAAAATATTTACTGGTTTATGCTGCAAGCAGTACGTTGGATAAAGTACTATTTGTCCAGAAGTACTTTGAATAAAGTACTGATTTTTCAAAAATTTATACAATTATAAATCATACCAGTATTTATTCTTCATCATCAGCCATTGTTGTCCATTTGATAAATAATTCGATGACCATAAGTGCTGTTTCATTCTCCTCTTCCACTTCCATTCCATGATCTAGCATTCTTCTCATAAGATCTGACATGAGTGGGTATCTTCTTTCTACTAACATATGGATCATTGTTCCATCTTCTAGCTCCAAAACATGCACTCCAGATTCATCAAAATATCTCCAGCAATTAATTTCCCATACTTCTTGATTATTCCATATAGCATCAGTACTTGTCTCCTCAGTTTCAAAGATAGTTGTGAGGTCTCCAAGTAATACTAAACCAATTCCTTCTGATGGAATATGTTCAAAATACTCTTGTACTAGTTGATACAGATGAAGCAGGTCTTCTCTATTTATCAAGTGCAGTATGTCCCACAATAAGTTAAACACTTTAAAGCTTTCATCTTCTCTATGGAACATAAGATAATCTCCATCTTCTGCTTTTACAACTTCGAATGTAACAATCTTTGACTTCTTTTCTGCAACATCTTTAGCCTTAGGAAGCTCAAAATCAACAACTCTTATGTAATTTCTTAGCTCATGAACTGTATCATATCTTAACTCAACCTCCTTTGATGGTTGTCCAACTTCAGTTGTTCTTTTTCTTTTTAAACTTCTTTTACTCAAATCCTCCTTGTGCTTGTCATCCTGGAAAGAAATAATACTTTCAAATTGCTTCTGATAAGCTTGTCTAACATTTTCATACAAGTCTTTCATCTCAATGTAATTCAGCTTCTATAATCTAGTATACCCTTGACCCTTTAGATATGCCATCATAGCATTTCTTTCTTTAGCCTTACTCATTGGTCTTCTAGGTAAAAATGGTTTTTCGGATATAACAGCTTCAGCATTCAATTCATCTTGTAATTTCTTAGCTGCTTCTTTATTCTTAGCTTCTTCAATAGCAGCTTCAGCATCCAATTCAGCTTGTACCATTTTAGCAGCTTCTTCATTCTTAGCCACTTCAATTGCTCTAATTTCTGCCAAAGTCAGCTTTTTCTTCTTCCTTGTTTCCACCAGCTTACCTTTGCCTTTATCTTTTGGATCTATAACTGGTTGAGAAACTTGTGGTTGTTCTTCATTAACTCCTGGAATGCTAACACCTCTTGGTTTTGATAAGTTGTGCAATATCTCAGCTATAGTTTCATCATCACTTGCAGTGTGCACTACTTTTGGTGTATCAGCTTCCTCTTCTTGTATAATGGTGGAAGGACCAGCTTCTTCTTCATGTATAACAGTTGAAGGACCAGCCTCTTCTTCAAAATCTAACACCCTTGGTGTAATTAGCTCTTGCCTATAAGTTCCTTGAATACCAGTACTTTGAACTTCAGTTCTTTCAGACTCAGTACTTAGAATATTAACATGTACTTCAGTACTTTGAGGTTCATCTTCTTTTTCTTCATAAAATTCAGCATCTTCTTTCAAATTCTCTTGCTCTAAATTCCTCCCCAATTGGACAGAAAAATGCTGAGGAGCCCTTTTGCATGTAGAAGCCTTCTTAAAATGCTTTCTTTTCTTCTTTTCAGCTTTGACCCATAATCGGTGATGTTTTACTAAAGGTCAGAAAGACTTCTTAAGTCTTCTAAACTTGATCTTCAACTGTGCTATCTGTGCAGCTTGAGCCTCAGTTGTTTTCTTCAATCTGACTAGCTCCCTTGTCAGAATATAATTATCCAGTACTAATCCTTCAGGGGGTATAGTAGTTGCATCTCCTCCAGAGGATGATGAGGGAATAGGGATATCTTGTTCTGACTCAATAGGTGGAGTATCATGGTGAGATGATGTAGGTGAAACTGCAGTACCTTCATTGACATCAGTACCTTGAGAAGCAGTACCTTGAGTTGAAGCAGTACCTTCTCTTTCATCACTAGCTGCAGCCTCATCTCTAATAGCTTGAACAATCTCCATCATTGAAGTAGTCAATGGAGTGTTCCTACCAGTAAACAAATCACTCTTCCTAGCCATGAAGGTGAAAATCTTGGCTGGTTGTACCACAATAGGTAATAGACTTGAAGGCTTTGGTACATCTGCAAGTTGTTTATTTAAGAACACTTGAATAAATCTAGGATACATCAACCAGCGTGATCCATGAGAGATGTGAGAGAGCATTCCATCTAAAATGAGCCTTGAAAAATTGAAAATTCGATTTGTAGCCAATCCCACTAAAGCAGAAGCTATATTGGAACCAAATTGCTCCCATGAAGTACTTTTAGCACTAATGCAATGAAGCAATACATGAACCAAGTACTTCCAGTGTGGACTAAATAAGGGTTTCTTGAAAGTTTGTTCAGTTAAGGACCCTTCATACCCAATGTCTCTGAATGTATCCCAAATCAATTGTTTATCAAAATGAACAGCTCCTTCTTCATCATCAAACAATAAATCTTTACGAATTGAAGCTTCAGAAACCTTCACTATCCTTCCTACAACTTTAGCCTGAATATATGGATCATCATTCTCCATATGAGTCCTAGCAGTTGCCTAAAATTGTTGAATCCAGGGCTCAATGATATCTGGTTCAACCAAAAGTGCATAACTAATTGGAGACCCCGTGAGAAAATCAATAATGTCATGGAATGCGACATTACCTTCAGTCTTATCTAAATTCGCCACCATGTTGTGTTTAGAAACGGTGTTACGGTTCGCCATTGATTATTGTAAAAGTGATTGATTCGATGAGTAAGTAATTGTGATAGAGAGAGAAATATGGAAAAGATTGATATGAATAAAGGTGAGAGGGAAAATCGGAAAGTAGTTATTTATAGGTAGGATTTAAAAAATCACAGCCCATAATAACAAAGTTACCGTTAGTTGAATTTACCCCTCTTTTTGACCGTTGGAACAGTACGTTGATAAGACAAGCAGTTCTTTCCACGTGTGCAGTACTTTCCAGAGCAGTACTTTCAGTACAGTACTTTCATATAACAAAATAGCAGTACTTTTCCATCTTTTGTTCTATAATGACAAAAACTCCAAATAGGCATGGTATTTCCTCCCCTTAAGCAAAGCATAGGACTGTCTAACACATTAATCAGTCCTCCCCTTAAACGTAGCTAAGTAATTAATCATTCCAATGCTCACCACCAAGTGATTGAATCTTGAAACATCAAAGCCTTTGGTGAGTAAATCAGCTACATTATCATCCGTGTGAACCTTGACAACATTAATGAGCCTATGCTCATAACAATCTCTGATGAAATGATGCCAAATCTGAATGTGCTTAGTCTTGGAGTGATAAACTGGATTCTTCACAATGCAAATTGTACTCTCATTATCAATGTTGATAGGAGTATTTTTGAAGTTGAACCCATAATCCAAGAGTTGATTCTGCATCCACAAAACTTGTCCACAACAGCTTGCAGCAACCATATATTCTGCTTTAGTAGAGGATGTTGCTGCAATAGTTTGCTTCTTGCATTGCCATGAAACTAATCTTCTTCCAAGATATTGGCATCCTCTAGTGGTTGATCTTCTATCATAGTTGTCACCTGCATAATCACTATCTGAAATAGCTTCCAAGAGAAAAGGTGAATCCTTTGGATACCACAACCCCAACTTGGGTTGTTGTTTCAAATAACTAAAAATTTGTTTCACTGCATTCATATGGGAGACCTTAGGTGAGACTTGATATCTTGCACATAAACAAACAGCAAACATGATATCAGGCCTAGATGCAGTTAAGTACATAAGACAGCCAATCATAGATCTGTACAACTTGACTTCAACAGGTTGACCATCTTCATCCTTGCTTAATGAGTTAATTGACTATATAGGTGTAGTGACTGGCTTCATAGCATCAAAATTGAACTTCTTAAGTATGTCAGAGACATACTTATCTTGACTTATGAAAATTCCTTCCTTTGACTGTTTAACTTGAAGCCCCAAAAAGAATGTTAATTCACCCATAGAACTCATTTGAAACTCATGTTGCATCAGCTGCTCAAACTCCTTCACCATGGACTGTTTGGTAGCTCCAAAGATGATATCATCGACATAAACTTGAACCAGCATAATATCCTTCTTATCTCTCTTGATAAACAAAGTCTTGTCTATTGCTCCCCTCCTATAACCATGTTGCAATAAGAAAGTAGAGAGCCTTTCATACCAAGCTCTAGGTGTTTGATGAAGTCCATAAAGAGCTTTAACAACTTTGTAAACTTTGTTTGGATGTGCAGGATCTTCAAAACCAGGAGGCTGTTTGACATATACCTCTTCTGTAATAGTGCCATAAAGAAAGGCACTCTTGACATCCATTTGATAAACCTGAAATCCCATATATGATGCAAAAGCAAGAAAGATTCGAATGGCTTCAATCCTTGCCACAGAAGCAAATACCTCATCATAATCTACTCCTTCTTCTTGTCTATATCCTTGTGCAACTAACCTTGCCTTGTTCTTGATGACATTCCCTCTTTCATCTCTCTTTACTCTGAACACCCATCTGGTACCAATGACCTTGTTTCCATCTGGTAGATGACATAGTACCCGAACTTCTTGAAGTTTGAATTAAAGAAGTTCTTCTTGCATAGCTTCAACCCAACTTTCTTTAGTTAATGCCTGAGCTATATTCTTGGGTTCTTCTTGAGAGATAAAGCAAGGGAATAAGCATGTTTGATGATCCTTATGATTTAGCCTGTTTTGTTTATAAACAAAGCTAAGTAACTTCTGGTGTAGAGTTCCTTGATCTAGTTACTTTCTTTGAGTTGTAACGCCTTCTAGATTGATAGTAATTAGATCTCCTAGGGTTTCTATTCCAAAAATTGTTTGGTGAAAACTGAGCAGTACTTTGAGAAGGTACTGGTTTTGGCCTAACAGTACCTTGAAAAGAGTTTGAAGGTACTGGGGGCTTTGAAAAAGGTCTTCTCTGGTGAGGGTACCTATAGTCTTGTGAGAAGTTTCTATGGTTAACCGTATGTGAATGATTCCAGACTGGTTTATTCTCCCTAGGTTTTTGGTTTGCAGATCTGGTCTTTGGGAACTTGCTTAAGTAGTCTGAGTGAAAGTCACAGTCCTTGATCAGATGATCAGAACTATAACAAACAAAACACAATTTTTGACCCATACTCCTAAAATTTCTTCCTTTAGATCTATGATTAAAAGTATCATGTCTTTTTGGTGAATGATGAAAACTGTTTTGACCAAAATTATCCCAAAAAGGTTTAGCAGTATTTTGAAAAGGTTTTCTTAAAGGTACTGCTAAACATGTGGCAGTACTTTGAGTTGAAGGTACTGCTTGACTTTTAACATCATTATCCTTAGGTTTTTCAACAGTTTCTTTTGGGGTTTCAGACCTAGATTCACCAGTAAGCTTTTTCCTAAACTCTAGGTTGTCTACACCAAAACGAGAAACATCTGGTCTAAGAGGTTGAAAACTACCAGTGGGATGAGGGACAGCATGATAACCTTTGTCTTTCTTATATTCAGGAGGTGTTTCGTTAAGTGATTCCTCATTACTAGATGTGTCTACATAGTTAATGAGTTCATCATCACTAGTTGTTATATCCTCAAAATCAAGGTCATCCTGATTACTAGTTGGGTTTTGTTCTATGCTACTGAAATCCATACCAAAACCTAGTCCAGTTCTAATGTAAGTTCTTCTCTGTTTTTCAACATAACTAACATGAGAAAGACCAGATTGTCCCCAAGCAGCAAACTTTTCTAGCAATTCATCCCTCTCCTTAGTCAGCTTTTCAATCTCAGAAATCTTACATCCTAATTTCCATTCACTTAATTTTAACTGATAATCCTGTTGTTCATACTTTTCTGCCCAAGCCATTTCATTATTTTCATGTGTTATTATTTTGGCTTCCATAGACTCTAAAGTGATTTGGTAACCAGCTACTTCAGACCTAGCCGTTCTACACTTATCTCTTTCAGTCACATAATCATTAAGCACTTTTTGATAAAAGTCATGACACTTAGAACATACCTCAATGATAGGGGGTGAACTTGGTGAAGTGGCTACCATAGCAAGCAGAACAGGTTCATCTTCACTCTCCATGCTCCAATCAAAGCTTCCTAGACCATCTCTGGACTCCAACGCAGCAAATCCAGGTTCCTCATCAAACTTTGTGCTCCAATCAAACTCCTCCATTGCCACCATACAGTAGGTTACTGGTTCATCACCAAACTCAGCACTCTAGTCAACCTCTGATAGATTCTCTTGAGCAACCAAAGCTTTTGTTTCAGTAATAGGAATTTCCTTTTGTTCAAGCTTTGGTTTCTCAGTCATCCTGTTTGCCTGATATTTAGCAAACCTGCATTCCCTTGCAAAGTGTCCAGTCTTCTGACAGTTAAAGCATTCAATCTTGGACTTGTCAAAAGTGATACCCTATTTGGGTTTGAAGTCTATGCCTCTTCCTGTTTTATTCATGAACTTCTTAATCCGAGCAGTGATCATAGCAACTTGCCACCTGATATCAATTTCTTCAAGAGCATCCTCTTCAATCTGTGACAAATCTTCTTCATAAGTAACAGGTAAGGTAGCTTGCTGTGCAAAGAATGAGCATACGACTTCATCAGAATGGATGGTGCTTGATGGTGATCATGTAGGGTTGGTCATTTAAGACAGCTAACCCACCTTGTTAGTGAACTACTTTATTTTTTTATTTGTGATAAAGAAGTGGGATAAGTAAATGTCTAGATATCCTAGGTGTGATAAGCTTAGAGCCGATGCAAATTCTAACAACTGGCCTGATATGTTAGTGTTCTATTGCTACCAAGCATCTGGCGAAGATATTGGTATGGCACAACAAATGAATGTGTTTGCGGGAAGATTGCTTCAAATCACTGAAGAAAGGCTTAGCTTCATTCAAGAATTGGAGAGTGTTGGAAACACGCATGCTCAAAAAACAGCAGAATATTTGAGGGGGGGGTCCAAGGTAAAGATGATCAAAAGATCATGCAGATGCGTATCCTTGCACGGGAACTGGAGCTGAATGCTCGGAACCATGACCTCTTTATCCAGAAACTCAGGGACTTGATGGATCTCTAAGTGTGTGTCTGCTAAGTGTGTTCTCTGTTGTTGGTTGTTTTTCAGTTGTGTGTGTCAGTGATCTTATTATAAGTGTTGTTGTAGTGCTTGTATGTGACCCATGAAAATCGATTTTAAGATATTGCATTGAATAAAATGGGTTGTTAAATTTGTAGGCCTAACCTTTTTTGTTTGTTCGCATCTTCATTCTCATATTGAAATAATTCTCTTCTCACACAGTTTGAGTTGTTTGGTTTTTGTTTTTGGTCTTCGCATCTTCATTCTCATCTTGAACTAGTTGCAGCAGTGGTTTCTTCTGAACTAGCATTGGATATGGAACCACTGCTAGAGCAAAAGAAACCACGTCTAGAAGGATGAAACCACGGCTAGAAGCATTCTTGAAACCACTGCTAGTTCAGAAGGATGAAACCACGGCTATAAGGATGAAACCACGGCTAGAAGGATGAAACCACGGCGACAAGCATTCTTGAAACCACGGCTAGAAGCATTGTTGAAACAACGGCTAATGTATCAAAGCACTGATGAATATGTCATTTAAAAATAAGTTAACAAGAAAATTAATAAGTCGTAATAAATAGGCCACCATGAAAAGGGCACTTATCTTGCAAAATGATAATCATTCCTTTGACTAAATTCTTTAACTTTGCAGCAGTGGTTTCTTCTGAAATGGTAGTGGATACAGCAACATTGGCAGTGGTTGTTGTCTGATGAATATGTCATTATTTAAAGATAAGTTAACAAGAACATTAATAAGTCGTAATAAAAGGCCACCATGAAAAGGGCACTTATCTGGCAAAATGAGAAGCATTCCTTCTACTAAATTCTTTATATACGTACGGTACAAACAAAGCGCAACCATGCGAACACTTTTAATGACAACGATATTTACAAAATAAATACATCCCATATAAGGGATCACATTAATTAAAGTAGTTGATACATCAGTTTATCTACTTGTCTAATACAAACTTCATACCGTAATACAAACTTGCTCCCTTGATAAAAAAAATGTTAGAATTACAACCAAATATGACTATAACGTGACTACCAAATACATACTCTGTGTTTGAAAAAAAAAATAGCCATATGCTCACGATATGCAAGGGCAGCCTGTACAGGATTATCGACGGCCAATGCCTTCCCATGTGTCAATCGGTATAAGAATATGCATACCCAGATACCACAATCACCAAACAGCCCCCCTGATCTGGAACGTTGTGCGCATTCTTGAAGGTAATTGAATATGTTGTCGGATTTATACCTTTCTTCTGGAAGACATTGGCTTCCTCTAGAACGATTGGTAGTCCAGCCTGTATATACATCGAAACATGTTTGGTTATTTTACATACCAACTTAACTGATCACATATCAACTTAATTGTTTACATATGACACACTGAAAACCTAAACTACAGCAAACACTGATAACATAAACTACACCACACTCCAATGAAACCAGACATCCTAATGAGCAGCCGTATCTGGATGAGTCTGCAAAATAAGTGATTCACAGAATGGGTTGAACAAAAAGGAGCCACCATCTCCCTCGATACCCAGGTTCTGGAAGTTCCCGGTAGCAAGCTTGTAGACTACAATGGTTGCATTAAATCCGTCATGGTTTTCAAGTTCAAGGACAGGGTCGTTGTTAACATCAAAACCAATTAATTTGAGTGCTATTGGAGTGGTAATGCTAAGTAGCTGTGTAGAAGATGTTATCGTTCCACCAACAATAGTTAAAACCCAGATACAGAAAACAGAACTGACCTCCCCATGAATGTTTCCAGAAACCACCAGTTTGTCTCTTAGGTTAGACACATAGAATGGTAAAGGAAGTTTTCCTATTAACCGGTCAGGAATGTCTAGGACATGGAAACGGTGGGTGACCAAGTCAAAAGAAACAATCATGTAGCTCTTAAAGGTGCTACCATCATTAGCATAGAACCGTTCATACCCACACCAATAGATATGACCCCCAACATTTGCTTGACTTGCTTTTTTGATTATGATTGTGTTAGGAAGCAAGCATTGATGATCTAACACCCTCCATTGTTTTGAGGATAAGGTGAAAATTAAAACAGTCCATGGCTGTTGAGGATTGAAGGGGTATGAAATTTTAAGGAATGTCAGATCAAAGTTCTCGGGACAAATCCCAAAAGCCAAAAAGCGTTTTTCATACTCCTGTGATGTGTTCACATACGGGACAAATGTGCCTACTGATCGTTTGATGGATGGGTTCCAAACAAACTCCATGGTATGTTTCACAATTGGTCCATACGTAAAACCCCATACTCCATGGGACCAACCAAGTGGGTTGAGGTCAGAAAAACTTATGTTTGAGGAAAGAGGGTTCAAGTTAAAATTTTGATCTACCAAACCCACGTAACCTTTAAACCTATGCTTTACAGCAAACGGTATGAAACTGGTGGAGTCATCCGAACACCAAAACGAACAGTGAAATGCATGTTGTCTATGCAAGACTTCCAAGCCTTGCACACACTTCGGCATTGAGCTACCTCCTTCACTGAAAGCCTATTAACTATATCCATTTTAACTTCAATTGGAATGTTGTCAGACATTTTGAAATTTTTAAGGGTAACTTTGATGTTTATTGGGCAACTTGGAAATTTTATTGGGCAACTTTCCAGATTTTTTTGGGAAACTTAGAAACTGAAAGTGTGTGTTTAGAGTAGTATGGACAGGAAGAGTATAAATAATTAGAGCATTCATATCTAGAAACCAACCCATAAGATATGAAGTTAAGACAACTTGTACTTGTATTAAATGCTCTAATACTTAACTTAGAGCTTAAAGAGTTGACTTGTGTTTAAAATGACCAAAAGATTAATGAACAAGTACAAGGGAATGTTCATATACACTTGAAATTGTATGTTTCATAATTTATTTTATTTGGGCAACTATGACACTGATGGGCAACTTAGGCAATAACTAGTTTGTTTCTAACTACTAGTTATAAAAATTTTGTTCTATTAACTAGTTTGTTAATTTTGTTCTATTGCCAAACATGTATCAATTAAGAACTTAAAGCAATGGTACCTGTAAACATGCCCGCATCTCCAAATACCAAGGACGCCACTCAGGATCATGCTTATCGCCACTGTCATAAAATGTTACAACCCCTGTCCTGATATGAAATCGAGCCAAAAACCAATGTTTTTCCTTTTCATTGATAGGCATATAAACCTGCAGTATATGTATAAAGGTCGGGTTAACAAAACACATATCAATATATGTGTAAAGGAATGAACACAAGTATTACCTGTTCAACATCAGCCCATGGGATTTTGTACTTTCCCCGTTAACATACCAAATGGGTATGGAGTCTTGTAAGAGCAGCTGAACAAAGTATGCAGTAACCATAGCCCAATCAGCGTCATCGGGTCTGAAATGCAACATGTATTCCACCTACAACTCTATGTGCTGTAAATACCAAACCAAAACAAATTTCATTCGGGTATTAAAGCCACAATAAAAAAATGCAAAACAAGCAAGGTGAAAGATATGCATCACTGTTACCTCGTCCATAATCCAACCTTTCTTAGGAGGGTCTAAACACACTAAGGATTCCCAAAACCTCCGATCAACACGAACTTCTTTGGACCAAGGAAACATACATCGAAGGGGCCCCTGCTTTCCAAGAAATTCGTCGTACTCATCAGTAAGAACTACTGTGTGGATAGCCTTGTTCATTCGATAAAGAACCTACAGACACAGTGTTGCTATCTTACCAATTAATTTTCTAACACGTATATTCAAAACAGTTAAAACAAAGAATGTAAAAGTTGTTTTTCATACCTCAACCCAAGGTTTAACATTTTTCAACTCTGCGGTCATATCTGGATCCCGACATCCATAGGGAGGTGTTCGATTTTTTTGAGATTCCACAAATCTTTTTGACCAGTAATACGACGACTCCGCACCATCTTTTTTACTCCTCTTGTCAGGTGTTATGTCTGCCTTGGCTTTTTCCAGTGATCTGAATTATAGAAAGCTAAAGACCTTTTTTTCTTATCCTTCTCAATCTTCAACAACTTTGCCTTTTCCAACCTGCGATTCTTCTCCTCTATCAACGCCTTTAGAAATTCATTTTCCTTCATTTTTTGTTCTTCCATCCTCCACCTTTCTTCCTCTTCTTTCCTCAACCTTAATTCCTCTTCCAAAAGATACTCCTGAGTAAGAGGTGATGTTTTTAAAAACATTGTATACTATATTATGGCATAAGTGTAGTTTAGAAAGCACATTACCATAACAACATCATCCTCATCATCGACATCTATCGGTTCTGAACGACTGCTAGAAATAAGAGAGTCAACCAATTCGTAGAATTCACGATTTAGTTGGTCTCGAAATTCATAGCTCATATGGGAAAAGGATGCAGTAAAGTCCAACTTTTCCTGTGAACGAAATAAAGTTCATTGTAAAACCAACTGTTTGTTTAAGAAATAAAGGTACTATACCGATGAATGTATTACCCGAAATCCGCAAGTTCTTTCACATGCAAGGACCTACGAAGTAATAAAAGATATTATCCTAAACAATAATTTGAATATAAATAAACTTATAGTTATTATTTTACTTTGACTCGTAAATAACCTGAATAATAGCCTCGAGTTTGAAAACCCGAGAATTCAACTCTTGAATGACACAATCCTTGAGGCTGATTTCTGTTAGAAGACTACTGGTCTGAACCCTATGCACAATCGGTAAATACTTTTTTTTCTGTCCTGCCGCGTTTCCGTGCAGCAGCCAACTTCTGTAGATACACATCATAATCATGCGGTAATTTTGTTGGAAGAGACCTTGGTATGTAGTGCATGTAAAATTCCCTAAACTGCATATACCAGTCCGACTGGTGCTCGGCTAATGTTGGTTTCAGATCATAAATTATCTTCGAGTCCTAAATGACATCATCAACGGCAAGGAAATCAAAAAAGAACATTAATACAGTATCAAATTAAATAATTAATAAGCATGCATTGAAACTTTTGAATACGTTTTACCTTGCCAAATAGTATTCCATAATCCGATCTTGTAAACATTACTTTCCTTGACCACGCTACTGCCCTTGGTATGACATCTGGGACTTTATTCCACCAATGACTGCTTCTTTCAAACGACTCAAGAATCCATATCTATAATAATAAAGATGCGTTAATCTCATACCAAAGCTTCAATAATAATAACTTAGGAAAATATAATATAACAAGGAATAACCTTGAAAGGCCAAACAAATCCAGCAATTGTGTATGTTGGAACATACTTCCGATCTCTTTCCAGACCTTTTAGGTGTTCCCACTTGTGGTTTGATACAACATCGAGTATCTGGTCGTACAATTGCCTCCAAATGTGCTCCTCCCTCCATGGAAAGGAGTTCCATGCGTCAAGGTCTTCAACCAAACGCATGAGTGTATCATCCACCTCTTCAACAAATAACCGACCCATAAAAATGACCTCTAACGATAACACCAGACACACACGGACTACGTCTTCATCAGTTAATTTCACGAACAACTCTTCATCCTCAATAACACCAATAAGATCTAAGTTGGAAAGGTTTACCCCAATTTTTTTTGGAAATACCCTCGACTTAAATGTTAAATCCCCTAAACTATATAAATCAAAACTAACATTCCCAAAACGAAAGCCTGTTATAAGAGAAAACTGGGGTCGACCAAAATGTAGACTACGACCATCGAGGTTATATATAAGGGGCATGTCATAGTGACGATTATCCACAAAACCCTGTTTTTGTAATACATAATCTAACATATGTGCTTCATGGTCAAAAAAGAACATATCCACAGCCATCCTCCAAAACATGTAGTCCTAAACAATTTCCTTCGATTATAATTCAGCTTTTCTTTAATTAATGAAAATTATTTCAATTTGCTCCTAACGATGACATTGGCTTCGTATTCCTTAGAAGAAAAAAAAATCAAATTAATAACAATTAATTAGTATCTTACCACAACTACAATCAATAAAACATACATAGTGTGAGTAACTGTATGTTAGAAGAGATACAAAACCTTTCAAAACATATCACTGATTTCCTAGTACGCCAATCATATTTATCAAAATGAAGCATTTTATCATACTCACAGCAAATAAACAATTACCTAATTTTAGAAAACTTTATAAACATAATAATGAGGCTCGGATCTGTATAAATCAATAGTTTACAAAACATCAGGATATAACCGCCATGGTTGCAATAGTATAAACTATAGAATTGCCACGCCAAGACACGGAGTATCGCATCATTTGCATGATTTAATAAGATACTTGTCATCACAGCCTCATACACACTGACACTTTATATACAGATGCTCCCTGATAATTGATGATTTAATCAAAAAGGAAACATAGTTAACGCTTCTGAGGTCCCACTACTGTTCCTTTTTGTCGTTTCAACTCCCTTTGAGCAAAGGCCTGCACCAAGCGATTTGCTAGATTGTTGAAAAAACAAAAGGAACTGTATGGGATCTCAGAAAGGTTAATTAAGTTTTTTAACATCATAATTATAGTTTTGCTAGATTGTTAAAAAAAAAGTTAAGGAACAATATGATATAGTTGCAGATTCAAACGGAAGTTGAACATACCAAGTGGCCGCGTTACTTTGTAGATGTGTATGGAATTTCAACTTAGGGAACCATTCTGAATCCCCTACAGTACCTTTTGTCATTTCAACTCCCTTTGAGCAAAGGCATGCACCAGGCTGATTGCTATTTTTATAGACATTAGATCGGAGAGTGTCGTTATTTTAAATATATAAAGTGTATAAATGTATTAAAGTTATACAATTATTTATACACTTTTTAAAGTTTTTTATACATTAAATACATTGTGTACTTTATACCTCATGAGTTGCCCAAAAGTACATAAGTGTGGGACCAAGTTGCCCAAGATATATGTACTTTTTAATAATAAAAAAAGACCATACTTTTGTACTAAAAGACAAAAAATGTCAATTGCCCAATACTGAAAGTCAAAGTTGCCCAACTAGAGATCTATTACACTTGTACTATGTAAGTACAAGGTGACCTCACAAAATGGGACACATGTCACCTATATGGGAGAGTTGCTCAAATATTGAATTGGAAAAGTTGCTCATAAGGCATTAAAAGAAGTGAAAAAAAAAATTGAATGATTTAGGGTAAATTTTTTGGGCAAGAGGTAAATAGGAAATTTGCCCATAAATAAAGTATACTTAAATCCAAAGACTTTTTGTAAGTTTTCTAGAAATTGTGAGGAGATCTTTGGGGTAAGCCCCTTCCTCAAGAAAACTTTCCTTTATTGCTACTTTTACTAGTGTATAAATATTACACTTTCACTCCCTCGTCTTCGTCCATTTCTAAAATTGTACCCCTGAATCACACGCTCTCTACACGTGTTCGGTAGTATCCTTTGGTCCCACTACTTCCTTTTTAAAATGTTACATCCCGATCCAATAATTTGGTTAAGCTTCTTGGTAATATTCTTTTAAAAATATATATATACTACTTTAAAACCGACAAATCTTTATCTAAAATTCTAAATTGAAGAAATGATACAAGTCTGAGAAAAAATATGATAAAAGACCATAATAATTGGAATCTAAATCTCGTACAATCATTAACAATTTTATTAAGGCTTGAAGATTGAAATGTTAACATACTATATCTATACAAGTAAAATATTATTCATACTAAACGAATATTCGCACAAAACGACATAATATAGCGACAAATAATTATACTTTCAAAATCGTGATTCTGGTTTGACCCTTAATACAAAATTTATGAGTTCAATTTTCAGTAACTGCAATAAAAAAAGTCTATAGGTTAGAAATAAAAAATGATATAAAAGTCTAATGATTAAACAATATTTAAAATATTAATTTTGGTGGTAGATGTTATTAGTTTTAATCAATGGTATAACAGTTCACTAACGTTATTCAATATTAAGTCATTTTAAGTTTCAAGGGTAATTCACGTATTATAGCACACATAACATTTGTATTTTCAAGTCTCTTTTCACAAATTGTCACGCGTATAATCGCTTTTGGTTGGGTTATGATTCACGCATCACAAGGCGGGTATAAAACGGAGCAGGAAGTACTGGACTGGGACACGTGCAGTGCACGTGGGTAAGTTTGTTGTGCTGAGTTTTTGGGCTCATGTTGTCGAAGACTTAAGCTTATGATTTATAGTCTTTTCCTTTTGTTATTATTTGCACTTAAATGTGGAAATTTGTGTAAACCATATATCTTAACTTTTTTTAGCATCTTGAATTCCATTTTCATCTGTTTAGGTAAAGAGGTTTCTACTCTTTCATACGAAGGTCTTGTGATTTGTATTGTTATCCTTTAAGCATGTTACAAAATGTAACTCGTGTTTTATTTACACCACACTTGAAACAATTTCACCAATCAAACAAAGGCATTTTATGTAGGAGTTTAATTAAGTTACATTAGAGTTGTTCAAGTTTCAAAGAATAAAAATCACAATCCATACTAATTAACAATATGAGTTAATCTAATTCACGGTATTTCGATTTTAGTTATTGCATCGAGTTTCCGAACTAGTGTATACATCATAACAAAACATGGTGCATAAAAGCACACTCGTTGAGTTAATTAAGTTTAATATGTATGATTAAAAGAATCAAATTTATACTTAATTGGGTTAACCTCATATTAAAGACATGATACTCAAACGCCGAGTGGTCTTATTAACCCGATTATTTGTGAACAATTTGAAACCCAAGTACGTTGATTTTATATTTGGTCGATTCACGTTTTTTTCTCTAGAAAAAAAGTCGAATAATTTGAACCTATGTAAATATGACACTTAAACATGTAAATGATGATTATTTTTTCGTGTTAGTTGTGAAATGCGAGTCTTTAACTAAAATATATTTGACTGAACAAGGATATCCTCGTAACTGTTATGAACATTATATCTTGCATCCCACAAGATGTTTACACTTTCCCTAATAAGCTTTGGAATTGAACTTTTAGTAAGATTTTGAACTTACTATAAGTCTTTTCTGATCGGTTAAAATACGAAGTTGACACTGGTTGTTAGATAAAAATAAATAGAAAAGATTACATGTCTCGTCTTTGTGGTTTAATAAAAAATCCCACTCATCTTCCTTGTTTGATTTTAATTACATAAAAAATCTTTAATTTTTAAACTATATGCGTTGATAGTCTTTATTTTAAAAAATAAGGATTATTGATGCAACTATTAGAGATTATTTAGAGAAAAATTTTTAAATGGACACTTTCTCTACTAATTTACACATATAAACCACGCCTATAGAATTTTCTAAAATGAACTTTTCAATATGAGACGTTAGATTGTTACTGTAATGCGTTTTAAACCGAACACGTGCACACTAATTCTCTGGGCGTGGTCGAGGCGAGGAGTTTGGGCGAGGGAATGACCTAGGCGTGCCCTGGGCGTGGTATGAAACAATGGGCATGTACCTGGGCGTGGCATGGTGGGCGTGTACCTGGGCGTGCCTGGGCGTGGGATGCAATGAACCTGGGCGTGTTGCTAGGCGTGGGTTGCATGAACCCTGGGCGTGCCTGGCTTGGAGATGTACTTGGGCGTGGATGTCCTAGGCGTGGAATGGGGCGTGAGTAATGGCTGGGCAAGACTAGACGATGCTGAGGCGAGTGCTATGCATTTTAGTTAGTCCTGGGCGAGCTAGAAAAGTGTCTGGGCGAGGGATTTAGGATTAGGTGAGTAGGGAACATGTATCTATTCAATGCCATCACCTTTTTAATTCTCCATTTCATTGTTCCCTAAATCTTGACCGTTCATTTGGCATCTATTAGATCAAAATGGTTTTGTAAAACTTTTGTTACACTAATATATGCATTAGCAATGTAATGTTTTTCACTGTATAGTTCACATGATCAATAGGGAGTGTCAGTGAAAATGTACTTTTGGTTCATTTTAGTAAAATCAATAAATGTAGTCTCTTTTTGTAAAATGAGTGTGAATATGGTCCATATTAGTAATTGACTTGATTATTTATGTAATTAAAATTAAATAAGGAAACATGTAATTTTTTAAAATTAATATCAGAAAAATACTCCAATAAAAAAAGGTTAAAAACAAAAGTAAAGTAAAATAAAATAAAATATAAAAAACTGAAAAAGAAAAGAAGGAGAAATTTCATCACAAGTACGTGTACATTACACACTTTTTTTTTTAAATAAAATAAAAGAATAAATGACCCGTATCTATTTATACCACCTAAAACCCTTTTATTTTCCTTTTAATTTAAATAAATAAATAAAATCAATTCATGACGATCATCGATTCATCATCATCAATTGATTTAAAACAATAATAATTATCAAATCATAATTATAGAAAGAAGAATTCGAATTTGATTCTTCATTCTATATATATATTTTTTCTTTTCCTTTTTTTAATTTTATAAAATTATTATATATAAAGATTTGAGATTTGTAGAAAATAAATAAAAATAATGTCAGATAAAGGTCAAGATCGAGTCTCACCTTCTTCAATTCCATCTTTGCCTTTACAAATTGGTAATTTTTTTTTTTATTTTTTTTTTTTAAATTTAATTGTTGATTTGATATGGGTATTTGATTTAGTGAATAGGGTTTTTGTTTTTTTAGATTTTTTAATGATTTGATGTTTTGATTGGAATTTGGGTTTGTGATCTTGTGATTTTGTTGTAGATTTGTAGACAATGTTGCGGTTTCGTAATTCGAATGATTGGAAGTAGTTATATGTTATGTTATGTTATGTTTTGTTATGTTATGTTATATGTTTAATTCGCTAGGTTCGGATCATGGTTTTGTTTCTGCGTTTATCGGAATGTAGAGGGTGCCCGGAAACTAATTAGATTAAGTGCGATTAGTGATCACTCTACTAGAATTTGTTGATTTGTGACGGTATTAAATTTAGGCTTTTAGCTAATGTAATTGTTTTTACTACGTCACTACGTCAGAATGACGACTGCTTGTGCGCTTTGTTAATAAGATGACTCACTAATTAAGTTAGATGAGTGAGATTATCACTTTCGATTAATTTGATTGGTTCTTTAACACATGTCAACGTGATGTCATGGTTGAATGGTTGTAACTAGTTTTTCGCCTTGTATGTTTCCCATAATCTCTTTAGTGGACTACTTGTGTGTTTTCTTAATCATTGTAGTCGCTAACTTGACTATAATGACGCTTTTAGCAGGTGACGCGCTTGTGCCTGACAACTTCATGGATAAGGTAAGCGTTGGCTCTTTGATTCTGTTGGTTAATTTCTCTTTTCGTATATGTTTTGAATTGCCTAGGTAATGTGTTTCGTTGCTATTTTATAATTTATTTGTTTTTTATCAGCCGCTTTCTCCCAAGAGCGAAAGGATTGTTTCTCCGAATCCTTCTCCGGATGCAGCAATCTCAGGCTCCATGAGAAGCAATTCCAACCTGCCGGAAGCATTGAATACTAGCGGAGTTCAGACCCAGGCAAACCCATCGAATATTTTTACTCCTCCAGAGCAGACCTACTTCTATGGAGGTTAGTTGCTTCAGTTATCAGGGTTTTTATTAATGCTTAAAGCCTTTAGCTATGTGACCTTTTAGCCTTCTGTTATTGTTGTATCAATCCGTCAAAACTGCCGAAAGTGTTTTTCTCATGCGTAAAACTTCCTAAATCATTCAATTCAACAGATCAGATCTTACTGAATTAGTTTAATGGTTCTAGGCGTATTTGTCACTGATGTTATTTATACAAGTATTGGACAAACTCACAAAAGGTGCAGGAAAACCTATCCTGACCTGTTTTGACAGCTAGAAATTTACGCGTTTGAATATATACATGGATGACCATTGAGAAAATTTATCTTCAACAAGTCCTTTGCTAGATTTATTTCATGTGTTTAGTTGTTTGCTAAAATCGTTTTCATGACAAGTATCTTTTTCTTCTTTATGGATATTTTTGTTGAGCGTCCATCAAATTTATGTGCGTTTCAGGTTCTGGTTATGATGATGGCTCAGCTAGCTGGGGAGACTATTCAAACTATGTTCACGCTAATAACTTGCAAATTGTGCCTCCGGTGTGTTTTCATACTTATATATCTATTAGATATAACAGATAATGTACCTTTTAACTTTCAAACTAACGGTTTTTTCTTTGCTATTTTTGGACTTGATGCAGGCTATGTACGGTGATAATTCATCAATGTTATTTCACCCTACTTATGGGTTTGACGCCCAGGGTGCATATGGCCAGTTTTCACCAGTTGCTACTCCTTTATCTCCAATAATGTTTGATGGCCAGCTCTTTTCACCACATCAAGTTCCAATGTCTCCAAATTACTTCTCACAGCCCGTTTCTCCTCATGTTACATCTGGTGCTCTTCCAACTGATCTTGCCACACCAGCAAACAGTGGCGGCCAAGATGCTCTTGTTGACAGTATTTTTATGGGGGGTACAGGGGCAGGTTATTATTTGCAGTATGGATCTGTTGGTGTGGGCAACCCATCTGCAAATAATGGTCTTGGTTACTACAAATATACCGGGGACCTCGGGTCTGGTGAATCGGTACCAAATCGATCAATGTCCTCAGACACAAGTAGCTATGCGTCTCCACTGACATCAGGAGCTTTATACCCTGCACCAGTTGGCATGATGGGGTCGTATGATCCGATTTTTGGTCAGGTTTGTCTTCTTCAGAGCTAAATACATCTTTTGATTTTCAGTATTACATTCTAGATGGTATGGACAGGGTAACTGGTCAAAACGGGTTCGGGCTGGGTGCAAACACCGTTCATGCTAATTATTTATATGACTAGTTAACGTGTTTTTTTATATATATTTATAAAAGCAAATTCATTAGAAGATTCTAAATCTTCGCAAAAATGGAGTTATTCAGACCTACTGAACAATTGACATGTTCAGAGACCCATTTGAGGTGAAACACAACTAAAATTGACACATTTATAAGAAACAGATAGAGATTGTTGTCGTTGGTGTATGATAATGTGAGTATCAGAAGTTTTAGGTCTCGTCTGCTTTGCTGATTTCACATGTACCTTGTGTTTTTTATTTCCAGATTCCGCCGCAGCAGACACCATATGGATATGGGTCAGTATCAGGTTCCTCTACAAGGCGCTACCCGCAAAGTGGATCTTATCGAGGCTATAATTATGGCAGTAATTCCATTTTCCAAGGGGAAGCTAGTCGTCTGAATCGTTTTGTGCCAGACAAAGGTGGGAAACATAGGGAGCTGGGTGCGATTGGCATGATTGGTGAATCACATGGTACTACCAGTGACCGAAACAGAGGACCTAGGGCATCCAAGCCAAAGGCAAATACTACTACTGCTGATGGTAAAAATGACCTTGCTTCCAAACTTGATATCGAGCTTTACAATCGACCTGATTTTGAGACAACTTATGACAATGCAAAATTCTTTGTAATAAAGTCTTTTAGTGAAGACAATGTCCATAAAAGTATCAAGTACGGTGTTTGGGCCAGTACTCCACTGGGGAACAGAAAACTAGATGCTGCTTATCAAGAAGCAAAGGAAGCCGGCGGCTCCTGTCCGATCTTCCTATTTTTCTCGGTTAGATTCTTGAACTCTTAAAACTGTTTTGTATGTTTATATTGTGGCGTTTTGTTGAGAGTGAATTAAATTGTAATTTGTATTGCATCAACATGTATAGGTAAATGCTAGCGGACAGTTCTGTGGTGTAGCTGAAATGGTTGGACCTGTAGATTTTGTGAATGATGCAGAATACTGGCAGCAGGATAGGTGGAGTGGCCAATTTAAAGTCAAGTGGCACATCGTTAAGGATGTTCCTAACAGTCGTTTCCGACATATTCTTCTTGAAAATAATGACAACAAACCTGTCACCCATAGCAGAGATTCACAAGAGGTATTTACTTATTTATCTAAAAGCACATTACTCAAGTCTGTACTTAGAGGTGGAAATTTCAACCCATACTCGATTTGGGTTTTGATTTATTTCTAGTGGGCCGAACTAAAATATTAGTTAAAACGGGACAAGCCAAACAGGTTGAAAGAAGCCCAAAGCCTATGCTTAATACATATGCAGATCTCCTCAATCGTTTCATATATAGATTTTGATTATTAACCCCCAACTTTAATTGTAAAAAAGAATCTGAAAAATTGACATAATTTTGTGCTTGGGTCAAATCCTCTGGGCTAAACCCATTTTGACACGTGGGTCAATCGTTTCAAATCATGCCATCTAGTACTGCGTTATCATCTTCTGTGTTTGGTTCTACTCTTGTGCAGGTGAAACTAGAAGTGGGTATTACCATGTTGAAAATATTCAAAGAGCATGAAGCAGATACATCAATCTTAGATGATTTTAATTACTATGATGAGCGGGAGAAGGATTTGCAGGAGAAGAGGTCAAAAGAGCGAGATGTTACAAAAAACACTCCCGCTGCTGTGAATGATACTTCAATAAATCAACTTGCTGATAAAGTTGCGGAGTCCCTTAATGTGGAAGAACATAGGGAAGTACAGTAAAAAAAAGAATATTAGTTAGTGGGTGCAAAAGTGGAATCTGTGAATCCTGGATATTGTTTGCATACACATTAACACCTGGATATTGTTGCCTTGAAGCTACATGTAATCTTTTGGCGTATGGGTCGTGACTGACATCAGTTTCTGAGGTGGTTTTCAGACAGTCAGGTGCAAACCACCTTTTTTTTAGTAATATGGTAATTTTCAGCATTCTATGGAGGCTGTAGTATGGGAGTTGACTGTTTGACTTTAGGCAACCTTCTAGTTCTTCACCCCTCCTTGTTTCTAAGAGGTAGGTGGTGGTGACATGTGAAGTTGAGGCGATGCCTGAAGCTCTTTTTATGTTAGTTTTCAAGTTTTTTTTTTTGGTTGTTTTAGGGTGGTTATTGACTTCTCCCTAAAACAAGTGTACAATTCTCATCAAGTAAAGGAATGAATGAAAATATGCTAGCCAGACAGTTTCTTTTTTGGCATTTTAGTCTCTGTGCCGATATTTGCTATGCTTATTTTGGATGTTCCGTCTGTTGTGGCTTTTTTGGTCCAACTATTTTCAAGCAAACAAGCATCACATGATAGATAATTTTGTCTACCAAAGAGCCAAACACCAACATCTTAATGTTTATTAAACATGGCAAAACCATCAATTATATGTACATATTTGGGTAAAGATCTGCGAAATACCAAGTGGAATTTTGTTTGGCATTTAAGCATAGATTGCATTTAAAAGGTCACCATCTCACTCTTATTGAATTGTATACATCAATGTACTTCCCAGCTGTTTTGTTCCAACTGTTGTCGATTTGCATGACTTTTTGTACGAGATCGGCCCACTCAATTGGTTCTGCATCCAAAGTAAAACATTAATAACATAAACTGGATCAATGCACATGGTTTTTTGTCAACTTGATTTTTAGGGAGGGCCACGTATGTCAACTTACTTTTCTGGTAGTATGAAAATGCACGATCAAGAGCCGAACTAAGAGAACCTTCATCAATTCCTTCAAAGACAAACCTAAAACAGAAAAATGGATTTCAAAACATTCGCCGAGAATTTTGAATTTAAGCAAACAATGTTCATAGGGAATTAACTTCAAATCATCTGAAATTGTAATCAAAATGATTACCCATTTGCCATCTCAGGTTGTGACTGATCATCCATGTCAAAGACAGTGTCAGCAAGACCACCAGTTTTCCTTATTATCGGTACCTACAAGATCATACGATGGTTTATCTTAGTTTCACATTTCAGCCAATGACATCTCTGGAGAATACCCAGAGTCGGTAATTATACAGAATATTACAATAAAAGTAAGCCATGCTTCTATTGACAGAATCATATACCGATCCATAATGCATTCCGATCATCTGCGCAAGTCCACATGGCTCATATACAGAAGGAACTAACACCATATCAGCAGCAGCATACAACATGTGTGACAACTCCTCACTGCAATTGGCATACATATCATGTTATAATTTATCTACGATGCCCCTGGTTTTTAGCAAACAGATTAGGAGTGGCTGGCGAGGAGAGCTTATTTGAAAAGATAACAAGAATACAAATGCTACGACTAACTAAAAAATATATATGCATGACGCAATACCTATACATCAAAAGGATGCGAACTGTTGAACCCCTATTATGCTACAAAAAAGAAATAAATGAATGTCACCATGTAGGCTTTGAAGAAAAGCTGGCAAAAACATATGATTGATCATCTTAGAACAGGAGTTACTATTGAGATGTAACTATCAGCACTCAAAGATATAAGTTCGGAAAAATGGAACCAATAACACATCCATCTCTATCTATTTTATAAAAATGGGAACCAATAATCAATACTAAAATACTAAAACAAGATTTATTTAAAAGTTCAAAAGGTACATTACCAAATCAGCTAAAGCTTCAAATTCGCTTTGAACCCTACCATCTGGAGCTTTTCCCAGCACAATCATTTGTCCACCCTGTAAAAAAGGAGGAAGAAGGAAACCTATTTACCGTAAATTATTATGTCCGTTTTATTTTCATTATGATTTGCTAGAAAGAGTAGCAATATAACATTTCAACGAACTTACATTTTCTTCAATATGATTGATCGCATGCCTAATTAGATGAAGACCTTTTTGAGCAAC
This sequence comes from Chrysanthemum seticuspe, assembly GCA_019973895.1. Taxonomy (NCBI): domain Eukaryota; kingdom Viridiplantae; phylum Streptophyta; class Magnoliopsida; order Asterales; family Asteraceae; genus Chrysanthemum; species Chrysanthemum seticuspe. The sequence continues at coordinate 294,243,677 of BPTQ01000005.1, forward strand.
CAATCGAGATATGCAGACAACTAATGGCACCCTGTCAGAGATGTGATTACTAGAAGCACTGCCTTCTAAAGCCAAACCAAGCCCTCTTTGGAGATATTGCTTGCATACTTTCTTCCCAGCAGTGTTCTGAGCTGAAAAATACGTTTAAAATTATAATTATTATATCAAACTCTATAATTGAATGAAATTTTATAGGAAACCGTACTTCAATTGTTTAGATGAAATTTACCATGATAGTTGGCAGGCAAGAAAACATCACAAGCAGGGTTCCACATAACAGTATCAATCCCATTTAGAATACCATGATACCTACATCAGATAATCATTTCGCAGTTGGGTCATGAAGTGAATAAGTAGTCTGATATACTACCATTGCACAATGTATGAAAAGATATCCTAAATCAACAATTAAAGAAAATGTAAATGATCATGCCTCAAATATGGTATTCCCCAATTTCAACCAGGAGGCGAGGCGACAAAATTAGTACAACAGGCTATCGATGCTTCGGTAAACACATGAGATTCCAGATGTAAGTTCATCATGATAAAGTTCTATTGCTGAAAAATGTTTTATTATCCTATTAGAGGGTGAGAAAACTGAAGATAATATTAATATAGTGGTCCATCATAAGTACTTAAAGAGCATATGAGATTAACGTCTGCGCATTTAGCTTGGTATGTGGAACTACCTCGGAAGTCACATGTTAAAATCCCTCTTTCTCCTCGATTCAAAAATTCATAACTGTGGTCCATCATAAGTGGCATATGAGACTAACGCCATTGCATTTAGCTTGGTAGTATTTGGCTATCCTTAAGGTGGAACTACCTATCACATTTTGAAATCTCTCTGTTCGCCTCACCGATTTGGAAATTCATAATAGGGTAATAAGGATTAAGGAAGAGGAAAGCAGCAAATATTATTTAATCTAAAATCTACCATGAACTAAATATCATTTGGAAACACCTATTTCCACGCAATATAACTCAAACAAATAATGATGAGAATATCATTACAGACATAAGAAAGCTTACTTGTCACGATTTGTTATCAACGCACTAGCAAGCCATCCAGAACAAAGTGTTTCTTTGAGGTAAGTTGGAGAGACTGTACTGGAAAAAGAAAGGAGTGTCACTTGTCATGACAAACTTAGACCATATGTATGGAAAGCATCATTTGACAACATAGAGTATATAAATTCCATACTATTTGACAGACATGTCTATGAAAGGGGTCAACTGTCAACAAGACTATCCTGAATTTTCAAAACTGCTACTTTTATTTAACTAGTCTAACAGGTCAAAATTTGTAAATGTTTTTCTAAACTCTAGTGACTCCCTGGAATTTTGTAATAGCATGTTGGAAATTCATTACATAACCAGTTGTGTGAAGTATTATTCAGCCACATTTAACTCTATCATTGGTTTATAACGAACAGATTGGCTGAATTGTACCTCATCCTGTTGGATAAACTATCAACTATGCATGCTGTAGTGCATTAACCAAGCTTAATGAAATGCAGAAGTCTACAAACTACTTACACTACGGCATTGCTGTATACGATGCCTCCTTTCAACAAACTCAGTCTCTCAGGATTGTGGCCAACCGTTCGATCATCAATCGCCTGTAAATGAAGAGATGTGGACCGAAGAAAGATTAACATATACAATTACCAAGGTAAAACAAAAGAGTATCATTTTAGCAGAACTCAAGATGATAGTTGCAATTTGGTTCAAAGCATATTAAGAAGCCAACAACTCAGTGTATATCTGTTGACTCTGGGGATTGATTACATGAAAATGCTAAAGAAGTTAAATTCAATATAGAATTAGCAATTCTATCAAGCATATATGGTTCTCGTATCTTTTATGAGAACCTGTGGAACAAATAAGTAATGTAACTAGCATATTATGAATTACCTTTTCAATAGTTGCGTATTTAGATCCATCAAGACCACACTTGTACAGCTGCTCTTGCCTGCCAAAGTAATCAAGGTAGATTGATGTATGAATCTAAATCAAGGGGGAACGTTAAGTTATTTCAAAAAAGGTACAAGATACTCTTCAAAACTCAGATGATGTTTATCTCAGCTATACATTCATTATGTTAGTTAATTCGAAGATAAATGTGACTGTCGGGTATTAAACTTGGCAGATAATTCATTTGTAGTTCAAAAGTGAACAATTTTAACCATAATAATACATTCATGTTACTTTAACATTATGCCATGAAGAGTACTAATTATGAGAATACCTGCATTCACCATAATGCTCCATGTTGTGGATTGTCAATACTATTCTTGGTTTCTACAAAGTACAAATTATAATTATATAAAGCACTGGTTTATTTGCAGCCTACAGAGATCTCAAAGAAAGTAATTCTGGAGCGTAGCCTAAAGCTAAGGCCATACCTGAAGTGAAAGATAATGGTACATGTCCCAGTAGAGAAGCGGCAGTGCACCTGTCTGCCATTCATGGACATGTATGATATCGGGTTGTGTTCCAGTTACCTGCATTTAGAACAAGGCTCCTTTTAAAGACTAGCAATTATAAATAAATAAAAAAATTAAAAAAAAAATAATAATAAATAAATAAAAATAAAAAAACACTACGACAAATTAGTGCTTGAGCAAGTAGACGGAACCGGCAAACCTGCATCCATTCAAGGCAAGCACGGCTGAAAAATAAATAAGCCTCCAACTCATTATACGAACCTCCATACACATCTTCCCCTTTAAAGAACTGGTTCATTGGTTCGACAAGTATCACTGGAATATCAGAAACTATTCCACTGTACGCATTGGTTTCGACCCAGTTCCCATCATAATACGAATGGTACGTAGACAATAACGATAACTCTTGGATGTTCTCCTTCTTGATACACTCATAAAACGGAAGCATAATATCAACTTTATGTCCACGTAACAAACACGCTCGAGCTAGCCCAGTTACAACATCACCAAGACCGCCAACTTTTGCTATTGGTGCCATTTCGGCAGTCACATGAATAACGTGCAGAAGATCGGAATCTTTCTCTACGTTAACAGGAACCTCTGGATTGGCGTCTGAAGTACGGAACTTCCTCTTCCAAAATGGGACGTCGTCACTTGGAGATGGCCAGTCAGAATGTTTTAATGTTACATCGGATACAGATTCTGTCTTGTCAGCGCCTACCTAACAGAACATTACCCAATAACAGAAACCTTTTTTAAGTAAGAACCATTTAGCTAGTTATTTAACAATTCATGAATATTTAAAAACTAAAGCAGAGGTATGAGTAACACTGTTGAGACTCGTGTATTTTAAGGCAAGCTGATAAACTCAAAACTCTATAATTCATTTGCAGTTGTGATCGTATATCTATGAAATGACTCAAATTAAAGGACCTAAACACTCAGTTTAACGAATTATCTGACTGTCACTTATCAGGGAAGCAAACGATTTGTTCGTTGCAGATGGACCATATAGCAAACTTTTACATGATTAAGCAAAAACTAACAAAACGTAACTGGTTTATGGATATCATTACAAACCATAAATTACAGCGGTAGATCAGTGACGACATTTAAAATCATCTTATTGATTAATAATTATCAAGCTAGACGCTAGAAATTTGTTAGACATCAGCTAATGCAGACTTAAATTAATCGTGTCTATAATAAACTGAAAATGTTATTTTTTTCTCGGCTTAAATATAGGTGTTGTGATGCACATGCAATCTCACTTGTATACCTCCTCCATTGTGGATGATTTAATGGTATTTGGCCAATTTTCTTGTAGCGTTAGATTACCGAATTGATCGCCATTCCCACGGTAAAACTACAGTTATAAAGTTTGACGAGACAAAAGTATTGAAAGAAAAAAAATAAACGATAAAAAACTGTCTTGTCTTGTCAAAAGCGTGTGTAAAAGAATCACATGGGGTTAGGGGTAGCAATAACAACACCCAACTCGAATAATCTAGTTTCATTGAATCATTTAACATACAGTTGATAAGAAATCATTACCTTATCCAATTTAACAGCTCGAACTCGAAACTTAACCGAATTTCGATTCCTATTACTAATTACATTCACCTTATTCTTCTGCTTCTTGTTCACAGTAACAGAATCTGTTAATTTCGTTATATAACTTCCACACACTGTATTACTGACAGCTGCAACACTAGTCATCATTTGTCACAATGAAATGAGAATTTTGAAAGAGTGAGTGTGAGAGCGGTGAATTATTATTACTCTATCATATTCATATATCAAGTGTGATTGAGATTGAGAAATGCGACATTTACGGTGTGATTGATTGATGGAGATGGAGTGTTTGGATCAGCTAAAATTCGAGATTCGATGAGCATTATTCCATTTTTCTCTACTTCTCGTTTTTCTATATTTCACGGAATTTCATCAAGGAATGAATGATTGTATTCTTACTTGTACTTCACGCATCACATCTTGTACGCCTTCTTTTTGTTTTGCTTTGTCTTCACCCGTAACTCGTGAAAGCACGGGACAATTTTTTTTCTATCCTCTATCAAACACACATACTACCTAAAAGTTCAATACCATTCACATTATAGGTTTATAAAACATATGTTATATAATACTATCAAACACATTAAATTCAACGACGATACAAGTTTTAAACTTAAAAATAATATCATTCATCATCATGTTCAATACAAACTTATCATATACATTTTCCAAAAAATAAAAAAAAGAAAAATATCAAACACGAACGACTTTGATGCACTAGATTGACTCGGGTCACATGAAACTTGACGGGTCAAACTGGATTCTCAAACCTCGAAAAACCGGTTCATTTTGACCCATTTTTCGGCCAAAAACATTTCAACTGGCCGAGTCGAACCGGGTTTCAAAACAATGGTTATATATGTCTGTCACGTACTCACGTTAGCTTTTGTACCTATAACTTAAATCTTATGGAGTATAACTTAACACAAAACATACTCCTTCGTCACTTGATCAAGTTGTATGTACACTCGGCTCGAAAACACAAACACAAACACAAAGCTGAAAAATGAAAATAGAAAATAAAAATAAAATCATCTAATAACTCACATAGGCTCAATAGCCTATAACTCAAGCTGAGGTGTGGTGGCTCAAGCCATAACCAAATTTGCTAGTCACACATCCGCAATCCTACTCGGCTATTCAATAGCAACTTAACTTATAGTATGATGTTTTATTGTTTTATGTGTATCTGTAAGATTGATGAAATTGACATACAGATTTTTTATTTGGAAACTTATGCAAACGTTTCTATTATACTACATGACAAATTAAACAATTGTTGATTTTCAGCCGTCAAAGCTTTTGTGATGTTAAATCTGAATTAAAGGTTAATGTATTATCCGAACATGCTATAAGGTTCAAAAGTATGATTTCTTTTGGTGTTAATATTGAAATCATATTAGCAAATTCGTATTAAATCTATTAATCTAGTATGTAATATTGTTAACTGGTAAGCGATTAACATGTAAATCGGCAACGAATGCCACACGATCATTAGCTCCTTTGGTGCTTCCCTTCTGCCCGCCAAAGATGCTCCTTTGGTGCTTCCCTTCTGCCCGCCAAAGATGTTGGCAGGAGTAGCGTGGCACCCTTTCCATAGTAGGACACTCCCCTCAGGGTTTCCTGAAACTCGGCTATTACTCAGGTTTGAAAAGTGAGAATGAGAAATGACTAAATAAAAGGTAGTATCTGACACACAATATCCATATGAGTCAAAAACTCGCCTTCGTCAGACAACCTGAACCAAAAAAACCCTCATCCGTTTACCGTTTACAAATAGCAAGAAATAACCATATATCATATCAGTAAATAAATACAACACAAATCTTCTCCATTACTACTAATTCAGCCACACAATCCATAAATATTCAACAACAAAAAGAAAACCCAAAAAAAAAGATCCATAAAACAAGGTAGTTGATATCATAATTTTCTTCCTTTGTTCACCCTATCTGAAAGAAAGAAATTACCCTGAGATAATATTAATAGATACACATAGATGACATAAAAATATCACCCCTTTTTTCACCTGTCGATTTTTCTTTACCTTTTACTTTTTCTTATATTCATCCTTCACAACACATCAATCGGTAGTCATTGGTTGACTCATGCAGCACCTGAACCGAGCCTTTCTGACTGTGGTCATAATCTCGGTCTCAGCATGTTCCAGCATTCTCACAACTTCTGTGAACGGTGGCCTCACATCTGAATTTCCGTCCCAGCAACGAACCATTATTTCACCAAGTACTGGAAGGCAGTCTTGTGGGATGGTGGGACGCACGCCTTTGTTGACCACAGCAAATGCTGCCTGCACTGCTGTCATGTTTTGGAATGGAAGCATTCCTGTGATGAGCTCCCAGAGGACTATCCCGAAGCTGTACACGTCTACTTTCTGTGTGTATGGCCTATGCTGGATCATCTCCCTGTAAAACAAGATATGTTTAAATGTGTATCCAGTTAATGTTTTATCTCTAACCGGTCAAAACAGAGAAACTAAGAAAAAAATAATTTAAAAAGAAACTAAGAGTAGCCCACAACTTATTATTTAGGAATAAAACGTACTAATTCATTTAAATCAGGAAATTAGATTATTATTATTATATATATTGGTCCTTGAAATTATATTTGACAGGCTAATTATTAATGGAAAATATTAATAAGCTTCAGACAAAAACCGTTACGACTCAACATGACCCTGACAGGTACCAAAAATTACTCATGTTGACGTGTTAACAACTATCCTGACCCACCTATACACAAACATATACAAAGTGCATACTGTCATCCTACCACTGTACCATGTAACATATTAAACGCAAGGATTATACGTATACAGATAATAGGGCCATTCAAGTTGTAGTTATTTGATAGCGGATTAACATGTCAAATGGAATAAATATAGCTAAAGTTGAGATGGGTTGAGAGAATAAAAACTAGGCTAACGTGTATTTAGACGGTTAAAATATGCCTAAATCATTTAATTTGAAAACTTGTTAGTATAGATTATATATCATATTTAATAGATTGATTACTTTCCAACTACAAAAATGAACAAAAAGGCGTTGATGCCTTGGCTCAACCAGACTCGAAACACTTTGACCAGGACATAAAAATTATACATTTTGGCAAAACCGCCTGTTTTGCAACCTCTACATTCAATAATAGCCAAAAAGAGTAAAATGCACAAATGGTAGATTATCCTTTTTATCCATCCCAATATGAAGTTACACCGCTCGCACGTGTGGTTCGTATTTAGTTACATCGCTAGATAAAGACCCGTTAGATTTGACAACCCAGTTGTTGAATTTTTCTGAAGGCCAAATAATGTTCCATTTTGAAATGGTTTCAGCTCAAAGGTTTATAGATAAATCAATTTATAAACCTAAGGGACTAAAGCTGTGAGTTAGAGGTAAAACGGCCATTTAATAGATTTTAATAGTTGCTAAATCTAACGGTCATCTGAAAAGCCATATAACAAGAACCAAAATCACTTGTAGAGCAGTGCAATCTCAAGTTGGAGAGACATAAAGTAAAATCCAAGAAATCTCGAGGAGCATTTGCATAACTTACACAATATGGAAAGAAAAAAATTTACTAAAAAGACACTCCTATTAGTCCAGAACTCGACAAAGATAGCGCAAAAAAATGAATAAATCATATGTACCAAAAAATGACAAACAATTTACAAAAAGTCAAGTGAGCTTACGGTGCCATCCAGCGGTAAGTCCCTGTCTCTGGTGTCATTCCTTCGGTCTGCACCTCAATTCTAGCAACACCAAAGTCAGCAATCTTAATCGACTTATCAGCCGAAATCAAAAGATTGTCTGATTTCAAATCCCTATGAATCAATCCAAGCGCATGTACATATTCCATCCCTCTAGCAACATCCAACGCCTGCTTAACCGCCAATTTCAAAGGCACCGACCTATTCTGCCTTTTAGTCAAAAACTGTCTAACAGAACCACCTTTTGCATACTCAGTCACAATACACCAAACCATCGGTTTCCTACAACCACCGATAAATCTAACAATATTTGGATGCTTTAATCTCGCAAGCATCATAACTTCTTGTTGAAACTGTTGTTCCATTAACTGCGCTCTATCTAAATCATTTTCTGGTTTTTCAAGAAGCTTAATAGCAACGTCTATACCATTGTAAGTACCTTTATAAAGCTTCCCAAACGCACCTTGTGCAAAAGCGGGTCCCATACTAAGTTTCCTTAAATCAATTGTCCATTCATCAAAATTCTCGAGCCCTTCAGTAGGATACCGAGGGTCTAATAAAGCTCGAGCCAAAGCATCATCACTTAACCCTTGTGAAACTCGTCCTCTATTCACACTCTGATCACCGGTGTAATTTTGTGTACGTCTGAGACCTTGGTGGTTTAATATCCGAGTGTGAGATTCATTGGACCCAACACTACTATTATCAAGAGACATTGCAACTGACCCTCCACCATTGCTCATTTGTAAGCTGTTGAAACTGTCGATTGACATGTTTGACCCTTCACCGAGTTTATGATAAAACCCTTGTGATAAATCAACAAAATTATCATGACCGTTGTTTAGGCCCATCATGCCCGTAAACTTTGGAGCCTCTATCATTTTTTCCAACTCTCGTTACCCCTTCAGCATACGTAAAAGGTCAAACTTTGATCCGTCTAACCAAGAACCCTACACCAAAGTTCACCACACGTTAAGTATTCACATATGTTCAGAAAAATAAGTTTTCACAAATAAACATATATAAGAGCCACAATAAAACCGATACCAAAAACTTTCAAAAGCACTTAAGTAAACATAAACAACATACAGATCGTAAGTTAATGGAAAAAATTCTGAATTTTTAAGTGGTCAGAAAAAGAAATTTTCAATTTGTAAGTTAAGGAACCAATAAATGAAACAAAGTTGCTTTTTTTGAAGCAATTACCATATCAATATATCATGTTCAAAAACGCCTAACCATTCCACCACATCGCAGATTATCAATAAACACAGAAACTAATTTCTGTATAGACGCACAAAAACACGTAACTCCAAGATGTTTTAACATGACTTTACAGTGCCTCACAAAGAAGACTGGCATGCTAAAAATCTGTGACTATATCATCAATTTACAATTAAATGACACAAACTCGTCCATAAACTTAGTTTTTTAGGTTAGGTCACCACTTGAAAATGCTATAAACCAAGATTTTCTTGTTTGTATTATTGGGAAGTATTATTAAACCAAAGTCAGAAGCTAAAAGATCTAAAACTGCGAACATATACATTGTAACATTGTGTAAGTTCGTCATACTCCCTAGAGAAAATAAAAAACCAGATGATGTGTCTATTAAGTTGAAAATCACTGGTTACGTAATTTCAATCGGATGATCCTTGTTGCTTCGTATTTACATTTTCCATATATGAAAAGTTTGTTTCAGTTTATATATGGAAAGCCATCATAAGTTGCTACATTTTCTTTTAGCCTCTCAACTTACAAAGTTGACATTGTATAGCTTTTCAGGTTCAAAATGACGACCCTTATCCAAATAAATTGACGTTATTTGGACGTTTCAAGTGGAAACATACCTACTCTCTAATAAAAGCTGACATAACATAATAAAAGTCACTGGTCACATATTACAAATTTTTATTTCAAAAAGACACAGGAGTTCTACTTGTAGATCAATTAATTCACAGACAGAAAACGACAATCGACCTTACCTATGAACTCACAAACAAAACAAAAAAATCAGTCTCAAAACGGCTAACGATCATCATTAACGTATCTCGATTGCAGAAATCTTGCACACAAGACACATTACAACCCTAACAATCATTTTCATTTAATTTCATAAAGACACAATCTTTTACACCAATCAGCTCATTCGCAGCCACAAAATGACTCATTCCATATCTCAATCACCTAAATATCATATCTTCAAAAATCCTTAATCATTATTTCCAATAATTAACCCCTCATTATCATTTCCAACTAACCCTAACTATCATTTTCATTTAACCTCATAAAGAAGCAATCTTTTACGCCAATCAGCTAATTAACGAACACAAATGATCCATCAATACCTAAAACGGCTAAAAATCATATCCTCAACAAATCCCAAATATTCATTTCCAATAATTAAACCTGATAATCATTTCCAACTAACCTTAACTATAATTCCAAATATAATTTCATAAAGACTCAATCTTTTACACCAATCAACTCATTAACAAACAGAAAATGAACCTATCCAAAACTTAAACACATAAAGATCATGCCTTTAACAAACCCGTACTCATCATTTCCACCAAATTACATAAACAAACCCTAATATCATCATTTCCAACCAACCCTAATCAAATAACAATCGCTAAGCACAATCAAACATCTCAAAAGATACAAATTAGCACTAATTTAGAACCAAAAAAACCCAAATTACAACCTATATAGCAAAACCACTTCAAACAGCTCAAAACCATCAAAGATCAAAACTTTATAACAATTAAACAATACCCATGTAATCAAACAGCTAAAAAGATAGTAAAAACCCCCAAATTACAAACCATCAAAACAAAACAGCTTCAAACGGCCCAAAAACAATAAAGATCACAACTTTATAGCAATCAAACAATACACATATGATCAAAACCCTAAAAAAAAGATACTAATTAACACTAATTCATAACCAAAAAACCCATAATAGCAAAGCCACTTCAAACACCTCAAAAACAATAAAGATCAAAACTTTCTAACAATCAAACAATACCCATGTAATCAAACCACCAAAAAGATATAAATTAGCACTAATTTATAGCCAAAAAACCCCAAAAATTACAACCCATCATAACAAGACCACTTCAAACAGCTCAAAAACATCAAAGATCAAAAAATTTTAACAATTAAAGAATACCCATGTGATCAAACCACCAAAAAGATAAAAAGTAACACTGATCCATGAAAAGAGGTGCAAAATTAGGGGTAAAAGAAGGCAAAACTTACAAATTGGAGATATGGGTATTGATTATTGATGGTCTAATTGAAGATTGTGATGAAAATAATTGATGATTAAATGATGAAAATAAGAATGAAATGTTGTTGACTATCAAAGTCTTTGAGAGATGATGAGAGAAAAGCAGCAACAACTGGTCTTCCTTCTCTTGTTTATTTTATTTATTTATATTTATATTTTTGTTTTTTTATTTTTTATTTTTATTCTTGGCAACAAGGTCAGCATCACACCATTCACCCATCACTAATTTTATCAAGAAATATGATATTTTTTATTTTTCTATAATGTCTCTTGATTATATAGTTTGATTATATAGTTAGGTATGTTTGACGAAAAAATAGTTAGTGTTTGAGCATGAGCTTGAGCTAAGAGCATTCGTATTGCATCAAGTTTTTTAATAATTTGGTGCATTTATAGCAATAAATGCTAAGCTATTTTGTCTTGAAACATTTATTAACAAGAGTAAATAACATAAATGATTCATGTGGTTCGTCAAAAGTTTCACCTACCGTCCCTCAAACTTAAGGTTGCATGAATGGTTCCTCTCGGGGCAAAAGAATGATATGAATGGTCCTTTTGTTAACGGGTGTTAAGTTTATTCCATTATAATTTACACTTTAGCCCCTATTGGTTAACAACTGTTGCATCGTTTATCATTTATTGTAACGTCCGTTTATAATTTAAAGTTTACGACTTTAGCTTCGTTTTTTTATCCATTTTCGTCCGTTTTTATACGTTTTCATACGTTTTTATCCGTTTTCATCCGTTTCTATACCTTTTTTCCGTTTGTATACATTTTACTTACGTTTTCATCCGTTTTTATACGATTTCATCCGTTTTTATACGTTTTCTTACGTGTTTACCCACCGTTTTATATGTTTTCGTCCGTTTTACTTACGTTTTTGTCCGTTTTTATACGTTTTCGTCCGTTTTCATCAGTTTCTATACAGTTTCATAGGTTTTTATCCGTTTTCATATGTTTTTGACCGTTTTCATTCGTTTCTATACGTTTTCATCCGTTTTTATACGTTTTCTTACGTTTTCATCTATTTTCATCCGTTTTTATATGTTTTCGCCAGTTTTTTACGTTTTCATATGTTTTTACCCGTTTTCATCCGTTCTGTTTTATACGTTTTCATCCGTTTTTTATGTTTTTTTTCATCTTCTTCCATTTTTATATTTTTTCGTCTTTTTTTTTACGTTTTGACATGTTTTATCCGTTTTTATTTGTTTTTCTTAGGTTTTCATACAATTTTATCCGTTTTATATGTTTTCGTATGTTTTTCTGACTTTTTTTTCCTGTTTTTATACGTTTTCGTCCGTTTTACGGTTTCATAGATTTTTATCCGTTTTCGTATGTTTTTTACCATTTTCATTCGTTTCTATACGTTTTTATCCGGTTTTATACATTTTCTTACATTTTTATCCATTTTCATTCATTTTTATTTGTTTTCGGCCATTTTTTTATGTATAAAACGGATAAAAACATATCAAAACGTAAAAAAACTGACGGAAACATATAAAAACGGATGAAAATAGATAAAAACGTATGAAAACGTATAAAAACGGATGAAAACATATAGAAACGAATGAAAACGGTCAAAAACATATGAAAACGAATAAAAACATAAGAAAACGTAAAAAAGGCATATAAAAACGGACGAAAACAAAAGAAAAAAACGTAATAAAAATAGACGAAGACATATAAAACGGATAAACACGTAAGAAAACGTATAAAACGGATGAAAACGTATAAAAAAGGATAAAATATATCAAAACATAAAAAGTACTGACGAAAACATATAAAAATTGATGAAAATGGATAAAAACGTAAGAAAACAAATAAAAATGGATGATAACGTATAAAAACATAAGAAAAATGTATAAAAATGGACGAAAAAGTATAAAAACAAACGAAAAAGAATAAAAACGTAAGAAGACGTTTAAAAATGGATGAAAACGTATAAAAAAGGACGAAAACGAATAAAAACGTTTAAAAACGGATGAAAATATATAAAAGCGGACGAAAACGGACAAAAACGTAAAAAAAAATGTATAAAAACGGATGAAAATCATATAAAAGATGATAAAAACGTAAGAAAAATATATAAAACAGACGAAAAGTATAAAAACGGATGAAAACATATAAAAACGGACGAAAACATATAAAAACGGACGAAAACATATAAAAACGGACGAAAACGGATAAAAAACGAAGCTAAAGTCAAAAACTTTAAATTGTAAACGGTCGTTACAATAAAGGATCGACGATGCAACAGCCGTTAACTAACAAGGGCTAAAGTGTAAATTATAACGGAATAAACTTAACACCCGTTAACAAAAGGACCATTCATGTTATTCTTTTGCCTCGAGAGGGACTATTCATGCAACTTTTAAGTTTGAAGGACGGTAAGTGAAACTTTTGACAAATCACAGGGACCATTTATGTAATTTACTCTATTAACAATGCTAGCAAGTAAGAAGCTTTTGCTTCAACCGCTTGACTTGTACCAAGTTTTTCTTTCAAACCAAGAAAAAAATCTTTCATTACAATAGTAAAATGCTTTTGAAAAGCTTTTTCAAATAGTGAAAAACTTTTTCAAAAACTCCCCACTGCAAATGCTCTAAAGCTACCACTTTTACTTTAAAACATGTTTGATTTGATAAATTACCTGAAATTGAATTTTATGATTTTGAAATGCTAAAAGAGGATAAATAATAAATTCATTAACTAAAGCGTAAAAATAAGGTAATTGCACGGATCATTCATGTAGTTTGCGTTAACTTTCAAGTATGGCCCTTTGACTTTTTTTGGGATTTCGCTAGTCCCTAAGTCTGAAGCCCTTAACACTGATGGTCTCTTAATGTCTGTTTGGTCAAGGGACCATGAATGTTAAGGGTTTCAGAGTTATGGACTATCTAAGTCGGAAAAAAAAATCAAAAAGAAGGTGTCAAGAAGACGTCAAAAAGCCAAGACGACTACAAAAGAAGACGCTAGACTTCCATGGACCCAAAAGGAAGAGAGAGCGTTGTGTAAAGCTTAGATCAACACGTTCGAAAATAGTGTCAAATGGATTGCTCAAAAGAGTCATGGGTTTTGGACGGCCATACTAGATTACTTTGAGAGGGAAATGGGGGAATCGAAAAGTGGCTATGATGCCCTCAACTGCGAATGGAAATCACATATTCGTCTTAAAGTTGGTCAATTTTGTGCGGCTCATGATAATGTAAAACGGAGAAACCAAAGTGGCGCATGTGACCAAAAGATGTTCGATCAAGTGGTAAGTGAATATTGTGCGATATATGGTTAAAACTTCACACTACTTGAGCCGTGAAAACCTTTGAGAGAACACAATAATTGGCAAGATATAGGTATGCCAAAATTTTACAAAACCAAAGCCACTGCAAACAAAAAATAAAGATGTCGGAAACCACCTTGCACAACACATCGGACTCAGCACGTGGTGGTTTTAGTCTCAACGACGAAGCGGGTGAATCACATGAGAAAGAGGTTCAGGTTGTTCGACCAATGAGCACGGTACCCGTCCCGTACCGAATAGTGGTACCGATTTTTTCCCGAGTATAAATTAGTGGTACCGGTACCGTACCGAACGGGATTCGGATATCGGTACCGGTATCGGTACCAGGAAATCGGGTTTTTCCCGATTTGGTACCGGTCCCGTACCGAATTAGTGGTCCCGATTTTTTTTCACCTTATTTCGTAGTCCCGGTACCGTACCGTATTTCAAGAATCGGTACCGTTTTGGTACGGTACAATCGGTACCGTTTTGGTACGGTACCGGTACGGTTCAGGTTCGGTTACGGGATTCGGTTCGAAATGCTCATCCCTAATTGGAATCTTCAATTGCTGCACCCAAGGTTGTAAAAATCGTTATGCGCTAGTAAGGCGATCGAGTAGGGCCTTGCGATTAATCGGTTAAGCGAGGATTAATCAGGGATTAATCGGATTAGAATTTTTATGCTCAAAATTGTAATTTTAGATATTATATTATATGTATGAGATAAGCATAGTGTATCAAAGTTCAAATATTTCAAGTGTTCAAATATAAATATAATACATAATTCTTCAAAGTTCAAAGTCAAACATAGATATTACTCGGTTTGTTGACCATTTTAAAGTGATTTTTGACCGATTAATCAGTTTGTTGACTGATTTTTAAACGATTTTGTCCGAATTTTAAGCGATTTTGCTGACCAACTATTAAAAAAAATTGTTTGATTAATCCGATTACACTGATTTTGTTCGATTTTGTCCAATTAATCGGTTTGTTGACCGATTTTAAGCGATCTTTGACCAAACCGATTATGATAAATCAAGGCGCTTAGTGAGCGATCAGCGATTATGCAGGGATTAATCGGCCTCCTGGGCTGATTTTTACAACAGAGGCTGCACCTAATATCAATTTTTATTCGATAAATGGAAAAACGTCAAATCATATTTCTTTTCCAAAACGAAGGAAGCTCAAGATTCTTATTTAGAGTTGAAGCAGCAGGAAATGGAAGAAAAGACGCGTTAGCGGCAACTGGAACTGGAAAAAAAAAAGAAGTTTCAACAAAGCAAGAAGAAATCGAGCTAAACCGTCAAATGTAAATCTTTCATCAAAAAAACAAAAGAAAAAAAAACATCTTGTTCTATCATACTGTCGATAACCATTTGACCGGAAGACAACGAGAGACCGTGTTTAAGATGAAGTGACAAATAAAGGGGAAATATAATTTAGACTATTAGTTTAAGTTTTTATATTTTATTATAATATTTTTAATTTTATTGGAATTATTAATGTAATGTTTTTTATTAATGAAATTTTAATTTTAGTGTCTAAAAAAATTAAATTGAGAAAAAAAAAATTATAATAAAGTTGGTTGTCTTATTACACCAAGTTGATGGTGATATTGATTATATAAAAAAGAAAGTTAAATTAGTGTTGATGTGACGATAATGAACGCGGTAACAACGTCTCCTACACTTAGTAAATAGTGTCATGCTATCTTCTTTTAGATCCTACAAATTATTGGCGCCAATAATTTTATTTTTATTCTTCATATCTTTATAAAAATAAAATTGGTTTACGTAACTAAAACATTAATTAATGAGTTATAATTAAAACTATAGTTGAAAGTTATTATTAGTTAGTAATTGTTCGAATATAATTCGCGTTTAATAACTAAGTACTTACACGGGTTAAAAACTAAACTACGGATAACGAAAAATAATTTAATTGTAATACCAAAAATTTGTAAATGTAAGGGATTATAAGTATTAAAATGAAAGCACGATTTTTAAGTACACACCAAAAAAATTTAGCTAAAATACAATTATTAGTTGTACTTATAGTCTGAACCCTTTACGTATAATATCACAGTTACAAAATATTAAAAACTGCCAAATTCCTATATGCTTGTATATTAGACTAAAATTTTTAAAACAAATTTAATTTATATTTGATTTATGTGTAAAATTTATGCGTGCATATAAATTATAACTAGTGATATCAAAACACTAATACATAAGTTGTATGTTTATATTCAATTGCAACGTACGATTATTTTGTTGAATATCATATGTGTTTATCTAATTTATATATATTTATTTTACTGAATAAAATTTAGATAGGTTTGATCAAATTAAACCAATTTTAACTTTAAAATTTACTTCTCTCACTGCTCATTATAAGAATTAGTTTTCACTTTTCATATGTTCTTTTATTATAGGGCAAATGGCACAAAAAAGTACAAAACTTAGAGTTCATTTCCAATTAAGGTATTATTCTTTTTTTCTTGCATAAAAGGGTACTCAACAAATATTTTTAGCGGATTTGGGTTTTTTATTAACGATCGTTAACTCTCTTTGTTAGTAAATTACACGTTTGGTCATCGAATTCGTATAATAATTTCATGCAACATCCAAAAACATTCCTGAATTTTTTTTACATGTTTGGTCCTCGAAAAAATAAAAATTACATGTTTGGTCCTCGAATTTTTTTTTTTTTTTTTTAAATTTGAAAAATTTCGAAAAATTTTGAAATTTTTTTGAAAATCCATTTCGAATTTATATAATTTTTTTTGAAAAAATTTGAAAAAAAAATTCAAAAATAAAAATTACCTGTTTGGTCCTTGAATTTGTTTTTTTTTGAAAAAAATTTGAAAAATTTCGAAAAATTTTGAAATTTTTTTGAAAATCCATTTCGAATTTATATAATTTTTTTTGAAAATTCTAAAAAAATTTGAAAATTTTCGAAAATTTTTTCGAAATTTGCTAAGATAATTTTTCAAATTTATTTTTCGAAAAAAAATTATATTTTTCGAAATTTTTCGAAAATTTTTCAAATTTATTTTTCGAAAATTTTTCAAAATTTTCAAAATTTTTCAAAATTTTCTAACTTTTCGAATTTATTTTTCGAAAATTTTTCAAAATTTTCAAAACTTTCAAAAAATAAATTCGAGGACCAAACATGTAATTTTTATTTTTTCGAGGACCAAACATGTAAAAAAAATTCAATATTGTTTTTGGATGTTGCATGAAATTATTATACGAATTCGAGGACCAAACGTGTAATTTACTAACAAAGAGAGTTAATGATCGTTAATAAAAAACCCAAATCCGCCAAAAATATTTGTTGAGTACCCTTTTATGCAAGAAAAAAAGAATAGTACCTTAATTGGAAATGAACCCTAAGTTTGGTACCTTTTTGTGCCATTTGCCCTTTATTATATAAAAAATTAACTAACAAAATTATAGACAATGAAAGTTCTTAATATAGTTATTTTGACTCAAACTAATTAAAAAACACTTATTTTAACTCATTTGCCCTATAGCCATTAAGCTTGATCTTTTCACTTCTCGTTTGTAAACTTGTATGGCATATATACGTGGAAAAAGGTATGTTGCGTAGATATAAATAATTGATCGAGTCAAGTCATGTTAAAAGACCGTTGGAAAGAAAAGAAATAGGTAGAATTCCTACATTATTATATTTATTATTTTCCAAATACATGGAATATAACTCAACCCAAAGAAACAATCAAAGCAACTTGATACAAAGAAACAATAACTTCCTCCGACGGTGGTGGAAAACCGAGATCACGTGGTTTCGGAAATGTGTTAAAATAAAACTAAATCAAAACAAATTATTTCAAACCCGACAAAATAAGTCGACTCGCTTCATCTGAAACTGGAAAAAAAAAAAATCGATAACCAAAAAAACAAAAAAGGAAAAAACTCGAAACCGGAAAAACCCGTCTATCATTATTTTTGGGGTTTTTCAAGAAAACTGTGATTACCTAAACCGAACCGTATATGATATACGATGTTTTTACTATATTTTCGAATAATTATAGTAGCATTTCTTGGATTAATTATAGAGTATAAAGGCTAGTTATTGGGAAAATGTAAATATCTAGTTACATATATGTTATGAGTTAAGATCAAATGAGAAGAAAAATTAAAATAAAAAAGGTGAGAAGAAACAACAATCAAAATAAATGCATATCTCTTTAAAATTCTCTCCATTCATTAAAAATGTGTGACTAAAAATCTTTTTTTTTTCTCATTCTAGTTTTTCTTTTCACTATGTCTTACATCTTATTAACGTTATTACTATAAATCATGAATGCCGAATAAAAATATATATAGGTCATTAACGTTATTACTATGGTTTAGGAAATGTGTTAAAATAAAACTAAATCTAAACAAATTATTTCAAACTCGACAAACTGAGTCGACTCGCTTGATCTGAAACTGGAAAAAAAATCGATAACCGAAAAAACTAAAAGAATCTGAAACAAGACAAAACGGTCTATCAATGTTCAGCTTTGTTTTTTTTTTCAAGAAAACTACGATTATCTGAACCGAACCGTATATGATATACAATGTTTTTACTATATTTTCAAATAATCATAGTAGCATTTCTTGTATTACCTATAGAGTATAAAGGCTTGTTAATGGGAAAATGTAAATATCTACTTACATATATGTGTTACGAGTTAGGATCTAATGAGAATAAAAACTAAAATAAGAAAGATGGGAAAAAAATCGTAATCATACATTTTAGATGCGCTTACAAAAATTAAATGTATCTCCTCTCAAAATTCTCTACCTCATTAAAAATGTATGACTAATTTTTTTTTTTTCTCATTCTAGTTTTTCTTTTCACTATGCCTTACATCTTATTAACGTTATTACTATAAATCATGAACGCCGAATAAATAAATAAATATATATATATATATATATATATATATATATATATATATATATATATATATATATAGCTCAACTGTTGAATTGAACGAGCATGAAACCCGCCGCGATGCGGCGGGGGCGTTTTATTACTTTTTTCGAGTCATTTTTTTCTAAATTTTAAACAGTTTGTTATATCGTTTTTTGCGGGTTGTTTTATTACTTTTTTGTTAAATGGCTCCCTCCCTTTTTTGCCCTCTTTTTCGTTTTTTTATTATTTTGGATTTTGCAAGGGTTGGTGTTTGTTTAATAACGTATCTAACCTAATTTTTTTAGGGTCACGGCACATTTGGTACTTCTTCATCTAGGTGTTTAGTGTAAGAAAGTCAACATGAGTGCCATGCCAAATATTGATGAGTTGAAGGCGGCCATCGGTTCTGAGAATCTACCTTCTGCGTTTAAGTACCTTTTCAGGACTGAGGTGAGCGAGGATCGCGCTTTTTTACTACGTATGGAGAGGGAGCGCCAACAATTGGTGGGGAAAATGGAGAAGCGTAGGAGGACTATCTGTTAGGAATTAGAAATTCCAGGTATTAAAGAGTCGGTCACCTCAAGTATATGTTATCGTTAGAAAGCTCGTAGTCGTACTTATTTTAAGCTAAGTAGTATTTAGTTAAGTAACACCGTGGAGGACGGACGGGTCTTTACCCAATGTATGCCTGATCCACAGCCCGTTGTGTGGCGTTTTATGTAAGACTATAAATACTCTCTACCTCCCAAGGTAGAGAGTTGGAGCTCATAATAAGAATTTTCTTTCTCTCACTAAAGTTCCCTAAACCTCTAACTTTCTCTCTCTAGAATTCCACTTATACGCCACCTTGTTGTAATGGTTTGATGTGTATGTGAAAACTAATATCCTACAATTGGTATCAAGAGCCATGGTTAGATCATATCTTGCACATCTTTGGATTTCTAGTGGTTTTTAGGTGGTTTTTGAGTTTGAAAAAGTTTAGCGGTTTGTGCATCATTTGGTTGATTTCTTGTGTTAAAGCTTGGATTTTGTTTGTACTTTTATGTTTAGAATCATCATAAGTGTTTAGGTTTTCATTTGGTAAGCTTAAATCATCTTGGTTGGGTTGTTTTTGGATTGAAAAGTGATGTTTATGTTGTTTCTCTTGCTAGCGACTTGACATACGGATTTGTTTCTTCATAGCGACTTGCTTTACAATTCTGTAGCGAGTTGCAGTTTTTGAAGCTAGCGACTTAGTCTTGGCGACTTACAGTACAAGCAGTGGATTCTCCACTACGGGTAGCGACTTGGTGTTAGCGACTTGGTGAGTAGCGAGTTGCTATTTAGCGACTTGAGTCTTTAGCGACTTGAATCTTAGCGAATTGCTGCCAAAATTTTGCTAGCGACTTGAGGCTTAGTTAGTTACTACTTAGCGATTTGCCTTTGTCTAGCGACTTGGGACTTTAACGACTTGGTGGTATAGCGAATTAGGTGTTAGCGACTTGGTGCATCATCTTCTAGCGACTTGGGTGATTGTTTACGGTTTTCTCTTGATTTAGTAAAATCCCGTGAAAGAATCTATTTCCCGGTTTAATCATAGAGTTATAAAATCCCGTATAATCTGTTAACATGCCTACCAACGTTTCCACTATCATCTCCACTGTTGCCGAGGATGTTCAAGCAGCTGGTTCAAATACTCGTCCACCCATGCTTGACAGAACTGACTACGATTCTTGGGCTCAACGAATCAGATTGTACTGTCTTGGAAAGGAAAATAGTGTCAACATTCTCAAATCCATTGATGAAGGACCATATCGAGTTGAGACGACTAGAGATGTACTTGATACTGCTGAAGATGGAACTCTGATTTACGGAATGGATAGACCAAAGATGTATGATGAGCTTGATGATAAGGAGAAAAAGAGATTCGATGCTGATATCAGGGCTTCTAACATTGTTCTTCAAGGTCTTCCTAAAGACATCTACAAGCTGATCAATCGCAACACCGAAGCAAAGGCAGTATGGGATAATGTCAAGATACTTCTCTCAGGTTCTGAATTAACTATGGAAGACAGAGAATCACAACTCTATGAAGAATTTGAACACTTCAAGATGAAACCAGATGAGAGTGTCTATGAGTACTATGTGAGATTTCATAAGTTGGTGAATGATATGAGGAACATCAGAATGACTATGCCTAACATTCAGCTGAACTCAAAATTTGTGAACAACATGAATCCCGAATGGCACAAGTTTGTCACCTCTGTGAAGCTCACTAAAGGATTGAAGAATACAAACTATGAGCAACTTTATGCCTTCCTCCTTCAGAATGAGAGACATGCTATGTTTGAAAAAATGATTCTTAATCAATTCAAAACCAACCAGGGAGAGACAAGCTCGTCTAATGACTCAACTGCCTTCTACTCAAACATCGGAATCACAACCAAAGCCTCACAAGTCATACCCATGGGTAATGGTAATCACAAACTCATTCCTGATCCTATGTTCAAACAAGCTGATGCTGATGCACACGTGGGTAACATCATTAACCAACTAGCTCTTCTGATTAGTCAAAACATGAATTCTCTCCCACAAACCAACAACAACCTCAGAACAACATCTAACCCACACAATCAAGCTACTGTTAAAGATGGGAGGATCGTGGTGCAACCAGTTCAGGAAAGACAGTATGATCATGGAAGAGGTGGAGCTGGTAGAGGTTATGTTGGTAATCAAAATCGAGGAAGGAATGGTAATCAAGGTCAAGCTAAGCCGATCAAATGTTATAACTGTGGTGGTGAGGGACACATTGCAAGGAACTGCACATCTCCAAAGCGTCCACAAAATGCTGATTACTTCAGAGATAAGATGTTGCTTGTACAAGCTCAGGATAATGGTGCTGCTTTGGATGAAGAGGAATTGTTGTTTCTTGCTGAGGGCAATGCCAAGACCTATGATGCAGATGTGGATGAGCAGCCTATTCAGGAGATAGGTCACAATCATCAGAATGCCTTTCAAGTCGCTGATTGTGATGCATACGACTCTGATGTGGATGATGGACCTACTGCACACACAATTTTTATGGCTAGCATTTCTCCAATGGTTTCTCCCAAGGTCTCTTCTTCACCACAAGCTGGCTTATCCAAAGACAAACTCATCTCAGAGGTACTAAAACTATACGATGACGCTGATGTGCAACAGATGCATGACAAAGTACAATCAACTGAAACTCTTGAATCAAATGTTAAAAATATGGGTAATATCAATATTGTTCCATATGATCAATATGAGAAACAAAGTGAAAGTGAAGTTGTACCAAGTGATGCATCTTCTGCAGTCAACAATGACTATGTTTTTGATGAATACACTGCATGTGCCTCTGATGATTCTGTAATTTCTGAACTAAATGCCTATAAAGAACGTGTTGCTACTTATGAACAACGTGCAAAATTTGAGTTGACCACTCGTGAGCAGGAAATGGATGACCAAGTGCGTACAATCATTAGAAAAAGTAATTTTAGAGAAGAAGTATTAAAACAAGAATTAAATTCCTTGCAAGAAAAGCTTTCTAAAACTGCTAAGCAAAAACAAGAACTTCAAGAAAATGTAAAAATGCTTAAGCAAGAATTTAATGCAAAGGAATCAAAACTCTTGAGAGATTTTTCTAATCTGAAAACTTTGAAAAACAAACTTGAAAACAAGTTGTACATACAAGGAAACACCATTCAGACTGCTCACATGATCACTAAGCATAGAGTTCTAAGCGATAAGCATAGTGTTCCCATTATAGATAAACCCAACCCTGAGTACGGAAAGATAGCAAAAGCAGCTCAAAGTGTGATCTATGATGGCAATGAGATTCTTAAACCTAGACAAAAACCTAGTTGCGTTGAGTGCACTGAGGATGATAAGAAATTAGATGAAATCACTAGGGAGAAGATGAATAAGAAACTAAATGATCCTAAATGCAAAGAGAAGAAAGTAATTATCACTCCCCATGACTACAAAAAGGAGAATTGGATCTCCCTGAACATGTTTAAGCCTCAAACATTGTTGACTCCCGAACAAGTGTTCTGGAAAATGGACTTAGATAAGCAGAAAGCAGAAAATATTGTTGTAACAAACCCTCCCTTTAGGAAAATGCCTAAAGAAACTGTGTATCCTCCCAATACGCCAATGCATCTAGTTCCTAGAACGATTGCTACCAAAAGCGAGATCTTAATCAGTCAATATGTTATTTTTCAACTATTTGTTGATTTTGAGAAAACTTGTAAGAAAAGGATCACACCCACTGGGATTACTGAAGGGGAAAGGGGTTTTGAACAAACAAAAGAATGCTATTTAACTGAGGTCATGCCTTTCTTTAAACTTCTAAAAGATCACTTTGAGAGTCTTAAAAAGGGGATACATACTGATATTAAGGGAATGGAAAAGGAATTTGATGCAATGATAGTTGAAGTTAGTGACTATGAGCGAGCGCTAAAATATAATGAGATTGAGAGGAAGCACTTGCAAACACTAAATGAGAACCTGATTTCTGAATGTATTGCTCAAGATGTGTTCTTCACTGCTACAAATTGTTCTATTAATGCTTCTCAATTTCATGAATTATCTGTTGCCCTGAAAGTCTCCCATGATCGTGTTATTGAGCTTGAAAAAACTAATTCTGAACTAAACGAGAAAATTGAACTGGATGATCATGACAATTTGGTTAAACATTTTTCTAAACTAGAAGTTGAGCATTTTAATTTACAACTAAAATATCAACATCTTAAAGAAAATGTCAAAACTTCAAATATCAAGACATCCTCAGATGCTCCAGAGTTTGATGCAGTTTTTCAAATTAACAAACGTGATGAACAGATTCAAGCTCATTGCAACACGATCAGAAAGTTGAAAGCCCAAATCTCTCAATTAAAGGGTCAAACGAACAATATGACAAGCTCCCTAATGCCTCCTCCTTTAGATTCTCGGAATTCTCAAACGTTTCACCTTCAAAACCTAGTAAATGCATTACAAAAGGAAAACGAAAGTTTTCTAGAAGAAAATGAAAAGGTTAAAAGTCATTTCAATGAGTTATTTGAATCAATAAAGGTCACTCGTAACAAAAATAACGAACAAATAGCTTCATTGCAAAAGGAAATTGAGAATCTGAAGAGTCAGGTAAAAGGGAAAATGCCTATGACCAATGGGGAGAATGATGTATCAAAGGTTTACTCTTGTAATAAATATGCTTTGTCTGTGAAATATGTCCCTCCTCATCTCAGGAACAACAAACTTGTTGTTCAAACATACTTCTCATCCCTTAAGGATTGCCTAGAATGTCTGCGTGAGATTGTTGAAGAGGATAAGTTAGAGAAACCTCATGATAATGCAATTGGACATGCATGCTTATATGCCAAACGATCTCAAGAAATCCTAGAATGCTTGATCACAATATGCCCAAAGTCATTAGGTGAGAGAGTTAATCCTTTGATTCCATGCTCGATGCCTAATGCCAAGTATGATATTCATTCGATTCCCAATATTTTGAATGTGAACCTTAGGGTGCCTTTAAGTTGTTCAGATTCCAGATCTGTCAATGCTAAGAAAGAGAACTCAAGTGTGCCTTCTAGGAGTACAAATCCCAGTACTTCGAGTTTTAAGAAAGTGAACCTTAGTGTGCCTGCATGTAGTTCAGATCCCAGCACATCTAAACAGGTGATGCAAAGAGTAGTAAAACCAACTAATGTTCCCATTCCCTCTACAGGAGTAATCAGTGACATTAAAGGGAGCAGGTCAAAGTCTCAAGACAATACAAGGAATGATAGGACCTCGCAAGCTAAGAATGTGCACTGGAAAAGAGTAGAAGAACAATCTAGGAACTTTAAGTTTGAACCGAATAAAACGAATCATGTTGATTCTAGTATTAGCCATAGGCGTACTGTAATTAATTAGAATTCTGATACTATTTGCAAACCTTGTATTGATGTCTGCTTGAATTCTGTTTCTAATCATGAATGTGGTGTTAATGTTCTGCCTAATGATGTTAATTGTCCAGTTAATATTGTTAATGCTAAAATTCATACTAAGATGGCTAAAAGGCAAAAACGAAAGAAAGTTAGAAAACAGTGGAAACCCACAGGAAGAACATTCAGTAAGATAGGCTATTATTGGTTACCTGTTGGTCATAAGACTAATCAGACAATGCCCACTAGAAAATGGATGCCTACTGGTAGAACTATTCCCTTAAGAAGTGAGCACACTGTGAACAGGGCTAATACAGACACTAGTACTGCATCTATTCACAATGATTCCATTGCCTTATCTTCTGATATGAATGCTTCTATTTCTGATGTGGGTGTTCCAACCATTGTTACTAACCAAATGGAACCCATTCTTGCATGGGGATCCCAATTATCCAGTTATCCATTCTTGTCTGTGTTCAACTGCAGATCGTTCAAATCGTTATGTGGTACCTGGACTCAGGCTGTTCCAAGCATATGACTGGCGACCGGTCACGGCTCATGAACTTCGTGAGCAAATTCATCGGGACAGTTAGATTCGGGAATGATCATTTCGGTGCTATCATGGGTTATGGAGACTATGTTGTTGGCAAAAGTGTTATCTCCAGGGTTTACTATGTAGAAGGTCTTGGTCACAACTTGTTCTCTGTTGGTCAATTCTGCGATTCAGATCTAGAAGTAGCCTTCAGAAAACATACCTGCTTCGTTAGAGAACTTGATGGTAAGGAACTGTTAAGAGGTTCACGTGGTTCAAATCTATACACCATCTCTATCGAAGATATGATGAAGTCTTCTCCAATTTGTTTGCTGTCAAAGGCTTCTAAAACAAAGTCATGGTTATGGCATCGTCGTCTCAATCACCTGAACTTCGGCACCATCAATGATCTCACCAGAAAGGACTTAGTTGCAGGTTTACCTAGACTCAAGTACGAAAAGGATCATCTTTGTTCAGCATGTCAATTGGGAAAAAGCAAGAAGTATGCCCATAAACCCAAACCTACTAACTCTGTCATAGAAGTTCTTCATATGATTCATATGGATTTATGTGGACCAATGAGGGTGCATAATATCTTTGGGAAGAAATATGTGTTAGTTGTGGTTGATGTTTACTCTAGATTCACCTGGGTCAAGTTCTTAAGGACAAAGGATGAAACTCCTGATATCATCATCAAACTCATCAAACAGCTGCAGGTTCGACTTAACAAAACCGTCAGAATTATCAGAAAAGACAATGGAACTGAGTTTGTCAACAAACAACTCAGTGAATTTTATGAAAGCATTGGAATCAGCCATCAAAGTAGTGTTCCACGAACTCCTCAACAGAACGGTGTAGTTGAAAGACGAAATTGAACTCTTGTAGAAGCCGCTAGAACAATGCTGATTTACTCAAAGGTTCCAATGTTTCTCTGGGCTGAAGCTATTGCCACTGCATGATACACACAAAATCGTTCCCTGATTCACACTGTTCATGGAAAAACTCCATATGAACTTGTCCACAACAGAAAACCTAATCTCTCCTTCCTTCGTGTGTTTGGTGCACTATGTTATCCAACTAATAAGGGTCAAGACTTAGGCAAACTTAGAGCTAAAGCAGACATTGGAGTAATTGTAGGATATGCACCAAACAAAAAGGGATACCGAATCTACAACAAAAGAACCCGAAATATCATGGAAACAATTCACGTTACGTTTGATGAGCTGACCGGTCAAATGGCTCCTGGACAATCCAGTTCAGGACCCGCACTTCAAAACAGCCCCATTGGTTCATCCCTTGTTCCAAACACTTCTCAAGAAACTCCATATGTACCTCCATCTGAAGATGATTTAAAGAAATGGTTTGATCCTATGTTTGATGAACTTTATGATCCAAGTACTAATGAGGTGTCAATCCCTACAACAGAGGCTGCTCATATTCCTATGAATGAAGTCAATCCCTCAGTCTCAATATCTTTAAGTCAAGAAGTGCCTACTGCTGATCCTTCAGTCTCATCAACAAATCATCATTCTTCAAGTGTACATCATGGAACTGTTTCTGGCATCAATGATGAAGTTAATCCCTTTGCTACTCCTGAAGATGCTCCATTTGAAAACATATTTGCTCCTGAATCATCATCTGAACCATCTTCGTCAGGAGACATCGACTCTGCTACCTAAGTCCCTCAACAACTGCCACATGAACACCTTAGAAAATGGACTCACGATCATCCACTTGACAACATCATTGGAAATCCCTCTCGTCCTGTATCAACACGAAAACAACTTGCTACCGATGCCTTATGGTGCTTCTTCAACTCCATACTATCTAAGATCGAACCAAAAGATGTTAAAACCGCCATGAATGAAGATAGCTGGTTCAATGCAATGCAAGATAAAATTCATGAGTTTGATCGACTTGATGTATGGGAGTTAGTACCTGCTCCAGACTGTGCTATGATTATTGCTCTTAAATGGATCTTCAAAGTTAAACTTGATGAGCATGGTGATGTGTTGAAGAACAAGGCTCGATTAGTTGCTAAAGGATACCGTCAAGAGGAGGGCATTGACTTTGAATAATCTTTTGCTCCAGTTGCTCGAATCGAGGCAATCAGAATCTTTCTGGCTAATGCTGCTAGTAAGAACATGGTAGTCTATCAGATGGATGTGAAGACGGCATTCCTGAACGGAGACCTTAAAGAAGTCGTCTACGTCAGCCAACCTGAAGGATTTTTAAATCAAGAGCATCCTACTCACGTTTATCGTGTGAAGAAGGCCCTTTACGGTTTAAAGCAAGCTCCAATGGCATGGTATGATACACTGTCAAAGTTTCTTCTATCAACTGGATTTAGCAAAGGAGCAGTTGATCCAACATTGTTCACCAGGAAGTCAGGCAAACATTTAATTCATGTTCAAATTTATGTTGATGATATTATTTTTGCCTCGACAGACCCAATGGAATGTGATCGTTTTTCAAATGAAATGAGTTCAAAATTTCAAATGTCAATGATGGGACAAATGTCATTTTTCTTGGGATTACAAATTTCGCAAAGTCCCGGAGGCATTTTCATAAATCAATCTAAATATGCAACTGAGATCTTAAAGAAATTTGGATTTGATTCAAGTGACCCTGTTGACACTCCCATGATTGATCGAACCAAACTAGATGAGGACCACTCAGGGATCATGATTGACCAGACAAAATATCGTAGTATGATTGGATCCCTGATGTACCTTACAGCTAGTAGACCAGACATCATGCAGGGTGTCAAGATACTCGTCGAAGTACATCTGGAGGTGCTCAGTTTTTGGGTGATAAGCTTGTGAGCTGGTCTTCAAAGAAGCAAATGAGTACTTCTATTTCCTCTACAGAGGCTGAATACATAGCCATGTCATCCTGTTGTGCTCAAATCTTATGGATGAGATCTCAATTATCTGACTATGGCTTTGAATTCAACAAAATCCCTCTGTACTGTGATAATAAAAGTGTTATTGCTCTCTCATGCAACAATGTTCAACACTCAAGAGCAAAGCATATCGACATTCGACATCATTTCATCAGGGAACAAGTGGAAAAAGGTGTGGTGGAACTCTATTTTGTGAGGTCTGAATATCAGTTAGCAGACATCTTCACCAAAGCTCTTCCAAGAGAACGTTTTGAGTTTATTCTTCCACGTCTTGGCTTGAAAAGCCTTCAACCAGAAACACTCAAACGTCTTCAGGAGGAAGACGAGGAGTAAAGGTCTATCTTCATCTATCTCTTGTAAATATTTATTCGAAAAACAAAATACAAAATTATAAAACCTTCTAAAAATCAAATAGAAAAATTTAAAACTTTCAAAATCCATAAAAATCTGAAAAACAAATTCGAAAAATCTTCAAAAAATATTGTCAATTTGTCATGTTTTTCTCGGTTCGATAATATCTACGGTCTTTGTGCTGTCATTCAAAGAATGACACAGGACTTTAGATGTTGTTCGAATTCTTAAAAAAAAATATATATATATATATTTTTGGGAGAAAGAGAAACTAATGGTTTATTGTCATTTCAGGCAGTAACCCGTTTTTCAAAGAAAGAACAGCGCCATGCTTTACCATGTTTTCAAATTCCATGCTCTGATTCTATAAACATTTATCTGCTGAAAACTAACTGCTTTGAAAAATAACTCAGTCTCTATTTTTGATAATCATCTGGACTTATTTGTCAAAATATCAATCTCTCAATCAACAACCTATGTCATTGATTGAGGGGGAGAATGATTTCAATTAAATTAAAAAGTTATTTGGCATTCAATTGTTTTCAAAAGACATTCATGCATGTTTTACCAATGGAGTTTTAATGTCTTAAAATCCGATCCTTATCAGTTAAAACGCTTTCATAATCAAGTCACAATTCTCCTCAAAAGCTTTCAAAATCAATTTAAATCTATAAGAGATCACAAATCTCAAATGACTTGATAATTGTGATCGGGGGAGAATTTGTGATTTAAATTGGACTTAAACTGAGGATTCGGTAAATGGTTTTACAAGGATGTACATGTTATCCTCCCCGCATGTGACAAACGATTTCAAGTTTTCCATTCACATGTTGAGGGGGAGCATCTATCTTACACCTATGATTTGAAACGTGATCATTTATCTCAATGTGCAGGTTCCCTCTAGTATGTGCAAAACTCCTTTCAAACCTTGAGGCACATATTGAGGGGGAGCAAAAGTATGAAAACCTCATCCTTCCCCAAAATACTTTATCTACTGGATTTGATCTGGGATGTGATGTTGATATCTTTTAGAAAATGGTAATCAAAGAAGTTAATTCTTCCTCTTGCCTCCATGTGCAAAACGATTTCAAACATTTGATGCACATGTTGAAGGGGAGTTCTCATTCAAAAAAATATCAAAAACAATTTAGGTACAAAATGCTTTGATAATACATCTTAAGTATCTGGATTGATTTTCAAATGGTTTTCAATTGGTTCCAATGGCAGATGAACAATACCAAATAGACCGACCAACTTTACTTTATGTACGGTGATATAAGGATGATAAGGTTAGGTATTGGTTCCCATGATCCGCCAGAACCGGAGGGATCTACCCAGGGACAATCCACTAGTTAGTGTAGAAGTCCTTAGGTATGATGATAAAAGGAGAAAAGTGAGATATGGGAAGAGTGCGGACTGAGGCAGAGCAAGTACTGGAACAAACCCAACAAGGTTCTTGCAATGAAGTCTCGGTAAGCACTGAAGGGGTTGAAGAATTAAAAAGAATTGAATGAGAAAAGGGTGAAAACAAATAGCCCTCCATTTATTCAACCTTAGGGCAGAAACCGGGTTCAATTCATATGCTACTAATGGTAACATCGGTATTGAAGACAAGACGTCATGGACCCAGTGACGCACTGCACTTCAACTTTCCAAACTACTCAAGATCCTCTTAAAAGGACTTGTTTCATTCTCACGGGGAACCGACATTATCTATCGACTTTCTCTTAGAGATTATTGATATTAAAGAAGGAGACCCTCTCCCTAGTCTCCGGCACAGGATCCAAATATGCACAAAATTGAGTCTAGAGCCACGAGATCATCAATAAATCTCACTAGGACACTTTCAATGAAGACTCTCTGTTTCACACAATGTGAAAAGAGAGATTATATCTTGAGTCCTACGCATTATCCTTGTGGTATTGCCAGAACATCTGAGTGATGTGTAAACATATTCACAATAAAGATGGAAAACCTTCTGGAGCCATCATCAAACAAGCTCCTGGTAGGTGGCATGTGAGATCTATCAAATAGATCAACCATGTGACAACTGAACAGAAACAATGGGGAGATTCAATCTTTTGAATCAATCCTGGTTCAGGTTATGGATTGACGGATACCTTTGAAAAACCGGTCTTTGTGCTTAACAACTCTTTTCTTTAGCACATCGACCGTGTACTAATTTTTCAAACCAAAAGGTGTTTTTATGATTGATAATTGATTTTCAATAAAACCTTCGTTGTATTGCAAAAACAATTTCTATTGAGCAATACACGATTGTTTTTCAAATCTCTTTTCATCAATCAGTGGACTTAAATTCGCTGGTTCACTCACTCCGTGTTGTCTTCTTTGAGATGTTCCGGTTTGAGAACAGCTAGAGCAGCTGTGAAACCCTGTCAAGGAAATTCTTCGGAATTATACCTGATCACAGGCAGTACATGTACTGATCAACGGGGAACCGTGGGCCGTGGACCTCAATTCAACTAAAGTGGTCAAAGACACTTTTGTACGCTTTATTGCTAACTGTTGTATGCAGGTACGGCCGACGTTTGCAGCTGATCAGAATGAAGTGGTCAATCCATAGCCGCATGCTCACACGATACATTCATCTCTCAAGAAATCATGATAAGTGCATCAATGACTCTGATATTTTCACTCCATGCTTCTGCTAAGCTGCTGCCAATATCATGAATCAACGAAAGCTTCCGCTACTCTGATGAAAAGATATCATGATCCAGAATGTGAGCATGTCGGTCCGAAAGTCACAACATCACATAATACCAACACCACAATGGATGTCTCAGAGATTTTTGTTAGCTGATGGTCTCAAAAGTTGGCTCAAAAGTATTATCACGTGGATCAGTAAAAGACCTCCACTTGGATTAACCAAACATGCAATGAGAAGAATCAATGACTACGAGCTTCGGAGCAAAGTACTACATCAAGAATGCAAGAACAATTTTTTTGTAATATCTGTTTGTATTCTATGTAATTTTAGTACATGATTGAGGTGACCTCCCTTAGGGGGAGATTGTTAGGAATTAGAAATTCCAGGTATTAAAGAGTCGGTCACCTCAAGTATATGTTATCGTTAGAAAGCTCGTAGTCGTAGTTATTTTAAGCTAAGTAGTATTTAGTTAAGTAACACCGTGGAGGACGGACGGGTCTTTACCCAATGTATGCCTGATCCACAGCCCGTTGTGTGGCGTTTTATGTAAGACTATAAATACTCTCTACCTCCCAAGGTAGAGAGTTGGAGCTCATAATAAGAATTTTCTTTCTCTCACTAAAGTTCCCTAAACCTCTAACTTTCTCTCTCTAGAATTCCACTTATACGCCACCTTGTTGTAATGGTTTGATGTGTATGTGAAAACTAATATCCTACACTATCGTAGAAACACAGTGGTATGGGTCTTTTGATAGTGAAGCGATTGATTGTTTGCAGGCACTTTTTGAACTTCAGCGTGCGGACCGAGAAACACTTGTTGGTCTTGATGCTCTTATTGATGGGATACGTGGTGGAATAGCAACGAAGGAGGAGCAGATTGGTTTTATGGAGGTCAATGAACAGTCGCTTGATGATTAGTGTTGGTGGACATAGGTTTTAGTAGTCTTTTGGGCAAGTTGTTTATGACAATGGTGGTTAGTAGTAGTTGTTTTATGTTTATCAATGGTGAGCAGTAGTAGTTGCTTTATGTTTATGTATAGTTAAGCGGTGGTTGTAATCTGTGGCAGGTTACACTTTTGGTATGTAAGCCACCGGTATTATGTTAGTGAACAATGATGTAGTTTTCGTAATGTTAATTGAATAGTTGATGGTGTATTTATGTTAAGCCTGTTGTTTTTCCCTTTCTTTTGTTTGCTGTAATTCAATTTTTACAATATTGGACTGTGATTATGTTTGCGTAACCTCTCTGTGATGTGGTTTGGTATATTGGTTGTCGACTTGTGTGTATCATGTCCAAAAAGTGTCACATTGTATGTGGTTGTTTAGTGGTTGTGGTTTGTAAGCGATTCTGTTTGGGAATGCGTATGTGTGTTTGTAGGTTGTTTAATCACAAATGTGGTTAAGGGTTTGTTGATATAATGTTATGTTACATTTTTCAGAATGTAGATTGTGTTCATGTTTGTTGGTGTTGGTTAGGTGATTTGGTGGCAAACATTTGCTATTGGACCTTGCATGCATGTCATGTACCTGTCCCTTTTTTTCAGCAGTTGTTTGTCATGCTTTTTATGGAGCATACACCTTTATCTGCAGTAGGATGTTTAATTTTTTCTGTTACTTATGCACGCTAGTGACTATTGTAGAGCATGCGTTGTCATAGTGTTAATAATGTTGGTAGTGGAAGATAGCATGTCCCCCCTTTTTTCTTTTGTGTAAGTATTGGATCAGTTGTTTGTAAATTTGTTGATTGTTTCTGCTGTGCCGTTGCTTCTTGTTTGTAGACATGTCACGCAGAGATTGTTTGGATGAGCTTAGTTTTGCCTGTGACAGTGATGAGTTACAGGATCAGATGTGCTTGTTTTTTGAACGGGAAGTGATCGCCGCACGTAACTGGGAGGCGATGGTGCGCGCGCGCTGTTTTGAGATTGCTGCGCGTATCAGGTACTTGGAAGACCTTATTCAAGAGGTTCTCCAAGAGGGTCCCGACATTGTTGCGACAACATCTGTCACATATTTGAGGCATGTTGAAGCGCGCGAGCGTTCGAAGCAGGTCACGTTTCAGGTGATGGTGCGTGACGCACATGTTGCTCTTCGTGCAGCCGCGTGGTGTATTAATAGCATTCGGGGCCTTTGATATTCTTGTTTGTACCTGTGTTAAGAGCTAGTGCAGTTGCCTAGTTTGTTGTACTTTTTTTTGTGTATGTCGTCAATGTTTATGTGTAACCGTATTTTGTATGTGGTGTTTGCGTTGAATAAAGGTATGTGTGTTAGTGTTGTTTTTTACCTGCTTTTCATAAGCCCTGATTAGTCTTATTGCTTTTTGAATCTGTTGATTGTGGTATTCCAATCTTGTGAGGATATATATTTTCATGATGTACATGTTGCAATGTTATATTTGTTGGGGTTTGACTGTAGGGAAACCATAGTTTTATAGATACCATTGAGTACATTAGTTTTTTACGCCTGTTGACGCCAGTTTAGTGGATACAAAATGATTAGGCATTTCCCTGGTGTCACATGTACCAGGTAGTAGATACTACAGTTAGGCTACCATTCTATGCATCGTGTACATTTTCATAACTATTTCATACATAGCTTAAGAGGGTTGTCACGGTTCGGTTACATTGTCTTTAATGGCTGTAGCAGGGTGAAAATCAGCCTTGTTGACAGTGTAAAGCTACTCTCGTTTAAGTTTCTTGGCGTCGTGGCCAGGTTCATCTGGCTGATCAAGGGGAAATAGTTGTTTGCGTGCAGTTGTCGGAACTTTTTCAGTTACATGCGCTGCCTTTTCTACTGGCTCATCTGTCATGGGAAGAGGTGGTATAGTTCCGCCAGGTGTTGAGGTTTCAATTGTCTCATGTATGGCAGGTTTTGATGTTGATGAAGATGTCACTTCCTGTTCTGGAGGAGGGATTGGTGGAAGGATGGGAGGAAGGGCATCTGCTGCATTGTCCAACACAAATTTTGTGTACCCGCGTCTGCTGCTTGTTCCCAGATGAAGTTGGAATATGTGCCTCGTGTTAAGTAGGTCACGGATAACTGGTGGCAATACGTACGGGTTCGGTTCTGGAATGTAGTTCACCACTTCATCACATGGGGGTAGCAACGAATCAGCAGCAGGGCTGAAACAGGTCATACCTATCTCACCGGTACCATCTCCGAGCACCACTTTCAAACAATAACTGTGTAGGACCTCACTTATACACCAACCTTACGCGTAACACACCTTATCACAAGATGAACACGTTAAACCACAAACACGTATGCGTATAAGAAGATGAAATAAAGAAAGGAAAGATGGTGACTTGATGTTCTACAATCCATGTATGTGAAGAAAGATGAAAACAAGATAGATGTTTATTTCAAAGGAAAAACACACACACACACACACACACATTCAAGCACACCCCTCAAATGAGACTTTGAGGGGTTTATATAGTACAAGTAGTAGACGCCCTAATGGGCTTGGCATGGGCTCGTTTGGGCTTGGGTTGGACATGGATTGATATAAGGCTAGCTTAACTTAACTTCTAACCAATTAGCTTAGCTCAGTCCACGAGCCCGTTGACTATTCTATCATGATATCTAACACAAGTTACAAAGTTCCTAAATGTGAATGACCATCACTTCTAATAAAAACTATTAAGGCTAACAATCTCCCCCTAAGGGGTGGTCATTCAAAATATGCTCCACTTGATTAGGTCTTTACTTTTCTCGAGCTTGAACTTTGCGTGTAGATATAGAATAGTCTTGTTTCTTTGTTCCTTCATGCTTTGTGATCAGTTAATGTGGTTGTCTGCCGTTGTCAACTTCGTTGGTTAGGTGTCTCCATGCCTTTCTCCACCATGCTCACACTTCTATTTGTCTTTTGGTTACCAATGATGTAGTTCTCAAGTCTTTATACTTTGTAGATTCTTTGACATTGATGAAGAATCATCTTAA
Organism: Chrysanthemum seticuspe; assembly: GCA_019973895.1. Classification (NCBI taxonomy): domain Eukaryota; kingdom Viridiplantae; phylum Streptophyta; class Magnoliopsida; order Asterales; family Asteraceae; genus Chrysanthemum; species Chrysanthemum seticuspe. The sequence continues at coordinate 294,279,253 of BPTQ01000005.1, forward strand.
ACTTATGTTGCTTTTGATGAGAACTTTCATGTGTTGTTGGTATGAGCATGTGGAAAATCTGCACGATCAATCCGCTCTGGAGCTTCCATAAGAAGAAAACATAAAACAGGTTAGTAATAAGCGGATTCAGGCACTTACAAGTTTGAATTTCGAGGGTGTTAACAGCATAGTGTGAAAACACATCTCTGATTCTTACAAAGGCCGTTCCTGAACTAGAGTCCCACAAGTGAGATAACGCGATATACCGAAGTACACCTACAGTTCAGATGAGTCGCTGAGGTACACCGAAGCATCACCCCACGACTGTAGACCGTTTGAGACACACTAAGCGTAATCCACGGGGAGTTACCGAAGTGACCTGCTGTCAGGGCTGCTTGATGTTGACCTTGGTAGGAGTTTCCATTCAATCACTGAAGATCACAGATGTGAATCTTCTCATAAATGTTCTGGCAGATTGCTAAGATCTGCGTAGGACTCTAGAATATATCACTTGTGTCCTAATTGATGAACAACAAGCGATGTCATGTCAAGTGTTCCTATGAGATCTTTTGGTGAATCTCGTGGCTCTAGACTCAATAGTGCATTATGGTTTTCCAAAGCGAAGACTAGGGAGAGGGTCTCCTTCTTCAATACCAACGATCTCTAAGAGAAAGTCGATAGATTATGTAGGGTTCCCAGTGAGAATGAAACAAATCCTTTTAAGAGGAATTGAGTGGCTAGAAGGTTTAGTGCAGTGCGTCACTGGGTCCATGACGTCTTTGTCTTCAATACCAGTGTCATCTAGTGACAACCGGTAGCAGATGAATTGAACCCGGTTTCTGCCCTAAGGTTGATTATGGAGGGCTATTTCTTTTCACCCTTTCTTTTACATTTCTTTTTAATTCTTCAACCCCTTCTTTCTCCTTTCTCACATTACTCCTTTTTTCAATCATTCCTAAGGACTTCTAGTACTAACTATTTGTGATGTCCTTGGGTAGATCCCTCTGGCTCTGGCGGATCATAGGACGGGTTTACCTATCTTTAGTCACCTTATAACTCCATGACTGTCCTATTGTTGCCATAAAACCATTTTTCTTGAAAATCTCTTAGAGTTTTTATGATAGAAAACATGTTTGAAACACTTCGTGAGTTTTATATTTTCAGAAACACTCCCCCTTCACATGTGCTTAAAAGTTTTGACAGAAATCTGCACATAGAGGGTAGAGTTCGCACTTTTTGAATTGATCGACTTTAAATGAACTAGACCGATTCGAGAAACGTTTACATCACTAGAGAACTAGCTTGAAATTATTACCCGTCCTGGTCAAGTCCATAGAAAGTTTCTCGAGATGGTACATGATTCCTCGTCAATTCAATGGTTTCAACTGAGTCGAGCTCATTTTGAGATTCAAACAACGATCATTAAAACATTTTGATCACATTTTAATCACGTCTCCTCCCCCTCAAAAATAGCATATTCGTGATATTTTTGATATCAACGGATTAAACAACATTTTAGAATCTTTTGGGGAGAAAAACGGATTTGATTTAAGCATGAATTTGGAACATTTTTGTTTTATACCCCCCCTTTAATAAAGCATAATCAATTAAAGGGTTTTAGAGGAAGTTATCTTGAGCACAAAATATTTTGAAAGATTTTAAAAATCTTTTTGAACAATCTTAAAAAAATGCTCAAGATGATGATGATTTCTCACCAGTTTTAAATGTAGTGCACTGAAGCGTACACTTGATTTTTCTTTAAAAACACGAGTTTTGATTTGAAATAATCAAAAGTCATCATTTTAGTTCGGGTTCGTACTGAAGTATACGAAAGCCATTTTTGAAGAAATTTTGAGAAACGACATGTTTTGGAAAACATTTAAAAGAACTCTCGCTCAAGCATCTGTACATGCCAGTATCATTGTTGAATGACATTTCTAGAAACGTACAGAATATCGATTATACAAGAGACATGTCGGGAGAAGAATATTTTTGGATTTTTGATTTTCTATTGTTTTTGTATTTTTTGAAAGTTTTATATTTTTATATTTTGCTTTTGTTGGTTTTTCAAATTTTGTATTTTGTTTTTCAAAAATATTTACAGCGAAGCTTTTTGGAAAAATCATTTTCAAGAAGATTCGAGAAGACGTTCTAACTCCTCAAGGGTTAGGCTTCGCATTCCAATTCGTCGAACTAAATCGTCAAACCTTTCTTTTGGAAGGGCTTTAGTAAATATATCGGCGAGTTGGTAATCAGTCTTCACGAAAAATAATTCAACAATACCTTCTTCCACATGTTCTTTTATGAAGTGATAGCGTACTCTGATATGCTTAGTCTTTGAGTGATGAACAGGATTGCATGATATGGCTATGGCACTTTTCGAGTCACAATATATAGGTATTTTATCGAAAGTAAAGCCATAATCAGTGAGTTGTGTTCTCATACATAGAACTTGAGCACAACACGCAGATAGAGACACATACTCAGCTTCAGCGGTTGAAAGAGCAGTGCAATCTTGTTTCTTTGAAGACCAGCTTACTAACTTTTCACCCAAAAATTGTGCTCCTCCTGATGTACTTTTTGCTGTAACTTGATCACCTGCGTGGTCCGCATCTGAAAAGGGAATTAGATCAAATCCGGATTCCTTCGGATACCAAAGACCCTTGTGAATGGATGTCTTCAGGTACCGAAAGATCCTTTTAACCTCTTTGAGGTGCAGTTCGGTAGGCTTAGCCTGAAACCGTGCTAATAAGCAAACAACAAAATGAATATCGGGTCGACTAGCAGTAAGGCACATGAGAGAACCAATCATGCTCCGGTATTTCTTCGGATCAATAGGTTTCCCAAACAAATCGGCTCCAATTTTTGGTGAAGTTACCATTGGTGTTCCGACAGAGTCACAATTATCCATACCATGATTTTTCAAAATCTCAGTTGTATATTTCGCTTGATTAATAAAAATTCCACGTGGGGACTGATGTATTTGTAAACCAAGAAAAAACTTTAGTTCCCCCATCATGGACATTTCAAATTTGCTTTTCATGAGATTTTCAAAATGTTTTGAGAGATTCGGATTAGTGGACCCAAAAATGATGTCGTCCACGTAAATCTGAACAATCAAAATGTCATTTTTGCATTTTTGTGTGAATAAGGTAGGATCGACCGTTCCTTTGGTGAAATTGTTTAGGATAAGGAAAGAGGACAGTTCGTCATACCACGCTCTCCGAACTTGCTTTAAACCATAGATTGCCTTTTTGAGTTTGTAGACGTAGTCTAGATGTTCCATGTCTATGAAGCCTTCTGGCTGACTCACGTACACTTCTTCTTTCAGAGTTCCATTCAAGAACGCGGTCTTAATGTCCATCTGATAAACCGTGATGTTTTTGTGAGCTGCATAAGCTAAGAAAATCCTGACTGCCTCAAGTCTAGCTACCGGCGCGAATGACTCTTCAAAGTCTATCCCTTCTTCATGTTTGTATCCTTTGGCCACAGGACGAGCTTTGTTGCGAATTACAGTCATCTGTTCATCCCTTTTGTTCTTCCATAACCACTTGAGATCAATGACACGAACGCCAATTGGTCTTGGAACCATATCCCAAGAGTCATGTAGACGGTATTGGAGAAGTTCCTCCTGCATTGCTTTTATCCATGCGGGTTCTGCCATTGCCTCGTGAATGTTCTTTGGCTCTATATTGCTGATTGAGCAAAGGTAAATGCATAAGTCGCAATCGGTGGCAAGTTGGCGTCTCGTCTGAATTGGCCTTGACGGTTCACCAATAACTTGTTCAATCGGATGGTCTTTCGTCCACTTCAGAGTAGAAGGATACCGTAGATTATACGAGTGCGGGTTAGATGGTTCTCGTAAGCTAGAAGATGATTCAGCTGATTCTATAGCAAATGGGTTTTCAAATAAGCATGCATCTAACGTTGCATCGTTCGGGTTTTGAGTAGGTTCTTCTTGAAATGATATGTTTTGGTTTTGCTCATCAACTGCTGGTAAAACTGTTTGAAGAATTGGAGTTGCTGGAGTAGATGTAGATGATGTTGATGGAGTTGATGCATTGGTTTCGACCGTTGTGGATGCATCTTCTGTTGGTTGTGGTAGGTGATGTTGAGCGGGTGCAACGGAATGATGGTTTGATGCATTTGTCGAAGTTCCACCATAGTATTCATCGAACATTAACTCAAAGAATTTCTCCCATTCTTTTTCATGAGTAGTGTCAGCAAAAGTTGATGGAGCTCTTTGATGTACGAGTCCTGAACTGATATGTCCAGAAGTCTGCTGGTTTGGTGCGATTCTAGAGCGAGTCTCTCAGAAGCCATTTGTGAAATTTCATCAAAATTCACGTTCATCGTCTCCATGATCCTCTTAGTTCTCCGGTTATACACCCTGAATGCCCTCGAGCTATCTGAATATCCAATGAAGATTCCAATATCACCTTTAGCTTTCAGTTTCCCTAGATCTTCTTTGTCGTTTGTCGGATAGCACAAAGCGCCAAACACGTGAAAGTAAGAGATATCAGGTTTTCTGTTGTTCACTATTTCGTATGGGGTTTTATTGAATCTTGGATGGATTAGGGATCGGTTCTGAGTGAAACAAGCAGTGTCAACAGCATCAGCCCATAGAAATAACGGTGCACTAGAATAAATTAGCATTGTGCGAGCAGCTTCCACAAGAGTATGATTTCTTCTTTCAACTACCCCATTCTGCTGTGGAGTTCTAACAACTGATGTCTGATGAGTTATTCCCACATCTTCAAAATAAGCTCTTAACTCCTGATTTATGAATTCTGTGCCGTTGTCTGTTCTTACAACTCTTACAGGAGCTTGAAGAAGTACTTGAATACGTTTCAGGAAGGTGATGATGATGTCTGGTGCTTCGTCTTTTGATCTTAGAAATCTAACCCATGTATATCTTGAATAATCATCGATGATAACAAGGATATACTTTTTCCCGTTTATGCTTTCAACTCTCATTGGGCTACATAAGTCCATGTGCAACATATGCAACCTTGCTTCCGAACTAGGTACGGGTTTGAGTTTATATGATGTTCTTTTGCTTTTTCCTTATTCGCATGATGGACATAGGTGATCCTTGGTGTATTTTAACTTTGGAAGTCCATTGACGATGTTGTCTTTGGCAAGTTTGTTGATGGTGTCAAAATTGAGATGGGATAACCGTCTGTGCCACAACCAGGACTTTGTTCCAGATGCTCGTGTCATAAGACATATTGGTGATGAAGAGGCCATTTGGTTAATGTCGATAGCATCCAAGTTTGTATCACGATTCCCTGTTAAGAGATTAGTGCCATTCAAGTTTCTAACGAAGCAAGCATTTTTCCTAAAAGCAACCTCTAAATCTGCATCACAGAATTACCCGACTGAGAACAAATTATGTCCCAACCCTTCGACATAGTAAACTCGAGTGATCAATGATTCGCGCAAAACCGTCAAGTTATCTAACGCAAGCAAGCCACTTGTGAATGGCTAGCTGTAAGAAACTTAAAACAGTTCAGACACAAATGCAATGAAGTCCAGGAGAGTATAATGTTTCCCCAGGTCGTTATGTCCCAACGAGCCGTGCGATAATAGTCAAACGTTTAGTGATCGAGAAGATTTGAATGGATACAGAGATTTGATTTATGATTATAACTACAGAAATAGCCAACAAATTACAGCGGCTTAAATGCAAATTAAAGGAAATCTAAAAAGATAAAATCTATTAAATAAACGCTATCACTATTATTAAAATGATGTTTTTGTTCTTTTTGTTTTAATAAAACTTAATTAAAACTACGTGACGTACAAATTAAAAAGTGAAACTAAAGCAATATTAACCCTAAAAATATGAAAATGATATTTTTATAAACCTAATGGTATAAGAAAATTTTAAGAAAAAGAAAATTAATTTTACAACTAATTATCTAATTATTATTAATTAAAAACTATTTTTAACTAATTAATAATAGCCTAAAATACAAGAAATTAGGAAATAAAGCTAGAAAAATAAAATTATGAATTGGAAAAGTCTAAAATAACAAACTAGAATTTTCAAAACTATTTTTGTAATTTTCTGATTATTTTTCTATTTTTTATGATTTTTAAACTATTAAAAACTAATTAAATTACTAAAAATTACCAAATAAACTATGAAAAATCTGGAAAATTACTTTTTTCACTATTTATATTTATCTAAGCCTAAGAAAAATGAAAACTTATTTTTTTGAACCTTTTCTGAATTTTTTATATTAAAAGCTAATTAAATAAGCCTAAAAACTGTTTTTAATTAAGAAAAATAGCAAACTGACTTAGAAAAATGTGAAAAATTCAGGAAAACTCTAAAATAGTATACTGAATCTAGGAAAAATAGAAAAACATGGGCTTGTGTGTGAGATTTAAGAACTGATGTGGAAGTGCTTATTATTAAGCACTTCAAATAAGCTAAATGAGTACCAAAAGCTACCAGACAAACACAGAAGCTATAATATACTAAAAGTAGCCAAATGCAACCATTTACAACAGCTTTTAACCACTGAAATGCAACTAGAACAGATTTGGCTTAATTTGATTTCAATTGCAAAACAGTTTCAAGGTGGCAAGTTTAAGCACAAGCACAGGCTTATCAATAAGCTCAACCTGGAAATTATGAATTGGAACTTGGAAAGGACCTGGGTGGCTAACTTTAAACCAAAACTTAGACTCTGAGAAGCTCTTATGAGCTTTTTGCACAAGCTGCAAATACTGAGAAAAAAACTCAGCATTCACTGACTTAGAGCAGGGGACATAGGTCCAGTTTGACAAGCTTGTTAAGAGCTTTTACAAAAATTGCAAAATTATACTAAAATGCTAATAAGTGAAAAGACCAGGTGAACTTTTTGAAATGCCAAACCTCACTGAGATTGGCTCAGAAATAAGATCATGAAAAATCCTCCTTATTGAGCTTAAATCCACTTTTTTAGCTTTTTGACTTTTGACATGAATTTGAAAGGTTGACTTTATTGAACTTTACCACTGATTTTAACACTGATGTTGATGTTATGTGATGTAACAAGACTAATTCAGGGTATGTTATTGAATTCTAAACACAAATCAAGGATTTACAAATCCTTAATCACAACAGTTGAGCAATTAAAAGTGATTTAAGTGATTTTTGACTTTTTGAACTTAGCAGGCACAAAGTTGTGACTGAAATGAGTCAAAGGAAGCTAAACAAGCATGGCAAAACAAGTTCTAACCACTGATCAAGCTTCAAAGACAGTTTAACCATCTAATCCAAACACCTCTTTAATGACTTGATTTTAGCTCAAAACTAATCCAAACTTTTAACCAACATGTAATTATGATCACATTGACTTATATTAACCTAAACATTACTATTAGAACAGGTTTTAATAGATTAAGACTACAATTATTGATTATTCTAAGAATTTGAAAAATCACTTACAAAGTTGCCTAGCCACAATGGCTTGCTATTAATCAAACCAGGACAACAGTACCCACTATCCTACATATATCAACCCATAGCTTCCACATCAACCCATTCCATTGTCTGAACCAACCCAAATCCATGCTGCATCATTTTTGGTCCTTTGTTGACTTTTATTGACCAAGTTTCAAAATAGATTGAGACTTGACTAAAAGCTTATAAAAAGCTATTAGAAGCTTATTTAAGCTTATTAGAGCAGAGAAATAAGCCAGTTGAAGCTTTTGTTTTAGAGTTTGAAATGAAGAAATTCAACAGTAAAGCACAAATGTGAATTTAAACAAATCCTTGGATTCACTGATTGAAACTTGCTTACACTACAATTATAACTTGAGTTTATCACTTGGGAACACAAAATTACAGATTTGAAATCAAACTTAATACATTAAAGATAAAAACGACATAAGAGAATTTTAAGCTAATTAATCTACTACTTTCTTTGCTTCCTTCCTTCTCTTTTATGCTTGAAAGTCTTTCCACGTGGCATTATGAGCAGATCCCACCTCTTTGATTGACCAATGGGTGATTTTTGAGTGTCTTTCTTGTTTTACCAATTTTGGCGGGAAGTGCTAATTTCAACTGTGGGCTCTGAAAACAGGCACTAGGGGGGGGGGTGGAATTTATTGTGGAGGGTAAGTTAGGTGGGTATGATGAGGAGGGGGGTGGAAAAGGGTGAAGTGATGCCTGAGTTGCAGACAAGTTGGGGATGAAGGAGATAAGGTGGGGGCGCCATTTTCTGTTTTTGACTTTATTTGACCAAAGGGTCAAAATGAAAGGGTCACAGGTATAGGCAGGGGGTCAAATGGGTGGCAGGGGTCACTTGGGTATTTGACAAGTCCAAAGGGTTTATAAAGGGGTTTTAAGGACAAGGACTATTTGTGTAATTTTCTGAAAATCAAGGACCAATCCTGTCAATATCTCAAACTTGTTCCAAGGGCCGAAAATGACAAGCTTCAAAAGTATAGGGACCAAAATTGCCATTTTGCAATTTTCCAGGGGCTAATTTTGCCAATTTTCAAACTTGGAGGACCATTTTTGTAATTTTCTCAAACTTTTGATATTTTTCACCAAAGGACTAAATTTGATAACTTTTGATTTTAAAAGGACCTCTGGTGACTTTGCTTTTGAAATTATGTGCTCAGGGACTGTTTTTGACAACTTTTGAAACTTGGGGGACTGAAACTGCCAATTTTGCAAACTTTGCTCATTTTTCATCTGATTTTAAACATTTTGCATCTGAAACATATAAAATGTAATTTTGGAATATTTTCAGTATTTTGATGCATTTCTGAGCATTTTTAGACGTTTTGCAGTTCCGATTTGATTCAAAATGATGAGTATTTACACACTCATCAATCCCCCACACTGAGATATTGCTAGTCCCTAGCAATGATTTGAGAAAACATAATGGATTTTAATCTCTTTACCAAAAGCCATTACTTCTGGAGTAGCCAAATGTTTCAGTTCAAGTAAGAACCATGGTACACCGATAACCATGTGATTTTGAGCAAACCACCAGCTTTCAACGGATTTGATTTTGTCTTTACCAGAAGCCGTACCCTTCTGGACTAGCCAACTCTTAGATAAATTATCAATATTATCTTTGGTGAGCTGATTACCAATTATGGTTTTTCCACTGCCTTTACCACAAGCCATAAACTTGCGGGCTAGCCAACTCTTCACTTTTAAGGATATGGTGAGCTGAATACCATACAATTTTGGGCAAATTGCAAGCCGTCAACGGATTTGATATATCTTTACCAAGAGCCGTTTGCTCCTGGATTAGCCAATCCTTTTTGTTTATTAGACAAGGCGGACTGATAACCAAATGAGAAAGTGTAAAACACTTACTCCAAAAAAAATTTTTGGCCAAAAATGGGGGAATTAGGCGGTATAATTACATGATAAAATTCGTGAGAATTCCCCCCCCACACTTAGAAATGAATATTGCCCTCAATATTCAAAGTACCGGCGGTTATGCCGAAACAAAGAACGTAAAAGGGAAATACTACGGCCATTATTTAGCAAGGATTTTTTTTTTTTTTTTTTTTTTTTTTTTTTTTTTTTTTTTTTTGAGACTTTATAGACAACATGTGGGGCAACTCCCCCACACTAGGGTGGTACACACGGGTGAAAACCTATGTTTAGCTACTGTTTTTGATTACCGAGTCGCTAGCTTGACTCGACCCCGAATTCATTTGTTCTTGGGGAAAGTAACGTGGAAAACCAATCTCAGTCGGACTTTCGTTCACAGTGTTAACAAACATATGAACATCAGAAAGTTCCACACCGACGAGACACAACCGCGGTATTGTTAATAGTAAAAACTATTAAGAATGATACCGGGGTCAAAGATGGTGTCCTCATTCCCGAAAGAGAAAAGGGAAAGAGCAACCACACCATCTGTGAAGAATGGAACAAAGATATGCATGACAATGCAAGTCCATTCCTCATCAGAAAGAAGCAAATCACCATTTTTGACATTTTTAAGCTTAAACTTGAAGCTTAAATGGTGATTGTCAGTAAGATGTCCGTGAGGGAGGGTGGGAAATGGTATTTCAATTAACAGACTTTCCAGAAAAAGGATGTCTCCCTCCGGATCCAAGTAAGTGTTATCAATTCCTGTAGGAATTGACTCATCACTAAGAAATGCATCGACTTCATTCCAAAAGTTGTCATCTTCCTCATCAGGAGTGAGGGAAGGGATGGAAGAGTCGGGAATAAGACTGGGAGATGATGGATCATTTTTGAGCAATTCATCAATGGGAAGAATGTCTCCCATTGGATCACACTCATCATCATCCAATTTAGATGAAACAGAAGAGAGTTTCGTTTCATCCACAGAGTTAACAAACTCGATGCGACAAACTGATTCCGGAGGTGGGACAAGTGGTGTGCTCTTAGAGCTAGCAGTTTCCACCACTTCCGATGAAGTCTCCGAATCTAGATCATCATCATCATCAAGAACACTCTTGACTTCCCTGATACAGCTTTCAAACCATTTGTTTGAACCAGGGGTGATTTTCAAAGCTTTGAGCTCAGCACGTTTTTGAGAACTCCTCTTAACCGTGAAATTTGAGAGTGTTGCATTGAATCTTTCAGATTTTTGATCAATTGTGGCAACACTCTGTTTGTACAGAGGTTTGGAGTTCTGGTTGATATTCAACGTGAGCTCTTCATTGTCAACCCGTATGGTCAACTCTTCAGCAAACACATCAATCAGAGCACGACTCGTTCTTAAGAAAGCTCTCCCTAAGATGAGGGGAACTCTAGAATCTGCATCGAAGTCTACAACAACAAAGTCAGTAGGGAAGTGAAACTTTCCCACTTTCATCACAACATCCTCGGCTATCCCAAGTGGACGAGTTATGGTACGGTCCGCTAGCTCGAGTGTCATACAAGTGGATGAAAGTTTAGGAAGAGACAGTTTCTTCCATACTGAGAGTGGCATGAGGTTAATGCTAGCGCCAAGATCGGCCAAGGCGGAGCATTGAAACATCCCCAAGAAATCACACGGGATTAAAAACCGGCCAGGGTCTTCAAGCTTTTCGGGAAGCTTATTAAGAATGGCCGCTGAGCATTGCTCATTTAGAGGGGTTTTCGTCATCTCAGACAACTTATCTTTGTTGCTCAGTAAGCCTTTAAGCGTGGATGCAAATTTAGGCATTAGAACGAGAGCATCAACGAAGCTTATATCAAAGTGAAGCTCATTGAAGATTTGGAAAAATTTTTCCATCTGCTCTTTGTTTTTGTCTTTGAGCTTCTCATCATTCATTCTTGATGGGTAAGGAAGCTGACTAGACTTTTGAGCCGAGATGGAAGTGTTTTCTGGCTCAGAATGTGTCTTCGGAACTTCGGGTTCCGGACTTAAAGCTTGGACTACCGAAGGTTGGACGTGTGCGGTACTTCGTGGGCTTGAATAATGCACCTTGTCCGTTGTCTCCTTGGTAACTTGACTCATTGCCACAGGAGGAGGGGGCATAGGAGTCGAAGGTCCATTGTGCGTCTTACCACTACGAGTGGTGACGGCTTTCAACTCGGCATTTGGATTGGTAATTGTATTGCTTGGGAGTCCTCCAGAAGATGATGAAGCTTGGTTCGTATTCATGTTCATGAAACTGCTCATCATATTCTTCAACTCATTTGTCTGCCGAGACATTGTGGTATCAATTTCCTTCTTCAGCTCAACCCTCATGTTATTGATCTGAGTTTGCATTGAACGTATGCTTGACTCAGTAACTTTCATGAAGTCATTTGGTGGGGGAGCATGAGAAGGTTGTTGATAATTATGCTGATTTGGAGCTTGGTAGGGTGGGTTGTGATTATTCCGGTTTTGATTGAAATTTTGTCCTTGATTCGGAACAAAGCGATTTTGATTGCCATGGTTTTGCACAGGAGGAAAACCAGGTGGTGTCATACCGCTAGGTGCACGGTAGTGAGGATCAGCATGTGGTCGGTATTGATTGTGGTTTACCGAAGCTACGGGAGCTTGGTAAAAGGAAGCATCGGTTGCTTGACAATCATAATACGCGTGTGGACCACCACAAGTTTCACACACCTTGTTTACGGCTTTGATTGGTTCTGGTTTATGAATCTCGCTTTTGATTTCCTTAACATCCTTAATCATACAACGGATGGCATCCGTTAGAGCTGCTATCGGAGCAGCTAACTCAGAAGAGTTATTAGATGTAGAAGCAGGAGTGTTCGGAGTATTGACTTTGTTGCGAGAAATAGGAACTTTCGATTTTTGCTCGCAAATTTCAATCACATCTTTAGGCTTACGATTCAAGATATTTCCACCTGCGGCTGCATTCAAGGAATCTTGATCGTTACTATTCAACCCATTGTAAAAGATATTGATTTGTTGAAGCTCCGTGAATCCATGGTGGGGGCATTTCCTGAGGAGATCCTTGAATCTCTCCCACGCCTCTCCAAAGTTTTCATCGAAATTTTGACGAAATCCAGAAATTTCATTTTTTAGATTAGTCGTCTTTGATGGAGGAAAGAAATGATTGACAAACTTTTGAACAAGTTCCTCCCAAGTTTCGATGGATCGAGGGGGTTCTTTTTCCAGCCAAATCCGGGCTGTCCCCTCAAGTGAGAATGGAAATAGCATCAACTTGATGACTTTCTGTGGCACATCCTTGTAATTGATAGTTGAAGTCAACTTGTTAAACCAACGGATGTGTGCATACGGGTCTTCACGATCAAACCCGTGGAATTGATTTGTAGACACAAGTGTGATCAAATGTGTCTTCAATTCAAAGTGATCAGAGTTGATTACTGGTAGAATGATGGCATCTCCATAACCCTCGGTGGGTGCCTGGAGCATTTCCGCCATAGTACGTTCGTCTGCCATTTTGATGTTTGAAATAGTACGAATCTCGGGTTCGACTATTTGGGCAGCACGTCTACGAGAACGTCGTCTAGGAATGTCTGCTAGATCACGAAAAGGACTCAATGATCTAGAAGAACGAGTGCGCATGCACTAGAGTTAACTCTAAGGGATCTCAGAGTTAAGGAGAGGAATTATGAAATTGGTGAAAATGGGGTAAGAAGAATCTTTAGGGTTTTCTGGTTCTGAAACGTCGATATCACAACAAAATCAATTAACACAAAATCGAGGCAAAACAACAGTGAACTTAACCAATAATCACAAGATGAGTGGCTTCTTTGAAAAAGGTACACCACTATCAAGGACACAAAGGCAAGTTTTAAATCTTTGGTTCGGGAACTTATTATGGTCGCACCCCCAGTTAGGTAGTGCACTGCCTTGGTTTGCGGTGGTAAGATTTTATGTTGTTATTATTAAACTCAGAAAACGACAAATCTTTTTGTATTTTTATATTTGATACATATATAGAAACAAAAGAAAAATATTTTTGTGTTTTATACGTTTTTAGCTGTTTTTGGGTTTTTGGATTTTTTATAGAAATATATAGATATAGATAGATGGTATGAACAGAGAGTGAATATTCAAACTACTAATCTGCTAGAAGTAAGACTATTAGCACTGCTCCCCGGCAGCGGCGCCAAAATTTGATTCGCGCAAAACCGTCAAGTTATCTAACGCAAGCAAGCCACTTGTGAATGGCTAGCTGTAAGAAACTTAAAACAGTTCAGACACAAATGCAATGAAGTCCAGGAGAGTATAATGTTTCCCCAGGTCGTTATGTCCCAACGAGCCGTGCGAGAATAGTCAAACGTTTAGTGATCGAGAAGATTTGAATGGATACAGAGATTTGATTTATGATTATAACTACAGAAATAGCCAACAAATTACAGCGGCTTAAATGCAAATTAAAGGAAATTTAAAAAGATAAAATCTATTAAATAAACGCTATCACTATTATTAAAATGATGTTTTTGTTCTTTTTGTTTTAATAAAACTTAATTAAAACTACGTGACGTACAAATTAAAAAGTGAAACTAAAGCAATATTAACCCTAAAAATATGAAAATGATATTTTTATAAACCTAATGGTATAAGAAAATTTTAAGAAAAAGAAAATTAATTTTACAACTAATTATCTAATTATTATTAATTAAAAACTATTTTTAACTAATTAATAATAGCCTAAAATACAAGAAATTAGGAAATAAAGCTAGAAAAATAAAATTATGAATTGGAAAAGTCTAAAATAACAAACTAGAATTTTCAAAACTATTTTTGTAATTTTCTGATTATTTTTCTATTTTTTATGATTTTTAAACTATTAAAAACTAATTAAATTACTAAAAATTACCAAATAAACTATGAAAAATCTGGAAAATTACTTTTTTCACTATTTATATTTATCTAAGCCTAAGAAAAATGAAAACTTATTTTTTTGAACCTTTTCTGAATTTTTTATATTAAAAGCTAATTAAATAAGCCTAAAAACTGTTTTTAATTAAGAAAAATAGCAAACTGACTTAGAAAAATGTGAAAAATTCAGGAAAACTCTAAAATAGTATACTGAATCTAGGAAAAATATAAAAACATGGGCTTGTGTGTGAGATTTAAGAACTGATGTGGAAGTGCTTATTATTAAGCACTTCAAATAAGCTAAATGAGTACCAAAAGCTACCAGACAAACACAGAAGCTATAATATACTAAAAGTAGCCAAATGCAACCATTTACAACAGCTTTTAACCACTGAAATGCAACTAGAACAGATTTGGCTTAATTTGATTTCAATTGCAAAACAGTTTCAAGGTGGCAAGTTTAAGCACAAGCACAGGCTTATCAATAAGCTCAACCTGGAAATTATGAATTGGAACTTGGAAAGGACCTGGGTGGCTAACTTTAAACCAAAACTTAGACTCTGAGAAGCTCTTATGAGCTTTTTGCACAAGCTGCAAATACTGAGAAAAAAACTCAGCATTCACTGACTTAGAGCAGGGGACATAGGTCCAGTTTGACAAGCTTGTTAAGAGCTTTTACAAAAATTGCAAAATTATACTAAAATGCTAATAAGTGAAAAGACCAGGTGAACTTTTTGAAATGCCAAACCTCACTGAGATTGGCTCAGAAATAAGATCATGAAAAATCCTCCTTATTGAGCTTGAATCCACTTTTTTAGCTTTTTGACTTTTGACATGAATTTGAAAGGTTGACTTTATTGAACTTTACCACTGATTTTAACACTGATGTTGATGTTATGTGATGTAACAAGACTAATTCAGGGTATGTTATTGAATTCTAAACACAAATCAAGGATTTACAAATCCTTAATCACAACAGTTGAGCAATTAAAAGTGATTTAAGTGATTTTTGACTTTTTGAACTTAGCAGGCACAAAGTTGTGACTGAAATGAGTCAAAGGAAGCTAAACAAGCATGGCAAAACAAGTTCTAACCACTGATCAAGCTTCAAAGACAGTTTAACCATCTAATCCAAACACCTCTTTAATGACTTGATTTTAGCTCAAAACTAATCCAAACTTTTAACCAACATGTAATTATGATCACATTGACTTATATTAACCTAAACATTACTATTAGAACAGGTTTTAATAGATTAAGACTACAATTATTGATTATTCTAAGAATTTGAAAAATCACTTACAAAGTTGCCTAGCCACAATGGCTTGCTATTAATCAAACCAGGACAACAGTACCCACTATCCTACATATATCAACCCATAGCTTCCACATCAACCCATTCCATTGTCTGAACCAACCCAAATCCATGCTGCATCATTTTTGGTCATTTGTTGACTTTTATTGACCAAGTTTCAAAATAGATTGAGACTTGACTAAAAGCTTATAAAAAGCTATTAGAAGCTTATTTAAGCTTATTAGAGCAGAGAAATAAGCCAGTTGAAGCTTTTGTTTTAGAGTTTGAAATGAAGAAATTCAACAGTAAAGCACAAATGTGAATTTAAACAAATCCTTGGATTCACTGATTGAAACTTGCTTACACTACAATTATAACTTGAGTTTATCACTTGGGAACACAAAATTACAGATTTGAAATCAAACTTAATACATTAAAGATAAAAACGACATAAGAGAATTTTAAGCTAATTAATCTACTACTTTCTTTGCTTCCTTCCTTCTCTTTTATGCTTGAAAGTCTTTCCACGTGGCATTATGAGCAGATCCCACCTCTTTGATTGACCAATGGGTGATTTTTGAGTGTCTTTCTTGTTTTACCAATTTTGGCGGGAAGTGCTAATTTCAACTGTGGGCTCTGAAAACAGGCACTAGGGGGGGTGGAATTTATTGTGGAGGGTAAGTTAGGTGGGTATGATGAGGAGGGGGGTGGAAAAGGGTGAAGTGATGCCTGAGTTGCAGACAAGTTGGGGATGAAGGAGATAAGGTGGGGGCGCCATTTTCTGTTTTTGACTTTATTTGACCAAAGGGTCAAAATGAAAGGGTCACAGGTATAGGCAGGGGGTCAAATGGGTGGCAGGGGTCACTTGGGTATTTGACAAGTCCAAAGGGTTTATAAAGGGGTTTTAAGGACAAGGACTATTTGTGTAATTTTCTGAAAATCAAGGACCAATCCTGTCAATATCTCAAACTTGTTCCAAGGGCTGAAAATGACAAGCTTCAAAAGTATAGGGACCAAAATTGCCATTTTGCAATTTTCCAGGGGCTAATTTTGCCAATTTTCAAACTTGGAGGACCATTTTTGTAATTTTCTCAAACTTTTGATATTTTTCACCAAAGGACTAAATTTGATAACTTTTGATTTTAAAAGGACCTCTGGTGACTTTGCTTTTGAAATTATGTGCTCAGGGACTGTTTTTGACAACTTTTGAAACTTGGGAGACTGAAACTGCCAATTTTGCAAACTTTGCTCATTTTTCATCTGATTTTAAACATTTTGCATCTGAAACATATAAAATGTAATTTTGGAATATTTTCAGTATTTTGATGCATTTCTGAGCATTTTTAGACGTTTTGCAGTTCAGATTTGATTCAAAATGATGAGTATTTACACACTCATCAATCAAATAATTTCCAAAAGGTAGATCTCCATAACCCATGATAGCTGCTACATGATCATTTCCGAAACGTACGGTTCCCATGAATTGCCAGATGAAATTGATTAGCAGCTTCAGATTCCCGGTCATGAGCTTGGAGCAACCAGAGTCGACGATCCAAAGACATATTTCGATAACCTGCCAATAACAGAAGAAGAAGATTTTGGAAACCGTTTTGATTTTGGTTCCTTTGGGTTAGAGGTAAAATCCTGATCACACTCATAGAAGTTATCTATTGGTAAGACAGGTTCATCACTCATTCTACCATTCTGGAGTGTGAAAGTTCTACCCGTGGGTTTCCAAATGTCATCCCTAAACTAAACATTATGCTCCCTATCAGTAGTGTAAAGCCTAAGTCTCGCAACTAGTCTTCCTATTCGTTTAGCATAAGTTCTTTTGGTAACATTCTTCTTAACAGGCTTAACAATCTCATTCTTAGAAACACAATCATCATGAACATTAGTTAAAGATTTCTTGCAAGTTAAACAAACAGATTCAACAGATTCATTAAAATTAGCAGATTTCATAGGTTCATTACATTCAGATGAAATGTCTTTCTGATTACAAAGCGGTAAATTCCTAGGGTGTTCTTCTACTTTCTTCTCTTTATTCAAGCGACTAATCTTAGAGGCAAGCGAGACTCTATTGTTCCTTGTATTGCTCTTAGGAT
Source organism: Chrysanthemum seticuspe (assembly GCA_019973895.1). Lineage (NCBI taxonomy): Eukaryota > Viridiplantae > Streptophyta > Magnoliopsida > Asterales > Asteraceae > Chrysanthemum > Chrysanthemum seticuspe. The sequence continues at coordinate 294,296,862 of BPTQ01000005.1, forward strand.
TTAGTCTGCTGCTCCTAGAGGTGCTTCCTAGTCCTGTAGAAGGTAAGGCACACTCATTAGGATTCACAATTCAAGAGAAGTGGTTTCGGCTTTCCTAGTCTCTTTATAGTGCTTTTCTAAACTTATGTCGTTTGTTCTGTATGGTTTAGATGTGGAGGCAGACGCATTAGTGGTAGTCATCTTAAAAAGGCCAGGAGCTAAAACTTGTGGTTTCTCGATAATCGCTTTTCCTTTATCAACATTTTGTTTAGGCAAGGCAGGTGGAGTGATTACTTTTGATAAGTCATTTTTCTCATTGACTTTTGGAGGAGGCATAGAAACAGACATTTTTGGTTTTAAAACCGGTTTGGGAACATTTGCTATCTCCGCAGTCAATGGTTTTGTAATCATAGTATCCACTGCCGTTCCTTTTTGACATTCCAGTTGAGCCCTCAAAAGATCATTTTTCACTTTCATGTCATTGTAGGCACGCTCATACGACAGTTTGTCATACTTGCATTCCTCAGTTTTTTGATCAAGTTGTTTAAAATATGAGACATTTTCTTTTTCAAGTTTCTCAAGTGCTTTTTCATATTTTGAAACAATTTTGGAGGTCTCAGACTGGAGTCTTTCATGATCTTCAACAGAATATGTTTGTAAAATAATGGACATAATATCAGTAGTCAGAACATCTTCGAAGAGAGAATCATTTAAATTTTCCAAAATTTTGATGTGTTCGACACAGTCATTAGCTTGCTTTACCAGGGATTTATGGTCCTTGACAAAGTCAACTGTTTCTTTAAAAAATGCTTGTTCAAAATGAATTACCCTTGCACTGATGGCATTCAGCTGAGGGGCAATTTGAGTTTCAAAGTACTTTTTATTTTCATTATCAAAACTATTAAACCAGATGTTTTTTGTAATATTGGTTTTAGTTTTAACAGTGTCTTGAAGATCTGCAATTCTAGTTTTCACATTTTCTAAAATACTTCTCGCATCACTTGTGTTAAAAGGATTGTTTGAAGACATTTGTTCAATGTTCGAAAGAGAATTTGAGACAACAACTGGTTTTGAAACAGGTGTTGAATCTTTGTTTGAAACACTTGGTGTGATGGAAAACTTTGACTTTTCTTTTTGATTAACAAAAGTAATTCCGTTAATTTTGTTCCATTTGTTATAATCAATTGGTTTGATTTCCGAATTCTTTTGTTTCATTTTTGATCTACTCTCCTCAGATAGTTCTAACATTACAAGAGAATCACGAACAATAATGGGTTCATGTAAAACATTTCCATTGTTTAACACATTCTGAGATTTTTGAGCTTTCTTGAGGAACGAAGAAGGGTCGTTACCAAGTGCCATTCTATGATTAGTATGAAAACGCGGATTTACTTGATTAGAAAGCATCTTGATTGTTTGAGCAGAATGACCCGTTTTAAGAAGCAAATTTTCCAAAGTTTGGATTTTTTTCATTTTTATCAAGAATTTCATCAAGAAGAGAATCTTCTCATTTTGAAAAATCAGTAATCAACTGCTTCTTCTCTTTTTCAAGATTAGAAAACATTTCTTTTTGTTTAGAAAGTTGGTTATTTAAATCAGAAATTTCCTTGTTTAAAGATTTAATTTTTAAGTTCAAATTCACATCAAGTGTGTTATACTTGATTTGCAAAAGTTGTTCTTTAGAAACCAAATTTCGATAACCAATTTCTAATTCTGATTCTTTGTTTTTATGAAATTCAAAGGCTTTTGCGTTCTCCTTGTAACTCTCAAGCTCAGCGGTCAATTTGGCATTCGCGGCCTTAACTTCGCGATTGACCGTTCTAACTTTCTCAATTTCAATGCCACGGTTATTGATTAATGATTCAAAATAAGCACGTGTTTCCTCATCAGTCTCAGTATTTTGTGCCACACAGTCTCCACTAGGATCCACATCTGGAGTCTCAGAGTTAGTATTGCTACAACTCGGATTGTCCAGGTATGTATCATAAGTAGGTGTTGATGTCACAGAATGTTGTTCGTCATGAGTAAACACATCAAATATGACATTGTTATAGCATGGATCAATGATTGGTACCTCAGATACTGCATTGGCGTCATAGACAGGAGGTGCGTCAGAATCAGTGTCGTACTTAGTCTCCTGAAGATTTGCCATGAAGATGCAGTTTGCATTGAGTTCCTCGAGGTCTTCCAAATCATCCATAATAGCCATGAAGTCATGTTCCTCAGCACTCAATTGAAGTCCAGATTGTTCCTTTTGTACCAACATGATAGCTTTTTGAAGATACGCAATATCCTTTTTTTTCGGCTTAGTTGGACAATTCCTTGCCATGTGACCCAATCCTTGACAGTTATAACACTTAACCTGATTACCCTGATTCACATTTCCATAATTCCCAATGACTGGAGCTGCAACATTCCCATTCTGATTACCCACTGCTCTATTCCCAACATTCTGACCCATCTGATTACCCTGATTCGAAACCGCCTGATTACCCATGCGAAATCCAGTAACATATCCCTGCTGATTCCCAATAACTCCAACCATTTGTCCTTGATGACCCATATTCACACCCGGTTATGAAATCCTTTGGTTGTTGTTAGTTGGTGTGGAATAGCGACCTCTGAATGCTTTACCCAAGAATGCAAATGCTTGTGACAAAGCTTCTTCTTGTTCCATTTCAAGATCAGTGATTCCTTGTTCCTGGTAATGTTGTTGTTCTGGTGGATAGGTTTGTTGTTGAGGGATAACAGCTTGTTGTTGAGGAATGTATTGCTGCAAGTTGTTGTTAGTGGAAGATGATGAAGCTTGTTGTTGTGTATTCACTGGAGTTTGGGTCTTTGCAATGAGTGCCAATGGATCATGATTCTTTGCTAATCTTTCTTGCCTGACTTCATTCACTTCATTTTGGTTTTGTTTCAGAAAATCGTTGAGTTGATCAAAGTTCACTTGATGTAGGTCTTTTGTTTTGTTGACAATAGTGACATATCATCCCCATTCTTCTGGTAGATTGTTCAAGAACTTGATGTTTCTCACGATAGTTCTGGGTGTCAACTTGTTTCTGATCAGCTCATTCATTAAAGTGCAGAACCTTCCATAGTAGGATTCAATGGATTCTCCTGGAGTAGATGTAAACTTCTCCCAAGCAGTTAGCAGCTTGTTCCCGTATCTTGTTGACCAATTTCAGTTCCATGACAAAGCCGTCTAACACGTTCCGACATATCGAAAGCAGTTTCACAACTGTCTACAGCAGCAAAGATGTCTCTTGGTAAACCCAGTTGGACACTATGAATTGCCATGTCATCTGCTTCGACTTGCTTCTGATCCTCTTCAGAGTATTCCGATTCTTTTTGAAGATGAAGAAATGGTGGGACGGGAGGTGTTGCATCAGCATTTCCAGGGTCTTGGACTTTTCGAGGTATGAAGGGTCCATTCTGAATGGATTTGATCATCAATTTTCCATTAGGTTTTGTCTTGATGTAACGAAGCATTCGACTTGTCCATTGAAGATAACCACCTTTTTCCAACATAGGAGGACGGTTTTCGGCACCGGCTGCATGAATGTCTTGTTGTGTTGCCATTGATGAAGGTATGATATGATAAATTTGATGTAGGATCGATTCAACGATAAAGGAGTTGTATTGGATGAAGATTAAGCTCGGTTGTTGTAGTGAAAATTTGGTCTAAAAGCTTAAAAACCTCAATAACTTCTTTTCGGAGCGTTTTTAGGACTTGAAGGTTGACCTAGTTCATTCGGCGGTCTATTCTCCTCGTTCTCACGGTCGTTTTGATGGGTAGATCGCTGAAAACGGAGTTACGGTTCAAAAGTTATAGCCGTTTGAAGTTTTGCTCAAAATCTTACTCGTAAAACTGTTCTTAAGCGTAGAAATGAGTGCTTATGCGTAGGATCGCTTATGCATAGGATTCTTATGCGTAAAAAGCTTAGGCGTAGGATCCCTTATGCGTAAAACCCAACTTACGCGTAACCTTTAGAGTTATGCGTAGGCTAAAAAACTTAAACGTAGAATCCTTATGCGTAGGATTTACTTATGCGTAAGACAAGCTTAGGCGTAAGAAAATGCTTATGCGTAAGAAATTATACGCGTAAGATTTAGCTTATGCGTAAATCTAGGTTAAAAACCAAAAATCCTTTACACTGTCACAGCGTAAAAGATATCCACAAGTCGAAGTGTTCCACAAACTTATCCAAGTGAGGGAAGCACTGAGTAACCGTTGTTGCACGAAGATTCTTCACCAAAAAATTATGCGTAGAAAACTAGGGTTTTGACTTTTTGACCTTTACGCATAAAACATTCCCAGCGATTCAAACACTTTCTCTTGCACAAACAGCCTTAAAAACACTCAAATAACACAAAAGTTTTGACCTTTTTCACCCAAAGTGCTTAGATAGCTTATGCGTAGAAACGTACAACCCAATACACACGAGTTTAAAAGTAATGAAAAACACGTAAAGCTTCGAACTTTTTTCCAAAACTAGACTCTTTAATACTATAAAAACCTTAAACCATAAGAATCTTGAAGATTTTAGTGCAAAAAGTAAAGCTTTAAGCAAGATAACTTTGAGAACGAGTCTACGCGTAACCACTACATAAAAAACTTCAACCAAATACTCCTAAACCATTGTTAGGCGATTGATACCAATTGTAGGATCTCACTTTTACACCAACCTTACGCGTAACACACCTTATCACAAGATGAACACGTTAAACCACAAACTTATGCGTATAAGAAGATGAAATAAAGAAAGGAAAGATGGTGACTTGATGTTCTACAATCCGTGTATGTGAAGAAAGATGAAAACAAGATAGATGTTTATTTCAAAGGAAAAACACACACACACACATTCAAGCACACCCCTCAAATGAGACTTTGAGGGGTTTATATAGTACAAGTAGTAGACGCCCTAATGGGCTTGGCATGGGCTCGTTTGGGCTTGGGTTGGACATGGATTGATATAAGGCTAGCTTAACTTAACTTCTAACCAATTAGCTTAGCCCAGTCCACGAGCCCGTTGACTATTCTATCACGATATCTAACACAAGTTACAAAGTTTCTAAATGTGAATGACCATCACTTCTAATAAAAACTATTAAGGCTAACAAACTGCATGTATTAATTTGTATTGGATTAGTTGCCTGCATCGGTTTTGTAATGATGTGAGGAAATGGGTGCGCGTACCTGTAGTTTGGTGTTGCTTTTGTACCCACTTGTTGACAGTGCCAATGTGGGAGACCGTCCTCTATCTTCGTATGACATGTTCAACAACGGTTAATGTACCAGCCTTTCTCCTCATCGATATGCATTATTGTTGCCTCCGTTGTAAACACTTTGTTGCTGATGGTGGTCATTAACTATTAGTTCAAGTTTTTTGTGATATAGATAAGTGGTAGGTGAGAATTAGAATACCATGTGTGCCTTAGGATTCATAGACATGAGCGTTGCGAGTGATATTGGTCCTCGCTGCATTTCCGCGACCTGGCTTCCTGTGTTGCCTGCTGGGATGGTTAGCGGGATCGGCGGGCCCATGAGTTCAGTATATCTGTAGTGATCAGTATTGTAAGGGTGTAAGATATCCGATATTTTTTTTGGTATATTGAAGGAAATGTTTGTAATACTTACAGTTCCCGTATCTGTTCTGCTTCGTCAATTTATGGATTGAGATAATAACTTGTAGCAGGTGTGGCGGATAGCTGGACCCCTCCTGTATTGATCCAGTTTGTTAATGCATATTAAATGGATTATGAGGACCAAATATGGTGAGTGAGGTATCCTTATACCTGCGAATCGCTTGGCCCAGCATGAGCTAACTGCGATCACCACGGGCTGTTCTAGCTGTGTGCACAGGCCCACTTCAAATCCCCGTGCAGCCTCGTTCCATAAGGTAAATGCAACGACATTACCACTTTTGCAATTATTAACGACATCAGTTTTTAAAGGTTATAATAATGTTAGTGGGTCAAGGGTTGTTTAAATTTTTGAAGTACAGTGTTGATAAAACTTACTTGAGATTCTGTATGTCGATGTTTCTTCTTGCAATGCGGTTTGTTGTTGCATCTCCAAATTCTTTTATTGCGCCAATATTACGTATAATACCTATATAGTCTGATGTGAAAGTTTATATTAGTTGTATTTCCCCTTTTTTTGAACCTTTTTTATTGTTTGATATGCTTGTCAGTATATAATCCCTGTTCTCCGTTCTTCGACTAACTTTGTTGTAAGCAGCAAAGTTGAAGTAATGCTCTGGGAAACCTGCTTCTTCGATTGGCGAAACTTGTGTATATTTTCCAAATAGTAGTGTCATCTTGTTTTGGATAGTCCTTTGCCACTTGTCTGTCTTTTTACATCCATACCCTTGGATCCGATAACATGCACCTACCTGTAGCTTAGGTTCAAGGAGACGCATGTCCCATAACTGAACATTAGCCTGGATAGCGTCACCATGCGATTTAGCCATTAATTAAGCGTGGTGTCGTTGTATGTGGATATTCCATGGGATGTTTGTTTTAGAAGGGTATAATTTGCATGTTACCTTCTTGTCCAAAAGGATGAAGCAAAAGCCTGTTGGGTTGGGGTTCGGGACATTCCTCGAGTGCCACTTTCTATAAACTTTAAGCTCCAGCGGCTTGTTCAGGTCTTGTGACTTTAGGTCCATTAAGTCTATCACATCTTCCTCTGTCATAACCGCTTTTCCAGTATCTCTACGAATTTGTGTTGTTGTGCTTTCACCAACCTCTGATGATCCAATTGGTGCAGCTGCAGCGACAACTTTTGTTTGTTCATCCATTGTTCTGCAAAACATGAAAAATGCAAGCTTTAGTAACCATGTACATTTCTTTATGTTATGTATCATTTGGATCGGAACATTAGCATGCTAATAGGCAAGGGAAGTATGCTAATAGTATTGTCTAGCATATCATTAGTGGGTCCATGTGTATTATGGGTTGGATGGTGTCGGTCACACTTTAAACATGGTATTCAGTGACACGTTAGGAACTGTGAATAATATTTAGTTAAGGGTGACATGTTGTGAGACTCATGGATGGCGTTCCTGCAAAACAATGAAAAGAAATCTGTATATGGTTAGATCCAACCGGTATAGGTATGCACTACAGGCTAGAAAATAACTGGAAACAAAAATTTCAAAAGAAATAAAAATCGAAGGAACATGTCGACTTTTAATTTTTCCCAAAAAATCTATGTACACTATATTTTTAGTAGTGTTATGCTGCTTCCCTAAAGTGTCTGCAATGACCATCTTCAAACCCACTGGACTTGTTGCTCTTGACAAAGCAACGTACAACTGCCCGTGGCCAAATATTGGCTCCGGTAGATAGATGCCAATTTTTTTCAAAGACTGCCCTTGGCTTTTGTTGATTTTCATCGCATAACAGATCTTTATGGGAAACTGCTTACGCTTAAATATAAATGGCATCTTATCATCTTTCATTGTAAGCACAATCCGAGGGATGAATACCTTTTGAGCAATCCTTGTTCCAGTAATTATCTTAGCTTCTATGACACGTGTTAGCAATTGAGTAACTATCATCCTTGTCCCATTACAAAGGCCACCGGCAAGATTCAAATTCCTAAGCAGCATGATTGGAGTACCCACTTTAAGTTCTAATAGGTGTGGAGGAAACCGCTTAAATTGATGGAATTCAAATACTCTACAGGATATAGCAGCTCTGAAGCCCCTCCGTCATTGCCAACGGGGATAACATGGTCGTTGCTTGTGTAATATTTACTCACCTGTGGTAATGTTTTCAGGATATCTAGGTTGATCTCTCGTTTTTGGGACATACTATAGCCTTGTCCTGAAACGATTCTGCTGAAGGGGAAGATAGGGTTTGGTTGTCATATATAAAATGTATGAGTTGCCACTTTCCATTTTCTGTTGGTGGATAACAATGTCTGTCCGGGATATGTATCCATGACGTATTTTCTAGATCAGTTTCGTCTTGTGTGCCTATTTTACCGTCACCAACGTCTAACAACCATTTTGAAAATGTTAGTGTGTCCTCCCTCTGCGTTGCATCCATACTTTCTCTTTGAAGACGCATGTTTTGGTCAAGAAAAAACAGCTTTAAATGCTGCCAGAGATATGACTCTGAAATGGATGATGCAATAATCTCTTCTCTTGTTGCCCTTTTTTTTACTGGCATAGTTTGTCGAAAGTCTCCACCAAACATGATTGTTTTGCCCCCGAACAACATCGTAGGCATTTCAAAAATATCACGCAATGTGCGATCGAGAGCCTCAAAACATCGCCTATCGTTCATGGGTACCTCGTCCCATATGATCAGATCCGTTTGTTGCAACAACTCAACTAACTGTGTTTTCCTTTTTATGGTGCACATGCTTTCGTCAGTTAGGTTTAACAGGAGTTTGAATCTGGAATGCGCAGTCCTGCCTGCCGGTAGCAATAGGGATGCAATGCCTGATGATGCAACTGCTAAAACAATCTTCGCCTCTGACCTTAACGCTATAATAATGGTTTTCCATAGAAATGTTTTGCCTGTGCCGCCGTGTCCATATACAAATAGGAGTTCTTGGATCCTGTGATTAACGGAATGTATTATTATATCAAATATTTCTCGCTGTTGGCCATTCAGTCTTGGTACCAAAACATCTCTTTATGCCGCTAGTTCTTCTCTGTTATAACACTTTTCCTCCATTATTAACTTGTTGGTGAGGATGTTAAACAAACCTTCTGGCGGTGGATCTATTCCAAAATCTTCTAACGATTTACCATAAAAATTGAGACAGGACTCCAACTCGTAAAGTAACCCTCCTTTTAATTCTGGCTCATTTAGATGCGTGACACGTGTCCCATAAAGCTGAGCTAGTGTTCTAGGTATGTCATGTGCCATATGTTCCCAAAACGAATCAAACAGTGCAACCGGATCTGAAACTTCACAAAAGATAAGTATCTGGACAAAGAGAGATCGTAATTCTGATGCAGTCGCCGTTGCGGATGCCTCTTCCATGGCAATAGACCATTCACCGTCATTTTCCAAAAGACCCATCGCTTCGGCAGCAGCTCTGTTTGTGGGATAAGTATGGTTGTTGACTGTCCTAATACCAGGAAACGAAGTGCATCCTTTTTTATGAGAAAGCAACAACCTTTGGAAGAAAAGGTCTCCTGCAGCTGGATGGACATATGTCAGTCTCTCGATCGATGGTTTATTTGTGTTCTGTCTAGGATACCATTCTTTGTCTCTCACCGACCATACAAATTCCGATGGGAAATTCACGTACGTAAGATGCCTACCAATAGTAGAGCCACGGTTAAAACTAAGCCACTGGGTGAGTGTTGTCTTATGTGTTCCTGGGTTATCAATGACTGACTGCAATGATTGAGTACCCCTGAAGGTCACCCGTTGCATATTTTCCAAATGTACGACGAGGATTTGAACAACAGGCTCTCTAGAATGAATATCAAAATTAAGAATACGCCAACATGCTTCATGAGGGCCTATGTATCTTGCATCGACAAAGTTCTTGATTTCGTCAACCGTTGTAGCACAACCTGTGTTTGCAGGCACCGATGTTGATGGTTGTGAGCTGCTGCTGACAAACGGGCCTGTTGCCCTTGTTATCCGAGCAACTATCCTGTCGGTTCCTTTAGATATGTACTTGAATAGGTACTTTATGACCATCGTCCAACCGCAGCATTCCACATTTATGTGAGCATAGAACCTCATTGACAGCGACCGATTGTAGGGAACAACATAACCATTGTCCAGGCGCATGTTGTTTCTCGTAGATCTAATGGCTTTGTCCCGTCTCCTATAATGCACGTATCCAGACTTGTCGATATAGGTGTTGTTGCAGTAATCTTTTGGAAACGATTTTTTACATACTGAACGTTCACGCATACATGGAGCATTTGGTGCTGCCGCGCCACATGGACCATGCATCATAAATTCCGATACCACCCTGAAACCTTCAGGATCATTGTCCTCGTCGGGCAACTCTGCTGAGACATATCTATCAACATCTTTCGGCGACTTTATTTTTGAAGCAGCATCATTCCAAAAAAGCATGTGGCAATGTGGGAGACCCCGTTTCTGGAATTCGACTGTGTACAAAACTGCATACAGGATGTATGTTAGTAAATTATGCAACAATACTTATGACTAAAAATAGACATAGCGCAAAAAAAAAAAAAAAAAAGACTCTCAAGTGGGGCTGAAGTAGCCAGTTGTGCTGTGGAAACAATCAGTTAAAAGGGCTCTAAAAATGGAAAATACAATATAAGGATCGGGTGACAACTGACCTGCACATATGCTTCCGAAAGGCCGTTGTTCACGTACATACTTTATCAACAGGTGTATCTTGCGTTCAAACACCCTATCAATGACATCTGGTATGTCTGCAGTTGTCAGGGTTGGGAATGGGGCCATGAAGTCCTGTATCTCCGGCCAATGAACGTTACATGTAAATGTAACAAAGAATGTAGGGTTCCCGTGTATGCGACAAATTGCAAGGGCATCCAAATAGTGACTGTACATGTATCTTGGTCCTCCCGTGAATGATGCTGGAAAAATGATTCTGCTTCCAACATCGGAACCGTCATTGTCCCCCTTGACATGTAATCGTAAACCCCCCTTAGAAAGTCGCCTCTAATATCAGACTGTTTTTTCCTTATAAAGTCCATCCGGTTTTGTTCAATGGCGCAATATGCTGTGACGACGTAGTGCTGGAATAGCCTGCCACCCCTCATTAAGAGACCATATTTGTTTGCCCAGTCATGCAACATGTATGCATAATATGCATTAATTGTTACCCTTTTGCCAGTGTCCATATCATCACCTGCACGATCAATGAGCTTCTGGTCTTTGTCGTAGCCTTGTTCACCATATACAAACAACAAAGGGAACTGCAGTGACATGTAACAGGGATGCAATTTGTTTATCCTTTCTGGTTCACCGGAATGTAACTGAATGACAACATCAAAATCTGTAGCAGAATCCGGTCCACTTTCGTACACAATTGCTCCGATTTGATCGGTTGTAGGTAATTCATGGGTTGGTGAACTGACAGCAGAAAATAGCTTGACTTTAAATTTTGGCACGTCATTGCCATTCAGTTTGTCCCTTGTCGCTCTAAACAACTGCACCAGCGCGTTGTTATGGTCAAGGAAGTGGATAAGGCCCTGGACTACATCGGGCCTAAGTGTTGCTCTTGTGGTTTCATTAAAGTGAGTCAGCCGGTTTTTCACCTCATTGTCAGTGTCATAGATATACAGCTGCAAAAACCTTGGTGTTTCACCAGGCTCAGGACATAGTTTCCCAATCCGATGGTATATGTTCCCCGAAACTTTGAACACATAAGGACCCCTTCCTACATTGACCGTTTCATCTATGTTTGCACCTAGGGATGTCATGGCAAACATTTGATTATACGCCCTGATGTTGTCCATGAAGTGGTGGTCACTGAAAAGTTGTTGAACATATGCAGGATATTCTGCTGGGACAAATATCTGCACTCTTCCCCCATACAACAATGATGATAAAGAGGACCCGTGCGCCTAGTTGAGGCACTCAACCTTTCTTCATACCAAAACCTGGCCTGACAATGGGAGCATATACAGGCGCATGGTCCAAAAGGAATGCATTCTACTGGCGGGCCTACAAAATCACATGAGAATGGATTACATCAGGAGCCTTTCGCATAATAAGAAAGTGAAACAAATTGGATGACAATTAGATTGCATAACCCTTAAATATAGGTGGTAACCAGGGTGCACAAACATGTACGACGATTATGTGAACCACATTGTTGACTTGGGCCAGCTACATCAGGTCCGTCATTATTCCTGTCCATCTATTCCGCCTCCTTGTCCTAACGGAGGCCATGTTAGTTGCAGGTATATCTGGAAATTATATGTGGCAACTATCAACAAAACTGAACAATTATTATAACCAAATATGGAGTACATTACCTGATGATTAACAAAAAACACATGGTCTCAAGAAGGCAAGTGGTTACCCTGTGTTTCCCGTAAGGTTGGTTGGTCTGGTGGCTGATCAAAGTCTGAGCATGTTCCATATTCAAGGTCACCAGATTGAACCGGTCTAGCAACATTATGATCATGACCATTCCCGTTAAAACGAACTCGCCTCCTTCTCATATTCCGGCCATCCTTAGCGGGAGGAACCCCTGGAAAGGAAACCTTATAACAGGTGAGAATGTCCAGTACACGTGTCAACCACATTTGACAAACACCACTGGATCATTAAACAAAGAGACGCAACGTGAATAAAAGGTACCATTACCTTCTGATGCGTGCAAAGTTGGCCCTTGCGTCAACTGAAGTACACTTGGAGACGCACCACACTCGGGGAAAATACGCTGAGTGGGCGCACCCACATTAGAATCACCATTCTCCCTGGTCACATTACGGCGTTTCCTTGCTCTCACAAGCCTGACATCACTGTCCGGGATATCTGTAAACTGAAGGGACGGAACATCTGAAAATGTTTAATAACTGCATTATCCATAAAGCACAACGACTTCTGAATCGGCAAGAAAAGAATGTAGCTATCTACAAAATAAACATTTACCCCCGTTAATGATGCACCTATTTGCTGTGGCACTTGCACAGTGTTTGAAGGTAGCTGATGATCAGGCGGGTCGACGTTGGACCTTCGAACAAATACCTGATCTGTGAGCCTCTCCGACAATGTCAGACACACAACAAAATGTTAAGCATGTGTACAGCCATCAGTGTCTGAAGAAAATAAGTTTGTAACGAAGGTTGAGAATACACCTGCATGAAACTGCGAGAAATTTCTTTTCATAGTATTCCGTTCCTCTCTTTGACAACCTATGGATCATTGAACCCCGGAGACACAATGTCAGACCAAAAGAACAAATGAAAAAATCATATGTAAATGAGCTGAGGGAAAACACAGTTACCCGACCCTGAATTTTCCATGGCACGCACAACAGAGGGCCCTATATTCAGTGAAACCCAAAAAAACCTTATCAGTAATAACGCAACATAAACTAACAGGAAAAGGAAACAACAACGAACAAAGCATTACGATAACACCCATAGAAACGTACGTGCATTTGTGAACCCCTGTGTTTCAGGTACACGAAACTGAAGAGATGATGCAAGATAAGTATCCTCGTGAGTGTGCATAATATCTGTTAAACGATAGCCGCTTCCTGATTCATCGCATGTGGCATCCATAGAAGACACCTGCCGATGCAGAACATAACCGGTTGCAAAATCCCACACAACCTGTCTTACACCAACATCCGACACATCTAGACGTGGATGCGCACATTCTTTTAAGGGGCCCTTTGACTGATGTGAAAAGGTATGGTCAAAGAAGTGCAAAGGTGGCTGCAAAAAAGAGCAGACATAATCAACAACTAAAAAAATACCCACATGAACATCATTCGAAAAAGAGCATCGCATACTTCCTGAAGATCATTGTCACGCAAATGTATACCCGCATCATCAACCAAATCAACAGATGAGCAAAATACATATACAAAGAGGACTGGACATAGAAAAAAGAACTTAACGCAGTTAACCTTGTGCATGTACAACGGAACATCCCTGGTCATTGCATGTCTTTTTGCTGACCTGCATAGGGAGCGGACCATCATTCAGATAGCATCTTTTCCGCAGACCGTCGCACTTTTCAGATCTCAGAGGTACAAGTGGTGGCGAGGCTGAACCGCCAACGGATACTGAATGTTCTACGCCAACATCACCAACGAATTCCACAACCCTCTCACCCATGTCACCCGGCTTATCATGGCCCAAACCACGGCCAGGAATAGACTTTTTTTTGGATCTCATTACAATATACAATATGGGACACAAACAATAATTCAGAAAACTAACTGGCACACAATATAGGGAGCATAAAGTTTGGAAAACACTTTTAGGATTATATCAAGGGAAGCCAAATAACAACGTTAGTGACCATGTTTCATAAATAAGCCATAATTAAGAAGAATAATCCGCATGCAAAAACGAAAAGCAACATGCAAAACCCAAAAGCTAAAACCACAAATGAAACATTTGCACATAAAACACAAACAAACAACTAATATGAAAAACAAAACATAAACATGCAGGCAAAGATCAAACCCTAACAGATCTGGAACACCGACCTGTGTTTAATTTCTTAGAAGGAGCAGCTTTCTTCTGGAAGTAGCAGAAAGAATACGTATCGTTTATACCACCTACATAATGGATCTTCATTGGGCCTGAATGGATGTAAACCCGCACGGAATAAGGCCCACAACCAAAAAACCCGGCCCGCCACAATATTTTATCAAGCGGGGCACGTTTCCATAAGTTGGGAGGCCCGAATTCATAAGTCCCTCGCCAAATGTATATATATATATATATATATATATATATATATATATATATATATATATATATATATATATATATATATATATATATATAATGTTTTCAATCTAGTGTAGTTGTTATAACGAAACAATTTTTGGTATCAATGTTATCATAGTTTTGTCTAAATGGTAAAGTGCCTTAAACGGTTAATTGTGACCCGAGTCGCTAATGACTGTTTATTTCGGGTACCGGTCGAGAGCAGTTTGGCCTTAGATAATAAAATGAAACACCTATTCCACTAAGAATGGTTTTTATTTTTGACTAACCGAGTCGAACCTCCTCGTGAACACCCCTATGGCCTTATGAATTGCGATTAACATGGCCATTCCAAGAATTTAAGATTTTTTTTAAGGCCCTGGACGAAATTAAATAATGAGGCATCAAGGAATGTTATATATAATGTGTCACCGTTTATAAAATATAGTGCAATTAGTTATCTAAACGTTCTAACATAATACTTATTTAAGATATTTTATCATCGAAATACTTTTTTTTCGTGAAAAATATGTGTACACATGCATATAATTATTAACGCCCTGAGCGATCGCTCATCTTACAAACCCCAAAAATGGCCCTGACAATTAACGAGGGTCTAGTTAGCATTATAAGAGCTAAGTGTGCGTTTAATTTTGGAAGAATAAAACCTTTTTCGCAAATCAGAAAAATGAGAAACGTGATTATACCGGGTTTTGTTGAAAAGTTATATAAGAAATAAAACAAACTTTTCAAATCTATAATTAAGACTTGAAAAACCAAAATTTTTCTTTTTGTGATACTGGACTGAAACTGTCTTCTAGTTTGATACTTATTGTTTAGTACGCATCAAAATAGTATTACAAGATAAGTTTAATATAATTTAATGGATGATAATTAAAATTATTTGCTATGATTCACAAAGAAATTAAAAGTTCGTATATTAAATAGAAGAGTCACTTAATTTTGCTTACTTATAAATTCATGTTTACCAAATGACAAATTTCCACTATCCATCTAGTTTAATTTAATAGTGGAGATTAACCTAAGATTTTTTTATATATAAACCTAAGTCCATGGTTTTTTTTTTTTTTTTTTTTTTAATTCGTGTTTTTTTCTTCGATTTCATACGTTTTCATCTGTTTTCATACGTTCTTATACGTTTTCTTATGTTTTCGCCCGTTTTCATAATTTTTCTTTCATTTTCGTCCATTTTTCATAAGTTTTCAGACGTGTTTTTACTCTTTTATACGTTTTCACCCGTTTTCATACGAATTCGTCCGTTTTCTTACGTTTTCGTCCATTTTCTTAAGTTTCGTTCGTTTATACGTTTCTGACTATCACAAGTGATTTTTGTGATATTCAGAATACCACTTGTGATTATCTGAATATCACTTTGTGATATTCTGAAAAACACAAGTCATATTTTGTTAATATCACTTTGTGATTTTCTGAATATCACTCTGTGATATTCTGAATATCACTCTGTGATATTATGAATATCACTTGTGATTTTCTGAATATCAGTTTGTGATATTATGAATACCACTTGTGATTTTCTGGATATCACTGTGTGATATTTTGAATATCACGTGTGATTTTCATGTTACAAAACATTAGTTGAAAATCACTTGTGATATTCAAAAAATCACTTGTGGTATTCAGAATATCACAAGTGATATTCTGAATATCACAGAATATCACATAATATCACTTGCGATATTCACAGTATCATTTGTGATATTCAGAATATCACTTGTGATATTCTGAATATCACAGTTGTGCTATTCAGAATATCACTTGTGCTATTCAGAATATCACTTGTGATATTCAGAAACGTATGAAAACGTTTAAAAACGGCCGAAAACATTTAATAACGGACGAAAACGTATGAAAACGGACGAAAACGTAAGAAAACGGACGAATATGTATGAAAAAGTAAAAACACGTATGAAAACGGACGAAAACGTATGAATAATGGACGAAAACGTAAGAAAACGGGTGAAAACGTATGAAAACGGACGAAAAATAAATAAAACGTATGGAAACGGACGAAAATGTATGAAAACAAATGAAAGGGAAGAAAAAAACGCGAATTACAAAAAACGTAAATAACGTGAATTAAGAAAAACAAACAAACAAAAGAAAACGTGAATATAAAAAATGTGAATTAAAAAAAAAACGTGAATATTAACAAAAAATCGTTTTAAAAAAAAACAAAACGTGATTATAACAAAAAACGTGAATAATTTAAAAAAAAATGTGTATAAAAAACAAAAAGAAAAGAAAAAACATGGACCTAAGTTTAGACATATTAAATCTTAGGTTAATCCTCACCATTAGATCAAACTAGATGAATGTTGAAGATTTGTCCTTTGGTGAGCATCAAATAAGACTGAAAATTTCTCTAAATAGAAACAATATAGGTTATTACATCTGAAAATAATCGATGTCAAATTACTAATATTCAGACAATTATGCCTATATTTTTCTACATTTTCTTTTTTACTTTTTATTCTTTAAATATCGAATGCAACGGTATCCAAACAAATTTTAAATTTTTATTTATTTGAAATGAAAAACTTTGGGGATTGTTTAATACAAAAGAGTTGTTTAATGTATATTATATGACGCCGCTATGCAAGAGGATAGCTTTTCTTCAATTCACAAAAAATCTAAAAATTTAGGAGAAAGTGAAAATTTTCCCCTATTAATACAAGAAATATTGTTGATAAAACTAAAAAAAAAAATACCTAATAGAGGATACAAAATAAATAAAAATCACTGAAAAAATTAATTTTATAAAAAATTGATGATAAAAATGCGTATACTTTTATGTTCATCAATTACTTTGTCTAGCATAAGTCGTCAAGAAATTGAGAACAAAAGTGAAGTTGGGAATGAGAGATTAGTGAAAACGAGTGGGTTAATCCGTACGTTGCTGCGAGAGCATTGTCATAATGTTTATTCAGATGCCGTTGTTGAATGACTACAACCTCAAGTCTTAACAAATTGGTTCTAAGGTAAAATAACACTAAAGCTTGTTAACAGTAACTATGTGAAGGGATTAGAAGAATAATTCCATGAACAATAACTCTGCTCGCAATTGTTTTTTGACAATCTTTAAGTTGTATATTTATGATAATAATTTAAATGTAAAGCCACCAAAACTTTTGTAAAAAGTAAAAACAACACTAATCATAAGTTAAAAATAAACAGTCATCATATTATATTGAAGGTTTACACTTTACACAGCAAACAACATAAATAAAAAAAAAAATAAAAAAAAAGAAGGACAACTACATATTTAGCCAAAAAAAAAATAGGAGTTGTGACTCACTGAAATGTTATGCCTTTCTCACCATCATAGCTTCTTACTTGATAGTCCATGTTGGGAGCAAAAGAATGTGCCATACGAATCCTTGTTTCCCGGTAAATTTTCTTCCGAAGCTATTTGGGAATCTCTGTTATTAAAAAAAAATTAAGCATTAGTTGATTTCATTGCTTAAGAATTACCCCAAACATTAGTGGTAAAAAAGGCTTACTAAAGATTTGGAAACAAAACTGAAACATAACTCTTCTCTTTCTTAATATAATCACCTAAGAGCTGCAAACTTGCATATTTAACTTATTAGAAGATTTAAATTAATTTTGATTTCAAAGAACGAAAAATGAGGCTCAGATCTGCAATAATAGGAACAACACGTAGCACCCAACATCGTTGCAACCACTTTTGTGATGTGGTCGCCTCGCTAATATACGGGCCTAAGTGAACTGTGTTCCACAAAATACAACTACAAACAATGATCATCATCGCCTTCATAAAGTTAATAAAATGGTAAGGGAAAAAAGCTTCTTCTCATGAACCTGGTACAACAAAGGCTTCCAAGTGCGAAACGCTTTGGCTCAGAATTGCGAGTGCGGAACCCGATAAGAGGGCATCCGACTCGCAATGGCTGCAAACACCGCGCAGGCAGTGCTCCCACGCCAAGATACGGGTGGCTTCCACCCGTCATGATCCACCAACTTATTGTAGTTCACCTATAATAAGTCAGAATAAACCGGAGTTATAAATATTATTAAAATGGAATTAAAGCACAATAAGTTACTATTACCAACAATATTAAAATATGTTGATACAATAACATGTGTCTTGGCCAACAATGCTCTGCCATAGTGTTTTCCACTACATACATTCTAATCGCAGTACAGATAAGACTCTTGTTAAAATGAATATAACATTGCACACATACCTGATCTGAGTAGAGACACATACCTGGTTACAAACCAGGTAGACATCATTCGATGCGGTTCAACATCATCAAAGCAAGCATCAATATATGGAGCTCAACATCAGCAAAGAAAGTAGTAGATAAAAGGGCATCCGACCCGGTATGGCTACAAACACCATTCTGGTGGTGTTGGCTCGACAAGACACAATTCACTTTCACTTACCAAGATAAATAACAAACGCACAAAAGCACATCATAATTCTAACTAAAATAAAATTACCAGGATAAATGTTTGGGCTTGAAAATCATAAACACTATTAGCATAGCAAAGCATGGTAGGAAAACAAAATAATATCCGACCAGCCATAGCTGCAAGCAGGACATCATGATTATAACACACCAAAATGGTCGTAGCGGCAGATTGTATCACTGGGGGTGCTACTTCATAATACAAAGTACAAGTTATAGAAAACGACCTCTAAATGAGACATTTTGAAAAGTTACCATTCGATTAATAAATGTTTACAAAATGTTTCGAATGGTAAATGAAAAAAACATAAGTCTTCAAAATATGTTGTGCGACTCTATGCTCCATGCAATAGCTATCACCTTACAAACCTGAGATAAACATGCTAAAATGTGTCAACACAATGGTTGGTGAGTTCATAGAGTTTGTTTAATATGTAAAGCCTTTAAAGAATGTTCCCACAACAAAGGCATTGTAAATCCATTCAGTTTCAAGTTCTGCCCATACAAAACTTGCAAACTATGTGTTCACAACCCACTGCTAACATATAGTATGAGTAAGACATATGTGTATACGAGTACTTAAATAAAAGCATACTACCGAGCCTTATGCACAAACCACACATACTGGGAGCCACTTCCCAAAGATAACTGAGAGCCACTTCTCAAAGATAACTGTCAATACATCCTAACCACTAGCAATCACGCAATAATAATTACATAGCAATAGCCACACAGTAGGGCATATATTGAAATCAAAACGTGCATACTTACCAAATATGAATACAATG
This sequence comes from Chrysanthemum seticuspe, assembly GCA_019973895.1. Lineage (NCBI taxonomy): Eukaryota > Viridiplantae > Streptophyta > Magnoliopsida > Asterales > Asteraceae > Chrysanthemum > Chrysanthemum seticuspe. The sequence continues at coordinate 294,316,494 of BPTQ01000005.1, forward strand.
CATCATAGCATAAAGCATTTAGAATAATGATTCAGCACATAAGTTATTGAAAGAAAACAAAGTGACCTAGTACAGTGGAAAGTATTTGAAATTAGCTAAGCATGTATCTTCCCCAAAGAGTTTAAAACGAGTATTAAAAGAGTAAGAGTGGGGCTATGACTCACGATAATCCTTAAAAGTTTAGAGTACTTGTGAAAGTAAATGAAAATAGTTGAGCATGTATCTCCCTTAAAAGTAATTCAAAACGTATAAAAGTAGGGGCTATGAAACTCACGGTGAACTAATGATATCAAAACGTATAATGGAATCGATGGATAAGCCGGTAAGTCTCTATGCGTAACCTAAAATATGATGTCGTGTCTTAGGCTTTGAAATAACGATGCAAAAGTATAAACGAGCCTATGTACGTCTTTATATTGATCATGATGTAGTACTTGGTAGTTTTGTGTATGTTTGTTTATGAAACGGTTTTAGTTTGTATATCTCATACTACCGTTCGGGCCATAATAATCCAGAGGTCATGTAGTAAACGTTCGAGGAGCTAGGACACTTTAAATCGTAAATCAATCAACTCGTCGACCCGTTTACCCAAATGAAACCCCACACATGAAGCTCCCTAGTTTTGTAGTGCTTAATACGGAAAAACATTTGATTTGCTTGTGATATATAGATTAGGTGGTTACATGGTTCCTAATTACTTGTATTGTGAAAACCAAAATTTGACGTCGAAAAACTGTCTTAGCCTTTGAGGCATATTAATGCCCTTATTTGGTGTTTTCAGGCCAAGTTTCTTAGAGTAGATGTAAAACATCGTTCCGGACAACTTTCGTGTTTTAACTTTTTGATAAATCGGACCAGAAGTGCCTCTAAAAATTACTCATATTCGGGCAAGGAGCTTTTTGGCAATTTTATAGGTTCTAAGTTTCGCTAACTTGTTTTTATTAAGCATTAATACATCAAGAATCAATATAGTAACCATATATATATAGCATGTAATCAATATAATTAGGACATAACATGCATGAAATCATAGAATGATGGTGGTGATTATGTGCTTACAACTTTTGGCTTTCAAATAAGAAAGGAAAATAAACAAGGACTAGGACTTTGATTGGGCAATATCTCCACACTTTAGCAATCCTCCTACACCTTTGTATTCTTGAAGGGCTTTGTTTTGAGATGTTTGGTGACTTGAATGGATTTAAACTAAAGAAGATCACCTAAACTTGCAAGGATTTGAGGTAGCTTTCTTTGGCCTTTAATTTCTTTTGGAATACTTGAAGTAAAACTTGAATGAAGAGTGTTTGTGTTTGTTTTGTGTTGTGAAGGACTACAAGAGGGGGATGGGGGTTTATATAGTGTCTTGAAGAGGTTAGGAATGTATGAGTCATAAGCCTTGTTAGCTAAGGAAGGCATGCGATGCAAGATTAAGAAAACTTAGTTACTAAGTTAGTATATGTGTAACAAATCTATCTAGATCAATTCTAACCATGCCATGTGCCCTACCTAGTCACTAAAAATGCCACATATGGCTATTTTGATGAGGTTAAGAGTTTTAATTAATCATCTTGCCTTTACGGAGTGAGTTTTGGTCCCATTAATCGCTAACAGTAAGTCGTAAAGTCACGAAACATAAAATCGGGTATCTTAAAAATCATAAACTTATAAATATGTTAAAACTTATTAATATGATCTATATTAGCATATTAAGTGAGTGACGAGTTCTATTGGGATGTTTAAAGTCGTGAGTAACTAGAAACGTAGGCTTAAATCGCATAAAGCGTAAAACCAAAAAATGTAAAATCCAAACTTATGAAAATGTCGTATGATGTGAAAAACCTATATTTATCTTCTTTGTAATGTTGTATGGACATATCAGGATGCCTAAATGTCATTTAAACCTAAACATAAATCTCAAACACGGTTTCGTGAAATTTGCAAAAATGACCCGACGAGTGTCAAACTCTCGGGTTATCATGAGAATAAGTTAACTTAAGAGAATGTGAAATAAAAATTACGAGAGTGAATAGTAAAAGTGAACAGTAAAAATAAATAGTAACCTGAAAATGCGAATTGTTACAGTGATGCACCGCCAGGATCCGAGTCACTTGCACCCATCATGATCCACCAACGAGTTATAGCTACAAATTTTTATAATTTGTACTCTAGAAATTGTATGTCTTAACACAATCCGTTTATAATCTATAACTTGCACTATACTTCAACCTCTAAGATCTTGACTCTTTATTCGCATCTTGTAAGAGGTTATGCTCTACTCCATTATCAAGCACTTCATTACCTTAATAGTGCTAAAAAATATTTGAACAAAGGAGACTGGTACAGTAATTTGTAGTAATCAAGAAATGGATTTAAAAGGTAAAACTAATATACATCTCAATTTCGTGAGCACTAATATGTTATACTTTCAATTTCTAACCCATAGATTCATTGAGCTCTAATATGTTATACTTCCGACTTCCAGGATTAGAACTTTGAATTCATTAAATACAAAGGCATTTATGCATACTATGGCCATTGATGTCTGACTCAGGTTCTTCCTACTAACTTGGTTTATGAACACCTTACATAATAGCATTTGGTAATGAAAAGGCCCTAAGACCTCATTTTTAGGTCCTATTGATTTCTTCTAAAAAGTTCTCAAGTGTCATTTACCTATAAGTTTCTCCTTTATTATTCAAAAATATATTGTTTACTTGAGGTAATATTGTAATCAAAGATAAATTATTCGTGAAAATAATAACAAATATAGGCCTGACCTTCGATTGCGAACATGTAGCTCTTTATTAGGAGTCAATATGGGCGTTACGTAATTCTTTTGACACGCGATTAGTGCCAGCGACAAAAAGGTATGCTAGTCATTAACTCTTTGCTTCCCATTCTAGCTAGAGTCATGCCCTGAAACATAATAAAAAGTTGTTTTACAATAATGTCATAACTATCATGGGTTTATATGCAAGTCATTAACTAATCTCATGTCAAGTTGGTTTTAAGATCGATCAGGTTGTCTTTAGGATCCTTAAATTCTGTTTGGTTTATATCTCCAGCCTACCTTAAAGTAGACAGCCATTTAGTGTTTCAGCAATCAGCTTATAAGCTTTAAAGTTTTGAATAAGCACTTTGAAAAAGAAAATCTGATACCCTACAAACCGAGAGCACCAAGACGTGGTGTTTGCATTAGCTTATTTTATGGTGTTATGGGTTTACAGAGATCCCTAAATCTTTTAGAAATATCAAACAACCAACAATGAGGATCAATTTAAAGTATCTTCTTACATTGAGTGTAAAGAGTTAAATGCGGTAGCAAAGTGAACTCATGAAAGCTTCCAACCTTTGGACAGGAATTAGTCAAGTCTTTGTCCTCGTCAACGACCTTCAATGTGTTATGTTTTTCAAAACCGGCTCGAAAACCATAGCAGCATGCAATTTTTCACACTACATCAATGGATACAATATTAAATCACGCATACCAATTAACCAACAACACAATCTATGTATGAATGCATAATGAAGCCGTTAACATCAATTAAGAGTATGTTTGCGCGGTGCTCTAATCCAGAAATCAACTAATAATAAGAGCAAGCTGCTTTGTTAGTGCAGACATAAAATGATGATAAGAGCATTTCAGTGGTTGCGTGTGTGTGTATGTGTGAAAACGCATACATTAACAGTTAAAATCTAACCACCCAACCCCAAAACGACAGTCGCGGCTCCAACCACATCTCTGTGTGGTTCTCATCGCCTATAGTAAACACCTAATAAATTCATAAGCATGAAAATAAGCTAATGCATCTGCCTATCAGTTTCAAAAAGATTCTAATAAGCAAGAGCACACAATCTAAGCAATATGAACATGTGACGATTGCAATAACTTACCAAAAAGTTATGTTGATCTTCTTAATACTACCAATTTATAAAATCAAATAATCAAACTTGAAACCCACAATCAAAAACCACAACTGAATTAAAATAAATAAATAAAATAAAATAAAATAAAAAAACCCAAAATGTAAGAATACTTTAAAACCGAGAATTTAATTAGGGTTGATAAGCTTACACAACTGATTTGATTTAGGCATAACTTTCGGACACCATTTTCAATAAATTAGCCGGATCTATCAAATACCGAACGAATATGGTAAAAGAACCACTGGTACCACCTTTTTTGTTTTTGTTCGTGTGTTTGATGAATCAGGGGAGAAGAGAGCGGTTTTGTTTCGTGTATGTGTGTGTGTGTTTGTTTCTGAGGGTGAAGGTGGAGAAGAAGTGTGAAGAAAGTTCTAGAATTGGGTGGAAAGTAGGGAAAATAACGGAACGAGAAACAGGATGAAACACTGTTTAAAGAACTGTAACACCCAGTAAAAGAACTGTTCAAAGCAATGTAGCAACACTGTTTGGAACCCTGTTTTACCCCATATTTAGTATATAGAATAATAATGCGTAAATAATGTTCATCAATTTTTCAATGTTCTTTATTATATTGTTCATTAATTGTTTTGTCTATTAAAAATCTTTGATACCTTCTATAGAGAAGTGAGAATAAATGTGAAGTTGAGAAATAAGAACTACTATAAAAATTTAAAAGTTTGTTTGATGAGAAAAAATGTGTAAACATCTACGTTTATCAAATTTCAATGTTAATCACTGTACATTGTATTATTTATTAATTATTTTGTTTAGTATAAAATTACTGAGAGCAAAAGTGAAGTTGGGGCCTAAAAAACTTTAGGAAAAAATGTTTGCGTTGTTTTGTCTATAACAAAAAAATATGAACATTTGGGTTGATGGATATTGCAATTATGAACATTAAACTTTACACATTTTTTTCAATCACAAAAAAAATTATATTTTTCACTTTACTTTCAACGACTTTTTATAATTGTGTGTCTTTTTTTGTTATTGAAAAAGTCTCAGATTTTTTTAAAAACTATTTTTTTTTTCATTGACGACACGTACCGTATTCTCTTCACATTTTAGACTTTTTTTTTTTTTTTTTTTATAAATCTTAACCTTCTTAGTTAAGACATGACGTATAACTCTGTGAAAGATGTATTGAACAAAAAGTCTACTAAAGCTATGTGTACAAAGTACAAACATCTCATCCACTTTATTATTCTATTGTGTCACTAAATCACTAGTAATGTTGTGGGATAATCTCTTTTTTACCAAAAACGTCAACGTATAGTCTTTCGCTTAGACCAGGCGTAATGGTGACCCATAAGACCGCGGTTATTATTGTCATATCAACGTCAACTTACTTTTTTATTTTTACAATTTTTTTCATAACCAACTTAATGTAATAAGGCGATCGCGGTTATCACAAAACATACCTCACTTAAACATAGAAATATATCCCACAAAAACCTTTTAATTAAAACATTCACACACAAAATCATTTAATAAAAAACCCACCAAAAACCTCACACACAATTCAATCTTAAAAACGACCGAATTCTTGCTTTTCTTCATGCACGACGCGTCTCACTCATCAAGTGTAATAGCATGAAACCAGGGGCGGAGCTAATAGGGTAACTAGTGGGTGTTGAGTCACCTTTAATCAACCCACTTCATTCATTAGTTATTCAGAATACAAGCCGTTTTTCTACTAGTTTTTACATTCAGCCCATATTCTATAGATATGTCTACAAAATTCATAAATGAATAACTTAAGCAATAAAAGACAACACTATAAAATTTTGAAGCGATATTTATCGCTGACTTTTTACGTTAAGCACAACCGGCCTTCTTTAACTAAAAATCCTGGCTCTACCCTTGCATGAAACGCGTCTTATTTGACAGCTAGGACGCACGACGCATCTTATTTGTTCCATTACAGCCAGTGGCGAAGACAAGGAGGGGGCACAAGGGTCACGTGTCCCCTAGTGAAAAAAAATATAGTGTAAATTTTTTAACATATCTGGCTTATTTCATAATTTGACCTTCTTAAAAACTACTTTGTAGTGTAGTTTCTAAAATTTATTAAGATATGTTCTTTCGAATGAAATTTTCTAGCTCCACCACTGATTACATCAAGTCTTACCTTTACATATATGTATGTTCAAATGTTATCTTTTTACGAGAAGAAAAAAAAGGCCAATCCTAGTCAAAGGTTTAGAGTTGCATCTTTTTTATAAGAAAATAATTAGTTCACTTCGGTTTGACATGTTCAAAATTATACTTTGCATACAAATTGTTTTATTAGCGTATGCAGATAAAAAAGCCCGTTGTTTACGCTGAGGATATTCGCAAACGTGCGTGGGTCCCACCTTGTTAAGCTTGTAGTCAAATACATTTTCCACGTGTTCCCTAAAATATTTTCCTAACTTGCATTTTTATTTTTTAAGTACTTCTTTTTTGTTATTTCGTTAAAAAAGGAAGGAAAAAAAAGTACGAGTAATCATTTTCCTAGTTCATGTGTAGAAAATTGACTCAATCATCGAAAGAAAAGACTGCTTTATCTTTTCATGTGTTTCAAGTATGATATTTTCTTTGAAGTAGTTTGTAGAGATGGTTTGATGCATCCACATGACGACGTAACGGATGACCCATTAACCGGAAGGCCTATAACTGGAAGGCTCATGACTCAGAGATCCCGGTATAAGGTCTAAGCAACCTTTTATCCAAGAGACCTTTTGATACAGTGGTCAATACCAAGCTCTAAAGATAGGCCGCCTTTTTTGGCCGTTCATTTTCTGATTTCGCGGGATGTTGTCTCCTCACACTTACGCCGCCTGGCACCTAGTCTAGGAATAGCTCGACTCACTATCCCCTAGGTGTCAGGAATAGACAATAGTCATGTACAATATTTGAATGGTATAAATACTCCCGCATTTATTCACACACATGGAGCATTTTTTGCATTTTTCTCACACATTTATTACTCTAACGTTCAGGTAAAATCCATATACTTACTCTCATGCCAAAGCTTGGTTTCAAGGACACACCCAGGGCGAGGCTAACACGTTTGTTACATCCATACAGGTATCTGAAGGACCTTGTTGAACCAAGTCCAGAGGATCTCTCTGACATTCAACGTCATTACAAAGAATTACTTTAACACCATACATATACTAGTATGTAATATGTATGTTAGTACCTCTATACATTAGGCGTACGTATTGATCTAGGCAGCCTATAAAGGGGCTCGGGAGGTGCATTGCCACAAGGTCACCACCAGATAAGGGCCATCATAAGCCACGCACCTTCATTATAAGGTCGTTGTGAATAGTGGCCCATATATCAATCACAATTAACTAAACCTGGTGGGAGACTCTTTAAGATAGACTCTTTAAGATGTTCTAGTATCAGATAACCTCTCAGCTTCAAACATTATTTACCAGTGTCATTTATTATTGTACTTGTTATTTATTGTGGGTACATTCAGACCAAATGAAATTCACCTTCTATTCAAAACACTGAAGTACTCGATTAGAGTCGATGATCTGATTGATACAAGATGATATCGAGTGTAACTACTTTGACTTTCTTTCTTTTTCTTGTTTTCGATATCAAAGTGCATTCAAAGGCTAGAGATATAGCGGCGTACATCGTTTATAGCCATTGTATCAGGGAACTTGGTAATTTTCACATATTCATATTGATTCAATTTGTTTTTCGTGTTTTAAACTAATAGCATGAAGCTTATTTCTGTAGGCAGCCATTTTTTAATCTTAATTTGCATCTCCTTACCATATATATATCATTTTTCAATGAATATTGGCACACAACATTTTGAAGCAACTAACATTTAAGATATAGAGCTTATTTAGCAAGTTATTATGCTATGTTTATTTTGCTAAAGACACACATTATATAATCTAAGTTTTATTGAAGTTAAGGATGTGTATATAAGGAAGTGAGTAATGAGAAGAAAAAATAAAATAAGAGAAATGAGAGAATTTCTAACCAAATATTTCAAATAATTTAAAAGGAAAAAAAAAAGATGCATTTACATCTACTACTAGTATGTGATTGTGATTTCTCATTTTAAAATTTCTTATTATTTGATAACTCTACATATATATGCCCACTAAAAACCTGACCCAAACTATAGGCCCATAAACAACAGATTGGGCCCATCTTTTGATACCAGTTGCTAAGAAAGCCTTTCCAAGAAAACAAAAACACTTTAGCTTAAAATCAACAAGACTTACAAAAATTATGCTAAAATAATACTAGAACCACATTAGGAAGTTAAAATAAATTCTTGTCATCGAGTTCAATTACATCCAATGAGCTCAATCTGACTTCATCTTGCTAGTCATTTTGACCTTCAAGATGAAAATAGGTAGAACATGTGGTTTCATTAATTTGTTACCTCACACAAAACCTTACAAACCCTAAACATATACACTTACAAATACTTTTAAACATAAGTAATCTCCCAATGAAAATTAATGTTATTAATCAAGCTTCTTGCAAACTACCAACCATGCTTAATTTGAACAAAAGTAGTCAAAATCATGAGGTGGAATTTGAGTGTTTCGGGTATGTTGCATCTCGAGTGGTGTCCCATGCTGCGTCAAGCTGGCCGTGTTGTGTCCATTAATGAATTGATCAAAGGATGAGGGCTCATCGCGACTGTTGAATCCCCAAGAGCTCGTGGCTTGAAGAGAGAAAGAATGTCGAACTTCCATCTTACAAATCGAGTTAGAGTTTGCATCTAAACCTGTACAAATTACAAAAATGAAAAAGTAAAAAACTATGTAGCTTACAAATCTTTCATGATTCTACAATATTACAAAGTAAGTAAATCCAGAGACTATTTCGAGTGTCTGCTGGAGTGCTAATTTTTAAGAGCTTATACGTACGTATTTTTATTAGAAACATAAGCAGAAAAAATAAGCAATTTCAAACATTGTGTATCATTGTAAAAGAAAAATTCATGACGATACTTTAACGTACTGCATCTCATTGTGAAAATAGACTTGTTATGACATTTTAAAGTTTTTATAATCAAAATGATGTCACGTACAAGGAAACGTACCGTCGTGGTTAGCAAGTCTAGGCGTAACACCATGGAAAGACGACGAGATGTCCGATAAGGCACCACTCGAGATCATGTCAACATCTTCACGTTTAAAGTTAGATGAACTTTGTGGTGTCGAATTTGGTGATGGGGTCGAGGTCGAGACCTCATTCACAAAGAATCCCATATGTGGTCTTCGATCTATCGATCAATTTGACAGAAAGAAGAAAAAGACATTAGTACAACATATGAAATAATAGCAAGACCACGAAATTAGTTAAGTACGTCCTATAAGATCCATTATAGGACGATATCTTCATAAGTGTCCTATGAAAATGTACTAATTATTTCGTTTTTGTGCTTGAACATACGTGTGGAGCTGAACTTGTCCTCTGATTGTGGCCTACGACGTCTAGCATTGTGTGCCGAGAGGCGCCTGCGACAGCTACGCTTCCTATCGTCGAACTCAGATAAATCGTGCAACCTTCAAAATAAACAGTAATATTATAGGAAGAAAAAACTGTCACATCAGATAGCTAAACTACTCTTATTTGGACTATTTCATCCCGATTATTGTCCGTAGACAAAAATCACACAGTTTATAACAAAAAAGGGTTAGCGACCATTTTTTGTTAGAAAGATAAGTTTTTGGTGATCTAAAGCATACAATCTTTTCGATATATAAACTAAAACTTGCCTGCTACATTGCTGACAAAACCTTCGCTCCATCCCCGCTACAACAACTATCGGGCTCTTAGAATGATCAGCACAAATCTTATGCCGGCGGTGGTAATCTTTAGCCGACACAAGGTCAAGGTTGCACCCCTCAACTTGACAGCGTGGCGAATGTGAGCTTTGGTACACCGCTCTAGATTTTTTCACAGCCGGAGAACACAAAGAGGTAGGTACTAATGGAAATGAGCTCTTTCTAAGCTTATCTTGATTATACGTCTCTTGCCCTTGCCCGAGCTTCAAACCAAACAGTGCTTCACCAGATATAACCGAGCCTTCCTCAATTATATCATTAGAAAAACTCCTTTGCATATCTTCACCCCCCAAATACTCGCTATTTTCGTGGCTAGAAACCTCTAAACTCTTGGGAACTTCATTGTCCCAATTCCACTCCATCACCACGAAATGACCGATGAAATAAATCCAAGAACTATCCGAGGGTTTCGTGAAGTCACGTAGTAGCAAATAGATTATATGTTTCCTTCAACACAACATCAAAAACTCGATAAAAATACTGTAAGCATCAACAATCAATAATATAGCTAGCCCCACAGTAGCATTAAAATCATATAGTTGCTTTCGGCTCATCAGTTTAGTCACTAAAACAATCAAGTGTCGTTAACTCCATTCTGTCAGATTTGCCCATGTGGATACTAGACTTTCCATAATTAGCCAAGACAGATTAAACGAAGAACATGCTTTCGCATGTTTTCATCAACATCATGGTCATTTTTTTAACTAATATAAAAAAGCTGTTTTTTACAGTCCAATTATTTTCTGTCACTAGTAATAACTGCATTCGATAGATGGTTGTTGAAAGTGCATTTGATGTTTGGTTATGCTATTTCGTTTTCTGCCAGCAGTTTACTATGTACATTTTAAATGTTGTGTACAATGAATGAGTTTTTACATTTAAGATGCCCATGTGTTTTTAAGGTTGTGTGAAAGCTTGTGATACATCAAGAAACGTTAAAAACTCGGGTCATGATGTGTCGGTTCTCGAAGGAATGGTCCCGAGCTATAGTTATGTTGGGTGGTTGAGTATGTATAGGTATTTGGAGCTAGCATTTGGGGTCAGGGTGTTGTTTAGTCTAGTAACGCATTAAGTTTAGAGCTAGGTAGCAAAATGGACATGTTATTTAATCAGAAGTACGGCTTTGTATCTAGAGATGGTATGAGCAATGGGTACGGGTACCTCTAACCCGTCATCCGCACCTTTGATTTTTCTTTGCCCGTCACCCATCTGCGGGTATAACTTTTTGCCCATGCACTTGCCCGTGGGTTTGTGAAACGTAAATTTAAACACATGTTTCCGAATGTTATGAAAATCAAACTTGATTAGAATGTGAGACTAGTTGTTACTTGTGCATTAAAATCGCAAGACCAAGTATAGACGAACTTGGCTTAAGAATTGAAATATTAAGTATACGAGTTCCAATTAACAAATTAATTCTAATTAGCAATTTAATTTAATTTGTGTGTGTCTCATTATTTTTTATTAAAGGTGAAAGCTAAAGATGCGCAACATAGTTTTTCAAAATAAACGATATACGCAATGAACTTTGAAAATTACCATTGTACGCAAAATACTTTCAAATTTGAAACGATGTACGTAATATGACCGAAAATTAGTAGGTTACCAGGTTACAAAGTTTAAAAATTGGCAGAAATGGTCCCTGTGGCTTGTGTTGACTTTCACCGGTTATCCCTTAACTTTTTTTTCAGTTAAAAAAGTTACAGTAATAGTCCTTATGGTTATTGACTTTCAGATTTAGTCCGTTTTTATACTTTTTCACCCGTTCTCTTACGTTTTTATCCGTTATTTTACGTTTTCGTTCGTTTTTATACGTTTTAGTCTTGTTTCTTACGTTTTTATCCGGTTTTTATACGTTTTCATATGTTTTTATATGCTTTCGTTCGTTTTTATACGTTATCATCCGTATTTGTCCGTTTTTCTTACGCTTTGTCCGTTTTTCTTACGTTTTTATCGGTGTTCATCCGTTTTTGTGCGATGCACGAATTATGTTGTTGAGTAACTGACTAAATTCGCATGTGATTCACATAACTTTTGTATCATGTTGTTGAGTAAGTGAGTAAATTATCATGTCGTTGACACAATTTTTTGTACCAAGGCATGCCAATTGCTTGTGCCATTTGTTTTTCACCTAGGACTTAGGACGGGAAAAATGTTAAAATCAGAATGTCGAATAAAAACGACACTATGGTGTTATACACATGATATATTTGTGATATAAAAGGTATCTCAGTTTTGAGATTCACATGAGATCAATTAGTGCATTTTTAAGTTGCTTTTAATTTATATCGCGTAATGTTTGTGTAAATTGTTGAAATGTAAATAAGATGGTCCATCTAATTTTTAGCTAAATAAGTTGAGTTAAAAAAATCTTAAAGGCATATGGCTCAATCAAAATAAGGTTTAACAAAAAATTGTCATTCTACAAAAACTCACTGAATTAGTGGCTTTGATACCATAATAAGGTGAATCAATCAATCATTGAATGACCCGTGCAATGCACATGTTTTGTTTGCTATTACAAAACAAAACTTTTATTCGTGTCAAAAACTTATGTTTATATTAGATGTATACAAACGGATCAAAGTATATTATTAGGCCAAAATTGTTTATACAACCCAGTAACTAAAGCTTCCATATAGTAAAAAGAAGAAAAAAAAAATGGTTCGGGTGTTTGGTTTGTTATTCAAAAAGGGAAGTATGAGGGTATGTTTGGTGAAATGAGTTGAGGCTGGGGATGGGGCTGGGGCTGGGGCTGGGGCTGGGGCTGAGGCTTATATTATAAGCCGAAATTAAAGTTTCTATTTTTATAAACTTGTTTGGCAAATGAGCTGAGTCTGAGGCTTATTATTGCAAAATTACTAAAAATGACATAATTAAATGAGTTTTTGTATATATGTTAGATATTATTGTGGGTAAATAAGTAATTTATTTTTCATAAGCCTCAGGCTAAAGTTTTTAGCCGGCTTATTTTATAAGCCTTTACATAAGCCCTATAACAAACGAGACTTATTTTATTAGCCGGCTTATTTTAAAAGCCCAAGCTCCTGTAAGCCTCATTTAAGGCCCCGCCAAACATAGCCTGAATATTTGAATTTTGACCTTTCAATTTTTAGATAGAACGACTAAGCTACCGTCACATGCTAAAAACATGTCAACAATTAACTGAGAATTTTAACGATGATTAGTTTTAGGGACTAAAGGTGTTACCAAATTCAAAAGCAGGGACTATCAATGTTCTCTTTTAAAGTTAAAGACTGTTTTCGTAATCTTGAGTAAATCACAGGGGCAGTTTGCGTAAATTTCCCCAACTAAAAGAGAAAGCAATCGACAATGGTCCATTTAGATTGTCAATGCAATTAGTTGTGTTTTGGTTTTCAAGTTTCGTATGCTTCTAAGTTATATATATATATATATATATATTTTGGCTCGCAGTTGTGTTTAGGTGTAATTTTAGGTTGTTTTGAAGGAGTGTTTCTTTATTGTTTAATGTTTGCATCTTCATGCAATACTTATGTTGGTTTGTACAAGCTTTATGTTAAAAGGAAATAATTACTTACAGATTATAAGGAAAGAAACAAAAGGCAAAGTAGTGTTTAACTTTTTTACTCTTATGGGTCTATTTTTTTTTTTCCACCTTTTAACCTTCCTCCATGGCTCCATGTATGCCCACATCCCATGTGGTCCATGTGGATGCATAACCCATTCCTTAGCAAAATAAAATAAAAAATTAAATCGTACTTCTTTGTTAAGGAAAAATGGATTACATTATACTATTAGTTAAATTAAAATATTAGACTGAAATGATTGGTGGGTGAGTCACTTAAAGCCACCTCATGTTTTTCTCTCCTCTCACTCGTTCTCATCATACATCTGTTTTGGTCATCATATCTCACATTTCATTAAAATACTTATTTTATACAAAATATACTTTACTAAATACTCCCACACACTCATAAAACAAATAAAAATATATTAAAATAAAAGTTGGCCCAGATTATCAGCCAAATACAATGGTGACTGGTGAGTAACTCACCAAAGTTTGCAATTTTTGCCGTGACTTTGAACTTGTGTTTTGGGTGTGACGCGGGTGAGTTTCTCCACACTCCGTCTAGGTAAGTAATTTTAACGACAACTTATTGATCAAATAAGTCGTTTTTAATCATGTAACTAAAATAGCTTTTAGTTCTCATGTAAACTGCGTTTGGGATCTAACTTTTCCTATTGAAATTTCCTCAATTGCAATGAGTGATATCTAATCTTTTTGTGGCTACGGCCTTTCTTTGCTCAAATTTTTTTTTTTTTTTTTTTTTTTTTCCTCCAATATATCAACCGATGTTCAACCTATATTGGTTATGCTCTTATGTTTCTCGTATTTCTTTTAACAACTTTTACATTCTCGATCATCAAAATGTTGATCTATCTTGGATGGAGTTGTAGTACTAATCTAAAGTCATCTATATACAGCAAGTCATGATTATACCATTTTGTATTTTACCAGGGTAAAAGTCAAAAATGATAAACATGCTTTCTCAAATATACCAATATGATAAATATAGTCATTTATGTATCAATATGCTAAATCAAATATCAAATATGTACAATAATGGGTACTTCTTCACATCTTCATCTCTTATATTTGCATCGTTAGTGCTTTTATACTAACGGCCGTTAGTAAATAACTTAAAACTTAGTTTTCTTACGTTTTCGTCCGATTTTTTACGTTTTCGTCCGATTTTTTACGTTTTCGTCCGTTTTTTTACATTTTCGTCCGATTTGTTACGTTTTCGTCCGATTTTCACGTTTTCGTCCGTTTTTTACATTTTCGTCCATTTTTTTTACGTTTTCGTCCGTTTTTTTACGTCTTCGTCTGGTTTTTTACGTTTTCGTCCGGTTTTTTATGTTTTTGTCTCTTTTTTTACGTTTTCGTCCGATATTTTACGCTTTCGTCCTATTTTTTATGTTTTCGTCCCATTTTTTACGTTTTCGTCCGCTTTTTTTCGTTTTAGTCTCTTTTTTTACGTTTTCGTCCGATTTTTTATGTTTTCGTCTGTTTTTTTACGTTTTCGGCCATTTTTTTACATTCTCGTCCCATTTTTTATGTTTTTGTCCGTTTTTTTACGTTTTAGTCTGATTTTTTACGTTTTCGTCTGTTTTTTTACGTTTTCGTCCGATTTTTTACGTTTTCGTCCGCTTTTTTGCGTTTAGTCTGATTTTTTATGTTTTCGTCCGATTTTAACGTTTTCGACCATTTTTTTACGTTTTCTTCCGAATTTTTACGTTTTCGTCCGTTTTTTTACGTTTTCATCCGTTTTTTTACGTTTTAGTTTATTTTTTTACGTTTTCGTCTGGTTTTTTATGTTTTCATCTCTTTTTTTACGTTTTAGTTTGATTTTTTACGTTTTCGTCTCTTTTTATACGTTTTCGTCTGTTTTTTTACGTTTTCGTCCGATTTTTTACGTTTTCGGACGAAAACGTAAAAAACGGACGAAAACATAAAAGATCAGACGAAAACGTAAAAAAACAGACGAAAACGTAAAAAATTGAAGAAAACGTAAAAAAGCGGACAAAAGCGTAAAAATCGAAATCGGACGAAAACGTAAAAAATCGAACGAAAACGTAAAAAAACGGATAAAAACGTAAAAAATCAGGCGAAAACGTAAAAAATGGACGAAAACCTAAAAAATCGGACGAAAACGTAAAAAATCGGATGAAAACGTAAAAAAAACGGACGAAAACGTAAATAATCGAACGAGAACGTAAAAACGGGCGAAAACGTAAAAAAACAGAAGAAAACGTAAAAAATTGGACGAAAACGTAAAAATTGGGACTAAAACGTAAAAAATCGGACAAAAACGTAAAAAAATCGGACGAAAACGTAAAAAAAGGACGAAAACGTAAAAAAAGGACGAAAACGTGAAAAAACGGACGAAAACGTAAAAAACGGACGAAAACGTAAAAAATCGGACGAAAACGTAAAAATACAGACGAAAACGTAAAAAATCGGACGAAAACGTAAGAAAACCAAGTTTTAATTTATTTACTAACGGCCGTTAGTATAAAAGGACTGACAATGCAAATATAAGAGATGAAGATGTGAAGAAGTACCCATTATTGCACATATTTGATCTTTGGTTTAGCATATTGATACATAAATGACTATGTTTATTATATTGGTACATTTGAGAAAGCATGTTTATCATTTTTGACTTTTACCCAACCTTAAAACAAGACCAGTTGGCTACAATAATAACTATACATATATACATGAGACGGAATAACCACAGGTGGCTACATATAATTTACCTTATACTAACACCAGTTGGCTACAATAGTAAATTCTTGCAATACAACAGCCACAACTTATTTATGCTATCAAGTTGTGCAACTTCATGAACATATAAATAAACATCTATGCCGTTAACCCGAATAACCCAAACGGCGACTATATAACCATCTCTACGGTACAACTTACCTATTAAAAACACCAGGTATTTGTTAAACCTCTCAATTCTTCAACCAAAACCATGTAGCTCGAGTTTTTAGCAAAAACGTCGTTTGAAACCTCTTTCCTCTCAATCATACCTCTTGAATACTGCTTAAACTTCTCGATACTAGTCCACAATACTGAGAGCCGCAGTGGATCTCTCTCGTTCTTGACATTTTCCACGCACTCTCGAGCCTCTTCCACTTTGGCCCAGAAACACGAGTCTTGTGTTAGACTCGCAAACTTACTCCTTCTACTACTATTATAATTGTTATCGTTTTCCCCAGATATGTCTCGTTCTCTCCACCATTTATCTAAGATTTTGAACCGTTTCTCTCTACCGTCTTTCAAGTAATGTCCTTTTATAAGGTGGGCGTCACTTCGGTAGTATTCAGCGATATCTAGTGGCTCAACAAGGAGTTGATAGGAATGTGATGCGTACACCCACTTGGCTCGTTTGTGGAAGTCGTGTGGGAGTTGGTTTTTTTCCAACATGTCAATTACGTTGTCCCAAAACTTACCAAGTTTTTCTCGGTTTAAGTATACTTTGAAATTGCGTCTAGACGCACCATTGCGCAACTTGAACGAGTCGTAGTATCCAAGTTGGTCAACGGATTCGTCACATAAAGTTTTGTACCACTCGATTTGTGCCCGTAATGGTGCGATTCTTGATAAACCGATAGCTAGGTTTGCACTGTTGAGGTTTGGTGTACGCCCTATTCGCCTAGCTGTTTTTAAGCATTCTTTCACGGGTCTAACCATTTGTTCCTGTAATGACATCGAAAGCAAGTTAGTTACAAAAAATTAATGGATGTTTAGTGTTTACATGTGCATTACTGAAGTAATCAGAACTAGAAAACTAATTGCTTAGGTGTTTATTCTTTTAGCTGCTAAACAGTTTGGACTGTTTAGGTGAAATTGCTTATCTACTTATATTAGAGGATATAAGCACTCTAAAATAGGCAGATTGAAATATGTGTTTTTTTTAATTAAATAAGCAGTTTATAAAACAGCAATCTCAAACACCCCCTGCTTAGAGGGTGCTTATCAAAAGTCAAAACATGTAAAAAACTGGTTATTATAACTTCAAGTCACACTAACCAAATAAAAATTCCAAAACACATATCCAAACACGCTTTAAGTCACAACAAAGGAAAAAAAAAGTTCTACTTACATGACCAGAAGAAACCGATTGTGATGCTAATGTAACCCCAGCTTCATATGTGTTAGATTCATATAATTCTTCATCATCCCGCTTCAAATACTGCAAACTAATCTTTTCGACATAACTTTCATATTCAAGATGATCATCAATACAAGAGCTAGGAGACCCGGATGCAAACATTAAACACAACATTCTCACAATAGCTTTTGTATCCTCGATACAAACCGCCCCATCACTGGAACAAAACATAAAATTTCCAAATGGTACAAACGGAAGTCTCGTGGTTCCCACCTCAAGTAACCGTATTGCAGCTTCAAGATAATGTAGTACAAACTGAAACAGCTCGTTCTTTTCATGTTCCGTGAGTTGGAGCCCGAGATCACGAATAAAGAAAGGTGAATTCATAGTTAAGTGACAAGATTTCAAAAGGGTGTGTACGTGTGTGGTGATGGGAGCTAATGGAGCAAATAATAGGCGTGGTATGATGTCGTGTTTTGATACAATGTGACAAAAGTTTCCAGACCAACGTTGTCGGTGAATGGCTCGTGAAAGGGCATCGTTTCCAATTAACGGTGACCCGAAAGTGAAGCAGAGTACAGAGGGAGGGGATGAGATTGATTGGAGATAAGAGAGCAGCCAGAGTGATGCCAAGGAAGCAATGGCCCCGCCGATGGAGTGTCCGGTGAAGACTACCGGTTTTTGCTTCTTTTTAATTTCAAACATCTACAAAATCAACACATTCGTTAAATTTATCTCTAATAAATATTGTTTCAATTATGTAGATGATTATATGCAAATGAGATTAATAAGTAGTTGGGAGTTAAGGGGTGTGGATAAAACTGCTTATCGGCTTATAAGCGCGTTCATATCTGTTTAATTTAATGCAAATAAACAGTTAAAAAATTCAATTCTAAACACCCTTTAATTAAGAGGTGTTTGAGATTGCTTAGTAAAACTGTTTATCACCAAATCCTTAAAATAGGCATGCTTTCAAAAACTACGAGGTACTGCTTTATGTTAGCTTATCAAAACAGCTTATCAGCCACAAATAATCACAAAACTGATCTCAAAAACCTCTAAACTACTCATGTTTTATATGATATATATCCAAATGAAATAAGCAGATAACCAGTTAAATAAGGCAATCCCATACATCCAAATAAAAGTACTTATTTCAAACTCTAACAAATACTAATATACACTGACAACAATTTTTGTAATAACAACAATCTCTAGTGGCCTATAGTACTAAGGTGGCCCAAAGGTCTCAAAACAAATCCAACCTCCGTCGGTGAACATCTTAAGATGATCAAGGAAAAGTCCGGAAGCGGCCATGGACCGATTAAACCGCGTAAATCAAAGTTAAAAAGACCTGAATTTTCCCGGGTAGCCTCAGCCGTTTATCGTTTATCGTTTTAAGTAAGACGATAAATACACCATTCTTTTATACATACACCCTTCTATACAAGCTATACATCACAAGTACTATTAACAAACACAAAAAAAGTATTAAAGTACCTGGTTTTGAAAAACAGGGGTATTCAAAACACTAAAAAACAACCTAAGCAAAGCAGCATCCACCATAACCAAATCTCCATCATCATCACCATTCTTAACCAAACCCTGAAACACACCATCACTCAAACCCACCATCTTCCCACAAAACAAATCCAACCCATCACCCATTATCACCCCAGAAAACCCAACATAAACCACCCCATCAACTTCATCACACATAAACCCTCCATTACCCATAACATTAGCCCTCGCACACACCTTCCATGACTCCGGCACCAGATGGGTACTCGCTAAGAATCTTCCCAGCATCTCACTCGTCTCAAACCTGCAATTTCCCCCAAAAAAGCATGCATTAACGAAGCTCAATTTTATACTTTTATAAAGATGACTATAAAGTGTTCGACGAAATGCCTCAATGGAAAAAATTGGCTTTTTTTAATGAATTTAACGTTGAATTGTCAAAAGTGAGGAAGAAGACGAAGTGGGTAACTTACGATGAAGGTTCTTGGTCCATTATTTTGATCTTTTTTTTTTTTTTTTTTTTTTTGATGGTGGAATTTAGGTTGTGATGATCATTGATTGTGTGGAAAAAATGTGGTTTTTTTTGTTGGTTATTAAGGGCGGCTTTGTGTAAAAGATGGGTTTGATTGTGATTATTGTGGGGACAAGTGTGGTGGATGAAGTGTCAATTTGGTTTGACATTTTTGTATGTTTTGGTGATCATGTATATGAGGTCATGCATGAGGAGTTGGGTGTGAACAAGACAAAGTCTTGATTTTTAAAGATCACTAAGATTAGACGTTAATTAATCCCATGTTGATGTTTAATTGTTTATGCATTTGTCATCTCTTAAGATGTTAACAAAGTTGAATCAGTCTACTGGTCGGAGCTATGTGTCAGCTCAGAGAGTAGTAGTTGACATGAGGTTATGATTTGAGGTGAACAACAACAAACTCAATCTCGCCGGAGCAGGGTTATGACTTGAGGTGAACAAAAACGTAAAATACAGTGAGTACTTATATGTACTATAATAGTGTTTGAGCTTGAAAGTTATATTAGTGGTCTAAGTTATAACTTCTAACTGTGATTCTCACTTTTGATTGTTTTGGGCATTTTACGGTCAAGTTCACTCGGATATGAAAGACCCATAACTTAGCCGCTACTTTTTAACCCAAAACAGATGCAAAACAAGATATTACAGTAATATCGAAGGTGGTCCGCATCGAAGGTCAGTAGGGCACCGGCCTCCATGCCGAAGGAATATATATTACATACCACTATGCAAGGAGAGGCCTATGTATCAACTTTTCGATACTTGGTACGCACAAGTTAATGTGTAATATCCCCCAAGACTTCCTAATGCCCCCCCCCCCCCCCCCCCCCCCCCCCCCTAACCACAACTATTTTAGTTTAGCAACCTCAACCGAACCACATGCCTTTATAAACATTATTTTGTTTCAACAAAATAGTATGAGCCTCCAACAATAAATTGCAAACACACCAAGACAACAATTACAAGATGAAGCTGTAAACAATCACTAAACAAACTGAAAATTTAGAATGTTTCAACTTGTTTAAACTATGTAAACAAAAGACCCATTTGGATGATTAAATTGGTCTTCACCTAAATGAGTAAACTCCATTGTTGACCAAGACTTATTAAGTCGGTCAATAGTCGACGGAATAAATCAACAAAGTGGTCTCCATCATGGAGGCTCGAATCATGGCGCAATAGTATGATGGACCACATGCAAATGTTTAAAAAAATTAAAGCTTCAATTTGAAATACATAACACTCTGTATTTTTTGGGATGGATTCTCTTAATTCTAATGTTTATTTTTTAAAATTCATATGCACATCTATGTATCGGGGGAATTTCATATATCACTTTCTTTTTAAATTATTATTTTCGACCTTTTAACCGATTAATTCACAGAGTTTCAGTCAAGTATTACATAACTAGTTGTCTTACCCGCCCGATGGCCAGGTTAATTTCATAAGATTATGTGTTCATTTGTGTTTTATGTAAATATGTTTTACGTTTAAGTCTTTTGTATTGTAGGCAAGATGATGATATATGGGCACAAAATAACATAACGACAATGAAAACAAAAAATTGTGGCAAATTGTTTACTATGTGTTTGTAAGAAAAATAATAATAACATGTATTAAATAAAACATCATTAGTGGTGCGTTAAAATAATAGATGAAGTATAAATTGTTTAAAAAAATCAATATAGTGAACTTATTAAATTGTTTTGTTTTGAAATAAAAAAGATGTAATTTAATATGGGCAACTTAAACTTTGCAGATTTTTAACGATATGTTAGTACATTTTTGTAATATTCTGTTATAGTTACTAACTTTGACTTATGCATATGTATAAAGTCTAATTGATATGTGATGACAACACATGAATGCAAATAATTATGAACCAAAGAAGCGGTCGAGAATGGATAAGTAACGTGTACATGTTGTTTTCTTGAATAACGAAGATTGGCCACTTGTTGCGAATATGTTTTCATTCACATTAGACCTAAAATGATCGTTGTTTGAAGAGACACATGAATGGTTATTTGGTGTTAATGTGGTTCCTGTCGCAAAAAATAAAAAACAGTCAGTTACTTGTAAAAAAATGTATTGGTGAGGCTTGTGTGTATAAATTGAAATCTATATATATATAAAGTAAATTATTTAAGTTGTCTAACTTACCTGGGGTTGTATAACCTTGAGGAGATAAAATAGTAGGGTGATTTGAGACATGTTTAAAACGATCAACAATACTAAGTTGTATATTAGAATGGTTAGTATTTGTTATATAACTAAGTCGAGGTCTTCCAGATCTACGTATCACTAAACACTCGGGCATACCTATAATGAACAAATACCCTTAACAGTAACTTGATGAATCGTTATTGAAAAAAAAATATGAGGCATACTTGGTCTAGTTTTTGTATTAGGACGCCGGCCATGTGGAATTAAACCAATGCTCGTATCATTAGCTTCAAAAAGCATGAAAAAAAACAACGCTCTATTTCACATATATGTTTACCTATAATGAAATAGATGATAACAGTAATTTGTCGTGCATAATTCCTTAATTTATATAAAAAAAAAATATATATGATACATATTTGGTGATGTTTTTGTAGTAGGAGGCCGTCCAGAATGACGTAAATTGATGCTCGTATCATTAGGTATAGAAAAAACACAAATAATTTAATAAAATAAAGTTACTTGTTTCTAATAAGTATTGATTCATATATGTCATAAAGAATAGGATACGATTCATTACCGTATAGACTTCTTACGACCAAGAACTTGTTTTGCAATATTGCTTAACATGTTGTTATCCGTAATCGCTTTCCTCATGGTTAATGAATTGTTCAAGGGTGTAACTGTAACATATCATACAAAACAATGAACTAACCAAACATGATAAAATCATCAACAAAATGACATAACGGAAGATTAAAGTTGATCATAGACATACCTATTGCTCTTTCTCATGATTTCTCATATCCACTTACTTTGCAAATGATCCTGGTGAAAAAAATGTTTTTAATGAATTGTTCTTGTATCACTAAAATGTTAACATTAAAAAACATCAATTTACTAAAATCAAATCACTAATTTATAGTGATTATATTTAATTTAATTATTGAATGCTAAAATACTGAAAAGTTTCTATACTCGTATATTTACATTATGGAGATATAGATACGTTTACTAATTTTGGTTTTTTAACATTCAACATAAATCTTGTAATGGTACAATGGTTAAGTTGTTTCATTCGTTGTTGACATGTGTAAAGAACCCAATTTCGAACCTTGATAGTTCATTTTTGTTATGCTTTCTACAGGCCGAATTTTAAAATGTTTATAGAATGCTATGTCATCGTTGAGTCATCATTGACGTGGCAAAAATGATGTGTCACGAGCTCCTCTATTATATAGTGTGGAGATGTGCCGTTTGTTTTTTCAAATATTCTACCTCTTATCTGCAAAACCATGTCTAAAAGAAAAAGACGGATCTAAAGTCTGAATCTATTGTTTGTTTTTGTGATGGCTCGAAAGTGAGAATAGAGAAGAGAAAGATGAGAAGTAGCAAAAATGAGATTTTTTGTTTGTCCGAAGATTTACAAATAAAAAACCTCATTGTAGTGTCCTTTCCCCTCAAAAGAGAAAAGTAGCAAAAATGCTTTTTAAGAAAAAACAAACTTAAATTGCGTAGAGCCTTCTTTCTTTTAGAAGATCACTTTTCTATCCATTTCAAGTGATTTGTACTCATCTGTCGAAATATTCACTTACATATGCTAGACAAAGCTTTTAGCTGTCCTTGTTTTAAATCTCGATGAACTTCGAAAAATTGACAAGGGAATTAAGCATATGTGCTCAAATATTGGTTAGAAATAATCAAGGACCACTTTTAGTGTCATCAAAATAGTTTAAGTTAGGACCATTTCAAGCTAATCCAAACATGTTGTTGTGGCATCTATTTTATTCTATTTCAACAAATTCGGTATAACTTATTAAATTTAGATACACTTAACCAGCCCTTAACACTTCACTTTCAAGTTTCAACATACAGCAACTTTCACTTTATGTCAACTTCTCACACTTCAATCAAAATCGGCACATTACTCTCCATTTTGATTAAATGCCAATCCATAATGTAAGTAAATGTTACTCGTTTACTTTGCCGTGTAGAAAGAACACAAACTAAAAGGTGTAGAGTTGGTGAGTCTTTCCCTCACAGAAAGAGAGCACAACTGCACAAGTGTTGTGTTGGGTCAGGTTATTTTGACCTTAAAAAATCTTTTTTCATTTACCCATTAGATATAAAAGGGTCAAATGTGATGGCTCAAGCCGTTTATTCACTTCACCGTTATATCAGCATTTCACATTTCACATCAACACATCAAAATACACATTCATTAGTGGCTCAAGCCGTTTCATCTTTTGAGACCCATCAATTTTTTATTATTTCTTTTTCTAATTTTTCAAACCAACTATTTTTTTTCATTTATTAAATAAAAATACAAATAACATTTTTTAAAAAAGCTACGAAATTAAAAGCCCAGAAAAAAAAGCATTGCATTAGTTAAAAGCGCAGTAAATATAAAAGCCCATTTAATAAATTTGATTTTTGGCAAAAAAAAATTATAACTTTATCTTCACCGCACAACACGGAATAACACACATTAAAACACACACACAAACACACAAACACGCAACCACCCTTCACACACCAAACACAAATAAAACTCAAACCAAGAAAAAAAATGAGACTTTTCTTCAAATGGCTTTGCGCCAGTTAGATACGGAGCCAGGATTTAGTATTAAAAGGGCCTCAAAAAAAATTCGGTAGTACCAAAAGGTTTTTGGCTTTAGGAGCCGGATTGATGTTTGAATCGTTCGACATAGTTCAATGATATATTTTTCAATAGTAACATATAAGTACTTGATCAATTGAGAAAATAAACAAAATGAGCAAAGTTTGGTGTAAATGATAACGAAGATGATTCAATCATAATAGAGACTAATATGGTGGTTTTTTGCAAAAGAAATTCAAACATAATACTTTAAGCATAACTAAATTGATAAATTATAAACTAGAGCATTAAAAGTTGAACTTTTTAATAAAAGTACACCACTTTCACTAAATCACTAACAATAAAATAAAGATTATTTCTTTTTTGGGTCATCATCCTGATAAGAAATACATACCTCAAAACCACCGTTTAAACAAGAATACCATTTTTAGTCGTATTATTCATTGAATTGCTTATTGTCTTTCTTTCTTCTCACATAGAGGTAAGATGGTTTCCGATCTAATTCTAAGGTAGGTTCTAAGTTTTCTTATACATACCTTCTAAAAGTCTTCGATCTCTAAAGTGGTTTCTGAGAACCACCTTGTCATGATGTAGGTCTGTCAGTGTTGGTGGTGGCCGAGCACCCTCTAGCCCCTATTGGCTCCGTCTCTGGCGTTAATTCAGTCACGTGAGAATTGACGCCAATTGTTTGCGATCTAGTAACACCATAATGGTAGCGCCATTTGATGGTCCACGTCAAAATGGCGTGGTTGAAACGCTACCACCGCGTTCGCTCTAAAATGTAACCTGGATTTGATGTTGCACATGTAGGAATAAGTCTGTAAAGACTCTCAAAGCCGAAAACAACAAAATACTAGTATTTCATCACTTGAAAGTATAAGAACTCATGTTTTATCTCATACCTAATGTGGGACGGGCTTTTACAAAGTCTACAGAGAAAATGAGATAAAACATTTGTGGCCAAAACTTTTTATCATACAGGGTTTCTTAATTGCCAAAATATAACCGGGACATTTTTTTTCTTTTTCCTTTTTCCGGAAAGCAACATATACTAAAACGAAGGACAACGCTACTTAAACCTTTTTTTTCATTACATATGTTAAAAACCATTTTTGCACAACAATGGGAAACTTCATTTTCACTAGGAATCTTGAAAAGTTACAAAATGAGATGAAGACGATAAAGAGACGTTAGGTAAAATAAGGTATCCCTTCAAAGCCTTAAATGGACCGATCGATTTACAAACAGTAAAAGTGATTAGTGTAAAGTAAATAATTATAATCTAACAATAATACCATTATTTTATAGGAAATAGATCAAATAGAAAGAAAAGAAAATCGTAAAAAGTGTAAAAAGATTTGAAAAAAATAAAAGCTTTTCGAACAATTATGAAACTTTACCGTGTTGGTGTCTAAAAAAGTTGTGAAGAAATATTTCTAAATTTTATTGTTTTATACGTTTTTTTAATGCAAAAAAAAGGAATTTAAAAGCACAAATTTGTTTTGGATGCACAAAATTTTTAATTTTTTATGTGTTATAGAGAATGGATTTTTGATGTGGATACTACAAAGAAGTTGGATGTAAAAACGAATATTTGATGCACAAAATATCAAGTACAAAATTTTAATACACAAACTTATATTTAACAATTTTTTTGCATCAATACTTTACACTTTTAGAAGAACTATTTTCACAAATATTTTATCCATCAGCATCCTTTATTGAGAGGAATTTTTTGAATTTTTTTTTTTAAACTGTTAATTTTTGGAATTCTTTTTACGTTTTTCAGAAATATTTGTTTTCTTATTTTAACCTAAACGTAACGTTATAAATATAGAAAAGCTACTTGAGTCTTAATATTAACATTTTGCTAGAAATCATTAATTAATTGAGGCATTTTATTTTGCTTACCCATAAATTCATGCTTATCAAGGGACAAATCCCCACCATCCATCTAGTTTGATCAAATGGTGGGGATTAACCTAAAATTTAATAGATAAACCTAATTTCATGTTTTTTTTCTTGTCTTTTTCTCTTTCTTTTTTATTCACATTTTTTTTTTGTTTTTTTTTTCTTATTCATGTTTTCTTAAATTAACGTCTTTTTTTTTTTTTTTTTTTTTTTTTTTTTTTGCGTTTTTTTTAATTCTTGTTTTTTCTTCGACTTCATACGTTTTCATCTGTTTTCATATGTTCTTATACGTTTTCGTCCGTTTTCATATGTTTTCGCCCGTTTTCATACGTTTTCGCCCGTTTTCATCATTTTTCTTTCATTTTCGTCCATTTTTCATACGTTTTCATCCGTTTTCAAACTTGTTTTTACTCTTTCATCCGTTTTCGCCCGTTTTCATACGAATTCGTCCATTTTCTTAAGTTTTCTTACGTATTCGTCCATTTTCTTAAGTTTTCGTTCGTTTTCATGTGTTTCTGACTATCACAAGTGATTTCTGTGATATTCAGAATATCACTTGTGATTATCTGAATATCAATTTGTTATATTCTGAAAAACACAAGTGATATTTTGTTAATATCACTTTGTGATATTCTGAATATCACATTGTGATATTCTGAATATCACATTGTGATATTCTGAATATCACTTGTGATTTTCTGAATATCACTCTGTGATATTCTGAATATCACTCTGCGATATTCTGAATATCACTTTGCGATGTTCTGAATATCACTTTGCGATATTATGAATATCACTTGTGATTTTCTTGATATCACTGTGTGATATTTTAAATATCACGTATGATTTTCATGTTACAAAACATTAGTTGAAAATCACTTGTTATACTCAAAAAATCACTTGTGGTATTCAGAATATCACAAGTGATATTCAGAATATCACTTGCGATATTCACAAGTGAAATTATGTGATATTCTGAATATCACTTGTGCTATTCAGAATATCACTTGTGATATTCAGAAATGTATGAAAATGTTTAAAAACGGCCGAAAACATTTAATAACGGACGAAAACGTATGAAAATGGACGAAACGTAAGAAAATCGACGAATATGTATGAAAACGAAAAAACACGGACGAAAACGTATGAATAAAGACGAAAACGTAAGTAAACGGGCGAAAACGTATGAAAACGGATAAATGTATGAAAACGGACAAAAACGTATGAAAACGGACGAAAAATAGATGAAAACGTATGGAAACGAGCGAAAACGTATGAAAGGGAAGAAAAAGAAAACGCGAATTAAAAAAACCGTAAATAACGTGAATTAAAACAAACAAACAAAAGAAAATGTGAATTAAAAAAAATAAACGTGAATATTAAAAAAAAAAAAAAAATGGACTTAGGTTTAGACATATTAAATCTTAGATTAATCCCCACAATTAGATCAAACTAAATAGATGGTAAGGATTTGTCTCTTGGTAAGCATCAAAATAAGAGTAAGCATTTGAAAATTCCTCTAATTAGTATAGTCTATTTTATGATTTTATCACTTTGCCTGAATCTAAATTTAATTTGGTATATGTCGTTGTAACCATTGTCAAAAATATTTTCTTCATATATTTGTTCGGAAAAAAAAAGTCTTTTAGTGCCAAAAAGTTTTGATGTAGCTATATGGGTGTCTTGGTGGGCCATGACTCGTCCGGTTTGTAATAACGTATATTGTATAAGTATTTATATTAGCCTATTAGAGCATCTCCAATGCATAAAATGAGAATAGCTTTTACTATTTGAAAAAGTCTTTTGTATTGCATAGAAAGCTTATTGAAAAGCTTTTTAGAAAGACTTGATAAACTTCAAATCTTTCTTCAAAGTCTTATTCATTAACTATCATATGCATTAAATGCATTAAAATAATATTAAAATCATCTTAAAAATGTATTTATTTTAAAAAATAAATTTGATTAAAATATATTATTTAAAAATAAATTTTAAGAAAAATTAAAAAATAAAATAAAAGAGTATATGATAATTTGAGAAAAAGACAAAAATAGGGTGCGTTTAAAAGTCAAAAAAGTTGTTTGTTTCATTTACCAATCTGAATAATCATGTCTTACGGTTAAATATCATGCATTCTGCAAAAAAATATGAGATGGGCGAGTTTTCGTACTGTTTTGTGGGCCATCCAACTTTTAGACTTGTCTATTCTATTTTTTTTATAGTTAAAAAATAATTTTAATCTTTATTTTAACTTAAAAAAATATTTTATGTTAAATCAACTAATCATTTATCTATTTTATAATATATTTTCTCTCTCTTACCTCAAATCCAAATCATAATCCTAAACCCAAATTCAAATCCAAATCTAAATCCTAATCCTAAACCCATCTACAAACCAAACGGACCCTAAAATAAAAGAATATATTGATTACCCTTTGTGTCAGACCAAAAGTCACCATTTAGGTGAGGATTGAGTTTGTGGGGTTGACACCCTTGTGTCAGAGGAATAGAAGGCACCAAACAGTGAATTTAAGATAGTTTTCAACCCAAATCCGTCAAATACCACGTACCAAACATCACTTAAAGATTTTTTACATTGTGAATGCTCTTATAAATTAAACAATTAATACCAATCTGGCCCACTTAAAGTCAAATTAGTCATCAAGACTCAAGTATCAATATACCATAAGAGCACAAGGTGTGGTAATCTAAGGTTAAGGTTTAACACTTGTCACGTCAGCGCCACATCAGCTTTAACATTTCACCTTAACTCAACAAAAAAACACCCCTTATCATAACTTACCCAAGTTAAACCTTAACTCAAATATTTTCAAATTCAACCCCTAAACTAAAATAAACACTTCATTTATTAAGAAAAATATCATTAATTCGTAAACATATTACAATACGAAATTAAAAAAAAATGTTACAACAACAAAAAATACAAAATAAAAAAAACACACTGCAAAGTAAACTACAACATAAAGGAAATGACGAAAATACAATCTAGTAACGAGGTTGCAAGTTATATTTTTTTATGATTCGGTCTTTTTCTTCATAGATCCAAGCCACAACGTTTGGATCTTTGCCTGCATTGTCAATCATCAAAAATTTCATCTCTTCCAATCTTGTGATCGTTTCATCTTTTACTTGGGCCGCCCGATACGTCGCTTGGGCGGTTTCCCGTTTGATACGATACTCGGTTGTCATAGTCTCGGTGAATTGGCTTGACAAGCTCGTTCCTCCGGTGCTCGCTCCCCCTGTACTTGCCGTGCTCTCGGATCTGGCTTTCTTAGAAGCACGTTTTTTTCTCATGAGGCGTGGTTGTTCATCATGACCAAACAAAGCCTCGCTTGTTTGGCTTGGGACATCGCCGGTTAAATCAACCGGATCCGGCGCGTCCCATTTCTTATGACTACGCAAAACCTCCCAAGCCTCCTCGAGAGCGAACGACACGGATTTGAGCTCGTCGCGATACATTTGTTTCGCCCGTTTGAGGACATCCATCTCACTGTCCCCACTTCTATGTTCCCGTTGCGCACGTTTGTAATACGCGTTGAACTTTGAGCAATCACAGTTTAACGTGTTGCACTTGCTTGTTATCATATCCTTATTGCGTCGTTGAAAAATGAGTCTATTGAACTCATTTTTGACCCGATGCCAAAACGTATCATATCCTTGCGCACGCCCGAGAAGCGGATCCTCCGTAGCGGCTACATAACACTTGGAAAGTAATTCTTCCTCTTTTGGTTGCCAACATCCAGGGACGTAGTTGAGATTTTCTTCATCCTCATCGATTGGTTCGGGGTCTTTGGATTTTTTGGACTTTCGTTTACCACGACTTTTGGGCTTTGGAGGAGACGTGGGTGTTTCGGGAACCTCATGTGTTTCTATTTGTGAATGTTGTGAGAATTGTAGATTTTAAAAATTGGTGTTTAGTGTGATTTGTTGACTTTGTTCCCAAAACTGAAATCATTAATGTTGTAGGTAAAGATCTTGGCTCGACAAGCCTAGTGGGTTAGGAAAAGAGATGTTGGGTGATGATGAACCTGGGTTTGAGGTATTCCACCCACCAAGAAGATTCATGAATGAATCATCGCTGTTATTGTCTCCCGACATTTTTTTAGCAAATGGAAGTATAAGATTGAGTAGTGGAAGTTTGAAAAAAATGGTGTGTTATTTGGGGTACTTATAGTGGTAAGAAAATGGTTTTTTTTTTTAATAACAAACTAGCCGTTTAAAACTTGTGGGTAAAATGATTTTTTTTTAAATCCAACGGCTATAATAGCCGTTTGGGGGGTGAAAGTGATTTTTTTTTAATTCTTCCACCTTAACGCAGTGCTAAGGCTATAACACTGCCTCGTTAACGCGACTTTAACGCCGGAGAGGGTGTGGTTAACATCCCTTAACGTTGCGACGTTAAGGGTTAACTTGGGTACCCAAGTTTCCATACCGAGCACTCTAATAGTCATCATTGCTCATGGTGCACCATGTTTTTTTTAAGAAGTGATTTGCACACTCTCACAATTAATTCACACACTCAAATTATGAGTGTTTTAACGTTTATATCCTTACAGGGTGAAAATAAGTAAAAATAATATGAGGGTATAAATATTAAAACACTCATAATTAGAGGTGGCAAATTTAGACCCAATGGTTAAATTTGAGTCTAGTTGGGTAAATTTTTGTTTAATGAGATTAGTCTAAATAGGTTTAGTTTTTTTAATAGATGGGTCTAGATGGGTTTAGTTTATTTTAATTAATTAATATTGATCGGTCTAGTTGGGTCTAATAATTAAATTTGAGTCTAGTTGGGTAAAAAAGTTTACGTTTTCGTCTGTTTTTTACGTTTTCGTCACTTTTTATACGTTTTCGTCCTTTCTTTTACGTTTTCGCCCATTTTTCACGTTTTCGTCCACTTTTTTACGTTTTTACACGTTTTTAGTTTGTTTTTTACGTTTTCGTCCGTTTTTTTAGGTTTTTGTCTATTTTTGCATGTTTTCGTCAGGTATTTTTTACGTTTTCGTCCGTTTTTACACGTTTCGTCACGTATTAAAACGCAAAAAAAGGTAAAGAAATGGATGAAAACGTGTAAAACGGACGAAAACGTGTAAAAACGTAAAAAACGGACGTAAATGTGTAAAAACGTAAAAAAAAAAACCCGACGAAAACGTGTAAAAACAGACAAAAAACGTTAAAATCGGACGAAAACGTAAAAAACGGTCGAAAACGTGTAAAAACGGATAAAAACCAAAAAACCGGACGAAAACATGTAAAACGTAAAAAAGACCCTGTAAAAAACGTGCAAAACAGACAAAAACGTAAAAAAAAAAACGTTAATGTTGAACCTAAGACCTTGATAGATCTTTGAGCGCTCGTGAATCGTTAGTAATGTTTATGTAATCACAAACACACTAATAGAAAGTCTCTATTACTTGTATTCTAAAGCGGAAATCAAACACAAGTAAGAACAAAGATTACTAAGAATACTTTGATCCTCTATGGATCTTTGAATAATACTAAAACTTGTTTTTCAAACTCGTACGTCATACATACTAATGTGTTCCTTTTATAGACAAGGAACCCTAAACCGTTTCACAAGAAACGTATAATCATAAAACTTAAAGAGATATACATTATCACTTCCTAATAAAGCTCATGCATATCCTAACTAACTATAAAATACGCGGAATATCTATATCCGCATAAACAAACTACGCAGTTTTACTACTTTCGAAGAATCACTTCTTCAGCAGAATCCAGCACTTCAGCAGAATCCGTCAGCAGTATCTTCAGCAGAATTCTTATCTTGTAGAATTCCCAACAATCCTCCCCTAATCTTGAATTTGACATGGTTAAGTTCAAGATTCTTGATAGATCTGTAACACTTTAGCACAAGAGGATTGAATTCGAACATCAGCAACAAAGAAACAAAACAACCACATCTCTATGAGGGCAAAACTTTGAAACGTCATATCTTTGCAGCAACAAATGACAAAGTGTACATCAAAACATATTAGTTTCATACTATTCTCATCACATCCAGGTGTGTTAACTCCTGGGAGAGGTGAATCATTGAAAATAATTGATTTGATGTCTCTTTACCAATAGCCATTACCACTGGAGTAGCCAAATGTTTAAGTTCGAAAACTATGGTACACTAATAACCATCGATTATTAGCAAATCAGCAGCTATCAACGGATTTGAAATGTCTTTACCTGTAGCCGTTTGCTCAGGACTAGTCAATTCTTAGGTGAAAAGAATCACCTTTGGTGAATTGAGAACCAAATATGGTATTCCACTGCTTTTACCACAAGCCATATACTTGTGGGCTAGCCAATTCTTGGATTCCAAAAAAGAATAAGCCATGGTGAATTGAGGACCATACAACCCTCAGCAATTAAGCATGGGTGAGTTGCATACCCTATGATTTTTAGCAAACCATTACAGCTATCAACAGATTTGATGTGTCTTTACCAAAGTTGTACCCTTTCGACTAGCCAACTCTTTGATGGACACAAGGCACATCTGGTGAGTTGATAACCATCAACAGAGTTACATACAACAAACCTGAAGATACAAAGTGTTTTTTTTTTAAGAAGAAGTAAACAAAGAAAGAAATAATTACAAATAAACAAAGAAAGAAATGATACAAGAGAATACGGTAGTCCCCTGAGACATATGCCTCCCCTGAGGCTTATGCCTCCCCTCAAACCTTGCAGTTAAGGGTTAAGCTTCCCAATATGGACAACTAGGTGTTGAAACCTTGGTCCATCAAATGCTTTAGTCAATAAATCTGCCACATTATCATCTGTGTGAATCTTAACCACCTTTATCAAATGTTTTTCAAATGCATCTCGTATAAAATGGTGCCGGATCTCAATATACTTAGTTCTATTATGAAAAACTGGATTTTTAACTATGCATATGGTACTTTGATTATCAATAAAGATTGTGGTGTTCATGAAATTAAACCCATAATCCAGCAATTGATTTTGTATCCATAGTACCTGACCACAACAATTTACAGCAGCAACATACTTTGCTTCAGTAAATGAGGTAGCCACAATAGTTTGTGTCTTGCATTGCCAAGAAATCAATCTTCTTCCAAGAAATTGGCAACCTCCAGTTGTGGATCTCCGATCCAGATTTGCACCAGCATAATCACTATCACTATATGCTTCCAACCTAAAAGGAAACTCTTTTGGGTACCAAAGACCTAAATTGGGTTGGCCTTTTAGATACTTGAAGATCTTTTTGACTGCATTCAAGTTGGAAGTAAGTGGAGTGACCTGATGTCTAGAACAAGCACTCACAGCAAATGTAATGTCAGGCCTAGAAGATGTCAAATACATCAATGAACCTATCATGGATCTGTATAAGTGAACATTCACAGCAGGATCTGGTTCAAGATTGTTCTTTGGTTTTGAAGCTTCATAAGGTGTAGTGGCAGTTCTGACATTTTCCATGTCAAACTTCTTCAAAATGTCTCTCACATATTTATCATGACTGATAAAAATACCTGATACGCTTACACAGCGCGTTCGGGGTCAAAGGAACTTCCTTTTCGTCGAGCAAGTTTTTCAACACCCTAGGCAGTGAACCTAATCGTTGTAGTGTAGTATTAGGGTAAGCCACGGGTATTGATATCGTTCTCTAGGGGAATAGGAATGCTAGTGAGAAGTTACTACGCTAAGGTTAAGGTTGAGGAAGATTATTTTTTTATCTTTTTTTATGTTTTTTAGGAAATTGAAAAGTACGAATCTCGGGTATTGGATTTGGGGGGTTGGTATTTCTACCGATTACTCTACTATTATCTAATTATCTAAACTAAGGTGGTGGTAGTCTATGTCTAATTAATGTGTGCTCGTATGATAGTTTAAAGATGTATTTACTTAGGTTTTACTACTCCTTAATTATCTCCTATTGATGGTTGAGTTGTCACGTCCTTATTCTTAGTTGCGTTGTGTGTCTAAAGTTGTAGGGTATGCGTTTCTCCCTAACTCTTTGAACTTACCAAAGGGTCTCGTCTACAAAACCCACTATGGATAATAAACTCTTACTCTAAGGCACTCTTTGGATGGTTTAGCTTACAACTACTCAGGTAATTATATTCTAAGGTTCACAAAGATGAATCAAGCATTAAGTACACAACGAATGACCTATCGCATTACTAGATCATTAATCAACTAAGATAAGAAACAACCAATCAATATTTAATAATTAAGTTTCATATTCCCTAAGCAAACACACAAATAAATTAGCCGGACATGGAAAACATGCAAGCATACACACAAATAATCAAAGACATAATTGAATTGATGAAGTAAATACTTATCTTGATGTAAGATAGGGTTTGGAACCCTAAAATACTGTACAAGACACCCTTGGTTCGGTTTTAGGTTTTTACTCCAAAAAAGACTCTCTTAAAACTGAAAAATTCGGATTGTATATATAATATTACATATGCGACGGCGTCACCTTATATTTTGTGACGCCGTCGTGTCGCCGTCATTAGGGTTTCGTCTTGGCCACGTTAACCTTGCGACGGCGTCACCTTATGTCTGTGACGCCGTCCTCTTCAGCTTCTGACGCCGTCTGGATTACATCTAGGCCGTCTGAGTTACGACGGCCTACTCTTTTATAACTTGACGTCATCACTTGAAAATAGGAGTTTTGGCTTCTGTCCCGTCACTAAAATCCTTCGACGGCGTCGCAATTAACACCTGACGCCGTCGCCTTCTGTTTTCAGCAGCTTTGAGTGTCTCGATTCTGACTTTGGCCATTTTCTTCGTATATTCGCGCCTTTTTGTCCAAATAAGTGCCATTCCAGCATTTTGCCTTCAAGAGACCTAAAAAGTGAAAAGGAACGATATTAAGCAATAACGGATACAAAAGTGATCAAATAAGGGTTAAAACGACCCCTCAAAATGGTACTTTTTAAAACCTTATCAAATATCCCTACACTTGTTATTTGCTTGTCCTCAAGCAAATGTGCTTTTAGCCAATTAATTTATAAGTTAGGGGTCATGAAGCATTGATTTAAAACGGTCCACAACACATATAAGCCCCGCAAAAGTCATAACAAGCACGGAAATTACATACTAGCACCTCACATGGGGTGTTTGGATACTCACATCTCTCTCGGGTGTATATATGAAATATAACAAAGTAGGAAATGGAAGATAAACACACATTAACCGGTCCTAGTACATAGATTACCATAGGCTTGAGAATAGATCAAACCTCCATCGCTTTGGCGTAAGCACCTAGGAAAGACTATCAAAGAGGTCTTTTAAAGGGTTGTAATGTTAGGCTTACGGTAGGGAAACAAGGGTTTGGTGGGATAGGCTATTTAGTGGTGGCAAGTAAAAAATCTCTATGTTAAATGCATACGAAGAATGGCGTTGCTAAGCCAAGAATCGACACTCTAAAACTCTAGGTAACGGAAATAAACAAACATAAATTTAAAGGATAGATGCAGGATGGTAGCCCGTATGTTTTTTTTTTTTTTTTTTTTTTTTTTTTTTAACACTCTATTTTTTTTCTTTTTCTCTTTTTCTATTTTTTTTCGATTTTTTTTTTTTTTTTTTCATACACTTTTACTCTACCATCCCCTACGGTAACATCAAAATGATAGGGATTTATAGGCACAACCCTACACTTGAGTTTTTATTATTCTAACACTAATTTGACCCGAATTGAAAAGATCAAAACACTTGGGGTACATTATTACGCAAACAAAGGGAATTTGAATTTAACGTTCCCTTCCCGTCATTTCATAAACTTTAACTTTTCCCATGAATCCCAATCGTCCCAAAACTGTATACATAGGATATGACTCGACTTAGCAACTCATGCAAGCAACCAGATAATTGAACTAAGGGTTTAGGGTGATAACAAACATTTGCACTAAAAGTAAGTGCATAAGGGGTAGGCTAAGGCGATTTGGGTGTATATTTGGGGGTGGAGTGTAAACAATGCTCTTCATTGATATTCCGTAAAAATCGAAACATCACGAGAACCGCGAAAAGGATAGGCTCTGAGGGGTTAACTAGGGGTATCGTGTACTAAAGATGAGTACAACGCAAAGGGTGTGGGGGAAATTACTCAACCGATGTGGAAGAAGTAATTATATTACGGGTATCAAACAAGGGTTATCCTAATGCCTCTTATCATTTAGTTATTCCTAACTACACAAGTGTAGTCTCACTTGCGATCTCGGAATGCATCACAAAACAAGTTCTAGAATCTAATATACTACCGGTTCACACTCTAAGCATTGAAGATGAATGCTTTTAATTCCTACTAATCTAAGGGCGATCCTCACATTTTGGGTGGAATTTGGGTGGTAAAGGGTTTTTGTGCTAGTCATATAACTTCCTATCCGTGAGACGCTTTTGTTAAGACTAATGGCCCACTCCTATATGTCATGAAAAATTTTAAATTTGGTGCCAAAATTACCCTAACCGACATTTTCTCATGGTTTATTACACAATCACAATTGGACAAAGCAAATAATCAAGGATAAGCATAGTTTCAAAGTTCCCGTTTTATTTTCCCTCCCTACACTTAAACTGAACATTGTCCCCAATGTTCCCCGAAAGTATCAAAGTTATGATAAAAGAAGGTAATCAAAAACGAAAGAAACTAATACTCCCCTGATTAGCTCGGTAGGATCCGTGTAAAGTGGTGGTTAAATCCTTTCCAAGAAGAATTATTGCGTGAAAAGCTCCTTCCAATCTTGTGTAACTTCTTCTTGATAAACTAAACCTGCACACTTGAACAAAACAAACGAAACCTTCGCGTAAAATCGGTGGTAATAATATATATAAGACTCGATTTAAACTAGGATATAATGCTTGTGGAATGGATGTTTACAGAATTTCTAAGAAAATTAAGACCTGGAAAATTCCAAAAATTTATAAGTAGCTCAGAAAACGAGAAAAAGTGATCTGATGTTTTTAATCCTTCCTGACGCCGTCAGGTTGCAATCCTGACGCCGTCAGGTTATCCTGACAAAAATTGTTCTGCGATTTTCTGAAAAAAATTCTGGAAAATTTACATCTTTAGAATCTGGAAAAATTTCTGCAAAAACATCCATTATGACTCGATACAAGCATTTGACTCGAACAAACAAACATACATATCTTTTAGTTAATTGTTATTCTCATGTTTACGTTTCTTTTGAAAACGTGTGTAATCCTCCCTACACTTATCCCTTATGTAAAATACCTTTATATGCAATTAAGACGAGGTTAAAAACAAAATAAAGCATTTTTACAAATTTAAACATGAGGATAAACAATTAATAAAATATATATGACACTAACAAGCAAACAATTAAGCATGGGTTGCCTCCCACGAAGCGCTTTTATTTATTTAAGAGTCTTGTAGCTAGACTCGTAGTCGTGCCCCTACGTACCGATATAAGTAAGTCTATCCTCAACAATGTCGTAAGGATCAAACTTATCATTCAAGTTCCTAGTAGTACGCTCGGTTAGATATGTCTTTTCAAACTTCTCACCATCGGGATCATAGATTTGTATCCTAATGTGCCACTCTCCATTACCATCACTAGGCGGTCTATCCCAATCCCATTTGTGTTTAGATTCCTCAACTTTCCACTTATTCATGACAAGGTTAACGGGCAAGCTTCCTAGGAACTCGGTCATCTTCTTAAATACTAAGGCATCCTCGAACGGGTTCACTTCCATGTCCCTAGCCATTTCTTTTTCTTGGAAAGTTGCTTTACTAGTGAAGGTTTTATCTAGGTAAAAAGGTCTTTGGGGGCCTATGAGGTTCTTATCAATCCAAGGTCCATATGTAGAAGGCTCTCTATCCAACCTAATCTCTTGTGGGATTTCCTCGTCCTTGTAGCACGTATGCTTTTTGACATCGTAAACTGATCTAGCACTCCCCTCTCCTACTACTATCTTGGACATCTTACAATCGATGATGGCACTAGCGGTAGCTAAAAATACTCTTCCTACTAGTAATGGGCATGTCGGGTCCTTATTCATGTCTAGCACATGAAAGTCGGCCAAAAGAGTCAACTCTCCTACGTGTACTACCATGTCCTTTATTATTCCTACCGGACGTGCCACACTATCGTCCGCTAGACCTAAGATGGTTTACGTTGGTTCTATTTTACCTAAGTTAAGGCTTCTATGGAGGGAAAACGGAACAAGATTGATGCATGACCCTAAGTCGGCTAGAGCGTCGAGTGGTTTGGAAGTTCCAAGCCTACACGGAAGAGTGAATAGCCCGGGATCGTCTAACTTCTTAGGTAAGTTGTTTCGCACAAAAGCGGACCCATGTTTTCCAAATCTAAGTTCTAACTCATATTTTTCTTTCAAAGCATTATAATAAGGTGCATGAGCTAAGACTTCAAGAATCGGTTTTTCTTGATGGAGTTCCTTGTACTCCTCCTCTAAACTAGGTTTGGATTCTTGGCTGACGGGTTTCTCAAGAGGAGGTTCTACCAATGGTGTCGGGCCTTGGTACCTCTTGGATGGCTTGGAACCCTTTTTGATAGCATTTACCGAGTGAACCGTCGGGTGTGAGGGGCATGGATGTGCATTCTCCCATGGTGAACTAGAACATGAAGTCGATGCAATCGAATTCACTTTTGGGTTCTTTATGGTATCACTTGGGAGTGCTCCAACTTCCCGTTCATTGAAGGCTTTTAAGAGGGCATCAAGCTTGTTTGTCATCTCGCTTTGTTTTTGCTTAAAATCGGCTTCAAGCTTATTCAATCGAGTATCTTGGGATGACAAAAATCTAGATGCGATTGCCTCAAGATTAGTGAGGTTCCCGGTATTAAGAGAATTGAACCTAGTGGGTGAACTAGATGAGCTTTGGGGTGTGCTTGAGTTTTGGTTCCACTTAAGGTTAGGGTGATTTCTCCATGAGGGGTTATACGCGTTTCCTAAGTTGTTTTGTTCGGGTTTAAAAGTGTACCACTTCTCTCCCGCTCCGTCGGTACGCATGGAGGCGTAGTCCGCAAAAGCTTGTTCGGGGAGCCTTGTGCAATCACGAGTGTCATGGGGACCACTGCATAACTCACAAGGTGGAGTGATTTGATTCACTTGACGTGAGGACTTAGGATTTTTGTAGGAACTCATGAGGAATTTAACTTGATCTTCAAGTTCGATCATCCTACGGTCGGAAGGTTGTGAGTCGATGGAAGGCAAGGAGATTGCCTTGACGGTTTTAGGTAGCTCACGGGGGTCATCCCAACTTTCGTTGTCGTAGAGGGCAAGGTCCTCTATTACACCCCATGATTCTTCCGCGGTGAGATCACTAAGTTTTCCACCGGCCGCTTGGTCAATGGATCGCTTAGTGGGGAAGTTGACATGATCATAAAAGATTTGGACTTGGAGCCAAAGATCAATGCCGTGATGAGGGACTTTATGAAGTAAGTCCTTGAATCGGGTCCATGCTTCGTAGAGAGATTCACCTTGACGTTGTTGGAACATCAAGATGTCATTCCTAAGCTTAGTGGTTCTCCCCGGTGGGAAAAATTGAGCAAGGAAGCGAGAGGTAAGATCATCCCAACTTGAGATGGAGCCGGCGGGAAGTCGCTCAAGCCAATTACTAGCTTGGTCCCGTAGAGAGAATTGGAAGAGACGCAGGCGCGTGGTCTCCCGAGTAGTAGCATCAAGGTCGATGGAATCGACAATTTTGAGGAAATCCCTCAGATGCTGATTTGGATCTTCGGAACGAAGTCCATGGAATGCACATCCGTTTTGCACCAACCGGATGGTGTCGGATCGCAGGGCCGTAGTTTGGGCTTGGTCGGGAAGCTCAATGGTGTTCCTATAGCCTAGGTGGCTTGGTCTTGAGTATTCACCAAGAGTACGGGCTCTTGGCGGGTCATTTGGTGGTGGGTTGATGAGTGGTGGTTGGTTATCACCTTCCATGATGAAAAGTGATGGGTGTTACGAACAAAGGTCACGAAGAAGGGGGATAGACTAAGAGGAAGCTAAAAATGAGAAAAAATTTACTTGATAGGAATCAAGCAAAGAACCTAAATGAGGTGGACTACTAACTAGCTATTCTATTCCCCGGCAACGGCGCCAAAAACTTGATACGCTTACGCAGCGCGTTCGGGGTCAAAGGAACTTCCTTTTCGTCGAGCAAGTTTTTTAACACCCTAGGCAGTGAACCTAATCGTTGTAGTGTAGTATTAGGGTAAGCCACGGGTATTGATATCGTTCTCTAGGGGAATAGGAATGCTAGTGAGAAGTTACTACGCTAAGGTTAAGGTTGAGGAAAATTATTTTTTTTATCTTTTTTTATGTTTTTTAGGAAATTGAAAAGTACGAATCTCGGGTATTGGATTTGGGGGGTTGGTATTTCTACCGATTACTCTACTATTATCTAATTATCTAAACTAAGGTGGTGGTAGTCTATGTCTAATTAATGTGTGCTCGTATGATAGTTTAAAGATGAGTTTACTTAGGTTTTACTACTCCTTAATTATCTCCTATTGATGGTTGAGTTGTCACGTCCTTATTCTTAGTTGCGTTGTGTGTCTAAAGTTGTAGGGTATGCATTTCTCCCTAACTCTTTGAACTTACCAAAGGGTCTCGTCTAAAAAACCCACTAGGGATAATAAACTCTTACTCTAAGGGACTCTTTGGATGGTTTAGCTTACAACTACTCAGGTAATTATATTCTAAGGTTCACAAAGATGAATCAAGTATTAAGTACACAACGAATGACCTATCGCATTACTAGATCATTAATCAACTAAGATAAGAAACAACCAATCAATATTTAATAATTAAGTTTCATATTCCCTAAGCAAACACACAAATAAATTAGCCGGACATGGAAAACATGCAAGCATACACACAAATAATCAAAGACATAATTGAATTGATGAAGTAAATACTTATCTTGATGTAAGATAGGGTTTGGAACCCTAAAATACTGTACAAGACACCCTTGGTTCGGTTTTAGGTTTTTACTCCAAAAAAGACTCTCTTAAAACTGAAAAATTCGGATTCTATATATAATATTACATATGCGACGGCGTCACCTTATGTTTTGTGACGCCGTCGTGTCGCCGTCATTAGGGTTTCGTCTTGGCCACGTTAACCTTGCGACGGCGTCACCTTATGTCTGTGACGCCGTCCTCTTCAGCTTCTGACGCCGCCTGGATTACATCTAGGCCGTCTGAGTTACGACGGCCTACTCTTTTATAACTTGACGTCGTCACTTGAAAATAGGAGTTTTGGCTTCTGTCCCGTCACAAAAATCCTTCGACGGCGTCGCAATTAACACCTGACGCCGTCGCCTTCTGTTTTCAGCAGCTTTGAGTGTCTCGATTCTGACTTTGGCCATTTTCTTCGTATATTCGCGCCTTTTCGTCCAAATAAGTGTCATTCCAGCATTTTGCCTTCAAGAGACCTAAAAAGTGAAAAGGAACGATATTAAGCAATAACGGATACAAAAGTGATCAAATAAGGGTTAAAACGACCCCTCAAAATGGTACCTTTTAAAACCTTATCAATACCATCAGGTTTCTGCTTAACTTGTAGACCCAAAAAGAAAGTAAGCTCCCCCATAGCACTCATCTGAAACTCTCCCTCATCAACTCCTCAAACTCCCTGCACCAAGCTTCTTTAGTGGAACCAAAGATAATGTCATCCACATAAACTTGCACAAGAATGATATCTCTGAAATTTTTCTTTATGAAGAGTGTTTTGTCAATGGCACCTCTTCTGTAACCATGCTTCAGCAGAAATGCAGAGAGCCTAGCATACCATGCTCTTGGTGCCTGGTGTAGGCCATAGAGAGCTTTCACAACCTTGTATACATGCTTTGGATTATCTGGGTCTTCAAAGCCTTTGGGTTGAGAGACATATACTTCTTCTTCAATCTCGCCATACAGAAACGCACCTTTCACATCCATTTGATATACCATGAACCCCATATAAGATGCATAGGCCAAGAAGATTCTAATGGCCTCAACTCTAGCTACAGGTGCAAAAACTTCATCATAATCAATTCCTTCCTCTTGCCTGAACCCCTGAGCCACTAATCGTGCATTGTTTTTTACCACAATACCCCTTGCATCTCTTTTATTCTTCAAAATCCATTTTGTCCCAATGGAAATCTTCCCATCAGGTAGTGGTACCAGTATCCAAACCTGCTGATTCTTGAATTGTTGCAGCTCATCTTGCATTGCTTCAAGCCAACTTGAATCTTCAAGAGCTTGAGAGACACTGGTTGGTTCCACTTGAGAAAGAAAGCAAGCAAGCAGACAATGCTTAAAGTCTGTGTGATTGTCCCTTTGCTGTTGTGAGACATAGGAAAGAAAAGCAACCTGACCATACTTAGAACTTGTCACAATACTTCTAGTTCGAACATGTGCTTGAGGATCACCAATAACATTTGATTGAGGATGAGCAATGTTGATCCTTTTTGTAGCAGAGGGGTTGACATCAATTGTGGTGGCAAGATTGTTCACAGTTGGTTCAAAATCACTATCATAGGAAGTGGAGGTGAAGATTCCAGCTTTGGGTTGGTGATTACCAAGATCTGAAGGACTTGGAAATCGTGTATATGGTTCCGCAAAGTCTGTGGACAACCTAGTAGAAATGGGAGTAGATGCAGCAGGACTGTCAGCAGATTTTGTGATGTCAGGAGAAACATGAGAACTGTCAGCAAAATCATGGTTGCCACTGACTGCTTGTGCTGATTGTCTGATTAGTGCCTCAGCATCTCTTGCAAACTCCACACCAAGCCTCTCAGCTTCTAGATTGGTTGCATACTCTTGCTTCTTTAGTCTAGCAAGGTCATCTGCATAGTGTGACTCATCTTCATTCTCATCAGAAGTACCTTTAGAACTATTACATGTAAACTGGGTAGGGGAAAAGGAAGGTACAACAATGGATTGTTCATCATGCTCAGACTCACTCTCTGAGTCTTCATCCAGGGTACCTGCATTGTCAGTGGGTAACTCTTGTGTACCTGCAGATTGGTTAGCAACATATCTAGTATAACCCAAGGAATCAGTTAAGTAATCCAGGTCAAAGGACCAAACATGACCTTGACCCTGAACATTAGGCTTATCTTCTAGGTATCTCAGGTTAAGAGTTTCCTCAATCTTTCTAGCATTTAAATTATATACCCTATAAGCCTTACTATGAGCTGAATAACCCACAATATACCCCTCATCAGCTTTCTCATCAAATTTTCACAGTGGATCACTAGTGTTCAAAATGGTCACTTGACATCCAAAAGGTTTGAGGTAATGAATATCAGGAACTTTCCCAGTGAGAAGTTCATAAGGTGTCTTGAAATGAGGTCTAGTAATTGATACCCTGTTCAGAACATAACAAGCAGTGCTTACTGCTTCAGTCCAGAACATAGTGGGTAACTTAGAGTCTGCAAGCATGGATGTTGCTGCCTCTATTAAGGTCATATTCTTTCTTTCAGCAACCCCATTTTGTTGTGGGGTTATTGGATTGCTATAGTCCCTTTTTATCCCTTTAGACTTACAAAGTTCGATTAA
Organism: Chrysanthemum seticuspe; assembly: GCA_019973895.1. Classification (NCBI taxonomy): domain Eukaryota; kingdom Viridiplantae; phylum Streptophyta; class Magnoliopsida; order Asterales; family Asteraceae; genus Chrysanthemum; species Chrysanthemum seticuspe. The sequence continues at coordinate 294,360,194 of BPTQ01000005.1, forward strand.
TACAACATTTTTGAACTCTGTCCCATTATCACACCTAATACCTTTAACCTTTTTGTTTAGCTGGTTTTCAACAAGGGTAATGAACTCTTTTAAAATTTGAGATGTTTCATCTTTAGTTTTTAAAAAGAATACCCAACAAAACCTGCTATAGCCATCAGTGATTACGAGGCAGAAGAACTTGTGATCAATACTTCTGATTTGGGTTGGACCAAAGAGATCCATATGCAACAACTGAAGAGGTTCTGAGATAGATCTCACAGCAGTAATGGCTTTGTATGAGGCTCTGTGTTGCTTTCCTTTGTTGCAGGCAACACAATTGTGTTCATTGGTGAAGAATTTGGAAGGAAGTCCTTCAACTAGACCAAGTTTAGAAAGCTTGTTAATGGTCTTGAAGTTCACATGAGCCATCATTCTATGCCATTTTCTAGACTCATCCAGGGATGCTTTAGCCACCAAACATGTTAGATCACCTTCTGGTTGAACATCATTCAAATTGAAGGTGTATAAATTGTGGTTTTTGGGAACTCTCAACAGAATGGATGTATCTTCTGGAAGTTTGAAGTCTTTAGAGAGAACAAGACATTCATCCTCAGAGAAGAATACTTTGTGCTTGGTGTCACAAATTTGTGATACTGAGAACAAGTTGAAATGTTGTAGTTCCTTTACATAGTACACATTCTCAAAATCTAACTGAGGTGTTCTGATGGTGCCTTTTCCAGTGATTCTACCATCTCCTCCACCAAAAGTCACATTGCCTCCTCCTACTATGGGTACAAAATCATTCATCTTCTCTTTGTTTCCTGACATGCTCCTGGAACAACCACTGTCTACAATGCTTACTTGTTTACTCTGCAGAGGATGATCCTACAACAACAACAAAAAGAACAAATATACAAAAATTAGTACACTATGGAGACTCAAGTCATCACTGACTTGAGCCTGCCTTGTGGATCATAAGAGTGAGGCCATGTAGATGTATAAGGTCCACCATTGTTCTTGGGCCTCCATTGAAAATTAGGTCCCTTTTTAGTCCAAGAACGACCTGCTGAGGGCTTCACAGCAGTATCCCAATATCCCTTGCCAACATACATTGAGCCAAAACATCCAGGCCAATAATCATTTTGAAAATATGAACTAGGTGGTCTCACATATGGTCTAGCAACAGATCTGCTCCATTTTGAAAATTTTTTATCAGCAGAATTGTGTTTATAAGTTGCTTGTGGAACAAAAGATGGTATATCATTAACATTTTTCCACATTGGTCTAGGTTTCTTTTGACTAGCACATACACCCACTCTTTGATCATGAAAATTACAATCCTTAATCAAATAAAATTTACTTCCACAAACAAAACATTTCTTCCTTTTAGAAGATTTATTCAAAGTGAAAGATGTTTCATTACATGCAAACGCATTCAAACCACAAACATTAACAGAATTGTTTTTAACAGAATTAAAGACATTGTTTTGCAAAGAATTAAATGACAAGTCTTCAGAGGAAACTGTCTTGGAAGTTGATTCCTCAGCAGCAACTCTAACAGGCTTGTAGGGAGTCATGGGTGTAGGCTTGGGTGAGGTCTTGGGAAGGTCTGACTTTTCACTTGAATCACAACTGGTATATGTAGTAGACCCTTGGTCAGAGGACTTGTCACTGTCAGAACAAGAGACAAAGTCAGTAGATTTAGAATCAGGGTCTGGCAAGTCTCTTGACTTTTTGCCATAAAGATGGTGTGATCCATCAAAGTCTATTGTGATGTTAAGGTCAGTGGGCATATGTTCTCCTCTAATAGGTCCACGTACAACATGTAAGTCTCCTTCTTTTACATAATTAGCTAATCCTGCTGGTGTAGATTTACGCATATCAGTTCTAGCTTCTAAGCCAACATACTTCTTAAAACCTAAACCTATCCCAGAGTTTACAGATTGACTACCATAGATAAATCTAGCTACTTTGTCACCTGACACTAACCATTCTTTATGTCTAGCTACTTCCTCATCTAGTTTCTTTTTCAGCACTTGGTTTTCTGAAACTACATCAGCTTTTTCTTTCTCAGTACGTTTTAAATCAATTCTAGTACATTCCAAATCACTTTCTAACACCCTTATCTTTTCATCATAAGTAAGTTGATTCTTTTAAAACCAAATTTTTTGTCTTTCTAAAGTTTTTAAAGCCTGTTTGTAAGCCTCAACTTCGACATAACATTCATTATATTTAGGTTTTAATTCATCATAAGCTTCCTTAAGTTCATTATATCTTTCACTACAACCAAAAACACAATTATGTACCTGAGAGATGCCCATTAAGACAACTTGATTATGCTGATCCTCTGTAGTACAGCTTGCCAGCAATCCACTCTGCTCAGAACCAGAAGCTTCATCATTATCAGGATCATGCACCTTCCAGTTGGCATGGTCATCCAGAGTGACCAAAGCTTTGGAGGATCCAGCTTCCATTTGATTCTACTGATAGGTAGAATACCTAACCTCATCACCAGCCTTCATATCCTTGCATTCTCTTGAGAAGTGACCCATCTGACCACAAGTATAGCACTTGACTTTCCTTCTGTCAAATCTTGCTGAATCTCTTCCCTGGAAGCCAAACTTTCTCCCAGCCTTACTCTCAAACTTCTTGATGTTCATTGAGAGCATGGCCAGTTGCCACTTCAAGTTCATCTCTTCCATATCAAGAGGATCCACCTGTTCAAAATCCTCAAAAGCTAGTTGCTGCTGATTTTCATAATCAGCAACAAAAGAGTGAATTACATCTTCCAGTACACCACTGGATTTAGGTTGAGAATTTGATGTGGTGGTGATGTAGGATGATGATGCTGAGGAAATTGGGCTTGGAGCATAGGTCATCTTATGTGAGGAGGTGCTAACAAAAGCTGAGTGAGTGGGAGTGGATGAACGAAAGGGACTTCTGACATCAGGCTCAAGAGTTTTAAGTCTGTTGTAGAGATCATCAAAAGTGACCAAATCCAACCCACCTTTTGCTTTGAGTGCAATGCTTACTTGCAACCAAGATGGAGGTAAAGATCGTAGGAACTTTGAATTGCAATCCTCATTGTCTGGCCTGGCCTTCATCTGATTCAATTGACTCAAAATCCTATGGAACCTGTCATATCCCTTGTGGATACCTTCTTCCTCAGAGATTTGGAATTCCTGAAACTGCTGTCTCAACATTGATTTTCTCATTCTCTTTGACTCATCATTCCCACTAAACCTAGCCTTGATTGCCATCCAGATATCCTTAGCATCCTCCATGTAGTGAAAGTCACCCATGTGATCATCTGGTATAGTCTGAAGGAGAATAGTTTGAACTTTATTCTCTCTCTGAACAGCCAGAATCTCTTCAGCAGTTTTGGGACCAACGATGGTAATAACACCATCAGCATCTTTGACGCACTTCTTCAAACTGTTACCCTTATGAACAACTTCCCAAAGATTCCAATCAATATTGGAGATCCAATTCTGCATCTTCATAGCCCACAATTCATACTCCTCCTTCTTGAGGTATGGGAACTTTGCATTGCTGTTTGTGAGATTGAGTTGTTGCAAAGATGTGGTTTTTTGATTGTGAGTAACTTCGGTTCCATCATCTGACCCAGGCATTGTTATGGTTGTTTAGGTTGTTTTGGTTGTGAGGGTGTAAAGAAAAGAATTTTCTTAGTATCACAGAGACTCTCTCGAGGCTCTGATACCACTTGTTGAACCTAAGACCTTGATAGATCTTTGAGCGCTCGTGAATCGTTAGTAATGTTTATGTAATCACAAACACACTAATAGAAAGTCTCTATTACTTGTATTCTAAAGCTGAAATCAAACACATGTAAGAACACAGATTACTAAGAATACTTTGATCCTCTATGGATCTTTGAATAATACTAAAACTTGTTTTTCAAACTCGTACGTCATACATACTAATGTGTTCCTTTTATAGACAAGGAACCCTAAACCGTTTCACAAGAAACGTATAATCATAAAACTTAAAGAGATATACATTATCACTTCCTAATAAAGCTCATGCATATCCTAACTAACTATAAAATACGCGAAATATCTATATCCGCATAAACAAACTACGCGGTTTTACAACTTCCGCAGAATCACTTCTTCAGCAGAATCTAGCACTTCAGCAGAATCCGTCAGCAGTATCTTCAGCAGAATTCTTATCTTGTAGAATTCCCAACAGTTAAAAACGGACGAAAACGTAAAAAACAGACGAAAACCTTGTAAAAGCGGACAAAAACGTAAAAAATTGGATGAAAACGTGAAAAATGGGCGAAAACGTATAAAAACTGACGAAAACATAAAAAACAAACGAAAACGAAAAAAAATGGACGGAAGCGTGTAAAAATGGACAAAAACGTAAAAAACAGACGAAAACATGTAAAAACGGATAAAACATTAAAAAACCGGACGAAAACGTGTAAAACGGACAAAAACGTAAAAAAACCTGACGAAAATTTGCAAAAACGGACAAAAACGTAAAAAAATGTTAAACATGGACGAAAACGTAAAAAAACATACGAAAACGTGTAAAACGGACAAAAACGTCAAAAAGCGGACGAAAACGTGAAAAAAACGGGCGAAAACGTAAAAAAAAAAACGGTCGAAAACGTGTAAAAACGGACGAAAACGTAAAAAACGGATAAAAACATAAAAAAAACCCCGGACGAAAACGTGTAAAACGGACAAAAACGTAAAAAAAACCTGACGAAAATGTGCAAAAACGCAAAAATACGTTAAACATGGACGAAAACGTAAAAAAACATACGAAAACGTGTAAAAACGAACAAAAACGTAAAAAAGCGGACGAAAAAGTGAAAAACGGACGAAAACGTATAAAAACGTAAAAAAATGGACGGAAACGTGTAAAAACAGACAAAAAACGTAAAAAAACTGTCGAAAACGTGTAAAAACGGATAAAAACATAAAAAAAACGGACGAAAACGTGTAAAACGGACAAAAACGTAAAAAACGGACGAAAACGTAAAAAAACAGACGAAAACGTGTAAAAACGAACAAAACGTAAAAAAGCGGACGAAAACGTGAAAAAACGGGCGAAAAAGTAAAAAAACTGACGAAAACGTATAAAAACGGATGAAACCAGACAAAAACGGATTAAAACGGATGAAAATATATAAAAATGTAAAAATACAGACGAAAACGGATGAAAACGTATAAAAACTGACGAAAACGTAAAAAAATGGATATTGAATACTTTTTGTCTTTGTTTACAGTAATTAATTATTATGTTCCATGATGATATTAAAAAAACTATCAAAACCCAAAAAACCCGACCCGACCCGACTCATACCCATTTATACCCGTACCCATCTAGACCCATCATTCCAAGTGACCCATCTAGACCCATACTCATATAGACCCATACATATCTAAGACCCAAAGACCCAACACAACCCAACCCAACCATTTTGACACCTCTACTCATCATTTTGAGTGTGTCAATCAATTATGAGAATGTGCAAATCACTTTCTTTTTTTAATGTAACTTTGATTATTTACATGACAACTATTTGCTAATATGTTTACCATTTATGTTATATAAATGATGATTGTTTGTATCATTGTATTACGGTATATCTTGGCATACCATAAGTAAAATTCTAGCTACGCCATTTTTCACACCGTTGTATTTTGTCCACGTACAAAGGCAGAACTAGAAGGGCTGATTTTTCTTAAAAGCACCATATTTAAAAACATTGTGTTATAGATCTTATTTTATTTTAATGAATTACACTTGATAAACTTGATTCTGAATCCACCAATGTCTACATACGTCTCATGGTTGTGAACGAACGTTTAGTGAACAGATTATTAATCATTTGGTAAAAAGTTTGTTTATGTTCATTTATTTAATAAAGGGCAAATCGCATAAAAGTGTACTCAACTTATACTCGATTTCAATTTAATGTACTATACTTTTTTTTTCCTAATTTAATGTACCAAACTTTTTTTTTGTTGCAAATGTAGACAATCAATAGGTTAGAAGGTCACCTTATACTAGCTAGCAGGTCACCATCTTCTCCACCCCCTTTTTCTGGCGACCCATTTTCCGGCGACCCATTTTTTCGAAAACAAATCTTTCCGACGTTGATACTTCAAACAGGTCACCATCTTCTCCACCCCTTTTCCGGCGACCCATTTTCCAGCCTCTTTCCTAAAGCAGTCATTGTACGTACTGTTAATAAAAGTAATAATAAATTGAATATACTAAGTTGGGGGTATAATCAAGAGCATGTTCCTTGCAGTTTCTTATTTCATACTATCATTCATATTTCATAAGCATAAGCCTCACGTATAAAAAGAATGCAGATTCAATGCATTCCGAATTAAACTATTTCCCTCAATTTTAAAAGTTACCGGTCTTCTTTAAGGGGATGTTTTTGATTCTGTGATTGTAATGGATATGATGTATTATTGTTCTTTATATAACAAATAAATTACGTTTTATGTTAGAGTTCGATGACCCGTCATGCAATGATATATATATATAAACCTTTATATTTGAGTGTGTATTCATATCTATATATAATTATATGTTTTACCCATGCCAGCAACATGACACAAACCTTAACATTTGAGGTTTTTTTTTTTTTTTTTTTTTTTTTTGCATGCTTAATCTTTGATTTCACTCTACTGGTTTGGATCTTCTAACCCATAGTTTTAGCATATTTAGATAAGTTTCTACATTAGATATTCGAATAATTTTTAGCAAATATCATTTTTGAAACTCTTAAAAAAATGACCCAAATGAGACGCAGATTGAGCTATCTTTGTAATTCGCATGTAAAATGAACACACGTGATTTGTTGAAAATGGCTTAAATGGGGTGGAGAAGATGGTGACCTGTTTGAAGTATCAACGTCGGAAAGATTTGTTTTCGAAAAAATGGGTCGCCGAAAAAGGGGTGGAGAAGATGGTGACCTGCTAGGTAGTATAAGGTGACCTTCTAACCTATTGATTGTCTACATTTGCAACCAAAAAAAAGTTGGGTACATTAAATTAGGAAAAAAAAAAAGTATAGTACATTAAATTAAAATCGGGTATAAGTTGAGTACACTTTTATGCGATTTGCCCTTTAATAAATGAACAAATATGAATAATATTTCATATTCGTTTAGTCAAATGATGAATTTTCTCATACCTCGCTGGAATTGAATATTGTTGTTGTTAGTCAAATGAATGAGTTTGTTTACACCATGTATGGTTCAGAAAAATGTTCGTTTATTTAATCTATATGTGTTCATCTTTAGTTTTAAAAAAGTTCGTACAAAGATTAGGTGTTTAGTTGAGTGGTGAACCAATACTAGTCGTTTTCAAGTATAGATGTATACAACAACTTGATAAAGAGTGGGATGCCGACCTTCATAATACCATTTTTGTATTAAACTCTTAGGGGGTGTTTGGTTCGTTGAAATTCGTCGTAATCTGTTGTAATTTTAATCTGAATTACATTACAATCCTGTTTGGTTTGCAGGATGTATGTAATTGTAATTCAGATTACATTACAGTGCTTGTTTGGTTTGTAAGGAAATATAATTGGATTACAACCAATTACGTCAAGTGATGTAATTCGGATTACATAGCAACCTTGATGGAATGTGTTGAATTACGTTGGAATTCAGATTTTTACAAGTTAAATATCAGTATTTATCTTTTCTCGTTATTATAATTATTATTAATATATAATTTAATTTTTTAAAAATAAATAATAATTATAATAATAATTATTATTACTTTTATTATTATTATTATTATAATCATCACTTTATTATTATTATTATTGTTCTATTTATTATTATTATTATTATTATTATTATTATTACTACTATTACTATTACTGTTATTTATTTATTTATTTATTATTATTATTATTACTATTATATTATTATTATTACTATTTTTATATTACTATTATTATTATTATTATTATTATTATTATTATTATTATTATTATTATTATTATTATTATTATTATTTAGTATTATTATTATTATTTGTTACTATCATTATTATTATTATTATTTATTAATTATTATTTTGATTATTGATTATTATTATTATTATTATTATTATTATTATTATTTTATTATTTATTTATTATTATTCTTTTATTAAATATTATTCTTATTATTTATTATTATATTATTATTTTTATTATATTATTATTATTTATTTATTTTATTTTTTTAATAATAACACTTTATTAAAAATTCATAAGATTTACAACAAATTAGTGGGAAGCCGAGATACTATCTGGGCTCCCACTCCTCTAGCTATAGCAAAACAAATTCTACTAAAAATATGAGTAACAACACGTGCCCCAATGTCTTGAGTAACAGAGAACTTTCGGATCCGCTTTAGTAAGGTCATTGCATCCTTCTCAAGTTCCCCAAAAGAAGAGAATGAGAAGGGGAGAAACTCGTATCCAATATCCGCGCATTTAACCTCATATTATTATTATTATTATTATTATTATTATTATTATTATTATTATTATTATTATTATTATTATTATTATTATTATTTATTATTATTTTTATTTATTATTATATTACTTGAATTATTATTATTATATTAGTTGTTAAGTTTTATAAAAAAAACCAAACACATCAACAGATTTCATCAATTACAATTACAACACATTACAATTACAACACATTCCAATTCTTTGAATTACAATTACATCAAATTACAATTTCTTCCAAAGATTACGATTCATTCAAAAACATTCTGTGAACCAAACGTCCCCTTAGGATATGCACAGTCGTGACTCAGGTCGCCCGTTGCCACATCGACTTTCTCTCTCTGGTGACCAGACATGACCAAATGTCACAGTTGATGACAAAGTTTTTTATTTTTTATTTTTTATTTTTATTTTAAACAACAAATTTAAAATTCATTAAAAATAAAAATATTACAATATTAAATTCAAATAAACATTAAAAACATTACATAAATTATTCAAATAACATTAAAAACATTACAAAATTCTGCATCGTCTTCCTCATCGTCATCATCACTACCGTCTTCGTCTTCAGTCTCTTGATTGACTTGATTTCTACGATTTCTCCAAATGTGTTCGATCAAATCGGATTTTAAGTGTAGATGAGTTGATGAGTCCATTAGCTCCTGAGTAACTACTAACATTCTTCATGCGATCTTAAGGGGTCGTGATCACAATGGCCCTCATCTTCGAACCATGTAGGACATATCGCCCGCTGCTTGTGTCGAATGATCATATTATGTAATACCATGATACATGTATATGTAATATCTTGGAGATCCTGTTTATAAAACCCTCGAGCCGGAACTTTAAGTATTTTTCACTTCTTCTTCAACACACCAAAAGCCCGTTCCACATCTTTCCTTGCAGCTTCGTGCTTCCTCTTGTACAGAATCTTTTTTCATCACCCGTGGGAGGATTTGAAATGGACTTAATAAGAACGGACCATTTTGGATATATCCTGTCACTAAGATAATATCCCCTTTTATAAGGTACATCGTTAGCCTCGAATTCAAGGTCTGGTGCTCTCCCAGATTTGATATCATTGAAAACAGGGGAACGATGTAAAACGTTTACGTCGTTATTCATTCTGGAGACACCAAGCAACGCATGCCAAATCCATAAATCTTGGGAGGCGACCGCTTCCAATAAAATGAATGGATGTGGCTTGTGATCACCCCTAGCATATTGACCTCTCAAACTATTTGGACAATTCTCCCACTCCCAACTTGTACAATCAATGCTTCCCATCATCCCAGGAAACATGCTTATGCTCGTGATAAGCATATAATCTTTCAAGGTCAGAATACGTGGGCTTTCGCAAACACTCATCACCATATAACTCCTGCAAAACTTACGAAGACATTCACGGGATGTTGTTGCAGCCACTGCCAAATTCTCGTCAAGAGAATCAGGAACGACCGCGTATCCCAATTGACGAATGGTCGCAGTACACTTGACCAATGGGCTAATACCAGGTATGCCCCTAGCATCAAGAGTTTGTTGAAAATAAGGAGAATAATCGGTTACCTTTCGAAAAATTTGTGTGAATAGTTCTCGGCTCATTCGGAACCGCCACTAAACGAAGTATGCCGCCACTAAACGATTATAAGCACCCTCATGATCCCTGCGTATGTACCTTCGTGGAACTTTTGGCTGTGATGCTTGGTAAGCGTTCCAAGCAAACTCCGCAAACTCCGTAAACTCACTAAAAACTTCATCATCGTTGGAAGACGAAGAACCAAATAATAGCTCGTACGACATAATCAAAGAATGTGTTGAAGGTATTGATCGAAATGTTGTTTGAAATTGTGTGTGTTAGAAGTGTGTTTGAGGTTTGTATTTATAAGGTTGTAAAGTTTAGTTTTTTTTTTTTTTTTTTTTTTTTTTTTTTTTTTTTTTTTTTAAGAAAAAAAAAATTATCAAAAGGTAAGATTTTTTGAAATTATAGTGTGTATACAATCGGTCGAAATTGAGACTGATAGTTTTTTTTTAAGCTCGACCGATATTTGACCAAAGTACCACATTCGGTCACTCTAATGGTGTGACCGATTAAATCCGTCCCACTGTGCAGCCTTAGAGGGGTGGGTGTGGTGACAAGCCTCAAACTCTTTATCACTGTCACCTCAGCGCCACATCAGCATAACAAACTCCACAACTAACTACAACAAACCCCCTTCCCTCATAACAAACCTCAACCTCTTCATTTGGGGCCCACCACTACCACTTTATTTTTTTTATTCAATTTTCCAAATAAACTAAATTCATTTCATTAAAAATAAAAATACAATACATAACATAATAAAAAACATACGAAACGTAAAATAAAGATACGGTAAAAAAAACATACGCAACTTAAGAAATACATCAAATTATAACGAAACTAATTATTTGGATTATGTTGTTGAAATTGTTCCCATTGAAGTTGTTGCCAAACATGCTCGATGAGACATCGTTGAAGCTTTGCGTGTTTGCATTTATCATGTAGTTCTTTGGTTTTTTTCCTTTGCAATTCGCAACGTTCAATCCATGTCTGTTGTAAATTTGGTGTCGGATATCGCAAATTGTTGATCTTTCAAAATCATGTTATGCAATATGATGCACGAGTACATGATTCTCTTGCCAATAGTAAATTGCCGCGCCGGTTGGGCAATGATATGTTAACGTCCTTGGAGGACACCAAAAGCTCTTTCGATATCTTTTCGAGCACTTTCTTGTTTCGCTTTGAATGCGGCATTTCTTGGGTTACTTGCAACTGTAAATGACTTGACAAAAGATGCCCACTCCTGGTAAATTCCGTCAGCTAGATAATACCCTTGCTTAAATTTAGACCCGTATACTTCATACTCAACCTCAGGGGCGATGTCATCAAGCAGGTCGTCGACTAACGGAGAATTATTTAAAACCGTTAGATCGTTATTCGCACCCGCTACCCCAAAAAATGCATGCCAAATCCATAAATCGTATGAAGCAACGACTTCAAGCATTATAGTTGGATATTTTTTATCACCTCTGTGAAATTGGCCTTGCCATTCTTTCGGACAGTTTTTCCATTCCCAGTGCATACAATCTGTAAAACCCTAAAAATATAAAACATATCAAAAGACTAATTTACCCTCACCGTAAACAATTATAAACTACGTAAAATATAATAACGATTCGTTTAACGAAATTAAAACATAACTTACGAATAATTAAAAACTAACTAATATGTGTACATGATCGACATTGTACGACGAAAGTTAAACGTCTCGCTAAATCATTTGGACCTTATTTCGTTTCTTATTGAGCCCAAGATGGGCGTGTGTTTGTGTTCGGTTGGATCAAAGCCGAAACCCACCCCACCTAAAAACCCTAACCGAATTTGTACCACCTATAAATACAAACATCTCAACACAATTTGGAACCCTAGTTTTGCAAGTTAGGTATTTCTTTTGCTTCTCTTTTTCTTTTTCTATTCGGCCGACTGCCTCCCTCCTTGGTGTCGAGAGTTTGGTTCCAACGAGCAAGGCTAAGGTATAAACATATTCTTCTCGTCTCACTTTGATACACCTAACGTTATTATATGTTGTAACATGTTTTGTTTTAATCAAAGCTTGTGTCCTTGTCGAGCCATATGGAAACGAAACCAACAATATGAATGAACATGTAACGCGTTTAGGTAATTGTGAATCATGCAAACGTAAAGCCTTAGAATGGTGTGTCGATATATGTGTAATCGAACCATAAGTATAAGTCGAGCCACATGAGTTGAACAAGTGATATATATATGAATCGGTTAGGTGTATAAACATGCAAACGTGAGTATGTAAAGTACGTAGAAGAGCTAGGGTTTGCGTAAAACATGGAAGCCGAAACATATGTATTGGCCGAACCATGTGAGTGTTTGTGGACGTGTGTTAAATGAGTAAAGAGCATGCAAAACCTAAACCCTAGAACATTAATGTAAGACGATTAGGGTTAAGAGGATTGGTGTGTTGATTCGTTATTTCATGTGAAAATAGTAAGTTCTGGGGTCATTAATACCCGTTGATTTAACGTATAATGAGCTAGTACTAAGTGTGGTAAACATGCGTGAGTTATGATTTTATGCAAGAAGTTAAGTGTCATGAATTAAATTAGAGTATGCACGGTCTCATTAAGTTGTATTCGAACAATGCTACATGTGAGTCTTGGTCAATCACGTAAGGTATAGAAGTTGGTGTAAACTGTTTTGAAAGAGAGTCTTAAAATCCGTTCTTGACATTTGTAAACCCTATACTTTGAACGACGATCATATGAGCCCTCAAATGAGATATTTGTCATATTAAACCCTTAAGTTACCAATTGTCATTTGCAACCCATAAGTTTGGCTAATTAATGATTAATACTCTAAAATGTTGTAATTCCGTTCGTCACTAAGAATAAGAATATACTTACAACTCTAAGAATGTTAATGCGATGAATCCGTTATAATTTTAATGATTTCTAATAAGTATTAAATAAATCATAATCCGTGTAGATTCGTTGAAGGAGACGCGACGTTATATCTTTGTGTTCCTTCATTCGTTTGCTTTTCCTTTCATCGGCTTTAAGGTACAGATATTCTGACATTTTCAGTAAAGGTTCCTTATAACGTTTTCTTTTCGTTAGCTTTTATATTAGGATTTCCTAAGCCTTTGCTATGAACCCCATTTTGTTTGTTTGAGCTGTTGCTTATCTGAACTTTGATTTTTGGATTATAAAACATTTGATTTTGAACTATATGATATAAAAACTTTGATATTGAAACATGATTAAATCTTTGATAAAGTATGATCTGTGTCAGTTATGACATTCTGATTTGACCTAAGATAGTTTGACACCCGAGCCAAAATAATAACTAGTCATTGGGGTTCCATGTCCGTGTCAGTGATGCACTTCTGACATGACTCTAGGGCAGTAGAGTGAAGTTCTGCCACGTCCCTTATCTGTTATCTGTTATGAGCTCAAGTTATATTATATGACCAATGTATGTTTGTGGGGCGTATGGATGCATCCTAGATCTGATCTGTTATCCGATATGATTTGTCTGATGAATGATGTCGTGTGCAATACGCGTTTTCACAAAACTCTGGGAGCTAGCTACTTCGAATTATTTCTGAGATTGTTTCTATATAGTTATGATGTTTTTGATATGATATGTTCTGGGCTCGTGGTAGTTAACTAAACCTTATCTGTTATCTCTAGGTTAAGTATTCTGATTATGATTCGGTATGTTCAAGTGTTAATAATTATGTGCTCGACTTATTATATGTTGTTAATAGGTGTTTATGCTTTTGTATGTTTATGTGACTACTATCTACTATGCTAGGTTATGATTAACATGTTTAAATATGATTCGCATGCTGTCATCTGATGTTATGTTAGTTATCGTTATGTGAATTCGTTGATATGTGAGATGAATGTGATAGTGTAAAGGTGAGTATCCTGAAAGTTAGTAAGTATGATTGTTCAGTTAATCTGGTGAACTATGCCTATACGTTAGGGTATCTATCTGCTTATGTTTGATCTGCTATGTTAAAACTTTGCTGATGTTAGGATTTGATCTGAGAACTGGTTTAGCTTATGATGTCTGTTCTGGTAATTGCTAATGGCTTTGTTATGACTTTGTCTATTTAGTTATAGTATGTCTACTGTGTTTTCTATCTGTATGTGAGGCTGCCATGATTTTTGCCGCTATTTCCGCTGCTACATTATTAAATTAAGTGTGTTAAAGTAGATTAATTGATTCGTATGAATGCCATGAGTATTTTCTAGGAATTGTTTCCGTTAGTCTTTAGATTTTTCGTTTGATTTATATGTAATCTATTTTCCTAATAAGTTAAGTGTCTGGCTATTCTGAAGTGTTTGCGTTTGTGTCATTAATGTGCTATGAGGTGTTTTAAACTATTATGTGTTTCTTTGGGATTTCTATGTATTTGTGCTTCCGCAGAATCTTGAATGACTCAGCATTCTCATTTCGTGTTATTTCGTTAATTGTATATTTGTTTTGTTTAGCTTTTGTTTCTGTTATATTTGTTCACTGGGCTTTGTAAGCTCAGCCGCATTTTCTTTTCCTGCGGCAGGTATTTAAGCATTCAAGATGAGCTTTTGGGATAGCTGATATGGGTTGAGAGTAGAGACAAGAGCAAGATTTGAAATAGGAATCTTAGATTTATTTTGAATATTAAGTTATTTATATTATCTTTTGTAAGTTTTGTAAAGGCTTCCGCTATTGTATTATATTTAAGGTTCTGATATGAAACCGTATTTGTGATATCTTTACCCTTGTCGGGTTGGGGTGTTACACAATCGATGCTCCCCAACATTCCCGGAAGCTTATGAACAGTGTTATGTGCGTGGTATAAGTGACGAATGTCATCCTCATCTGGTTTTCTTAAAAAACTCCTTAATATATAGATGGATTATGCACATAGTAAAAAAATCTAGGCAATCGCGTGCATAATGTTCACCTATTTGTAAATAGTCGTCTAACGCATCAGGTGCTACCCCGTAAGCCAATTGGCCTAGGGCACATGTGCATTTCATAATCACACTAAAATTCATTACACCCCTACAATCTGGTGGCACTCTAAAGAAATCAAAATGCTTAGGAAGAGGATGATGAGTTTCAATATATGTTTCAATACCTTGTACTATTTGTAAAAATAGACTACGGCTCATACGAAAGCGACGCCTAAAATTATCATCCGTATATTTTGGGTTGTGACCAAAATAGTCAGCAAGTAGACGTGCTTCAGCAACTTCACGTTCACGGGGGATGTATCGACGATGGTTTGAAGGACCGGCTTCTTGTTCTTGCAACGTTTGCTCTTCCTCAAACTCTTGAATAAATATTTCTAGGTCCGCTAACTCTTCAATGTCACTTTCACCGGAATAAGATGATTCACTCGTGTAACTCATGTTTATATTGATTGAAATGGTTTAGTATTTTGATTGATTATAGGGGTGGTGAGTTTAAAAAAAAAAAAAAAAAAAAAAAAAAAAAAATTGTATCCGTTAATAATGGGTATATTTTGATTTTCAAATATATCCGTTGGTTAACTTGTGGGTTTGTCAGATTTGTGCCTTCGTCGTCACCATGGCAAGCAGCTCCATGGCAAGCCACGGCGAAGGACGCCGATGTGGCGGCGGCCCACGACGAAGTGCCAGGTAAGCCCACGGCGAGGGATAACGATCCCCACACCCTCCGCTCTTAGATATGCAATAAATTCTACATGTATTAGAATTAGAACTTCAAACATTCTCTCTAATTTGGTAAAGAATAAATGTTGTTCTGTTTTTAACTGAAGATGTAGCCATGCTATGTCATCAAAGATACTACTTTTTATTTTTGCAAAAGAAATATATAGATTACGAGGTTATTGCGTGTATTACTAGATACTAAAAGCATCATTATCATTCAAACTTAAATAGAACAAAGCTTTTAATTTTGTACTCTGATAAAATGGTTAAGTTGTGTGAGAGGAACTTTTGCTCAAGTCATTTTTCAAATGACTTGTGAAACCAAGTCATTAAATGAAAAATAATTGTCCTCTAATGTGAAAAGCTTTTTATTAAATTCTTTTAGTAAAAAAAGTCACTACTGACGAAAAATAGCTTTGCAGCTTTTTTTAGTTGGCAAACGGTAGCATTCAGTAGTTTTAGTGGGTGAGTAAGTACTAAAAAAATGTGTTTTTTCTTTAGTTTAGGTGTCTTATTAGGTCAGTTACTCCCTCCGTCTCATATTTATTGTCCACATTTCCTTTTTGGGTTGTCTCAAATTAATTGTCCACTTACCTTATTAAGTAAAAACTAGAGAATATAGTGGAGGAATATTCCATTTAAGTGGTTGAAAATTAATATGGCCCCACTTTTATTAAACTTTGGGTTTTCTCTCTCATGACAATAATTTTGAGACGGAGGGAGTATAATTTTTCTAGTCATAAAATTAAGCGAAAATTACATGTTGAGACTGTCAGAGCTCCGATTGAACAGATGAGTGCTTTTTCTTGATTTACCAATTTGGACATGCAACTCGTGTACCTTTTTACGTGAGTTACACTCCTTACATGTGTAGGGCTAGGATTAGATCACGGCATATAAAAATATTATCCAAACCCATAGGGCTTTCCATGTCATTACTCGTGTAAAGCCATACGCGAGTCACACGACATAATACAATAATCATAGTGGCCTAGGAAACCGTGGCGGATTTAATTGTTTGGTATTTATAGGTTTTTGTTCGACAAAATTTGTTAAGAAAATGATTATTGGCAAACATTGGACACGATTTACTATATGTATATCTTGTAAATAATTTTGTTGGTTAGGTGATTTGAGTTCTCCTTGATGAGGGTTTCGCAACGAACTAAAGAGTGTTCAAAATAAAGTTAATATGAATGTGATATTGTGTCTCAAAGTGTGTCACTTGAATCACAAAATAAAGTTAATATCGTGTATGTGTTGAAGATGACACGAAATCATCAACCCGAGCATCAGCAACATGGCTCAGTTACATTGATCGAATTCTTCACGATTTACAGAAAAAAGGTATAGATTAAAATATAGAAAACAATAACAAAAGAGTGTTTCGGGTCAAAACGACCCAACCCATTTTGACCCATACAAAAAAATTGCATGTTTTGACGAGTTACCCAACCCAACACCGCCCATTAACTCTAAAAATTTATGATTATTTACACACACACAAAAGATAGCTGAACGAGTTGACTAAAGCGGCATATATAAAGTTTACAACAAAAGGGGGGTAACCCAACCCATTTTGACCCGTACTTAAGATTGCCTGCTTTGAAGAGTTACGTACTCAACCCCGCCCAGCCCGCCCATTTTGCCAACTCTAAGAAGATTGATGATTTATAGAAATAATTTTAAGTATGATAATGCTCAAAACATTGTTCAGCAACGATTCCACCAGTGATAGAAATGAGAGACCTTTTAGTCGCAATGAATAGTATCAGTAGCTAATGTGGAGGCACTTTAAGATATGCATTTGCAGGCTCATAATTCAATTTTCTGTTTCTTTTTATTTGGATTATTATATATATGAAAGAGGGTTTGTGAAAGTATCCTGTCGCATAAGACAGTTGGTAAGTTAGGTATGTAATTGCTTTCCGTATACTATATTTTCTTCAAAAACCACCTGATAAACTACTGCGCAGTACTAACCTGAGATCAATCCCTTCAATGCAAAGTAGATCATTCAACACCTCTGAAAAAGAAGACAAGATGCAGAAAAGAAGGATTATTTCGAGAACAATATCAGAGCACTACGGCATCAGGGGTATAAGTGAACTAAATTGCTAAATCACAACAAGCTTACTTGAAATAAAAAATATCACTGATGTTCGACTTGGTTCAGAATCTTCCACAGTTGGTCTCATGTACAGCTAATTCATAGCACCAGGTCTCCAGTCATTCCAGTCACGTATCCTCCATCATCCGTCCACATGGACCATATCATGAGTGACATGGACTTTTGAATATTAAAATAAATTGATATATTTTCATTTTGAATAAATTTTCATGTAATATGGATTTAGTTCCTACTACACTTTATTATAAATGGTTTGATTATCCTTTCAGAAGATGAGTAAAACCAGACGTATAGTTTGGGTAGAATTGGAACTAAAGTTACATTTTCAAGATGGTTGAAAGGCTGAAATAGCTTTTTAAGTTTTTTTCCATATTTAACTAATATGGTAAACTTACAATGAATGACTGAATCTGTTATTTTTCACCTCGCCTGCCACATGGCATGAACCAGTGCCATTTCGGCACATTCCAGTAACATATCACGAGTATTTGAATGTAAGCTACTAGGTTGTTATTTCGTACAATTTTCCATACACAAACTGTAAGTACCTAAGTTAGAGATCTTACATAAAGCTACAAACAGCTGTCTGCTCAAACCTTCTAC
This sequence comes from Chrysanthemum seticuspe, assembly GCA_019973895.1. NCBI lineage: Eukaryota > Viridiplantae > Streptophyta > Magnoliopsida > Asterales > Asteraceae > Chrysanthemum > Chrysanthemum seticuspe. Next base: position 294,378,666 of record BPTQ01000005.1, read on the forward strand.
TTGTGTGTGAATATTAAAAACTTAAAATGAGAGTTACCTGTAAGGCACCAAAAATATCGAGCATGGTCAAAACTGTCTCTGGATTGAAACTAAGCTAGCAGCCTTGAAATCTCCTATTTCATGAGCACCAAGACTCTACAAATCACTAATCGCAAATTACAAGTAAATATAAGATAGTATTTACAAATATCTTTGATCTTGTCACAGACGCAACTTGATTATAAAGACAGCAATCTTTTTTCATATAAAGTCATACACATATTACCATTTCTTATAATATCGTAGTTCATTATAGACTAAATCAACTACTCGATACAAAAGACAACAAAATTTACATCTTCCTCCTGAAAGGAACAAACAGACTATCAGCTTGAAACTATAGTTCCTACTTTCTATCAGATATATCAATAAGTATACACACCTTTCAGTTTTTAGGTTTCACTTCAAAACTACATGCATCTGTACACGCCAAAACAATCGCACAATACAACATCCTTATGCAATCTCAGCCACGCGTGCCGATAATCTACTAATTTCATCTCTAGACACACGAGGATCAACCTCAAGAAGATTATTAATGAACAAAACTGCATCATCCCTATGATGAAACTTACAATACCAATCCACTATAGAGTTGTACGTGCTTTCATTCGGTCGACACCCTTGTTTAATCATGTACTTGATTACATCAATAGCTTCTGTAAACAACTCATCAGCAGCATAACTAGCAATAAAAGTATTGTAAGTTATAACATCCGGAATGACACCAGATTTCCTCATTTCACTCAACACCCTCGACGCTTCTTTCATTTTTCCATTTCTGCAGTACCCGTAAATCACTGTATTGTAAGAAATAACATCGGGTTTGATTCCTTTTGATGCAATATCCTTCAAGATTTCTTCGGATTTTGGGAAATCTGAAGATCGACTATGCATGTACATTAAAGAATTGTAAGTGGTCAAGTTTGGTGAAAAGCCACTTTCTTTCATATACGAAATGATCTCGTCTGCTTCCATTGACATCTGTCTTCTTCCGTATATTGAAACCATGGAATTTAAAGTATTAATATCGTGTGCAAACCCCCTCTTTTTCATTTCAAGAAACGCTCTTTCTGTTTCTTGTAAAAGATCGGTTTTACTGTTGACTAAAACAAGAGTCTTTAACAAAACAGCATGTGGTTCGATTTCACAAGAATATATCTTTTCTCCTAGAACACGCATTTTCTCAATCTGTTTACCTTTTGCATACGCGTGAAGCAAAGAACTGTAAGTACACTCGTTAGGTTTACAACGCCCGTTTTTCATTTCTTCCAGAATCTTTTCAGATTGTTCCCAAAGACCACCACGAGCTAATGCTGCTAAAACCGCATTGTAAGTGGAAAGATCAGGAGTTATTTTAGCTTCTAACATGCTTCTATAAACAGCCATTGCTTGATCTAACGACCCACATCTACTATAAGCACTAATCAATGTATTAAAAGTGTCTCTTTCAGGAACAAAACCCGCTCTTTTCATCTCCTTAAACACTCCCGAAATTTCACTATCCATTCCATTTTGACCAAAAACCGCTAAAAGTGTATTCCATGTTACAATATCGGGAACACATCCACACTCTTGAATATTCTCAACAACTTTCATCATTTCCGTAAACCTCCCTCTATTACCATGCATCTTAATAAGGGCATTAAATGTACAGATATTCGGTTTACAACCCGAACTAATCATTTCATCAAAAACCCGCATAGCAGACTCATCTTTCCCTACTTTTTCAAACCCCGAAAACAAAGTCGTGTAAGTAAAAACATCCGGTTTTAACCCTTTTTCCATCATTTCACTTTTTAACTCCATTGCTTCGTTAAACAACCCGTCTTTAGCATAACACGAAATCAAAGAATTATAAGTCACAACACTCGGCAAAAACCCGTTCAACTCCATTTCCCTCAAAACATCCATCGCTTCATTAGGCTTCCTAGACTTTGCAAAAACATCCAACAAAGTATTATAAGTAACATAATCCGGCACAAACCCCGCCAACTTCATTTCCTCAAAAATCCTATTAGCCTCTTCGTGCAACGACCCACGTTTACAACAACTAATCAAAGTATTATAAGTATACAAATCCGGCACAACCCCTAAACGCTTCATCCCATCAAAAACCGCTTCTATCTTACTCCAAGGCATACCCATTTTCCCATAAACATTAAGTATCACATTAAACGTAATCCTAGTCGGCCGACACCCTTCTTCCTTCATCTCCTTAAAAACAGCCACGGCTTCACGAAACCTACCATTACTAGCATAAGCACTAATCAAAGAAGTATACCCATAAACATCAATAACAAACCCGTCTCTCTTCAACTCCCTAACCAACTCACTCGCAACCGAAACCCTCCCATCTTTCCCCAACATAGACACAACAACCGCGACAACCGACCCTTTTAAAACCCTCCCATCATCTTTAACATACTCCTTAACCCAAGTAAAAACATCCAAAGCTAAATCAACTTTTTTATAAAAAACCAAACCTTGAATCAGTCCTAAAACATCTAAAGACAAAATCTTTGAATCAAATCCCATCTGGGTATGATGAAACTCAACTAAAGCAACCATCTTTTCATTAAACTGTGAAGAATTGAGACTATTTGAAACAAGGGTTTTGAGAATTGAGTTACCTTGAGGTGATAAATGTGAAGACCATGGTTTGCCTTTATTTGGGTCATTGTGTTTCTTTAACTTGTGCTTGGGTTTTGGGGTTGTTATGGGTGATGGTGGCTGTGTTATGGGGTTTAAGAGGGTGGTTAGTTGTGGTGGTTGAGGTGGTTGGAGTGGTGGCTGAAGGTGGTTGTGAGGGTTTAAGGAGAAGGGTTTAGTGTGTGGTGGTGGTGGGAGGATAAGTGGTAAAGATAGCTTATCCGCCATTGATGGATGTTGAGGTTTACGTTGTGTTCTCGACTTTCTCTTAAAAGAAAAGAAAGAAAAATAAAAGAAAGGAAATGATTAGGAAAGAAAGTTACAAATTTTATTTATGTTCTCGAGTTTCATCCAAAGCAAAAGAAAGGTAACTGAAGCATAATTGTTTTTAAATTATATATTTGAAAAAGGACTGCAAATTTATTTATTTACCCCTTCATGCTCGTACATCTTTATAAGAAAAGTAAGGGCATGATTGTCTTTCTACAGAAAAAGAAGAAGTGTCGCTTTCTTTCCCCTCAAATCCGCCCAAATATGGGCAGAAAGTTTTCCCTACAAAATTTCCGTCCACTTTCTTTATGAATCATTTCCTTTCCTTACTAAAGAAATTCGAGAACACAAAAAGTAGTATGTTTCCTCTCATTTACTTTCTTTTCTCCTAAAAATAAAACTGGAAAAAAGAAATTGTTTGTTTGGTACATAAAATATCTTTGGAAAAAAGAAATTGTTTTGATATAAGAAACTGTTTTGATATAAGAAACCTTTTGTTAAGTTTAAGTGTGAAGGCTGAGAATACGTAACAAACTTTCTCAAATATACCGAAGTACGTAACATACAAATTTTATTATTTATGTACGTAAATAATTTTCAAATTTTGTTCAATGTGCGTAATATTGACAGGTTACCAAGTTTTAAAGTTACAACATTGGTCCCTATCATTTGCATTCACTTTCACCGTTAGTCATTTCACATTTTTTCACTTAAAAAAATTATAGTAACGGTCCTTGTAGTTTGCTTTGACTTTCACCATTAGTCATTTGTCTTTCATCTTTTTTATATACATTTTTTACGCGTTTTTATACACATTTTTTTACATATTTTTATACACGTTTTTTACACACGTTTTTATATACATTTTTTACACGTTGTTTACACGTTTTTATACATGTTTTTATACACGTTTTTATGTACGTTTTTATATACGTTTTTTACATGTTTTTATACACGTTTTTATATACGTTTTTTACATGTTTTTATACACGATTTTACGCACGGTTTTATATACGTTTTTTACACACGTTTTTATATACGTTCATTACACGATTTTACGCTCGGTTTTATATACACGTAAAAAACGTATATAAAAACGTGTGTAAAAAACGTTTTTACACACGTTTTTATATACGTTTTTTACACATGTTTTTATACACGTAAAAAACGTATATAAAAACGTGTGTAAAAAACGTTTTTATATACATTTTTTACGTGTATATAAAACCGTGCGTAAAATCGTGTATAAAAACATGTAAAAAACGTATATAAAAACGTATATAAAAAACGCGTATAAAAACATGTAAAAACGTATAAAAACGGTACATAAAACCGTGTATAAAAAGTGTATAAAAACGTACATAAAACCGTATATAAAAATGTGTAAAAAATGTGTATAATAACGTGTATAAAAAACGTGTGTAAAAAACGTGTGTAAAAATGTGTAAAAAACATGTGTAAAAATGTGTAAAAAAACGTGTATAAAAACATGTAAAAAACGTATATAAAAAACGTCTATAAAAACGTACATAAATACGTGTATAAAAACATGTATAAAAACGTGTAAACAACGTGTATGAAAATGTGTAAAAAAATGTATATAAAAACGTGTGTAAAAAACGTGTATAAAAATATGTAAAAAAAAATGTGTATAAAAACGCGTAAAAAACGTATATAAAAAAGATGAAAGACAAAGGACTAATGGTGAAAGTCAAAGCAAACTACAAGGACCGTTACTGTAATTTTTTTAAGTGAAAAAATGTGAAATGACTAACGGTGAAAGTGAATGCAAACGACAGGGACCAATGTTGTAACTTTAAAACTTGGTAACCTGTCAATATTACGTACATTGAACAAAATTTGAAAGTATATTACGTACATAAATAATAAAATTTGTATGTTACGTACTTCGGTATATTTGAGAAAGTTTGTTACGTATTCTCAGCTTTCACTCTAAGTTTAACTCATTGTCACGTCAACGCCAGCTTTAACTTTTCACTTTAACTAAAAAAATATTCGTTATCATAATTTAATCTTAACTCACTTTAATTTAAGGAACACTTTCATCTATATCCTTAGAAAACTTCAATATTACATTAATATCCTTTTAAATTTCATAATTACATCAATGTCCTTTTAAAACCTACAAATACTCAAATATATCCAAATAAGCAATTGAATTTTAATTTAATGATTTTCAAATTAAGAAGCTAGTCATTAAATGTAATATTACATTTTTACCCTTACATCTAATTTAATTTGGTTTATATGTTCTCCTTCTTCCTCTAATTCTTTTCTTTTTATTCACTGAATACCCTTTTTGTTTTCACAGATTAGTATCAAAACAAGCATCATCAATCAGTTGATACTCTTAATATGTGTCTAATTAATCATATAGTGTCACTTATATATTATTGTAGCTCAAACAAATTAAAAATACACATATTGCTAATGTATCTATGCATATAAACATAATCCCACATGGTTACATATTTAAATCTATTTATTGCAACAGAATACTATATTTGCAGGTTCTGGTGTAAAGGAATCTTATTTAGTAAGTATACCAACACGATTATTATTTTGGTTTAATATTGATAGATAAGTCTTGGAATTAAAACTAATTTGAAAGAGCAGTACAATTCAAGGAAGAAAAAGAGATATGAAGAAAGATTAGCAGATACGACTCATGAGGTATGCGATGTTTCAATTTTGTTTGATTGGCGTAGGAGGGTATAGAGGTAAAAGTCTTTTTTAATTAACATATGGATAACAGTTTTTAATTTAAAATCATTTAATTAACTCATAATTATTTATTTGGATATACATGTGTATTTATAGATTTTAAAAGGATATTGATGTAATTATTAAATTTGAAAGGATATTGATGTAATATTGAAGTTTTCTAAGGACATAGGTGAAATTATCCCTTAACTTAAATATTTTCAAATTTAACCTCTAAACTAAAACTAATACTTCATTTATTAAAAAACATAGCATTAATTCTCAAACATATTACAATACGAAATTTATAAAAAAAAAAGGTTACAACATAAAAAAAAATACGAAATAAAAAAACACAACACAAAGCAAACTACAACATAAAAGAAAATTACGAAAATACAATTAAATCTAGTGGCGAGGTTGCAAGTTATATTTTTTGATTTGATGATTCGGTCTTTTTCTTCTGTTAGGAATTAGAAATTCCCGGTATTAAAGAGTCGGTCACCTCAAGTATATGTAATCGTTAGAAAGCTCGTAGTCGTAGTTCTTTTAAGTTAAGTAGTAATTTAGTTAAGTAACACCGTGGAGGACGGACGGGTCTTTACCCACTGTATGCCTGATCCACAGCCCAAAGTGTGGCGATTTGTGTAAGACTATAAATACTCTCTACCTCCCAAGGTAGAGAGTTGGAGCTCATAATAAGAATTTTCTTTCTCTCACTAAAGTTCTCTAAACCTCTAACTTTCTCTCTCTAGAATTCCATCTATATGCTACTTTGTGTTATGGTTTGATGTGTATGTGAAAAGTTAATATCTAACAATTGGTATCAAGAGCCATGGTTAGATCATATCTTGCACATCTTTGGATTTATAGTGGTTTTTAGGTGGTTTTTGAGTTTGAAAAAGTTTAGTGGTTTTTGCATCATTTGGTTGATTTCTTGTGTTAAAGTTTGAATTTTGTTGGTACTTTTATGTTTAGAATCATCAAAAGTGTTTAGGTTTTCATCTGGTAAGCTTGAATCATCTTGGTTGGGTTGTTTTTGGATTGAAAAGTGAAGTTTATTTGGTTTTTCAAGCTAGCGACTTAGCTCTCGGATTTTTTCTTGGTAGCGACTTGCTTCACAAAATTGTAGCGAGTTACAGTGTTAAATCTAGCGAGTTAGATCTAGCGACTTAAAGTACAAGTAGTGGACTCTCCACTACAGGTAGCGACTTGTGGTAGCGATTTGGTCTGTAGCGAGTTGCTCTTTAGCGACTTGCATTGTTGGCGACTTGAGTAGCGAATTACTGCTGAATTTTTGCTAGCGACTTGAGTGTTAGCGAGTTACTACTTAGCGACTTGCTTTTCTGTTAGCGACTTGGGATTCTAGCGACTTGGCTGTCTAGCGAATTAATTGGTAGCGACTTAGTGCATTTGTCCCTAGCGACTTAGAGCTTTATCATCTAGCGACTTGAGTGATTATTTACGGTTTTCTCTTGATTTAGTAAAATCCCGTGAAAGAATCTATTTCCCGGTTTAATCATTGAGTTATAAAATCCCGTATAATCTGTTAACATGTCTACCAACGTCCCTACTGTCATCTCCACTGTTGCCGAGGATGTACAAGCAGCTGGTTCAGATACTCGTCCACCCATGCTTGACAGAACTGACTACGATTCTTGGGCTCAACGAATCAGATTGTATTGCCTTGGAAAGGAAAATGGTGTCAACATTCTCAAATCCATTGATGAAGGACCATATCGTGTTGAGACGACCAGAGACATACTTGATACTAATGAAGATGGTACTCCTGTTTACGGAATGGACAGACCTAAGATGTATGATGAGCTTGATGATAAGGAGAAAAAGAGATTCGATGCAGATATCAGGGCTTCAAACATTGTTCTTCAAGGTCTTCCTAAAGACATCTACAAGCTGATCAATCACAACACTGATGCAAAAGCAGTTTGGGATAATGTAAAGATGCTTCTCTCAGGTTCAGAATTAACCATGGAAGACAGAGAATCACAACTCTATGACGAGTTTGAGCACTTCAAGATGAAACCAGATGAGAATGTCTATGAGTACTATGTGAGATTTCATAAGTTAGTTAATGACATGAGGAACATCAGAATGACTATGCCTAACATTCAGTTGAATTCAAAATTTGTAAACAACATGAATCCCGAATGGCACAAGTTTGTTACCGCTGTGAAGCTTACTAAAGGATTGAAGAACACAAACTATGAGCAACTCTATGCCTTCCTCCTTCAGAATGAGAGACATGCCATGTTTGAAAAATTGATTCTCAATCAGTTCAAAACTAACCCAGGAGAGACAAGCTCGTCTAATGATTCAACTGCCTTCTACTCAAACATCGGAATCAAAACCAAAGCTTCACAAGTCATACCCTTGGGTAATGGTAATCACAAACTCATTCCTGATCCTATGTACAAACAAGCTGATGCTGATGCACACGTGGGAAGCTTCATTAATCAACTAGCTCTTCTGATTAGCCAAAACATGAATTCTCTCCCACAAACCAACAACAACCTCAGAACAGCATCTAACCCACACAATCAAGCTACTGTTAAAGATGGAAGGATCGTGGTGCAACCAGTTCAGGAAAGACAGTATGATCAGGGAAGGGGTGGTGCTGGTAGAGGCTATGTGGGCAATCAGAATCGAGGAAGGAATGGTAACCAAGGTCAAGCTAAGCCGATCAAATGCTATAACTGTGGTGGTGAGGGACACATTGCAAGGAACTGCACATCTCCAAAGCGGCCACAGAATGCTGATTACTTCAGAGATAAGATGCTGCTGGCACAAGCTCAGGACAATGGTGTTGCGTTGGATGAAGAGGAATTGCTGTTTCTTGCTGAGGGTAATGCCAAGACCTATGATGCAGATGTGGATGAGCAGCCTATTCAGGAGATAGGTCACAATCATCAAAACGCCTTTCAAGTCGCTGACTGTGATGCTTACGATTCTGATGTAGATGATGGACCTACTGCACACACAATCTTTATGGCTAGCATCTCTCCAATGGTTTCTCCCAAGATCTCTTCTTCACCACAAGCTGGCACATCCAAGGACAAACTCATCTCTGAGGTATTAAAACTATACGATGATGCTGATGTGCAACAGATGCATGACAAAGTACAACCAACTGAAACTTTTGAATCAAATATTGAAAATATGGGTAATATCAATATTGTCCCATACGATCAATATGTGAATCAAAGTGAAAGTGAAATCGTACCAAGTGATGCATCTTCTGCAGTCAACAATGACTATGTCTTTGATGAATACACTGCATGTGCTCCTGATGATTCCATAATTTCTGAACTAAATGCCTATAAGGAACGTGTAGCTATTTATGAACAACGGGCAAAATTTGAGTTGACCACTCGTGAGCAGGAAATGGATGTCCAAGTAAGTACAGTAATTAGAAAAAGTAAGTTTAGAGAAGAAGTATTGAAACAAGAATTAAATTCCTTGCAAGAAAAACTTTCTAAAACAGCTAAGCAAAAACAAGAACTTCAAGAAAATGTGAAAATGCTTAAGCAAGAATTTAATGCAAAGGAATCAAAACTCTTGAGAGATTTTTCTAATCTGAAAACTTTGAAAAACAAACTTGAAAACAAGTTGTATTTACAAGGAAACACCATTCAGACTGCTCACATGATCACTAAGCATAGAGTTCTAAGCGATAAGCATAGCGTTCCCCTTGTAGAGGAACCAAATCCAGAGGTAATTAAAAAGGCTAGAAATGCTCATAAGGTAATTTACGATGGTAATGAAGTCCTTAAACCTAGGCAGAAACCTAGTTGCGTTGAGTGCACTGAGGAAGATAAGATATTAAATGAAATCACTAGGGAAAAGATGAATAAGAAGCTAAATGATCCCAAATGCAAAGAGAAAAACATAATCTTCTCTCCTCATGATTACAATAAGGAAAACTGGATTTCCTTGAACAAGTTTAAGCCTCAGACTCTGTTGACTCCCGAACAAGTCTTCTGGAAAATGGATTTAGATAAGCAGAAAGCCGAAAATATTATAGAAACAAACCCTCCCCTTCGGAAAATGCCTAGAGCAACTGTGTATCCTCCTAATACACCTATGCATCTTGTACCTAGAACAATTGCAACTAAAAGCAAGACATTAATTAGCCAATACGTTATATTCCAACTATTTGTTGATTTTGAGAAAACTTGCAAGAAAAGGATCACTCCCACTGGTATAACTGAAGGTGAAAGAGGTTTTGAACAAATGAAAGAATGTTATTTAACTGAGGTCATGCCTTTCTTTAAACTTCTAAAAGATCACTTTGAGAGTCTTAAAAAGGGGGTAGAAGCTGATATTAAGGGTATGGAAAAGGAATTTGATGCAATGGTTGCTGAAGTTAGTGATTATGAGCGTGCACTAAAATATAATGAGATTGAGAGAAAGAACTTGCATACATTAAATGAGACTCTTATTACTGAATGTGTTGCTCAAGATATTTTTTTTACTGCTTCAAATTGCTCCATAAATGCTTCTAAATTTCATGAACTGTCTGTTGCCCTGAAAGTCTCCCATGATCGTGTCATTGAGCTTGAAAAAACTAATTCTAAACTAAACGAGAAAATTGAACTGGATGATCACGACACTTTAGTTAAACATTTTTCCAAATTAGAAGTTGAGCATTTTAATTTACAACTAAAATACCAACATCTCAAAGAAAATGTCAAAACTTCAAATGTCAAGACATCATCAGATGTTCCAGAGTTTGATGCAGTTTTTCAAATTAACAAACGTGATGAACAGATTCAAGCTCAGTGCAACACGATCAGAAAGTTGAAAGCCCAGGTCTCTCAGTTAAAAGGTCAAACAAACAATATGACAGGTTCCCAAATGCCTCCTCCTTTAGATTCTCAGATTTCTCAAACGTTTCATCTTCAAAACCTAGTAAATGCTTTACAAAAGGAAAACGAAAGTTTTCTAGAAGAAAATGAAAAGGTTAAACGTCATTTCAATGAGTTATTTGAGTCAATTAAAGTCACTCGTAACAAAAACAACGAACAAGTAGCTTCATTGCAAAAGGAAATTGAGAATCTGAAGAGTCAGGTAAAAGGGAAAATGCCAATGACCAATGGGGAGAATGTTGTATCAAAGGTTCACTCTTGCAATAAATATGCTTTATCTGTGACATATGTCCCTCCTCATCTAAGGAACAACAAACTTGCCATTCAAACATACTTCTCATCCCTCAAGGATTGCCTAGAATGTCTGCGTGAGATTGTTGAAGAGGATAAGCTAGAGAAACCTCATGATAATGCAATTGGACATGCTTGCTTATATGCCAAACGATCTCAAGAAATCTTAGAATGCTTGATCACAATATGCCCAAAGTCATTAGGTGAGAGAGTTAATCCTTTGATTCCATGCTCAATGCCTAAAGCTAAGTATGATATGCATTCGATTCCCAATGTTTTGAAAGTAAACCGTAGTGTGCCTTTAAACAGTTCAGATTCCAGATCTGTCAATGCTAAGAAAGAGAACTCAAGTGTGCCTTCTAGGAGTACAAATCACAGTGTCTCTAGTTTTATGAAAATGAACCCAAGTGCACCTACATGTAGTTCAGACCCCAGTACATCTAAACAGGTGATGCAAAGAGTAGTTAAACCAACTAATGTTCCCATTCCCTCTACAGGAGTAATCAGTGACATTAAACGGAGCAGGTCAAAGTCTCAAGACAATACAAGGAATGATAGGACCTCTCAAGTTAAGAATGTGCACTGGAAGAGAGTAGAAGAACAATCTAGGAACTTTAAGCTTGAAATGAATAAAACGAATCGTGTTGATTCTAGTATTAGCCATAGGCGTACTGTAATTAATTCGAATTCAGATACTATTTGCAAACCTTGTAATGATGTCTGCTTGAATTCTGTTTCTAATCATGAATGTGGTGTTACTATTCTGCCTAATGATGTTAATTGTCCAGTTAATATTGCTAATGCTAAAATTCATGCTAAGAAGGCTAAAAGGCAAAAACGGAAGAAAGCTAGAAAACAATGGAAACCCACAGGAAGAACATTCAGCAGAATAGGCCTTTATTGGATACCTGTTGGTCATAAGACTAATCAGATAATGCCCACTAGAAAATGGATGCCTACTGGTAGAACTATTCCCTTAAGAAGTGGTCACACTGTAAATAGGGTTAATACAGACACTAGTATTGCATCTATTCACAATGATTCCATTACCTCACTGTCTGATATGAATGCTTCTATTTCTGATGTGGGTGGTCCAACTGTTGCTACTAACCAAATGGAACCCATTCTTGCATGGGGATCCCAATTATCCAGTTATCCATTCTTGTCTGTGTTCAACTGCAGATCGTTCAAATCGTTCTGTGGTACCTGGACTCAGGCTGTTCCAAGCATATGACTGGAGACCGGTCACGGCTCATGAACTTCGTGAGCAAATTCATCGGGACTGTTAGATTTGGTAATGATCATTTCGGTGCTATTTTGGGTTATGGAGATTATGTTGTTGGTGATAGTGTCATCTCCAGAGTGTATTATGTGGACGGTTTAGGTCATAATCTGTTCTCTGTTGGTCAATTCTGTGATTCTGATCTAGAAGTAGCCTTCAGAAAACATACTTGCTTCGTTAGAGATCTTAATGGTAAGGAACTGTTGAAAGGAACTCGTGGCTCAAACCTTTACACCATCTCTATCGATGACATGATGAGAGCTTCACCAATCTGCTTGTTATCAAAGGCTTCAAAAACAAAGTCATGGTTATGGCATCGTCGTCTCAATCACTTGAACTTCGGCACCATCAACGATCTTTCCAGAAAGGACTTAGTTGTAGGGTTACCTAGACTAAAGTATGAAAAGGATCATCTTTGTTCAGCATGTCAATTGGGAAAAAGCAAGAAGTATGCCCATAAACCCAAACCTACTAACTCTGTCACAGAAGTTCTTCATATGATTCATATGGACTTATGTGGACCAATGAGGGTGCAAAATATCTTTGGGAAGAAATATGTGTTAGTTGTGGTTGATGACTATTCCAGATTCACCTGGGTCAAGTTCTTAAAGACAAAGGATGAAACTCCTGATATCATCATCAAACTCATCAAACAGCTGCAGGTTAGACTAAACAAAACTGTCAGAATTATCAGAACAGACAATGGAACTGAGTTTGTCAACAAACAACTTAGTGAATTCTATGAAAGCGTTGGAATCAGCCATCAAAGAAGTGTTCCACGAACCCCTCAACAGAACGGTGTAGTTGAAAGACGAAATCGTACTCTTGTTGAAGCTGCTAGAACAATGCTGATTTACTCAAAGGTTCCAATGTTTCTCTGGGCTGAAGCAATTGCCACTGCATGTTACACACAAAATCGTTCCCTGATTCACACCATTCATGGAAAAACTCCATATGAACTTGTCCACAACAGGAAACCCAATCTATCTTTCCTTCGTGTGTTTGGTGCCTTGTGCTATCCAACTAATGAGGGTCAAGACTTGGGCAAACTTAGAGCTAAAGCTGACATTGGAGTATTTGTAGGATATGCACCAAACAAAAAGGGATACCGAATCTACAACAAAAGAACCCGAAATATCATGGAAACAATTCACGTTACGTTTGATGAGCTGACCGGTCAAATGGCTCCTGGACACTCCAGCTCAGGACCCGCACTTCAAAACAGTCCTATTGGTTCATCCCTTGTCCCAAACTCCTCTCAAGAAACACCATATGTACCTCCATCTGAAGATGATGTAAAGAAATTGTTTGATCCAATGTTTGATGAACTGTATGAGTCTACTACTAATGAGGTGCTGATCCCTACAACAGAGAATGCTCAGATTACAGTGAATGAAGTCAATCCATCAGTTTCAATATCTGTAAGTCAAGAAGCACCTGCTGCTGAACCTTCAGTCTCATCAACAAATCATCATTCTTCAAATGTACATCATGGAAATGTTTCTGGCATCAATGATGAAGTTAATCCCTTTGCGACTCCTGAAGATGCTCCATTTGAAAACATATTTGCTACTCCTGAATCATCATCTGAACCATCTTCTTCAGGAGACATCGACTCAGCTACCTCAGTTCCTCAACAAATGCCACATGAACACCTCAGAAAATGGACTCACGATCATCCATTAGACAACATCATTGGTAATCTCTCTCGTCCTGTATCAACCCGGAAGCAACTCGCAACCGATGCCTTATGGTGCTTCTTCAACTCCGTACTATCTAAGATCGAACCAAAAGATGTTAAAACTGCTATGAATGAAGATAGCTGGTTCAATGCTATGCAAGATGAAATTCATGAGTTTGATCGTCTTGATGTATGGGAGTTAGTACCTGCTCCAGACTGTGCTATGATTATAGCCCTAAAATGGATCTTCAAAGTAAAACTTGATGAGCATGGCGATGTGTTGAAGAACAAGGCTCGATTAGTTGCTAAAGGATATCGTCAAGAGGAAGGTATAGACTTTGAAGAATCTTTTGCTCCAGTTGCTCGAATCGAGGCAATCAGAATCTTTTTGGCTAATGCTGCAAGTAAGAACATGGTGGTTTATCAGATGGATGTGAAGACGGCATTTCTGAACGGAGATCTTAAAGAAGTCGTCTACGTCAGCCAACCTGAAGGTTTTGTGAATCAAGAGCATCCTACTCACGTTTATCGTTTGAAGAAGGCTCTTTACGGTTTAAAGCAAGCTCCAAGGGCATGGTATGATACACTGTCAAAGTTTCTTCTGTCAACTGGATTCAGCAAAGGAGCAGTTGATCCAACATTGTTCACCAGGAAGTCAGGCAAACATTTAACTCATGTTCAAATCTATGTTGATGATATTATTTTTGCCTCGACTGACCCAATGGAATGTGATCGTTTTTCTAATGAAATGAGTTCAAAGTTTCAAATGTCAATGATGGGACAAATGTCATTTTTCTTGGGATTACAAATTTCACAAAGTCCCGGAGGCATTTTCATAAATCAATCTAAATATGCAACAGAGGTTTTAAAGAAATTTGGATTTGATTCAAGTGACCCTGTCGACACCCCCATGATTGACCGAACCAAACTAGATGAGGACCTCTCAGGGATCATGATTGACCAAACGAAATATAGGAGTATGATTGGATCCCTGATGTATCTCACTGCTAGTAGACCAGACATCTTGTTCTCTGTGTGCATGTGTGCTAGATACCAGGCTAAGCCTACTAAAAAGCACCTTGAAGCAGTTAAACGGGTCTTTCGGTATCTCCAAGGAACCATCAATATGGGACTATGGTACCCGAAGGACACCGGTATGTCACTAACGGCCTATGCAGATGCTGATCATGCAGGTTGTCAAGATACACGTCGAAGTACGTCTGGAGGTGCTCAGTTTTTGGGTGATAAGCTTGTGAGCTGGTCTTCGAAGAAGCAAATGAGTACTTCTATCTCCTCTACAGAGGCTGAATACATAGCCATGTCATCTTGTTGTGCTCAAATCTTATGGATGAGATCTCAATTATCTGACTATGGCTTTGAATTCAACAAAATCCCTCTGTACTGTGATAATAAAAGTGCTATTGCTCTCTCATGCAACAACGTTCAACACTCAAGAGCAAAGCATATCGACATTCGACATCATTTCATCAGGGAACAAGTGGAAAAAGGTGTGGTGGAACTATATTTTGTGAGGTCTGAATATCAGTTAGCGGACATCTTCACCAAAGCTCTTCCAAGAGAACGTTTTGAGTTTATTCTTCCACGTCTTGGTTTGAAAAGCCTTCAACCAGAAACTCTCAAACGTCTTCAGGAGGAAGACGAGGAGTAAAGGTCTTTCTTCATCTATCTCTTGTAAATATTTATTCGAAAAACAAAATAGAAAATTATAAAACTTTCAAAATCCATAAAAATCTGAAAAATTCGAAAAATCTTCAAAAAAAAAAAATACTGTCAATTTGTCATGTTTTTCTTGGTTCGATAATATCTACGGTCTTTGTGATGTCATTCAAAGAATGACACGGGACTTTAGATGTTGTTCGAATTCGTAAAAAAAAAAAAAAAAAAAAAAAAAAAAAAAAAAAAAAAAAAAAAAAAAAAAAAAATTTGGGAGAAAGAAAAACAATGGTTTATTGTCATTTTCAGGCAATAACCCGGTTTTAAAGAAAGAACAGAGCCATGTTTTACCATGTTTTCAAATCCTATGCTCTGATTCTATAAACTCCTATCTGCTGAAAACTAAATGCTTTGAAAAATAACTCAATCTCTATTTTTGATAATCATCAGGACTTATTTGTCAAAATCTCTATCTCTCAATCAACAACCTACGTCATTGATTGAGGGGGAGAATGATTTCAATTAAATTAAAAAGTTATTTGGCATTAAATTGTTTTCAAAAGATATACATGCATGTTTTATAAATGGAGTTTAAAGCCTTAAAATCTGATCCATATCAGTTAAAACACTTTCACAATCAAGTCACAATTCTCCTTAAAAGCTTTCAAAATCAATTTAAATCTATACGAGATCACAAATCTCAAATGATTTGATAATTGTGATCGGGGGAGAATGTGTGATTTAAACTGGATTTAAACTGATAACTAGGTAAATGGTTTTATATGGATGTACATGCTATCCTGCCCACATGTGACAAACGATTTCAAATTTTCTATGCACATGTTGAGGGGGAGCATCTATCTTAAACCGATGATTTGAAACGTGATCATTTATCTCAATGTGCAGGTTCCCTCTAGTATGTGCAAAAACTCTTTTCAAACCTCGAGGCACATATTGAGGGGGAGCAAATTTATGGAAACCTCATCCTTCCCGGAAATACTACTTCTACTTGATTTGATGTGGGAAGTGATGTTGATATCTTTTAGAAAATGGTAATCAAAAGAAGTTAATTCTTTCTCTTGCCTCCATGTGCTTAACATTTCTCAAATACTTGATGCACATGTTGAGGGGGAGTTCTCGTTCTAAAAATATCAAAAACAATTCAGGTACAAAATGCTTTGATTATATATCACAAGTATCTGAATTGATTTTCAAATGGTTTTCAATTGGATCCAATGGCAGATGAACAAAACCAAATAGACCGACCAACTTTACTTTATGTACGGTGATATAAGGATGATAAGGTTAGGTATTGGTTCCCACGATCCGCCAGAACCTGAGGGATCTACCCAGGGACAATCCGCTAGATAGTGTAGAGTCCTTAGGTATATTAAAAAAAAAAAGAAGAGAAAAGGAGAAAAGTGAGGAATGGGAAGAGTGCAGACTGAGACTGAGCTAGTACTGGAATAAACCCAACAAGGTTCTAGTTATGAAGTCTCGGTAAGCACTGAAGGGGTTGAAGAATTAAAAAGAATTGAATGAGAAAAGGGTGAAAACAAATAGCCCTCCATTTATTCAACCTTAGGGCAGATACCGGGTTCAATTCATATGCTACTGATGGTAACATCGGTATTGAAGACAAGACGTCATGGACCCAGTGACGCACTGCACTTCAACTTTCCAAACCACTCAAGTTCCTCTTAAAAGGACTTGTTTCATTCTCACGGGGAACCGACATTATCTATCGACTTTCTCTTAGAGATTGTTGATATTGAAGAAGGAGACCCTCTCCCTAGTCTCCGGCACAGGATCCAAATATGCACAAATTGAGTCTAGAGCCACGAGATCATCAATAAATCTCATTAGGACACTTTCAATGAAGACTCTCTGTTTCACACAATGTGGAAAGAGAGATTATATCTTGAGTCCTACGCATTATCCTTGTGGTTTTGCCAGAACATCTGAGTGATGTGTTTACACATTCACAATGAAGATGGAAAGCCTTCTGGAGCCAACATCAAACAAGCTCCTGGTAGGTGGCATGTGAGATCTATCATATAGATCAATCATGTGACAACTGAACAGAAACAATGGGGCGATTCAATTTCTTGAATCAATCCTGGTTCAGGTTAGGGATTGACGGATACCTTTGAAAAACCGGTCTTTGTGCTTAAAAAAAACTCTTTACTTTAGCACATCGACTGTGTACTCATTTTTCAAACCAAAAGGTATTTTTATGATTGATAATTGATTTTCAATAAAACCTTCGTTGTATTGCAAAAACAATTTCTATTAAGCAATACACGGCTGTTTTTCAAATCTTTCTTCATCAATCAGTGGACTTAAAATTCGCTGGTTCACTCACTCCGTGCTGTCTTCTTTGAGATGTTCCGGTTTGAGAACAGCTAGAACAGCTGCGAAACCCTGTCAAGGAAATTCTTCGGAATTATACCTGATCACAGGCAGTACTTGTACTGATCAACGGGGAACCGTGGGCCGTGTACCTCAATTCAACGAAAGTGATCAAAGACACTTTCGTGCGATTTGTTGCTAACTGTTGTATGCAGGTACGCCCGACGTTTGCAGCTGATCAGAATGAAGCGGTCAATCCATTGCCGCATGCTCACTTAACACATTCATCTCAAAAGAAATCATGATTAGTGCATCAATGTCTCTGATATTTTCACTCCATGCTTCTGCTACGCTGCTGCCAATATCATGATTCAACAAATGCTTCCGCTACTCTGATGAGAAGATATCATGATCCAGAATGTGAGCATGTCGGTCCCAAAGTCACAACACCACAATGGATGTCTCAGAGATTGTTGATTGCTGATGATCTCAAATGATGGCTCAAAATTATCATCACGTGGATCAGTAAAAGACCTCCACTTGGAATAACCAAACATGCAATGTGAAGATTCAATGACTACGAGCTTAGGAGCAAAGGACTACATCAAGAATACAAGATCAAGTGTTAATGTAAAATCTATTTGTATTCTATGTAATTTTGGTGCATTATTGAGGTGACCTCCCTTAGGGGGAGATTGTTAGGAATTAGAAATTCCCGGTATTAAAGAGTCGGTCACCTCAAGTATATGTAATCGTTAGAAAGCTCGTAGTCGTAGTTCTTTTAAGTTAAGTAGTAATTTAGTTAAGTAACACCGTGGAGAACGGACGGGTCTTTACCCACTGTATGCCTGATCCACAGCCCAAAGTGTGGCGATTTGTGTAAGACTATAAATACTCTCTACCTCCCAAGGTAGAGAGTTGGAGCTCATAATAAGAATTTTCTTTCTCTCACTAAAGTTCCCTAAACCTCTAACTTTCTCTCTCTAGAATTCCATCTATATGCTACTTTGTGTTATGGTTTGATGTGTATGTGAAAAGTTAATATCTAACATCTTCATTGATCCAAACGACAACGTTTGGATCCTTGTCGTCAGTGTCAATTAAGGGTGGAAACGAGCCGAGCCCGAGCCTGCCAGAGCTTGAGCTCGGCTCGTTTAAGTTTTAAAAGGCTCGAGCTCGAGCTCGGCTCGTTTCGAGCTTTAAATTTTAAGCTTGAGCTCGGCTCGTGGTATGCTATATAGGCTCGGGCTCGGCTCGGGCTCGGCTCGTTTATACGATTTGGCCATGAAAAGTTAAAGCTTGGCTCGAGCTCGAACTCGACTTGTAATATATCTTTATTGAGCTCGTTAATAAGCTCGAGCTCGGCTCGTATATATGTTTAATACTTAAAATACTATAGTGTCGTTTAGGCTCGTTTAGGCTCGCGAGCCCAAACGAACTTTATATGTAAAGCTCGAGCTCGAGATCGATTAATAAACGAGCTACAACTTAGGCTCGTGTTCGGGCTCGAGCTTGTTTAGGCTCGACTCGTTCGAGATTTTTACCGATTCGATCCCGAGCTTTTCACGAGCGGCTCGGCTCATTTCCACCCCTAGTGTCAATCATAAAAAATTTCATCTCTTCCAACCTTGTTATCGTTTCATCTTTTACTTTGCCCGCCCGATACGCCGCTTGGGCGGTTTCCCGTTTTATACGATACTCGGTTGTCATAGTCTATGTGAATTGGCTTGACGAGCTCATTCCTCCGGTGCTCGCTCCCTCGGTACTTATCGTGCTCTCGGATTTGGATTTCTTCGAAGCACGCTTTTTGCCCATGGGATGTGGTTGTTGTTAATACAAATAAGCTGTAAAAAGTTTATTTATATTTTACAATCTTCTAATGTTTTGTCGATAACAAATGTAAAATCATTTTAATGAAACAAATAAAATACGTAAAAGTTTTGAGCCAATAGTTTACTAACCCATTTACGTTTTCACATAAAACACTAAACAAGTAAAAGTGATTTTATGATACATATGTACAACAAATAGTGTTTACATATTGGGTAGATATATACATAACTAGTATGTATTATAATAGATATTATAAATGGGTAGAAGTTTAAGTATTTGACCCATTGACCAAATACATTGAATGTAGTTGGGTATAACCCAAAGTCCATGACCCATACCCTTGGAGCATAACCCATGACCCATTGCATGACATCATGCATAAGTCATGAATGGGTATTATCCATGACCCATGGTTTTAACCCATGACCCATGGACTAGATGCATTGCATCTTATAGATACATGTATCTACTTTGATACCCATGGTCCAAAGTCTATTGTAACACCCCCAATTTCGAGATACGCAGCGGAATTCAAACTGGGTGTTACTTCATGGCTCAACAGTTACAATAACAGAAAACGAACTCTAATTGTATCCTTTTAAAAGATTTATCATTCGATTTATATAAATATCAGAGTTTACAAAATGAGGTCCCAGTGGTTTTACAGTTTATTAAATAAGTTTTCGAATGATAATATAGCCTTCTTGAGTATCCGTGCCTTTCCGTGCCATCCTCGTAAATTATGAACCTGAGATAAACATGCTAAAAAGTCAACACAAAGGTTGAGTGAATCCATAGTGTTTGTATAAGAATCAGTTGAACACAAGATAAGCATTAGTAAAATCAGTAATATTGTAGTACAGTATATTCAGTAGTTGCAGCATTTGTATCATTGCAACATAGTGTATATTGCCTTAAGTCTCATGAACGCAAACCTTAACACGAACGCGTCATAATAATGACGTAAGTTACAAACATCATAGAGATGATGTGAGCAACAATGCCCTCCGGTAGGAGTTTGCCATTCTCCTAGTATTCTCAAATAACGTGCATTTGGTTACCTATCCGGCTAACCAAATGGGGCGTCAACTGCCAATAGATCTATTCACGATATTCGCGTTCACTCGCAAGTGATTAATGGTTCATGATATGAGGGACTTTTGGTGGCAATAGTAAGTAACTTAAGCAATAGCAATCAGTTGTAGGTATAGCATAGAAAAATACTTGTGTTCGGTTTTTGTAACATGTATCTCCCCACAAGTTTTGAAAACAATTATGTAAAAGTGGGACTATGAACTCACCTCGGTGTTATTGTATTCTGGATGGAAAACAAATTAGATAATATGAACAAACTACTCCAACTCTCGACCTGAGTTAGTATATCATGTATTTAGTATTCGTATTTAAGTCTATGCGACGGAAATGTTCAAAGGATAACATGAAGTCTCTACAAAAATTTAATATACTTATCATACTTCTTATTATGACTTAAATGATTAATAATAAGTTTTTATCAAAACCAAAGTTGTTAAATAAATTTTGTTTCTAAAATATTATATTTTACAATTTTTAAATATTTACAGTTTTTACCCTTGTACTTTCAAAAATGACACTTTAAACCCTCAACTATGGGTTATTGACAAAATCAGTCCTTATATATTTAACTTCACATAAATTACATTTTTAGTCCAAGGAAACTTTATTTTACAAAAATTATCATTTTTATGCTTAAGATTTTATAAGGAATTTTTACTTGTTTTCGGCCTTAGTGGCTAAAAGTACGGGTGAATAAAAGCGAGGCCCTAGTAGGTTTAAACTACGTTCTTGATCCTTTCAAGAGTTTTTCTGGTGTTCTTTCTAATGGTTCAAACTAGAGGTCTTAAGCTCTTACGGTTTGGTCACAATGATTTTCCAAAGTAGGGGGGTTATGTGCTTTTTGTTGTTTTTGGGCAATAACGGGGCTAAAAGAGGGCAGATTTTACACGAGGGAAGCTAGTGTTTCTACATCGCTTTTAACCCTTTAAACACTTTGCTGTAAGCTCTTCTAAATGGTATAGATCTCATGTCCTAGTTCCTTTTGATTAAAAAGATACAAGTCCACGAACATGGTCACTAGGCCACGACGCGTTTTAAGAAAATTTCAGTTTTAACCCATTAACCTTTACGGGGTCACCTAGAGATGTTGTAATATGCTTATTAACTCTTTTTAAGTCATTTCCCATCATCCTATAACTCCCACGACTCAATTTTTGAAAAGTGTACACAAGGCCTTTTTATGAAAATGTCCGCGAGTCACCCTCTTTGTGGTTAATTATAAAATAGGCTATAAGTGTTTTTAAAGACGTTATTAGGGCTTTAACAACTATGCAGCAAGCCCTTTAAAACGGTGTAAACCTCATGCTTTGAAACTTTTTAACTTGCAAGATATTAATCACGGAAAAGGGGTACTTAAGCTATTCTTACCAAATGGCAATTTTCGTTTTCAAACCATAAAACTCTATCTCTTTTGCATGCGACCTTGTGAAATGTTGTTTTACCCATTACTAATGTTTCTAAGATAGTTCCTAATCAAATTTATCAAAAATCCCATGTTTTCCCACATATTTGTTGTAAAAAGCTTTTTGGTGTTTATGACTTTTGACCAAAATGAAGGGCTGCTTTTAAGCATAACGACTAGGCTTTTTAACCGGGTTATGGGGGAGTTTTGTAGTATCCTAGGTGGTGTTTAAAACGGTACTTTAGTTGACCCTAATACCTTTGACATGATGTAAATAAATGAGGCGCAAGTAGGGGGTTTAGGCTGTTTTTATAACATATACTTAACAGCTGTTGGAATTTTTATTAAGTTCTGGCCTCGTTATGTGTTTTCTAGACCCGTGCTCCTGAGTTTTTGAAGAAAACGTTGTTCCGGACAACTTTCGTGTTTTAACTTTTTCATGAAACGGACCAGAAATGCCTCGTTTCGCGTGCCCGAGTGTTCTGTCCACAGAAAATTCGGACAGATTATTGGCAACTTGTTTAGACCCTAACTTTTGACTCGTATACTCGTTTTAAGTGATTCAAATTGCCACGTTTTCCTTATAAAATCCTTTTTAACATCATGCAATTGATATTAAAAGTGATAATGATATTGAGTGAGTTTAATGGACTTACTTAATGGTTAATTTTTGTAGTTTCTCCCTTGGCCAATATCACAAAACAAAAAGGCTATTATGCATATGCTCATTTTACAGAAAGTTTACATGAACCATGTTCCATCTTTTAATTTTTACATGATATGAGTTTATTACCCTAAGTGAGTGATAGTAAATGTGTAAAAAAAAATGGTTAAAGAAAAGAGTTGGAACACTTACAAGTTGTGAGTTGCCTAAACCAGAAAATGCGCCTAAAGGCTGCTAATGATCTTCAAGGTAGTTCCACCCTTCTAAGCTCTAGATTAAACTTTCCTTACACTACTTAGGGTCAAATTTCAGTATGTTTGGTGAGTATGGGAAATGTTTATGGTGCGTGCGATGTGTGAGGAGTATGGTATAGTGTGTGTGATGGATGAGACACAAAGAGTGAGGGGGGCGTTATATATAGGGAAGGAGATGCATGGACTTACAAGGTGCTAGGTCACCATGTCATGGAAGAAATGAGACATAGTGAGGTGTTTGAAAACTTGCCATAAGCTTGATTTCTCGATCGAATGGATTGAAAGAGGACACACACATGATGATTACTTGTTAAACTTGTGTCCATTTAGTTTGAATGGTTAAAAAAAATTACACATAGGCTTGGATTGCTAAATGTTGGAGATGAAGAAACAAGATGATGTGTTTATTTTTGGTGTAAGTAAATATTGGTGGTTAGGAGATTTACAAGTAGTGCTAGGTAACTAAAGTGTAACTAGTTTAGTTCATTTTTAACCATGGTAAATGTGGAGGGCCGTTGGCATTGAAGGGTTGTACCTAGGCCTTAGTGACTTGTACCTAGAGTGTAGAGATGTAGTATACTTACTTAGGTTTGTAATTTTACTTTAGATAATTACTAGTTTAACTTAGGTAAATGATATATTTAACATATATGCATAAAATACTTGTACCACAAGCATTGGAGAGTTGTACATTAGGTTTGAAAATTTAGGAAAGTCAATTTTAAGGGTTGTGCAATATAGGTTTGTATCATGTGCTTTAAGGTAGGTACATTGAGGTTTATAATGTGATTTTATGTAAACCTTAAACTTTATGCATTAAGGACT
The DNA here is from genome assembly GCA_019973895.1 of Chrysanthemum seticuspe. Taxonomy (NCBI): domain Eukaryota; kingdom Viridiplantae; phylum Streptophyta; class Magnoliopsida; order Asterales; family Asteraceae; genus Chrysanthemum; species Chrysanthemum seticuspe. The sequence continues at coordinate 294,402,590 of BPTQ01000005.1, forward strand.
TGTACTTATGCTTGAAAGACATGTACATTAGTATTTTGAAAATATATCATGTACATAAAATCATAGAGTTGTATATTAGGGCTTGTAACGGAATTAAAGTATAGCTAGTTTCCGTGCTTTAATGACTTGTACTCTAGGTATAAAATGTTGTACTTTAGCATTTATGAAAACAAACGTAGTTATAATAAATTAGGGTTTCTTGTAACTCAAATAAATGGTTAACGTTTAACTTGAAAGTTTGATAATTGTACGTTAACGTAATAACGTACAGTGACAAATTGAAAACCTTTATACTTGACGTAATAAGAATGTTTATTATGTATATGAGTTACGTCACATTAGTTAGTTGTTGTGATCAAATAAGTAGATATCGTTTCTAAAAAAAAATTTGGACGTAGAAAATGCATAAGTATTCTTTCGTTAGAATATTATATTAGTTTAATACGAGGTGAAATTTACCGGTGGTTACATCTATGACCCATGACCCATAACCCATGACCTAAAACCCATGGGTAAAGAGGAGCGTCCCACGGATCCTTAGGAATACACTGGACGGATCCCTCAAGTGAGGGATCCGTGGAACAGTAGCTAATTTTTCTCTATAAATAGTGAGCCATTTCTTCATTTTGGGTAGCCACTCCCACACATACTTTCTCCTAGTATTGTAAACCTTCTAACCTCAGATCCTAAGGATCTCTCTATGTAGTTTGTATTTTGTTTTTGTGTGATTCTCTAGGTTCCTCTTAAAGGCGAGATCACCACCTCTTGAAGTCGAGCAAGCTCAAGTCCATGAGTTGCCATGCTTCGTCATCATCAAGACTACTGAGGTTCTCTTGTTGATAGTTCTTTCTTCGTCCATAGAAGTTTTATGTCAAAGGCATTAGTGAAGGATGCCGAAAGAGTCAAGACGTAGGCATTAGTGAAAGGTGCTTAACGTCCGTGTCAAAGGCATTAGTGAAGGATGCCGAAAGAGTCAAGACGTAGGCATTAGTGAAAGGTGCTTAACGTCCGTGTCAAAGGCATTAGTGAAGGATGCCGAAAGAGTCAAGACGTAGGAATTAGTGAAAGGTGCTTAACGTCCGTGTCAAAGGCATTAGTGAAGGATGCCAAAAGAGTCAAGACGAAGACATTAGTGAAAGGTGTTGAACGTTTGTGTCAAAGGCATTAGTGAAGAATGTCAAGGGTGTACAATCGATAAGGTGTATCGAAGTACAAATAGAGATAGGATGTATCCAAGGATATTGATATCCTTAATGATGTTGTAATAAGGAGTGGGTCTCCTTTTGGGATAGGTGTTGTGTAGTGTTGGGTAGTAGTTCCTCCTTTGTAATGGAACTCGGTATCTAACCTTGTACCGGATAAAGGATAGGCGACGTTGTGATAGGTGTGGTTCTACCTTGTGGAAGAACCCGGTGTCTAGCCTAGTACAGGAAAAAGAGTAGGCGACGTTGTGAAGGCTTCTCCGCCATAAGGAGTTGGTGTCGTGTAGTGATTACGAACTCTCGAGTAGGTGACTCGAGGAGTGGAGTAGGGCAAGGAAGGTGTCCTTGTAGCCGAACCACTATAAACACTCGTGTCGTGGTTTTGTATCTCTTACTCTTTACCTTTGCATTACACATTTCCATATCTATCTATCAACATCCAACATACACATATAAATAGATTGACATAAGTTGATCTAAATATTTTAAAATAAAGTTTTAATCAGTAAAACTATTCAACCCCCCATTCTAGTTTTCCACAGTTGTTCATCATGACCAAACGAAGCCTAGTTTGTTTGGCTTGGGACATCGCCGGTTAAATCAAGCTGATCCGGCGCGTTCCATTTCTTATGACCACACAAAACCTCCCAAGCCTCCTCATTGCCAAATGGCGCAGTTTTGTGCTCGTCATGATACATTTGTTTCGCCCGTTTGAGGATATCCATCTCACTTTACCCACTTTTCTATTTCCCGTTTCGAACGTTTTTAATACGCGTTGAACTTTGTGCAATCACAGTTCAACATTTTCCACTTTCCTTGTATCGTATCCTTGTTGCGTGGTTTAAAATTGAGTCTATTGAACTCATTTTTTATCCGTTGCCAAAATGTATCGCGATCTTGTGCACGCCCGACATGTGGATCCTCCATAGCGGCTACATAACATATGGCAAGTAATTTTTCCTCATTTGGTTGCCAACGTGTAGGGACGAAGTTGGGAATTTATTCATCCTCATCGATTGGTTCGGGGTCTTTGGATTTTTTGGCCTTTCGTTTACCACGACTTTTAGGCTTTGGAGGAGACGTAGGTGTTTCGGGAACCTCATGTGTTTTGGTTTGTGAATGTTGTGAGAATTGTAGATTTTGGAAATTGGTGTTTAGTGTGTTTTGTTGCCTTTGTTCCCAATATAGAAATCGTTGATGTTGTAGGTAAATTTCTTGGCTAGACAAGCCGAGTGGGTTAGGAACAGAGATGTTGGGTGATGATGAACCCGCGTTCGGGTTTGAAGATGAACCCGCGTTCGGGTTTGAGTTATTCCACTGATAACATCAAATAGTCCTGAATATTAAGTGTCAATTTCCCTCGATAATGCTCGTATTTTATATCATTTATATGGATTTACGCTTGTTTTCCTCTATATTTCACTTTCAGGTAAATTACGAGCATTGGAGCTAAAGAGACGCGGATTTGGAGAGTTTATTGAAGATATATCATAGTATGCTCATTTTGAAGATGTTACAGCGTAACTCCTCTCTCACATTACACCGTAACAGAAGCGTGGCTCAGAAAACCAACTCAACTGAAGATTACGGCGTAACTCTTTCCAAGATTACGACGTAACCAACTAGGTCAAATGAGGTTCTGCGCCGCTGCAAGTTACTCCATAACTATTGTCTCATTTACGGCGTAACCAAGATTTATTGAAGATACGGCGTAACTCCTTCCAGATGTTACGCCGTAACCAGCATTTTCAGTGCAAAATACGAAGAATTGGATGTTACGGCGTAACTCTTAACACTAGTTACGCCGTAACCAAATCTGGCCTATAAATACCCCTCGAATTCCAGCATTTCAAAGCATCCCATTTCACACACAACATCTGTGAACGTGAAGAAGAAGTCGAAGGCAGATCTAGAGGAGCATACTGAGCTATCTCCAAGGGAGAAATCACTCCCCTACGATAAGCATTAGCATTTTATCTTTTTTTTACTTTCAATTCATGTATTTCGTAATGTTAAACATTGAATCGATCGTTTTAGTTAATATGAGCGGCTAAGCACCTCTGGTGCTGGCCTAGTTATGATTCCTTAATTATTTTGTTTACATTTACATTGCTTCCGTATATTTATTTCTAAGTGTATGCATGCATAGTTTGTTGGTAGTTACCCTTGTTTCGGTAGTTTTGAATGGCGGTAGTGGCTAGTTACTTAGGAGATATGACCAACTGACCCTAAGTAGGTAGACTGAGTGGGAAGGGTAAGATATGACCAACTGACGACCCTTTTTGCTTGTGCGATTTGACTAACTGATCACCTACCGTTTGGATGAACTTAAGAAGTCGGGGATGAGTGTTTAAGATGCTAGCGCCCGGGAACTCATTATTACAAATTTTGCTTGTAGAGGTACTTAATGACTTGGCTTAGGGGACTAAGAACAACTGGACTTACGACGGGTCACCTGACTTCTCCAGTGGAACCCTTTGCTGATAGGTTAGGACGAACTGACCAAATGCTGTCCTAGCGACTTTCACCCCACCTGAAGTAATTGGAAGTAATTAGACGTAAACATAACTAGTTAGGATGAGTAACTAGGTTAGCACCACTCTCCTTTATTGTTCACAACCCTTGCCTCTATTTGCTTTCTTTTCTTGTTTTATTAGTAGTTAATCATTTTCACCTTAAAATCTATTAAAATCTTTGACATCTAGACTTAGTTTAAATCCGCACACATAGCTCTTGGGACGACCTCAATTTTACCGAATACTACACTACACACGACCGGGTATACTGCCCGCTAGTGCAATAGGGTAGACCATAGGTATAACGAGAACTTATAAATATTAAAACCTGTTCAGTAAAACCTGCATCAAGTTTTTGGCGCCGCTGCCGGGGAGTTATATTTGGATTTTTATTAAGTCTTTCATTTCTATTTTGTTTTAAAATTTTCTCAAATTCTCACAATCTCTTTTTAAGTTTCAGGTATCATGGAAGTTGTTAACATTGATGACCTCACTCTTGAGGAATATTTGGCGTTGACAAGAGAAGAACAAGGGCGGGGTCTCGTAAGACCGGCAATTGGAGCTAATGTCCGTTTCGAGATTAAAGATCAATTTATGAGGGAGCTTCGTGCTAATCCTTTTTCAGGAAACAGGGACGAAGATGCGTATGAGCACATTGAGAATGTCTTGTACATCGCAAGCCTTTTCAACATTCCGGGTGTGTCTCATGACGTCGTTATGCTAAGGGTGTTACCCATGACTCTGCCTGGGGCTGCTAGAAGATGGATCGAAAGATTGCCTGCTGGGGCAGTTGATACATGGGCTCTACTAAAAAAGCACTTTATCCAGAGATATTGTCCTCCGTCGAAGATATCTAATCAGCTCATGGAGATCCATAATTTCAAGCAAGATGACGATGAAACATTGTATCAAGCCTGAGATAGATACAACGATCTCCTCTACAAGTGTCCTACACATGATCTAAACAACCAGCAAAAGGTCAGCATCTTCTACAAAGGAATTAACGTGATTACAAGACAGATGCTGGACTACCAAGGACGAATTTCGAGCATGACTCCTACTCTCGCAATTGAAGTCATCCAAAAAATGGCTAATCATTCCCAAAAATGGCACGATGGAGGAAGCAAAAGGAACCAAGGCGGAAATCTTGATGGAATTGCCGCCATAACTAACAAAATTGAAAATCTTAGTCGAGATATGCTAAAAATCAGAGAAACTATTCATGCCATCCAAGTAGGTTGCGAAAGCTGTGGAGGATGACATCTCACCAAAAATTATCCTCACATTAACGAAGAGAACATAATCAAAGAAGCTAAATATGGAGAAAATCAATCGTTTTACGAAGATAATCGGAATAGTAATGGCTATCGTGGAGGACTTGCTGGAAACTATAACCGTGGGCCTTATGGAGAGAAAAGGCCCAATATTGAAGAGACCATTAACAAATTTCTAGAAACTTCACCCCAAAGACAAAAGGAACAAGATGAATGGCTAAAAGAATTCTAGGAAAACACTGATAGAAGTCTCTCCAATCACGACACAACCCTAAAAACCCTTGAAACAATGGTGGAAAAGCTTAGTGAGAAAGTAACGAAGAATAATACTAAACCGGAAGGGACAAAACCCATGATGGAATGAAAGGTCATCTTTTCTAATGAAGATTCAAAGTTACAAGCCAATTCTCCCATCGAAAATTCGAATTCAAGTGAAAATTTTGGCAACAGTGTGCAGTTACGTCGTAACACTTCTTATGAGTTACGGCGTAACTATGTTTTTGACAGCGATCATGGCATTATGAAGGAGAAGGATATCGATAATAATGATACAGCCGAGTTACGTCGTAACCAAACATCACAGTTATGGCATAACTAGGATACGTGGGTTGACAGATTTCTCGAGGTAGACGAATCAGGGACACAGGTTATTAACGGATGGTCCAACGATATTAATTTATGCCCTCTGTCCCCATCTAAAAGAAAGTATCACTGGTGCAAGAAAATACCCGTAGCTAAGGGTGAATGGTATGATCTATCGGCTTCATGTGACCTCGGAACGAAATTTTCGATGGAGGAACTGATAAGGATAGGGTCAAGGATAACAAATTCATGTGGCCTGCATACACTGATGAAGAAAGATTGGAAAAGCTCTCATTTGAAGAAGATGAGGAACCACCTATTAGGCACTATTGCACCCCGATAATTATCACTAATGATGAGTCAACACGAGCATGGCCTACATGCAATCCTTTCCGCGAATATTGCAACGGGGGTGATAATTTGAAAGATGAAGAATGGACATGCCCGCATGAGCTTGAAAGACATGAAATTAAGTTTAGAAATTTATCCTTTGATAATTGGTATGCAATACAATTCGGGGATGCTAAAATTAACCCAAATCTGCTTAAGAAGCTCATAATTGATTATGAGGAGCATTGTCTACATAAAAAGCCCATAAATGATGATATCTACTGCATGGAGGATCCCTCTAGCGACATCCATGGCGAGGTAACTAGAAGTCATTTGTGTGAGAAAATAAGGACGCCTGGTGAAGTTTTTTGGGCATCTTGCGACCCGTATGATGATAATGCAATGGAGGAAGCAGTTTTAAGAGAGTTGGAGAGGATGAATTCTTTTGGACTTCAACAAATGATGCAGAAAGGACTGAATTACCTTGGTTAGACAATCTAGGATTTGACAATTGGGTGAAAATAAAATATGGGAAAGTCGATGCATTGACCAAGGAAAAGATATGGAAGGAATATATGAGTAAAGAGGAACCGAGCGAATAAATTCTCAATGACATAAGTGAAGTGACGGATGAAGATATCAAGGGTTCAAGGAGAAATGAGAAAGAGGAACGCAAATGGGTACTAGTGAAAGATTTACTCGACGATGAGTGGTTTAAAGGTATGGAGTCCGACGATGATGATATAGAAGGGATTTTGGATTACCTTGAACTACAAGGCGAAGATGGATTCACTGACCCCGACGATGAAGCATATGAGCAAAAAAGGTGCAAACTTCTTGGCATTCCGTATAAGAGGCCGCCACCAATTATAGCCGAAAAGTATGAGTTCACTAGATACCATTTGGGGCCGGACGAAATTTTTTGCAAAGTCCGGAAGATCGAGACAAAAGAATACCTCCGCACTGCTACTAATGTTGCTTGGGTCAGACACAACTTAATTAAGGATATGAAAGAAGTTGGCCACGTCCAAAGGCCACCATAAAAGCCCCGAGGCTCTGAGTCTAACTTAAAGACTCGTAAATAAAGAAAAGTGCTCTTTCGGGAGACAACCCGAATTATCCCTTTCATTTGTTTTATTTCCTTTCTGTTGGGTTTTGTGTTTTTAACCATATTTGCAGGATTTTGGGAAAAAGTTGTTGCACCATGCTAAACGGGGACCTGATCTGTCCATAGTTACGGCGTAACTCATTCTTATGGTTACGCCATAACATACTTTCTGCAGCAGTGCTTCAGAGCAATACCAATTACGGCATAATCCTATTCAACGGTTATGCCGTAGCTACACTCCTGTAGCATCTGCCAGTGTGATTTCAGGGATTGAAGTTTGCTCGTGGATGCTTATGCGAAGGCACGACTCTTTCCGTGGGCCTTTTTTCTTTTCGGAGCAAATTTCAGGGAAGTTCTCGCTCTAATTCTACTTTTCTCTTCACCTTTATTTAACGCTTAGTACAAAAGGGACTTTGTACATTTCAAGTGGGGGACGGGAGTAGAATTGTCTCTTGAACTTTATTTTGCCCTCGTTTTTCTAGTTTATTTTGAAAAACTATGCCATTTTTAAAATTTTGACATGTTTTTCTTAACCTAACTAGATTAGACCTTAGCCGAGCACATTATAACCCTTGTTATTATATGGTGAGATTAGCCTTATCCGTTTCCAAATTTTTACCCAAAATCCACCAAATTATGAGTGTGCCGGTAGCTTGTAAACTTTAGAACTTGGCCTTTACATCATTTCGAGACCATAGACGAGGTATGTTGAGTTAGCTCGATGTATTTGGACTTTCAGTTTAAGAAGGCAGTATTATAGGATTATCACCCAAATAGCCTACCATTGTGTGTCTATCGATTAGTCACCTCGACTTCTCGACCCCCATGTTAAACCCTTTTGTTGCACTCACCTTTAGTGCAAGATACCTCTAGATACACCCTTCTGAGCCATTCCTTTCATTTTGTTCACCCAACATATTGTTTCGATACACCATTACACCTTAGCCTACCCTGTAGTCTTTATTTGTAATTAGGAAGTCATTATTTGCCTAAGTTCAAGGTTCAACTGGAAAGGGTTTGGGAATCACGCTCTCGTCGACGACATATCCTTAAAGATCATTGAAGACCCTCAATTCTCATATTGTTCATCTCAAGTGGGGGGATGTTATGTGTAGTTATTATGTTAAGTTAAAAAAAAATTAAAAAAAAATAATAATAATGATGATTCGGAAAAAAAATAAAAATAGTTATTGTCATTTATTTGTAAAGTGCGATGTTATAAGCACTATTGTTATGAGTGTACTATAGATTTAGTATCGAGGAGGCCACCTCGGTCACATTTAAAGAATAAAGTTGGAAGTGTGCCTATCATGACGTCCTCTAATGGCACATCTACCTGGTAATATCATGATCCGGTTTCTTAAATTCAAAACTTGAACTTTGGGCGAATGGTAAGTGGTGATGACTTGGTTATAGATTTAGACTATCTGCTTGATTTTATTTTACACCAATTTTATCCCATGTCTTATCCTACCCTTTAGTCATGAAGCGTGTCTAGGTGATGCAGCGAGCAATCTTTGGTGTCTTGGCCATGGATTTGGTCATGTATCATTGATTTTGTCCACTTCGCTGTGACATGTTAGTAATGACAAATCACCCTTAACCTTTGTCGTGTCTACCCATATTGCCTTCAAGAATTGTTTTGTCCTTAACTCTAGTGGTGGAGATTTGTATAACCGCCAAGCTTATGATAGAATACATGCTATGACTGTGCAATGAGTGATCACCCCGAAATTGACACTCAGAATAGTTGAGAGATTTGAGTGTTTTGTTCTCATTTAGTGAGGTGTTCGGCTTTGTTTTATTCTAGCATAAGGGATTTGTAAACTTGTATTTTCCAGGTAATGGGAGATATCTTTTTAGGAATCTATCTAATAAGGTCTACTTGAGGGCAAGTAGAGTTCAAGTGGGGGGATATTTGATAACATCAAATAGTCCTTACTATTAAATGTCAATTTCCCCCGATAATGCTTGATTATACAATAATTCGTACGACCATGCCTTCGATGGTGATCGAAGGGTATGAGGGGTGATATGCTTGCGCCAAACTTGTAGCAAATCTGCAATAAAAAATAGTAGACACTTCGTTAAGTGATTGCGCAGGGGTTGGGCCCTGCGAACCACCTCCGACGTGAGAGTAAGTATGTGATATTTGTTGTAAGTAATATGGAGTATGTGAAATACTGTGTTGAGTGAACATACCATTGAAATGACTCGTCCAAACTATTTATAGATGAAGAAATAAGCTTGGAGAGTGTTAGCACACATTTCGGAGATCATGGGGGCGTCCCATGATTTGTGGTAACCGTTAGGGCTTCATCCCCACTCTCTCTGTCTTGGCGGGGAAGCTAAGGAGATAGTGGGAACGTGGGGGAAGACCAAGTCAAGGTTCTCCTTTATCTTGGTGCCTTCAAGAGAAGACTCCGAAGGGCATAGGCCTTCGGATGGAGAATTCCCAACTGGTAACCATGTAATAGATGAATGATTTTATGCCACCAATGACTTATGAAGAAAGACTTGGGTCTTCGTAATGCAAATTCGACTGAGGTCGAAGGGGTGTCCTTCGACCTGATCGGAGGGTACGTCATCAAGCCCCCCAGTCGAAAGTGATATGTACAAACAAGAAATATTGCTTACGACTCAAAAATAACTACAAAACCTCCCCTTCGTCACAAAAACGAACGAAGATGAAAAGTCTATCAACTATTGACCCATAATTAATGCATGTACTTATCCTAACCACCCTTTCCTCGGTAAAAGTAAAACGTCTCTTCAAAATTTAAAAAATATTTGAAATCCGGAGGTTAGGGGATAATTTAGGACACCTGTAAGGCCGAGATTTAACATGTGTGAGGGTATTTAAAGTCAAAAACAGTAAAACCCTAACACAATTTTATCTCACGCCCAATTTTTCACCTACTAAATCTCCTTCCGATCAAGCTTTCGAATAAACAGGTAAAGTATTCCTTCGTATCTGCTACGTTTCCAATACTTTTTTATCGATTTAGAAGGAGCATGTCTACCAATAAAAAATTTGTAATCAAACAACAAGGTTGCACCTTGACTAAGGAGGAGCTTAAAGCGTTCCTCATTGATTATCCGATTCCCAAAGAGTACAAAATCATGTTACCTAGCAGAAATCAAGGTATTTTTGATGCCCCAGAGAACTATGTAGGCTTATACACCCATGCCTTCACCACCTCTAACCTTAGGATACCTTTGCACCCTTTTGATTTTAGAACTCCTTCAGTACTACGAAGTACATAGATCTAGGTTTAACCCTTTTGGCCTAGCCAAGCTTACGACATACATTGTAATGTGTAAAGCTTATGGGTTTGAACCGTCATTGACTGTGCTTAGAGGGTTTTTGAACTTGTACCCTGGAGGAGATTGGTTGACATTGGCAAAGAGGGGTGAGAGGGATGTGCCCATTCTCATAAATAGGCCGTTTACAAACATCAGGAATTGGAAAGGAAAGATCTTTTATATCTAAAATACTATTGTCCCTCCAAATTACCCTGCGTTGCTAAACCCATAATTTCAATATGATGAAAAAAGGTTTAATGATCCCTTGCCCTATACTGTGAAGAGGAATCCTTTGTATCAGCGTTTGGCCAGTCATCCAGCTGATTGTCAAACATTCCCTAAGCCAATACTTTTCATGGCTGGTCTTGCTGAAAGCTGGGAGGGATCTCCATTGGTTCATGAGATTATTTGTGATGGAGAAAGTATGTAAATTTTTAATTAAAATAAGAGATAGGAACTTATCTTTCTGATATTCATCTTTTTCCTCCCTTTTTGCAGAGATGTTGTTCAGGAATTTTGTTGTTGCTGGTGGTGCAAAAGAGGTCAGCTTCATTCCGAAGGATCCCCAGGAGGTGAGCTATGGTGTGGGCTCTCCTTCAGTGTCGGTGAACAACAATGATGTGGATGCTCAGCCCATCGAACCTGTGTCCTCTGCTCCTCCTTCGAAGGAACCCATAGATGTTGAAGACTAGCTTGTGGAGAATGTTGCAGACTCTGATGAACCTGTCTCAGAAGGACAATTGGCCATCGTAGGACCCTCCGGCATTGGTGAGAGAGTCCGAAGTAGGAAAGGTACCAGTACGAAGGCTGCTAAATCTGCATCGAAGAGAAAGCTTATCCTGCCTACTCCTCCCTCTCGAACTACCCGGCAGAAGAGTGCCCAGGGTAAGGCTGTGGTGTTTCCAGCCATCGAAGGGCCCATTACAGATGATATCCATGGTAATGTTTCTTTCCTGTTACAAAGGATTAGATGCAAGTAATAGTATATTAACAAGTTTATATATGCTGCAGGACTTCCTGATACGAAGGAGCTTTCCTCTCCCCTAGCTTGTCATTTGCTTGTGGAGCGTGTGACCCCACCCAGCTGGAAGGGGGTGATGGACAACATGTCCATAGAAAGGCTCTGCGATCTTCATGACAAGAGTTATGTCAGACAATGCATGTTGGATAACCAGGTCAACACCAGGACAAGGGAGCTGCTCCGTGCTGTCACCAAAGCTCGAGAAGAAATGGATGTCATGCTTGCCAGGGAGAAGTCTAGGGATCAGAAGTATGCAGACCTGCAGAGAAAGTGTGAAGAAGCAATGAAGGACTTTGACAAGAACCCCTTGGTGCAAGATCTCAGAGCTGATGTGGAAAAGCTCAAGGGCCAACTAGCAGCAAGCCAAGCTGAGTGCAGCAAGCTAACTCTCGAAGGCTCGAAGGTCATAGGCTACAAAGAGAAAATATCCGTTCTTACATCCAAGTGTGGAGGCCTTGAAGAAGAGAGGGCTAAGCTGGCTGACCAGGAGATCAAGCTCAGGGAGAAGGTAGATGGGTTAAACCTTCGGTTGAAGATGCTCAAAAAAGAAAGGGTGGATTTGGTAACCAAATTCATCCCCTACATCGCCATGGAACTTTACCATAGTGATGATGTGGGGATTATGATTGGGAATCTGGTGAATGCAACCATATTTCATGGTAAGTGTACCACTTTGGAGGAGATAGCTGCGACAGAGGAACCAGTGAAGCTGGAAAATGTTCCCTACTACAGGGCAACTCATGAGAAGGAATATGATGATGCACGTAATGCCTTAACCGCTTCAGAGTTCCATTTCCTTGCCGAGGTGTCGAAGGACCCAGCGGCCTCTATTAAGGACCTGCTGACTAAGAAGCCAAGGAAAGTCCAGCCTCCACCCCCTTCGAAGAAGACACCATTTCCCAAGGTTTCATCCCCAGGCTCTGCTGATCCAACCCATTCCAAAGTTTGATGAAGGCTACCATGTGGTAGTAATTTGAACCCTCAGGGTGGTATGTACCCTATTTTCAAACAATTTTTCTGTGTCTCTTTCTAGGCTATATGCCTGATGAAACAATTAACATTTGATGTGTATGGTATAGGCTTCGGCCTAAGACAATGCTTTGTTTGTTTTGATCGTTAAGGCTACGGCCTGTTGGGACTAGTTAAACTAGTCATGAATTAATATCTACATCAAGGCTACTAGGGCCTGTATTTTGCTGTGCGTGATTATTCTCTTTACGTTTTATTTGCACGTAAAATTTTTACAACCTAAGGCGTATGGTAGATGCATAGCCTCATTGTGTGTAATTACTTCACCAAGAATATAGCAATCGTATAATTTGACTGCTGACAGAGGGTTGAGACCCACTCCATCTTAATCCTTTGGGCAGCGAAAGGCTTAAAATACCTTAAGGCCATATAGGAAAGTTAATGTGAAGTTGAGATGGATGTTATGCATATGAGCAAGACGTATTGTTAGTCTTTGTACATCCCTTTGACATTGAAACTTATAAAAGCGACTCGGTGGACAAATCTTTGTTGTATTGAACGAAACAAGAGATTTGAGGGAAATGCGTTATATCATTAAGTGGGTAGGGAGGATTACATCATTTTAAGAAATGAATACTAGACGCCTACCATTAATGCTTCTTTCCCCAAGTGAGAAGAATGTAAATACATTGATTGAAAGCAAATTAAAAAATGTCCTTGGACATTTTAAGTTTCATATGTAGAACTTACGAAGGGTAGTGCCATTCCAGGTTCTATCAATAGCGTCTCCGTCGAGGGTTTCCAGCTTGTAGGCTCCGTTGCCATATGCTTCCTTAACAACGTAGGGTCCTTCCCATGTAGGCCCTAATTTACCCTGGTACTCATCTTTACTTGCACTGTTGAGTCAGAGTACGTATTCTCCTGGCTTGAAGGTCGAAGGCCGAACCATGCTGTTGTAGTACCTTTCAATCATTTTTTTATGGATAACCTCTCTGATTGAGGCTATTTCCCTTCGTTCTTCGAGTAGGTCTAGGTTGCTACGGAGTATTTCTTTGTTGTCTGCTGCTTCGAAGTTCATGACTCTTTCTATTTCGACACTTACTTCCGAAGGGATGACAGCTTCCGTGCCATATGTCAAGCTAAAAGGTGTCTTCCCATGACTTGACTTGGTGTGCGTTCTGTGAGCCCAGAATACTTGAGGTAGCTCATCTACCCAACCGTGGTGACTGTATCCCAGCCTTCATTCTATGCCTTGGATGATGTCCCTGTTGGTAATTTCCACTTGCTCGTTACCTTGAGGATGGTAGACAGATGTAAAAGATTGTTTTATGTTCAGGCCTCTGCAAAACACTGGAAATACCCCTTCGGCAAATTGCTTCCCATTATCTGAGATGATGATGTGGGGTACTCCAAACCGGCAGATAATGTGTTCCCACACAAATTTTTCCATGTGCCTTTCTGTGATTGATGCCAAAGGCTTAGCTTCCACCCATTTTGTGAAGTAATCGATGGCTACGACCAAGAACTTTACTCCTCCTGGAGCAATTGGTAGGGGGCCTACGATGTCTATCCCTTATTGGCTGAAAGTCCATGCGGATGTCACAGAGGTCATATCTTGTTTCGGTAGCCTTGGCACTCTTGAGTGAACTTGACATGCTTCACACTTTTGGATGATTTCTACTACGTCCCTGTGCATCGAAGGCCAATAATATCCAATACTCATTATCTTAGAAACAACCGAGCGAGGTCCTGTGTGAAGCCCGCAGGATCCTTCGTGCACTTCTTGAATGATGTTGGCGGCTTGCCTAGGTCCCACACAACGAAGCCATGGAGACAAGAAAGACCTTCGGTATAGGTAGTTTCCCATGATTCTGTACTGTGGTGCTTTGATGCGGACCTTTCGAGCTAGTTTCTGATCCTCCGGCAGTATACCACTTATTAGATACTCTCTAATTGGAGTCATCCAATTTGAGTCTTCCTCTAGTATTACGTCAGATACCTCCTTTCGGACGATGACCTATCTGCCAACACTTCGACCAGAACCTCCTTAGTTAAATGAGCAAATGCCATTGATGCCAGTTTGCTAAGTGCATCCGCTTTCTTGTTTTGGTTTCTTCGAACATGCTCTATGTTGTAGGATGTAAACCCTTCGAGCATTTCCTTAGCCTTATCCAAGTATTGCTTGATCACAGGTTGTCTCGCTTCGTAGGAGCCCTTTATCTGATTAGCCACCAGTTGTGAGTCAACAAAAATAGCCAAGTCTTCTACCTCCATGTCCTTAGCCAGTCGGAGGCCTGCTAGTAAAGCTTCGTACTCCGCTTCATTGTTAGTAGCATCAAATTCGAAACGGAGTGCATAAGTATACTCCTTCCCTTCAGGATCAACAAGCATTAGACATGGGCCAGAACCGTCGGAGCTGGAGGCTCCATCAGTGTAAACTTTCCACCCTTCGACCGTTTTAACAGGCTTCCTCTCAGCAACTTTTGTGTCCTGCTTCGGTTCGGAGGGTGTTTCGGCTAAGAAGTCTGTCAGTATTTGTCCTTTGACCGAGTTTCTACACTTATATTCAATTTCGTGTTCTCCTAACTCGATAGCCCACTTAGCTATCCTTCCAAATTTCTCCGGCTTAGAAAGTATATGCTTAATAGGCTTGTCAGTGAGTACGGTTATGGGATGAGCTTGGAAGTACCTTCGAAGGCGCCTCGCAGCATGGACCAAAGCTAAGATTAACTTCTCTAACTCTGGATAATTTAGCTCAGCTCCCTGTAGAACCCTACTAACAAAGTAGATAGGGATTTGATTCTTCTCCCTTTCTGCCAATAACACAGCACTGATGCTTTCGAAGGAGGATGCAATGTACATAAACAACACTTCGCCTTTGATTGGGGCGGTAAGTGTAGGTAGAATAGCCATGAACTCCTTGAGCTTTTGAAAGGCAGCTTCTGCATCTGCACTTCACTGAAACGTCTTTGTATCCGTGCATCCTTTGAGTGTCTTGAAAAACGGAAAAGATCTATCTGCACCCTTCGATAAGAATCTGATGAGGGCTGCTAGCTTTCCGTTCAGACTTTGCACTTCCTTTAGGGACTTAGGAGGCTGCAAGTCCGTGATGGCCTTAACCTTCAAAGGATTGACCTTAATACCCTGCTTGGTGATCAGATGTCCCAAAAATTGACCTTCTTCCACACCGAAGGAACATTTCTTGGGATTTAACTTCATGTTGATGGCGCAAAGCTGGTCGAAGGTTTCCTTTATGTCGGAGAGCATGTCCTCCTCCGTTCTACTCTTGATAACCATATCGTCTACGTATGCTTCGAGATTCCTGCCTATCTGTTTGTGGAAGGCTTTGTCCACTAAACGTTGGTAGGTGGCACCTGCATTTTTCAAGCCGAAGGGCATCTTCTTGTAACAATAAACGCCCTTTCCTGTAAAAAATGCTATTTTTTCTTCGATCTCTTCCACCATCTGTATCTGGTGGTAACCCTTGTAAGCGTCCAGAAAACATTTTAGTCGAAACCCTGATAAAGATTCCACTTTCCAATCGATTTCTGGTAGAGGATAACAGTCCTTCGGACAGGCTTTGTTGATATCTGTGAAGTCTACACACATCCGCCACCCTCCATCATGCTTCTTAACCATCACCGGATTGGCTACCCAGGTTTGATACTTCACCTCCCTGAGTATGCTTGTTGCTACGAGCTCATCCACTTCTTTGCATGTTGCGGCATTTCTTTCAGGAGCAAGGCTTCGACGCTTTTGCTTGATAGGTTCAATGTGTTTGAACTCATTAAGCTTGTGTTCAGTGCCAAAGGGCTCTCCATCTATGGTGAGTGTTCTAGGGACCCCCGTCATGTCCGAGTAAGTCCATGCGAAGACATCTGCATTAGCCCTTAGTACCTTTTCCAATTCAGCCTTGAAGGAGGTAGGGAGCTGCTTTCCAATTACCACCGTCTGATCAGGGTAGAGATCGTTTACTATGATGCGCTCTTCGGCATCAGTGGAGCTGAGAACAACTTTCGGAGGTTCCTCCTGAATTTGTTTAACCCTTTTGCCTACTTCCGTAGGCTTCTTCGTGTTGTAGCTGGAGAAAACCATTCCAATACCCAATGGTGTTTGGAATTTGATTGCGGCATGTATGGTGGAGAAAATGATGCCCATTTTCTGCATTGCGGTTCTCCCTATTAACAGGTTATAGGGAGATTCAGACATTACGATCGCAAAAACCAGGGTTTCTGTTCTTTTTAGCCTTTCTTCTCCAATCGTAACCTCTATAGAGACTTCTCCCAGGGGCCATGAGTGTTCCCATGAGAATCCCACCAAGGGTACCTTCGTAACTACTCTCTTCGACCTTATCGAAGGCTTGAGCTTTAGAAAACAATGTTCGTAGATCACTTCGCAAGAGCTACCACAATCTAAATAGAGATCAAGACTTTGATGACCATAGGGTCATTTGAGAGAACCTTGCCTGTGATCGAAGGAAAAGTAACATCTTCTACTCCGCATAATGCTTCCTCCATTGTTTTCCTTTTTAAACCGGAATCATCCCTGTACACCATGAGGATGGGTGCTTCGACAGGTGTGGTGTCTTTCCCCAACTGTGTGTCGGAGACCTTTTCTTTACCTTTCTTTATGCCCTTCACCAAATGTCCCAATTGGCCAGATTTCACAGCCTCTTCTATCTGTTTCTTGAGCTCTCTGCAATTGTTGGTGTCGTGTCCATAATCATCATGGAAATAGCAGTATTTGGAGGTATCCCTGCTTCTTCCCCTACTTGCCAAACGAGGAGGAGGATCAAAGGATTTCGCAGCCCTTTCTGTAGCAAGTATCTCCCTTGGAGATTTGGACAGATTAGCCAAGAGCCCGTGATTGATGTTCTTATGGTAGGGCGTAAACCTGTCTCTGCCTTTTTGTTTGTTCTTTGACCCTTCCCACGAACGATGCTTCGGGATTTTGATGTGACTTTCTTTGTTTTTGACCGGAGCTCCGTTGGTAGATACTTCTTTAGCTTCGATCCATGTGTAGGCCTTCTCCACCAAGGCCTTGTAGGTTGTCGGAAGGTCAGTGGAGAGGAATTCCACCAAACTCCTATTTCGTAGGCCATGCACGAAACCTGAGATGCGTTGGTCTTCGTGCAGACCCAGTATCTGTAAGGTGTCATCGGTATATCTGGTAATGAAAGCCCTGGTGCTCTCATTTTCCTTCTGCTTGATGTTGTGCACTGTCAGGTGCGTTCTTGTGAACTTTTTTTGCTGACTGAAGTGTGATCTAAACTTGGCCTTGAGATCATCCAAATTTACAATGATACATGCTTTTTACCCGTTCCACCATATACGAGCAGAGTCTCGTAGGGTATATGTGAACATGTGGCATACGGAGGGTATACCATAGGTTGCCCGTAGGGCAGGCTTCCATATGGTTGAATAAAGCTAGGGTTGCTAGCCTGCCCATTAGGTGGGGGATAGACCCCTTGGGGGTAAGATTGAGCCTGAAAAGGAGGGTACATACCATGAGGAGGAAGATTTCCCCCCCCCCCATTCATTTGAGATAGATTGCCTTCTACGCCGGATGCGTGAGAAGGCTGCAACGGAACCCCTGCCTCAGTTCTCCCCAGATGGGCTGCCAAGAGTGGTGGCAAGTTAACCTCCGTAGTCTCCCTTCGGTGACTCCTTCCATTGGAGCCTTCCATTGTTCCTTCCCTTCTTGTCGGAGCCCTCTCCAGAACATCTTCAAAACCAACCGACCTTCCACTCGGCCTTCGACTGCTCGGAGACCCTATCCTCAGCACTGAGCGTGTAGCCTCGGGAGCCAAGGGCCTAGTCTCCATTTCTAACTCTTCGTCATACTCATGGCTAGAGTATTCCAACTCCCTCCGCATCTCCACATTCCGAGCTTGCCTCATTTGAGCCCTTAGTAAAGATTCTAGTGCCTCGATGTTAGCTTCGACAAACGCTGGACTGATTACCGGTTCAGGGTTAGCCGAAGTTGAAGCATGGTTGTTGGGAGTTATTTCAGGGTAAGATCGTGTGGTAAAGGTGGATGCGGTTATGTTGGGAAGGTTGTTAGGATTGTTGACTGGGATTGGTGTCAAGGTCGAGAAACCCGGAGGGGGTGTATCCTCTCTTCCTTGATTCATGCCGTAAAACTAGTGAGTGTGATTGACTGGTTATAAGTTTGGAATAACGAGACCAATTGTAGCGGGTCCCACGGATGGCACCACTGATTGTACAATAATTCGTACGACCAGGCCTTCGATGGTGATCGAAGGGTATGAGGGGTGATATGATTGCGCCAAACTTGTAGCCAATCTGCAATAATAAATAGTAGACACTTCGTTAAGTGATTGCGCAGGCGTTGGGCCCTGTGAACCACCTCCGGCGTGAGAGTAAGTATGTGATATGTGTTGTAAGTAATATGGAGTATGTGAAATACTGTGTTGAGTGAACATACCATTGAAATGACTTGTCCAACCTATTTATAGATGAAGAAATAGGCTTGGAGAGTGTTAGCACACGTTTCGGAGATCATGGGGGAGTCCCATGATTTGTGGTAACCGCTAGGGATTCATCCCCACTCTCTCTGTCTTGGCGGGGAAGCTAAGGAGATAGTGGGAACGTGGGGGAAGACCAAGTCAAGGTTCTCCTTTGTCTTGGTGCCTTCAAGAGAAGACTTTGAAGGGCATAGGCCTTCGGATGGCGAATTCCCAACTGGTAACCATGTCATAGATGAATGATTTTACGCCACCAATGACTTATGAAGAAAGACTTGGGTCTTCGTAATGCAAATTTGAATGAGGTCGAAGGGGTGTCTGTTTTCCTCTATATTTCACTTTCAGGTAAATTACGAGCATTGGAGCTAAAGAGACGCGGATTTGGAGAGTTTATTGAAGATATATCATAGTATGCTTATTTTGAAGATGTTACGGCGTAACTCCTCTCTCACATTACGCCGTAACAGAAGCGTGGCTCAGAAAACCAACTCAACTAAAGATTACGGCATAACTCTTTCCAAGATTACGACATAACCAACTAGGTTAAATGAGGTTCCGCGCCACTACAAGTTACGCCGTAACTATTGTCTCATTTACGGTGTAACAAGGATTTATTGAAGATACGGCGTAACTCCTTTCAGATGTTACGCCGTAACCAACATTTTCAGTGCAAAATACGAAGAATTGGATGTTACGGCGTAACTCTTAACACTAGTTACACCGTAACCAGATCTGGCCTATAAATACCCCTCGAATTCCAGCATTTCAAAGCATCCCATTTCACACACAACATCTGTGAACGTGAAGAAGAAGTCAAAGGCAGATCTAGAGGAGCATACGGAGCTATTTCCAAGGGAGAAATCACTCCTCTACGATAAGCATTAGCATTTTATCTTTTCTTTACTTTCAATTCATGTATTTCGTGATGTTAAACATTGAATCGATCATTTTAGTTAATATGAGCGGCTAAGCACCTCTGGTGCTGGCCTAGTTATGATTCCTTAATTGTTTTGTTTACGTTTACATTGCTTCCGTATAATTATTTCTAAGTGTATGCATGCATAGTTTGTTGGTAGTCAACCTTGTTTCGGTAGTTTTAAATGGCGGTAGTGGCTAGTTACTTAGGAGATATGACCAACTGAACCTAAGTAGGTAGACTGAGTGAGAAGGGTAAGATATGACCAACTGACGACCCTTTTTGCTTGTGCGATTTGACCAACTGATCACCTACCATTTCGATGAACTTAAGAAGTCGGGGATGAATGTTTAAGATGCTAGCGCCCGGGCACTTATTATTACAAATCTTGCTTGTAGAGGTACTTAATGACTTGGCTCAGGGGACTAAGAACAACTGGACTTACGACGGTTCACCTGACTTCTCTAGTGGAACCCTTTGCTGATAGGTTAGGACGAACTGACCAAATGCTGTCCTAGCGACTTTCACCCCACCTGAAGTAATTGGAAGTAATTAGATGTAAACATAACTAGTTAGGATGAGTAACTAGGTTAGCACCACTCTCCTCTATTGTTCACAACCCTTGCCTCTATTTGCTTTCTTTTCTTGTTTTATTAGTAGTTAATCATTTTCACCTTAAAATCTGTGACATCTAGACTTAGTTTAAATCCGCACACATAGCTCTTGGGATGACCTCGGTTTTACCGAATACTACACTACACACGACCGGGTACACTGCCCGTTAGTGCATTAGGGTAGACCATAGGTATATCGAGAACTTATAAATATTAAAACCTGGTCAGTAAAACCTGCATCATCCACCCACCGAGGAGATTCAAGAAAGAATCATCGTTGTTGTTGCCTCTCGACATTTTGTTTTAGCAAATGGAAGTTTATGATAGATTAGATTGAGTTCTGGAAGTGTGAAAAAAATTGTGTGTTAATTGGGTATTTATAGTGGTGGGAAAATGATTATAAAATTTTTATTTTTTTATTATTTTTATGGCAAACTAGTCGTTTGTTTTGAGGGGGTGTAAGTGTAAACTTTTCTTTAAAAACCCAACGGCTAGTATGCCCGTTTTAGGGGTGAAAGTGAATATACATATATATATATATATGATAACATCAAATTGTCCTGAAAATTAAGTGTCAATTTCCCCCGATAATGCTTGTACTTTATATCATTTATATGGATTTACGCTTGTTTTCCATTTTTTTCCACTTTCAGGTAAATTACGAGCATTGGAGCTAAAGAAACGCGGAATTGGAGAAATATCAAAGATTTATCATAGTATGTTGAATTTGAAGAAGTTACGGCGTAACTCATCTCTCACATTATACCGTAACTAAAGCGTGACTCAGAAAACCAACTCATCAAAAGATTACGGCGTAACTCTCCCCAAAGACTACGACGTAACCATATTAGGTCAAATGAGGTTCCACGTCGCTGATAACTACGCCGTAACTCTTGTTTAAACTACGGCGTAACCAAGAAATATTGAAGATACGGCGTAACCACTTATAAGGTTACGCCGTAACCAGCAGATCTAGTGCAAATTACGAAGAAATAGAAGATTACGGCGTAACTATTATATTAGTTACGCCGTAACCCAGATCTGGCCTATAAATACCCTACGATTTCTAGCATTTCAAATCCTCCCATTCCACACACCACAACCAAAGAACGTGGGAAGAAGCCAAAGGCAGGTCTAGAGGAGCATACAGAGCTGTCTCCAAGGGAGAAATCACTCCCCTACGCTAAGTATTAGCATTTTATCTTTTCTTTACTTTCGATCCATGTATTTCATAACATTAAATATTGAATTGATTTGTATGGTTAATATGAGCGGCTAAGCATCTCTTGGTGTTGGCCTAGTTATGATTCCTTAATTGTTTTGTTTGCATTTACATTACTTCCGTATAATTATTTCTAAGTGTATGCATGCATAGTTTATTGGTAGCTACCCTTGTTCGGGTAGTTTTGAATGGCGGTAGAGGCTAGTTGCTTAGGAGATATGACCAACTGACCCTAAGTGAGTAAACTGAGACGGGAAGGGTAAGATATGACCAACTGACGACCCTTTCTACTTGTGCGATTTGACCAACTGATCACCTACCGTTTGGATGAACTTAAGAATTAGGGGGTGAGTGTTTAAGTTGCTAACGCCCGGGCACTCACTATTATAAGTCTAGCATGTAGCGGTACTTAATGACTTGGCTTAGGGGACCAGGAACAACTGGACTTATGAGGGGACACCTAACTTCTCTAGTGGTGGCATCTTTGCTGATAGGTTAGGGTGAATTGACCAAATGCTATCCTCTCGTCTATTGGAAGTAATTAGACGTAGACAGTACTAGCTAGGATGATTAACTAGGTTAGCACCACTATCCTCTATTGATTGAACCCTTGCCTTTATTTGCTTTTATCTGCTTTAGTAGTTAGTTAATTAATTCCTTATCGAAATCATATTAAAAACTGTGACACCTAGACTTAGTAATAATCCAACACACATAGCTCTTGGGACGACCTCGGTTTTACCGAATACTACACTACACACGACCGGGTACACTGCCCATTAGTGCATTAGGGTAGACCATAGGTATAACGAGACTATATAAATATTAAAACCTGGTCAGTAAAACCTGCATCAATATATATATATATATATATATATATATATATATATATATATATATATATATATATATATATATATATATGTATGTATGTATGTATGTATGTATGTATGTATGTATGTATGTATTAAAAGTTGCCTTAACGTCGCGTTAAGGCTTTAACGCACACTTAACCTGCACAACCGGTGTGGTTAACGTACCCTTAACGCAGGAATGTTAAGGTTTAACTCGGGTGGTGCGTTACCACACCGAGTGCTCTAACTTAAAAAGTAGTTTTTATATAATTGATTTACATTTTTTATTCGATTTTATGTTATGCTAACGACAACAATTAAGTTCGTTGTATAAGAGCAAGCGGTATGTTCACTCAAGAACCAAGTGAAACTTTCACTTTCGTACGTTAAACCCACGTTAACCACACCGCCCCCTGCGTTGAAGTCACGTTAAACCTCCACGTTAAAGCTTTAACGCTGCGTGAAGGTGGTGTTTTTTTGTGAGTTAAACTTTAGCTTCCACACCGCCCCCTGCGTTAAACTTTAACTCAAGTTTTTTTAGTTGAGGTATGATAAAAGTGAGGCCCAAAATGTTGAGTTAAAGGTGAGTTATGATAAGGGATATTCTTTTTAGTTAAAGGTGAAAAGGTTAAAGCTGATGTGCCGCTGACGTGACACTGGGTGAAAGTTTAACTCCGGTTTAGGACACCCAATGCTCTAAGGGGCAATATGAGTGGTTTAGTCACGGGTCTAAACGCTTTTAGATCTAGATTGGTCATTTAAGATCACGGATTCAAAAATAATATATTTTCAAGTAAAATTTGAAAAAGTGAAAAAAAAATGTAATTTTTTATTAAATCTCTGAACCCATTGGTTAGCAATTACACAGTTGCAGTTTATATCAAATACTCAATTTTATTTTTCGCGTTTCTTTAGCTCCAATGCTCGTAAATTACCTGAAAGTGAAATATAGAGGAAAACAAGCGTAAATCCATATAGATGATATAAAATACGAGCATCGGCAGAAATTGACACTTAATATTCAGGTTTATATTTTATGTTATCAATCACAAAAACTTATGAATCCATTAATAAACCTAATTTTTTCTAACATAGTAAACTCAGAATAAGGCCAGCTTTTTATCTATTTTGATGCTTCCGAGTAGGGGTGTCAGTAGGGTCGGGTTGACCCGACCCGAACCCAAACCCGAACCCGAACCTGATAAAGGCTTATCGGGTCGGGTTAAATCGGGTTAAAAATATTGTCGGGTTGTTTTGACCCGAACCCGATAACCCGATAGTGTTATCGGGTCGGGTTCTGGTTAGATATTTAATTTTATCGGGTTATCGGGTCAACCCGAAAAGATGCTAGTCATCTTTGCTGTCATATAGCTTAAGAAATGGTGACTATACTGTGTAAAACCTTTATTGTAAAATTGTGTCAAAGATGCTAATCATTTTTAATTACATTTTAGTCTATAAGATGCGTTATGCAGGAGTCATATAGCTTATTATTATCTAGCACCCTTTAATTTGCAGCTGAAGAAATTTACCTTGCAACATATATATTCACCTCTCTATTTCAAAATGAACGCATTTGTCATTTCTGCATTTAGATGTCACACTTCATAAACGAAGCAAAACCGCCCTTAAATAATAATCGTTCAAATACTTTTTTATTTTATTAACTACTACGTAGTAATATTCCAGTGACTTATCATCTTGTTCAAAATTCTTTCAAATTTACTGATGCAGGTTTTACATAGCAGGTTTTAATATTTATAATTTCTCGTTATACCTATGGTCTACCCTAATGCACTAACGGGCAGTGTACCCGGTCGTGTGTAGTCTAGTATTTCGGTAAAACCGATGTCGTCCCAAGAGCTATGTGTGCGGATTTAAACTAAGTCTAGGTGTCACATATTTTAATATGATTTAAGGTGGAAATGATTAATTACTACTAAGACAATAAAAATATGAAAGCAAATAAAGGCAAGGGTTGTGATCAATAGAGGAGAGGGGTGCTAACCTAGTTATTTATCCTAACTAGTTATGTTTAAGTCTAATTACTTCCAATTACTTCAGGTGGGGTCAAATTCTCTAAGACAACATTTGGTCAGTTTGTCCTAACCTATCAGCAAAGGGTCCCACTGGAGAAATTAGATGACCCGTCATAAGTCCAGTTGTTCTTAGTCCCCTAAGCTAAGTCATTAAGTACCGCTACATGCTAGATTCATAACAATTAGTGCTCGGGCGCTAGCATCTTAAACACTCATCCCCGACTTCTTAAGTTCACCCAAACGGTAGGTGATCAGTTGGTCAAATCGCACAAACAGAAAGGGTCGTCAGTTGATCATATCTTACCCTTCCCACTCAGTCTACCTACTTAGGGTCAGTTGGTCATATCTCTTAAGTAACTAGCCACTACCGCCATTCATATTTTCCCTTAAATTATTTAAATAAACAACAAAAATATTGTCAAAATTGTCTCATTTCATATTTTCGCTTTAAGCATCAAATAACCAGGAGACGACTATGATACCATCAAAATCATATTTATCTCATTGACAAATCTTTATCTTTTAGATAACTTTTTCTAAGTTTATTAGTTAATTGTTTGCGAAAGTGATTTTAAACTCCAAAAACGGAAAAAATCAAACCGAATTTTTGGTGCGGGGTTTAGTATTAAAGAATCTTAAAACCGAAATTTTAGTTCGCAGTTTGATTTTAGCCAAAAAAATGCCTCAAACCGGCCCATTTCTACCAATGTTCCACAAATGCCTTCATAAGCATAACTTGCAACATCTTTAGCTTCTGGTTTATGCCCAACTCTGCATGTTCCACAAATGGTTGTGACCCAGTTTTAGCTTAAAATGTGTAGAGTAAACTAAAATGTTTAGAGTAAATTGTTACCATGTTTTTTTAACTTCTAAAAATAAAGAAAATTAAATGTGTAGAGTAAATTGTGTTATTCATTGGCAAATAACACAACCAGAAGCAACATCCAATACAATTAAGGCAATTTTAGAATTTGAAACGCAATTGAGTGGAAAATGACTAACAACACGAACTAAAATTATCCTATAAATTAGGTGCACACATGCATCACTACCACCACCACCATCCTCCTCTTCCGGGATGGCAAACTTCCTCTCCTTCTCAACCATTCTCTTACTAATTCTCTCTATGTCTTTACAAATTTCGATATCGGAGGATGAGATCCTTCCTCCTCCTCCTCCTACTCCTCCTTCTCCTCCAGCTGCTTCATTCCCAAAGCAGGAATTTGTGTTTTACCCGGAGCGGGCCCCGGTATCTAGTACAACTCTACAAACAATACTTCTAAATATAAGTGCCATAATAGGCCCTGTGGGTTGCGGTGGCAATTTGGATATGCAAGCTCCACATCGGCCGTAAAGGTGTCGATGTGGAGATGCAGCCCATGCCAGCCATAAAATGAAGTTGGAAATGGAAGGATGGTTTCCCATAAGTTTCTTTACTGTTGTGGAGTTTGTATATGATCTAATGTAATAATCTATCCGTTTTTGCATATGTTGGGTCATCTTTGACCAGGTGTGATGATGTTATAAATAAATTATTATGTGATACTACTTTTTTTATGAGATCAATGTATTTTTTGTATTTAAGAAAGTTACTACTTTTTAAGTATAATTTTTGGCACATGCAATGTTAATTATAGTTGATTTTCATTTCATATATACATGGCATGAAAAGGTCTTAATGCTCAAATTCTTCATAAATCTTAAAACATTAAATGCAGGTATTTGCAAAGTTGGGTTTTATGAAAGGACAATTTTAGAACTCATATAAAATTTCTTCAAAAATTATAGATATATGGATATTCGGCTTTATAAAACTGCTATCTGAAATTTCGGATATCCGAATTACAAAATCTTAGATAAAATATTATGTCTAAAATAAACCCATCATCGCAAATTTCGGATATCCAAATTTATGATATAACTAGTTATTGACAAGTCCCTTAAATTATTTAAATATACAACAAAAATATTGTCAAAATTGTCTCATTTTATATTTTCGCTTTAAGCATCAAATAACCAGGAGACGACTCTGATACCATCATAATCATATTTATCTCATTTACAAATCTTTATCTTTTAGATAACTTTGTCTAAGTTTATTAGTTAACTGTTTGCGAAAGTGATTTTAAACTCCAAAAACCGAAAAAACCAAATAGAATTTTTGGTGTGGGGTTTAGTATTAAAGAAACTTAAAAACGAACTTTTAGTTCGCGTTTTGATATTAGCCAAAAACCGCCTCAAACCGGCCTATTTCTACCAATGTTCCACAAATACCTTCATAAGCACAACTTGCAACATCTTTAGCTTATGGTTTATGCCAAACTCTGCATGTTCCACAAATGGTTGTGACCCACTTTTAGCTTAAAATGTGTAGAGTAAATTGTTACCATTTTTTTTGAACTTCTGAAAATAAAGAAAATTAAATTTGTAGAGTAAATTGTGTTATTCATTGGCAAATAACAAAACTAGAAGCAACATCCAACACAATTAAGGCAATTTGAGAATTTGAAACGCAATTGAGTGGAAAATTATCATATAAATTAGGTGCATACATGCATGACTACCACCACCACCCTCCTCCTCTTTCAAAATGGCAAACTTCCTCTCCTTCTCAATCATTCTCTTACTAATCCTCGCTATATCTTTACAAATTTTGATATCGGAGGATGAGATCCTTCCTCCTCCTCCTTCTACTCCTCCTTCTCCTCCAGCTGCTTCATTCCCAAAGCAGGAATTCGTATTTTACCCGGAGCGGGCCTCGGCATCTCGTACAACTCTCCAAACAGTGCTTCTAATTATAACTGCCATAGTAGGCCCTGTGTTGGGTGCGGTGGCAGTTTGGAGCTACAAGTTTCACATCGGTCGTAAAGGCGTCGATGTGGAGATGCAACCCATGCCAACCGTAAAATGAAGTTGGAAATGGAAGGATAGTTGCCCATAAGTTTCTTTACTGTTATGGAGTTTGTATATGATCTAATGTAACAATCTATCCGTTTTTGCATATGTTGGGTCATCTTTGACCAGGTGTGATGATGTTATAAATAAATTATTATGTGATGCTACTTTTTTTATGAGATCAATGTTTTTTTTTGTATTTAAGAAAGTTACTACTTTTTAAGTATAATTTTTGGCACTTGCAATGTTAATTATAGTCGATTTTCATTTCATATATACATGGCATGAAAAGGTCTTAATGCTCAAATTCTTCATAAATCTTAAAATATTAAATGCAGGTATTTGCAAAGTTGGGTTTTATGAAAGGACATATTTAGAACTCATGTAAAAGTTCTTCAAAAATTATAGATATATGGATATTCGGCTTTATAAAACTGCTATCTGAAATTTCGGATATCCGAATTACATAATCTTAGATAAAATATTATGTCTAAAATAAACCCATCATCGCAAATTTCGGATATCCAAATTTATGATATAACTAGTTATCGACAAGCCCCTTAAATTATTTAAATAAACAACAAAAATATTGTCAAAATTGCCTCATTTCATAAATTCGCTTTAAGCATCAAATAATCAGGAGACGACTTTGATACCATCATAATCATATTTATATCATTGACAAATCTTTATCTTTTAGATAACTTTGTCTAAGTTTATTAGTTAACTGTTTGCGAAAGTGATTTCAAACTCCAAAAACCGAAAAAACCAATCCGAATTTTTGGTGCGGGGTTAAGTATTAAAGAAACTTAAAACTGAACTTTTAGTTCGTGGTTTGATTTTAGCCAAAAACCGCCTCAAACCGGCCCGTTTTTACCAATGTTCCATAAATGCCTTCATAAGCACAACTTACAACATCTTTAGCTTCTGGTTTATGCCCAACTCTGCATGTTCCACAAAGGGTTGTGACCCACTTTTAGCTTAAAATGTGTAAAGTAAACTAAAATGTGTAGAGTAAATTGTTACCATTTTTTTTTTGAACTTCTTAAAATAAAGAAAATTAAATGTGTAGAGTAAATTGTGCTATTCATTGGCAAATAGCACAGCTAGAAGCAACATCCAACACAATTAAGGCAATTTGAGAAATTGAAACGCAATTGAGTGAAAAATTATCCTATAAATTAGGTGCACACATGCATCACTACCACCACCACCCTCCTCCTCTTCCGAAATGGCAAACTTCCTCTCCTTCTCAACCATTTCTTACTAATCCTCACTATGTCTTTATAAATTTTGATATCGAAGGATGAGATCCTTCCTCCTCCTCCTTTTACTCCTCATTCTCCTCCAGCTGCTTCATTCCCAAAGCTGGAATTCGTGTTTTACCCGGAGCGGGCCCTAGCATCTAATATAACTCTCCAAACAGTGATTCTAATTATAACTGCAATAGTAGGCCCTGTGTTGGGTGCGGTGGCAGTTTGGAGCTGCAAGCTCCACATCGGCCGTAAAGGCGTCGAAGTGGAGATGCAACCCATGCGAGCCGTAAAATGAAGTTGGAAATGGAAGGATGGTTGCCCATAAGTTTCTTTACTGTTATGGAGTTTGTATATGATCTAATGTAATAATCTTTTCGTTTTTGCATATGTTGGGTCATCTTTGACCAGGTGTGATGATGTTATAAATAAATTATTATGTGATGCTACTTTTTTTATGAGATCAATATATTTTTTGTATTTAAGAAAGTTACTACTTTTTAAGTATAATTTTTGGCACTTGCAATGTTAATTATAGTCGATTTTCATTTCATATATACATGACATGAAAAGGTCTTAATGCTCAAATTCTTCATAAATCTTAAAACATTAAATGTAGGTATTTGCAAAGTTGAGTTTTATGAAAGGACATATTTAGAACTCATGTAAAAGTTCTTCAAAAATTATAGATATATGGATATTCGGCTTTATAAAATTGCTATCTGAAATTTCGGATATCCGAATTACATAATCTTAGATAAACTATTATGTCTAAAATAAACCCATCATCGCAAATTTTGGATATCCAAATTTATGATATAACTAGTTATCGACAAGCCCCTTAAATTATTTAAATAAACAACAAAAATATTGTCAAAATTGTCTCATTTCATATTTTCGCTTTAAGCATCAAATAACCAGGAGACGACTCTGATACCATCATAATCATATTTATATCATTGACAAATCTTTATCTTTTAGATAACTTTGTCTAAGTTTATTAGTTAACTGTTTGCGAAAGTAATTTTAAACTCCAAAAACCGAAAAAACCAAACCAAATTTTTGGTTCGGGGTTTAGTATTAAAGAAACTTAAAACCGAACTTTTAGTTCGCGGTTTGATTTTAACCAAAAACCGCCTCAAACCGGCCCATTTCTACCAATGTTCCACAAATGCCTTCATAAGCACAACTTGCAACATCTTTAGCTTCTGGTTTATGCCCAACTTTGCTTGTTCCACAAATGGTTGTGACCCACTTTTAGTTTAAAATGTGTAGAGTAAACTAAAATGTGTAGAGTAAATTGTTACCATGTTTTGTTTGAACTTCTAAAAATAAAGAAAATTAGATGTGTAGAGTAAATTGTGTTATTCATTGGCAAATTGCACAACCAGAAGCAACATCCAATACAATCAAGCTAATTTTAGAATTTGAAACACAATTGAGTGGAAAATGACTAACAACACGAACTAAAATTATCCAATAATTTAGGTGCACACATGCATCACTACCACCAACACCCTCCTCCTTTTCCGAAATGGAAAACTTACTCTCCTTCTCAACCATTCTCTTACTAATCCTCGCTATGTCTTTACAAATTTCGATATCAGAGGATGAGATCCTTCCTCCTCCTCCTTCTACTCCTCCTTCTCCTCCAGCTGCTTCATTCCCAAAGCAGGAATTCGTGTTTTACCCGAAGCGGGCCCCGACATCTAGTACAACTCTCCAAACTGTGCTTCTAATTATAACTGCCATAGGAGGCCCTGTGTTGGCTGCGGTGGCAGTTTGGAGCTGCAAGCTCCACATCGGCCGTAAAGGCGTCGATGTAGAGATGCAACCCATGTCAACCCTAAAATGAAGTTGGAAATGGAAGGATGGTTGCCCATAAGTTTCTTTACTGTTATGGAGTTTGTATATGATTGGGTTATCTTTGACCAGGTGTGATGATGTTATAAATAAATTATTATGTGATACTACTTTTTTATGAGATCAATGTATTTTTTGTATTTAAGAAAGTTACTACTTTTTAAGTATAATTTTTGGGACTTGCAATGTTAATTATAGTCGAGTTTCATTTCATATATACATGGCATGAAAATGTCTTAATGCTCAAATTCTTCATAAATCTTAAAACATTAAATGCAGGTATTTGCAAAGTTGGGTTTTATGAAAGGACAATTTTAGAACTTGTGGAAAACTAGAAAGGGGGGGGGGGGTTGAATAGTTTTGCCGATTTTACGTTAGTTTCAAAAACTTTTAGATTCGTTGATATGTGAGATCTTGTGGATGTGGAGAAAGTATAGATCTAACGATAAAGTAAGTAAATAAAGTAAAGCGAAGGGAAAGAAAAGACACAACCGATGTATAGTGGTTCGGCTACAAGGACACCTTCCTTGCCCTACTCCACTCCCCGAGTCACCTACTCGAGAGTTCAAGCACTATGTCAACAAACTCCTTCACTTGGCGGAGAAGCCTTCACAACATTGCTTACACTTTTTCTGGTACAAAGCTAGATACTGAGTCCGTAACACGGTGGACCAAACCAACACGACTATTACACAACAAATATGTGAAATATCAAATACAAGATCTTCGCTACAAAAATCTTGTGGAGTGACAAATCAATCAAGGACCCTGATCGGTCCCAAACGGTCTATCTTTTATTAGTCAACCACTTGTGAATGGTCAACCATAAAAGTCAAACAGCTCAGAACAAAATGCAATTAAGTCCAGAGGAGTTTAGTGTTTCCCCGAGTCGTTAAGTCCCAACGAGGTGTGAAAACTGTAATACAACGAATCTGTGATCGGGTGAATATTGAACAGGAAAAGGTGATGATTGATTACACTAAGGAAATTAAATCTAATAAAGACTTTGAAGTCATTTTAATTCTATATTTAAAATCGATTAACGTTTTAAAACCTAAAACGTACGTTTAAATAAAATTACGTGAGCGTACGAAATAAAACGTGAAAATAAAGAAGTAAAATACCTACGGATATGGAAAATACAATCCTAAGAAACAATTAAACGATGCTAAATTACATCCTAGAGTGTTAAAATGCAAAAACGCGAAAAACCGAGAACTCACCGAGCCCCGAAAGTGAAAAAGATGAAATTTAAGTCCTATGAGTGCAAAACTAATTTTCCTACATTCTAAATGACTAAAAATAATTTTAGGAAGAAGCCGGGTATTTTTTCGACTTTTATTTTATTTATTACGAATTAAAAACTATTTAATCTAATTTAACTATTAAAAATACTAAACCTTAATGAAAAATTATGAAAATTTTATGATAAATACTTGATGATATAAAGAAGCTAGGAAAAATGTAAAAACGGAAAAAGCAATACTGGATAAGATGGTAATAAGCCAACTGCCTAAATAAGCTGATAAGGCAAAAAGGGTTTAAGTGCATAGATAATGCAATCCATGACAAGAAAGACCCAAGGGCGCAGGCTATCCAGGTACAACACTATCACTTTCCTAAAGGTGGGAGGTCTCAGGTTCGAGCCTGCCTCCCATCCTTTTTGCAATTTTTTTTTTTTTTTTTTTTTTTTTTTTTTTTTTTTTGGATTTTTCTTTTTGGAAACTAAAATATAAAAAAAATAAGATTTTTACTAAAACTGAAACTTTGAAAAAGCTGAAAATAAGCTGGTAACAGCTTACTAGAACAGCAGATATGGAAAATCAATAACAAGGGTCTGTTTGGTTCATGGCATCTAAAGTGACCAAATACACTACATTAAGCTAAAGATAAGCTACTCCTAAGGGGTACAAGCCAACTAAAAGCTAACGCTAAACCTAAGTGCTACTTAATGGTGACTAAATAAGCAGTAGATAAGTACATGAATAGCCAAAAAAAATAATGCAAGCCTGCTGTTGGGACAGACCCAACCAAACACCCTTCTCGCACTTCTTAGCAGATTTTTAAGCACTAATCAAGCAAGGTGATCAAGAAATAAGTAAAAGGAGGTGACAACAAGTGGACATCTACAAAAATAAGCTACCATTAAGCAAAACAAATGGGAAAATAGTAGGCATAAATTCTGGGAATTCCTAAGCTAAAGATATAATAAGCTAAACTAACAATAAGCAGTTAAGGACAAAATAAGCTAAGATAAGCTGAAAACAGGCTAACTTAAATTAATTATACAAAAGGAAACCTAGATAAGCTAAATGGTGCTCCTAATAAGCACTAGAACCTGTGACTGACCTGCTTGGCTGCACAACTGCAGGCTCGCAAGCTATGGCTTGTTTGGGGCTTAGTTTTTGCTGAAAAGAAAGCTTCCAGGACCAAGACATGCTACAGAAACAAAGTCAGACTAGCATAGATACATAAAAAAAATAATTAGGGGCCAATAGAGTGCTTTTCATAGCTTAAATATAAGCTGATATCAACTTGCTTTGGCAACTGAATTACTGATACAGAACAGGAAAGTCCCCGAAACAGATTTTTCTACTTGAATTTTAACTATGCTAGAAGACACTTTAAGGCTCCAAACTGAAACTAAGCAAAGTTAAACATGTAATGACTTAATGACAACTAATTTCACACCATTTCAAAACCAATTAAGCCATGGAAAGGCCTCTTCAACAGCAGCAGTGCTGCTGTTTTTGATAGGTTTGAAAAAGTTATTATTTTATTTTCTTTTAAACACCAAATTATACAAGCTTTGAAAATTACACTTAACCAACTATCAATTTTGAGCAAAAAGTGATTTGACTTGATTAGTCAAACGGGTAAAAACCAAGTTTTTTACCCATTACTAGCCTGAAAACAAACACCCCTTTGGGACAAAAAGCTTTAAAACTGTTTTAGGAAATGGCATCAGAATTGATAAAACTGCTTTATATGGTTCAAGTAACTCCAAATGACTTAAAAAGAAAACTTCAATCACACTTTTAAAACACTAATGCAGATGAAATTGGCGTGAACATAAATTAAAGCTGAAATAAAGAGATTGAATACAAATTGAAAATTTCATTAACTTTAAATTAAAGATTACACTGAAAATAAAAATGGAGCTAGAATAAGAAATTCTAGACTCCTTACAACAATGGCATACAATTATTATTTATACTACAAGCTATGGTTCTCTTTCTTCATTCTTGACTTCTGTGTTTCTTTTGTGAGGGGAAAACAACAAAGTCACCAATTGTGTTTCCTTGAGTTAATCCAAGCCATCCAAGAGTTAGGTACTCTTCAAAAACAATCCGAGCCATCCATGGGGTTGAGTGTGTCAGGAGAAGGAAGAAAAGAGGAAGGAAAAAGGAGGGAAAGGGGGAAAAGGGGTTATGGGTTTTTTTTTATTTGTGTTCCTGGTTTGGATTTGGAAGTAATACACAAGGACCATATTAGCCATTTGACCAAACTTGAAGGACCAAAACTGTAATTTTCCAAATTTCATCATAAGGACTAATTATGACAAGATTAATTTTCCCAAGGACCAAAAATGATAAATTTCAAATTAAAAATGTCCCGGGGTAAATTCTGTCAATTTTTGAAACTTCAGGGACCAAAGCTGCCATTTTGCAAAACTGACTTTATAAGGGTAATTTTGACAACTTAAAAATTCCTGAGGGCCTTTTATGAAAAATTACATGTTTTGAATAACCAGGGACTAGATTTTGACAATTATTGCATAAAATACAGTCTAAATATTTTTTCGGTCTTTTTGAGACTTTTTAAAGTGTTTTTGACTGTTTTTGCAGTGCAGAAGGAACAAAAATGATGAGTATTTACACACTCATCAGACCCCTTGCTTGGATGACTTGTAGAATACTCGTGATCTCGCCTTAGAGAAGGACCTATATGAGGATCACAATAGAAAGAAAGAAGAACGACTCTCTAGATCAAGTGATCTATATGTTAGAAGAGAATGAGAGTGTTTGAGAGATTTAGTAAGAAGAGGGGTGAGTTAGAATGAAGAAATGGCTCTCTATTTATAGGCAAATTCCTTCACTGTTCCCCCGGATCCCACGGATCCCTTCCACAAGGGATCCGTCTAGTGTAATCCTAGGGATCCGTGGAACGCTCCTCTTTGCCCATGGGTTTTTTGGTTATGGGTCATGGGTTATGGGTTGGTCCATGGGTTATCTTTAGATTCAATGTATCTAAGTATACATTGTATCAAGTCTCTTTGGGTATGGGTTAAGATCCATGGGTTATGGTCCATGGGTTATGATTTTTACCCATCCTAATAAACTATTACAACAAATGCTTAATTACTATATTTTTGTATTTAAATGGCTAAATGTAAATGCTTTACAAAACTAACATGTATCCTTTATAATTATACTTAAGATAACATTATATTTGTTATCAACAAAACACAAAGAGATCGCAAAATATTAATAAACGGTTTTACGGTTTATTTTTATTAACAATCTCCCCCTTTTTGTTGATGACAAAACATAATGTTGTGATGAGTAAAACTTAAGAATAGATGTAAATTTTGAAAGCCGAAAGCCCCTAAGTTTTACTTCTTCTCCCCCTTTTTGTCGAAACAAAAAGTTAACCCTTGGAAGAAATAAACATAAAAGTGTGGAAAAAATAGTCCACGTATTACTAACTCCCCCTTGACGGTAGCTCCCCCTTGTTTGGGGCGACAAGTGAAGAAAAATAGAAATCCTACAAAAAGAAAGGTTAGTAACATGCTTAAATAATCTTGTGATTGTCGAGAATCAAGATTGGGAGCCAAGGTATGTAAACACGGCCTTGTAATAAAACAACAAATTGTAGTGGTATTTATGCCACCTACAAGCATGTAAAAATAAGAATAAGACTTGTTCTTGAAAATGACTCAAATGAAAAAGTACAAAAAAAATAGAAAATAGTAGTAATGATTCCGTCCATGCTTGCATAAGGTTTATGGATGGAGGTTTTGATGAGTGATGGTATTGATGCGATCAAGTATGAGGTTGAGTATGAATCGCATTTCTTCCCTAACTTCTATTGCGATTTCCCTAGTGGATTGGCAATGTTCACAATGTAGGTGATGTGGGTAATGAGTGCGGAAGTTTTCCGGGTTGTTTTGATTTGAGTTATGCGGAAGATGTGGTGGAAAAATAGGAAAATATGGATCAACATCCGGAATATTTGTAAGTGGTGGTGGAAAAGAACCTAGATGTTTTGTAATGTGATGGGAGCTAATGGTGGTGATGTATCAAGATCTTGAAAGACATTATTTGGAGATGTGGGTGGTGTTGAAAAGACTATTTCTTTTTGTTTAGATTGTTTAGATCTTGTTGGAGTCTTAAGGAGTTCCAAAAGAGTGACTTTGGGTGGTGATAAGGTTGGTGTACTTGTTGGAGATGAGGGAGGTGCTATTATGGAAGCATCTTGTGGTGAGTTATTTGTTGAGGATGAACCATTTGAGGTTGTTTTTGCTAAGCAACAAGATCGGATACTAATCCGTGCGGATATCCTAGAGTTTGATTGTGGTATTTTGGATGGTGGAAGTACAAAGGTTTGGATATCATGATTGTTTGTACTAGATGATTCTCCTAAAGGGTTTTTGGATGACATGGTGTATTGTGTATGTGAGGATGAGATGGATTATGCAAGCATTTTGGGAGTTCTATATATAGAAAAACAAAGCATTGTAATGAATGCTTGAAACAAAATGTGGATTAAAATCTAATGATTAGATATGAATTCAAGGCATGTGATCATGAGAACACAAGCATTAAAGAGCATACTCCCAAAAATGAAACAAATGTGGATTTTTCATCCAAAGTGAAAAGAATAGAAGTTAAAAACAGCTTATGTCTTCACGGATCCCACGGATCCTTCCCTTGAGGGATCCGTCCAGCATGAAGGCTGGGATCCGTGGGTCTGGTGATTCAGGCAGCACAAAATTTTATTTTTGGAAATATTTTTGCCTATTGTGTGCCTATATGCAAACTATTTGGAGTTGCGGTTTTCTCGACCTCTAAAAAGAAAAGGAAAATAACTAGAGAAAAAAAAAATCCTATTGAGATAACCCGAAAATACACATTTAGTACATAAGTACGTAATATTGTGTTATCAATGCTCCTAATTCATTTTTGCTTAAATGAATGTACCCGAAAACACCTATTAGTTATGTGTTCCCTTTAGCATTCAAAAGACATGAGATGCAATGAAAACGGGTTTTTTTTACTTTGTATTAATAATGAAAAAGCGATTTGTCCTAGACGTGAGAAATTGCTTTTGTGAAATTGATACGGGAAGGTATCATTCTTTTTAGAAAACATTTTGAAAAGAGATTTTCTTTAAAAATGTGTATGTAGTTATGTGTTTGCAAAAAAAAATTTATAAGTGGAAGACTTATCTTGGGTTTTGAAAATTCCCGTATTGTTTGTGAGTTGTGCGTGAAATTGAAATCCTAGACACAGAAAGAAGAAGGCTAGTGTTTATATACCTTGTAGAGTCAAATAAGTTACGATGTTTGTTCCATTAGACCAAGACCAAGACGAAGTAGGTTGAATTGTTCCCGCTTCAACGGTTTGGTGAGGACGTCGGCTATGTTGTCTTCGGATGCTACCTTCTCAATAGAGATGTTCCCCTTTTGAACATTGTCTCTTAAGAAGTGATGTCGAATCTCTATATGCTTTGTGCGAGAATGCAATACAGGATTCTTGCTTAAGTCGATGGCACCTTTGTTGTCACATAGGATGGCTATGTCGCTTAGATGAATGTCGTAGTCGACTAACGCTTGTTTCATCCATAGTGCTTGTTGGCATGCTTTGCCGGCGGAGACGTACTCGGCTTCGGTTGTTGATATAGCTAGTGCCGTTTGTTTCTTAGAAAACCAAGACGTTAAGCAACATCCCATGAAAGTACATACCCCACTTGTACTTTTTCTATCAACGTAATCACCTGCATGGTCAGAATCTGCATATACAATTGTTTCTACTCCCGTGCCCTTAGGATACCATAATCCTAATTGTGTTGTACCCTTAATATATCTAAATATCCTTTTTACGGCTTCTAGGTGTGATGTTTTAGGGTCTTCTTGAAACCTAGCACATAAGCAAACACTAAACATGATATCCGGCCTACTTGCCGTGAGGTAGAGAAGGCTACCTATCATGCCACGATATTTAGTATTATCTACGGATTCTCCGTCTTCATCTTTTGTGAGTTTGGTGTCGGATGACATTGGAGTCCTAATTGGTTTTGACTCTTCTAGACCGAATTTCTTTAACATCTCCTTGATGTATTTAGATTGATTGAAGAAGATACCATCTTCTACTTGTTTTATTTGTAGACCAAGAAAGAAACTAAGTTCTCCCATCATACTCATCTCGAACTCGTCATGCATGATTTTAGAGAAATCATCACACATGTCTTGACAAGTGGATCCGAATATAATATCACCTACATATATTTGTACTATGATTATATGTGACTCTCTTTTCTTAGTAAAAAGTGTGTTGTCAACTAACCCCATGGTGTAGTTGTGTTTAACTAGAAATGACTTGAGTCTATCATACCAAGCTTTTGGAGCTTGTTTAAGACCGTAAAGGGTTTTCTTTAATTTATAAACATGTTTGGGTTTTTCAAAATCAATAAAGCCCAGAGGTTGAGCTACATATACTTCTTCATTTATGAAACCATTTAGAAAAGCGCTTTTGACATCCATTTGATAAAGCTTTAGATCATTAGCACAAGCATACGCAAGAAGTATTCTTATAGACTCTAATCTAGCCACGGGGGCGTAGGTCTCATCAAAGTCTATTCCTTCTTGTTGGTTATACCCTTGAGCAACGAGTCTAGCCTTGTTCCTAGACACGACTCCGTTTGCATCTAATTTGTTTTTATAAACCCATTTGGTTCCTATTATGGTTTGATTACTAGGTGCAGGGACAAGTGTCCAAACATCATTAGAAACAAATTGATTTAGTTCTTCTTGCATAGCCATTACCCAACTCTCATCTTTTATGGCTTCTTGTGTATTCTTAGGTTCTAAGGTTGAAACGAAACAAAACAAGTTACTTTGGTTTTGAACTTGAGACCTTAATGTTCGTTCGTTTAGTTTTCCAATGACTTTATCTACGGGGTGATCTTTGGACTCTTTAATGTTTATTATTTCATCACTTAGAGGTTCTTCTTCTTCACTTATCTGTTTCTTTATTACTATAGCTTCACTTTCTATAATCTCGTCATCTATAAGAGGTGGAGAGGGTTTGGGTGGACTTTCATCAAATTTTATATTTAATGACTCTTCTACCTTCATTGTTTCTTTGTTTAATACGACGTAAGCTTTGCTATTTGGCGAGTAACCTAAAAAGATACCTTCGGTTGATTTAGGATCAAATTTTGTAAGGTAATCTTTAGTGTTAAGAATAAAACATTTACTACCAAAGACTCTAAAGTGATTTAACGTAGGCTTTTTGCCTCGAAGTAACTCATATGGAGTTTTTCCTAAGATTGGTCTAATTAAGACTCGATTGAGTATGTACGTTGAAGTATCAACGGCATTACACCAAAACTTTTGAGGTATGGATTGTTCGTTGAGCATGGTTCTACTCATTTCTTGTAGGGTTCTATTCTTTCTTTCTACTACCCCATTCGATTGTGGAGTGCGTGGAGCCGAGAAGTTGTGAGTAATACCATTAGCGTCACAAAAAGCTCCGAATTGCACTTCATTATCGAATTCCCTACCATGATCCGTCCTAATAGACACTATGGGACTTCCTAGTTGTCTTTGGATTTTTTTGCTTAATATTTCAAAATAGTTAAAGGTTTCCGTTTTGTTCTTTAAAAATTTTGTCCATGTATACCTAGAGTAGTCATCCACTATTACCAAAGTGTAGTAGTTGCCTCCATAACTTTGGATAGCGGATGGACCAAATAAATCCATATGTAGTAATTCTAGACACCTAGTTGTGGACACCATGTTTTTAGCTTTATGACTCGAATGAGCTTGTTTTCCTACATTACAAGCATCACAAAAATGATGTTCATATTTTAACTTAGGTAGGTCTCTTACTAGATCTTTGGATGATAGCGATTGAAGAAGTCGCATGTTGGCGTGACCCAATCTTCGATGCCATAAGGTCGAAGTATCATCCATAGAGGTAAGACATAGTTTGTCTTTAGGTTCATTACCGATTTTAATGACATAGACTCCATGTTTCCTAATTCCTCTTCCTATGGTTATGCCATTTTTAAGTATCTTACTATTGGTTTCAGTAAAAAGTACATTGCACTTTTTATCACATATTTGTCCTATACTTAAGAGGTTAAAGTTTAGGTTTTCTACGTGACACACATCGTTAATGGTTAGAGATTTGTTAGAAATCGTACCTTTACCGATGATTCTACTTTTGCTATTTCCAAACACCACATTACCTCCATTGAAGGATTCATATGTGGAGAATAGATCCCTATTGCCGGTCATGTGCCTCGTGCACCCGCTATCCTTGACCCATTCATCGGGGTCTAGGTCGACCTTAAAGCACACCTAAAACAATAATAAACTCAAAAGTTTGGTCCCCATTTGTTTATGGGTCTATTAGTGTTAAACATTCCATTCATATTAGACATGTATGGATAAGATGAGTATGCATTCCATGGAGCAAAGTTTTGAAAATGAAAACCGTTTTGCATGTTTAGATTCCATCCCATTTGATGGTTACTTTTCGGGTAAACGTTATTAGGTATCCCAAATGAATTAGGTTTTGAAAAAGATGGAGCTTTGTTTCTTGCAAAAGTAGGATTATATTTTGGAGGTGGTTGTCTAGTGGTGACATGAGTTGGTTTCTTCCTATTAACTATAACAAACTCAGTTCTAGATGAGGAAGCTACGTTATTGCTACTGTTTGCTATAGCAGATCCACGGATCCCTTTCTGTACACTAGCCGGTTCCCTTTTTAGGGGATCCGTGGGATCCGCCACAACAGTGGCTGGTTTTTCTAGTTCCTTAACAAATTTTGTTTCTTTACTTTCACTAGTTGATGGATCAAGTTGTTGACTACCTAGACCCTTTTTATTGTTACCGGTTTTAACACCTTCGAGTATTGTATCTAAAGTGTTCGTACTCATTCTAGCAATTTTAGAATCTAAGTTATCCACTAGTGTTTGAAGTTGAACGCAAAGTTCACATTCACCACTTTCTATTTTACCGTTTTAGTTTTGCTTTTAATTCTATGACTTCTTTATCTAAACATTGATTTTGACTTTTTAAAATTTTGTTTTTGTTAATTAGTTTTAAGCTAATATTGCATAGTTTGTCATATTCATTATGCAATGAGTCGTCATCGAGTGATGAACTACTATAGTATTCGTGACATACCTCGTCATTTGCCATGAGACAAATTTCTTCATCCTCCTCGTCGCTCATTCCCCATGTGCCGCTCACGAACGCCTTTTGATCATCCCGTTTGGGACACTTACTAATAAAGTGGTTTGGGTCCCCACATTTAAAGCAAGTACGATCATCCTTTGGCTTCTCGTCCTCTTTGCTTTTCTGAAAGCCTTTCTTATTGTCATACGGTTGTTTGACGTATCTTCCCTTTCTTCTAAAGAACTTTTTAAAGTCCCTTACCGCCATCGCGTACTCTTCGTCGTCACTACTCGAAGAGGAGTACTCCTCATCGCTCGTAGCCTTTTTGGCTTTAAGGGCAAGAGATTTGTGTTTCTCTTTCACCTTTGAAGCTTCGGAATCTTTAGCAAGGACAAGCTCGTAGACTTTCAAGTTGCCTATGAGTTCATCGAGGGTGAGAATTGTCAAATCTTTTGACTCTTCGATCGCCGTCACCTTGGATCTCCACTTCGATGGAAGTGCCCTTAGATATCTCCTAACATGATTACGACTAGAAAAAGGTTCATCAAGTGCTTGTAAAGATGTAATAATAGTATTAAAGTTAGCAAATGAATGATCTATAGTTTCCTCATCCGATATTGAAAATTGTTCATATTGTTGAACAAATAAATCAATTTTATTATTTTTAACTTGTTGGTTGCCTTGATGAGTTACAACTAAAGAATTCCAAATTTCTTTAGAGGTTTTAAGCATAGAAATTCTTTCGAATTCCTTTTTCGGTAAAGCATTATATAAAACCATTTTTGCTTCACTATTTTTAGAAAGCTTTTTCTTCATTTCATCGTTTAGTTTATCATGAGGTATGTGAACTAAATTTCCTTTATCATCGTTTGAGGTAGCCTCAAAATCACCTCTAATAGTAATGTACCAAAGATCAATATCTTTAGACTTCACATATGCTTCGAATCTATTTTTCCAATATATAAAACCATTAGTTTCAAGTAGTGGTGGTCGTTGCATAGATTGCCCTACCTTATAATTTTCAGAACCCATAGTGATCGAAAAGTTTTTAAAATACAATTTCATTTTAAAACTTTTATAAACTTAGCTCTTGATGCCAATTGTGGAAAACTAGAAGGGGGGTGAATAGTTTTGCCGATTTTACGTTAGTTTCAAAAACTTTTAGATTCATTGATATGTGAGATCTTGTGGATGTGGAGAAAGTATAGATCTAACGATAAAGTAAGTAAATAAAGTAAAGCGAAGGGAAAGAAAAGA
Source organism: Chrysanthemum seticuspe (assembly GCA_019973895.1). NCBI lineage: Eukaryota > Viridiplantae > Streptophyta > Magnoliopsida > Asterales > Asteraceae > Chrysanthemum > Chrysanthemum seticuspe. The sequence continues at coordinate 294,444,709 of BPTQ01000005.1, forward strand.
CACAACCGATGTATAGTGGTTCGGCTACAAGGACACCTTCCTTGCCCTACTCCACTCTTTGAGTCACCTACTCGAGAGTTCAAGCACTATGTCAACAAACTGCTTCACTTGGCGGAGAAGCCTTCACAACGTTGCTTACACTTTTTCCGGTACAAAGCTAGATACCAAGTCCGTAACACGGTGGACCAAACCAACACGACTATTACACAACAAATATGTGAAATATCAAATACAAGATCTTCGCTACAGAAATCTTGCGGAGTGACAAATCAATCAAGGACCCCTTGCTTGGATGACTTGTAGAATGCTCGTGATCTCGCCTTAGAGAAGGACATATATGAGGATCACAATAGAAAGAAAGAAGAACAACTCTCTAGATCAAGTGATCTATATGTTAGAAGAGAATGAGAGTGTTTGAGAGATTTAGTAAGAAGAGGGGTGAGTTAGAATGAAGAAATGGCTCTCTATTTATAGGCAAATTTCTTCACTGTTTCCCCAGATCCCACGGATCCCTTCCACAAGGGATCCGTCTAGTGTAATCCTAGGGATCCGTGGAACGCTCCTCTTTGCCCATGGGCTTTTTGGTTATGGGTCATGGGTTATGGGTTGGTCCATGGGTTATCTTTAGATTCAATGTATCTAAGTATACATTGTATCAAGTCTCTTTGGGTATGGGTTAAGATCCATGGGATATGGTCCATGGGTTATGATTTTTACCCATCCTAATAAACTATTACAACAAATGCTTAATTACTACATTTTTGTATTTAAATGGCTATATGTAAATGCTTTACAAAACTAACATGTATCCTTTATAATTATACTTAAAATAACACTATATTTGTTATCAACAAAACACAAAGAGATCGCAAAATATTAATAAACGGTTTTACGGTTTATTTGTATTAACAAAACTCATATAAAAGTTATTCAAAAATTATAGATATATGGATATTCGGCTTTATAAAACTGCTATATGAAATTTCGAATATCCGAATTACAATATCTTAGATAAAATATTATGTATAAAATAACCCCATCATCGCAAATTTATGATATAACTAGTTATCGACATGTCCCTTAAATTATTTAAATAAACAACAAAAATATTGTTAAAATTGTCTCATTTCATATTTTCGCTTTAAGCATCAAATAACCAGAAGACGACTCTGATACCATTATAATCATATTTATTTCATTGACAAATCTTTATCTTTTAGATAACTTTGTCTAAGTTTATTAGTTAACTGTTTGCGAAAGTGATTTTAAACTCCAAAAATCGAAAAAACCAAACCGAATTCTTGGTGCGGGGTTTAGTATTAAAGAAACTTAAAACCGAACTTTTAGTTCGCGGTTTGATTTTAGCCAAAAACCGCCTCAAATCGCCCCATTTCTACCAATGTTCCACAAATGCCTTCATAAGCACAACTTGCAACATCTTTAGCTTTTGGTTTATGCCTAACTCTGCATGTTCCACAAATGGTTGTGACCCACTTTTAGCTTAAAATATGTAGAGTAAACTAAAATGTGTAGAGTAAATTGTTACCATTTTTTTTGAACTTCTTAAAATAAAGAAAATTAAATGTGTAGAGTAAATTGTGTTATTCATTGGCAAATAACACAACTAGAAGCAACATCCAACACAATTAAGGCAATTTGAGAATTTGAAACGCAATTGAGTGGAAAATTATCCTATAAATTAGGTGCACACATGCATCACTACCACCACCACCATCCTCCTCTTCCGAAATGGCAAACTTCCTCTCCTTCTCAACCATTCTCTTACTAATCCTCGCTATGTCTTTACAAATTTCGATATCGTAGGATGAGATCCTTCCTCCTCATCCTTCTCCTCCAGCTGCTTCATTCCCAAAGCAGGAATTCGTGTTTTACCCAGAGCGGGCCCCGACATCGAGTACAACTCTCCAAACAATGCTTCTAATTATAACTGCCATAGTAGGCCATGTGTTGGCTGCGGTGGCAGTTTGGAGTTGCAAGCTCCACATCGGCCGTAAAGGCGTCGATGTAGAGATGCAACCCATGCCAGCCGTAAAATGAAGTTGGAAATGGAAGGATGGTTGCCCATAAGTTTCTTTACTGTTATGGAGTTTGTATATGATCTAATGTAACAATCTATCCGTTTTTGCATATGTTGGGTCATATTTGACCAGGTGTGATGATGTTATAAATAAATTATTATGTGATGCTACTTTTTTTATGAGATCAATGTATTTTTTGTAATTAAGAAAGTTACTACTTTTTAAGTATAATTTTTGGCACTTGCAATATTAATTATAGTCGATTTTCATTTCATATATACATGGCATGAAAAGGTCTTAATGCTCAAAATATTCATAAATCTTAAAACATTAAATGCAGGTATGTGAAATAGTTTAAAAGCTTTAGAATGTTTATTCTATTGGTAGGGGTGTTCACGGGCGGGGGGGGGGGGGGGGGGGTTCGGTTATTTAGAAGATTTAAACTATTCCTCATCGGGCGGGTAATTTATTTTACTACCCAAAACCAAACTGTACTAGGTGGGTAACCGGACAAGCGGTTACCCGCGATTCGGGTCACGGTTAACCATTTTAGACGTTTAATCGAGTTTAACCGTATAATCAATAACATGTTATAGAGCGTAAAATGTCATTTTAGTAAAGTTAAATGACATTTAATAGATTATAGTCATATAAAAGTTATCTTGTTAGATTAATTGCATTCAAATATTGTAAATAATCAATTAAAAAAATAATAGTTATTTGACGTTTATAGATTACAATCACATTTATCAACTTTCACACATAAATGTTTAGAAATGTTTACATTAGGAAAAAAGAAGGCCTGATACGATAAAATTAGTGCAATATTATAATTCATACTTGTACAATTATTTGATCGTTTACTTATAAAAACCTTCATGTATTAAGCATAGTTCGGTTCGGTTAACCGCGGGTATCAAATAATAAAAATCAAAGCCGAACCGTAATAATGGCGATTTTTGGGTTTTGGATTGAGCGGTTCAGCTCGGTTCATCGGTTTCTCGGATTTTTTCAACACCCCTAATTATTGGGCAAATATATTTATCAATTCAAAAGTAGAGGTGAAAACGAGTAGAGCCTGTCAGAGCTCGAGCTCGGCTCGTTTAAAATTTAAAAAGCTTGAACTCGAGCTCAACTCATATAAGTTTTAGAAAGCTAGAGCTCAGCTCGTTTCGAGCCTTAAATTTTAACCTCGAGCTCGGTTCGTGGTATGTTATATAGGCTCGAGCTCGGCTCGAGCTCAGGTTGTCTATATGATTTGGCAATAAAAAGTTAAAGCTAGGCTTGACCTCGAGCAAGGCTCATACTATATCTTTTCTTAGCTCGTTGTTAAGCTCGAGCTCGGCTCGTATATATGTTTAATACTTAAAATATCATTATATCGTTTAAGCTCGTTTGATCTTGCGAGCTCAAACAAGATCTGTATGTAAAGCTCGGGCTCTATTAATAAATGAGCTGCAACTTAAGCTCGAGCTCAGCTCGGTTCGTTTGAGCTTTTTACCGATCTGATCCTGAGCCTTTCACGAGCGACTCTGCTCATTTCCACTATATTTATTTTGCAGATATCAAATATTGAGTTGGAGCCATGTCTAGACCTTTTACTGATTTTTGTTTTTTTAACGTACGTCAATTTTGGTCTCAGAGATTAGATCTTTTACATTAATTTATTTTTGTCATATAAGATAAATTTGTGTTGTGTATACTTTGCTATAAAACTATGGTTTAGGGTTTAAGATTTCTGTTATCTAATGATGTATTGCATATGCTAATGTTAAGTTGTTTCCTAAGTGGTCAATGTAATCTTACCATCTACTTATATATATTTGACGTAAACTATACAGTTACGTGCTTTTACATTATACATTAAAACGACTAATTGATTTAGAGCTTAACAAATAAGGCTTAAAATTGAGCCAAACTCGAACACAAGCTTCAATGATGTTAAACGAGTCAAACTCAAGCTCGGGCTCGGCTCAACTCGCACACAACCTAGGGACCGGTCCTTTGGATATTCATCTGATTCGATCCATTAGTAGCGGATATATATGGAGTAAATGGATGAATAGCGAATATAGATATAGATATGGAAGTTTAGTGGATCGGATATGAGTGAAGGTTTGTCATCCATGAATTATCCATTTACCACTCGAAATAATTTGTTAAATACACTAAAAATGTAAAAAGTTATAACTTAGTAATGATAACTAACTACTACAATCATGTGTTTAAGCTTATTTGTTTAGTATATCACTTTTAACACATAATTCAAAAAAGTTTAAGCTTATAGAAATATAGATAAATGAAATGAGTAAATAACATAAGAACTTAAACATGTATACTTTCACAAGTTTACTTTAAAATCATCAAAGCACAACGCAATCAAAGCTTTTGTCCTTGGCTGCTCCTTCCAGTGGCGGACCTAGCTGGAAACCCAAGGTGGTTCCTTAATTTGGTCAAGTTGCAAAATGCGATGAGTCAACCAAATAATCGATCAAATTTTCGGTCGGATCCAATTTAACAAGAACCGTAAAACCAATGCCATTTACTCTTTACAAGACACATCACGTGACTCGTCTACTAAAGTTGCAAACAAATCGTCTCCAAGCTCTACTTTAATAGCATTGATTATTTCATCCGCACATGGAGTTGCAATATCCTTTTGAGTTTTACAACATATCATTTTTTTCTTCTTTAATGTTGCGCGCCATGCTAGATCACATCGTTGGCCTAACCATCTTAAAAGTTCAAGAAATTTATCTTTGTTGTGTGACTATTCCTTTTCATCATGACCACGAAAAGATAATGCTTGTCTTAATAATAATCTAATAACATCCATTGAACAACATAAACGGATAGTGTTCATTTTTCTCTAGTAAAGTTTGTTTATCAAATGCAGTTGTGATGGATTGTTTAGGTTCATCAAGCTTTGACATTTTTCTACTACAAGAATGTGTAGCTTTCCTACATTATGTTCATCTAGCCCAAATTTCCTATTCGAAGCTCTAAATCCACCTTTTACAAAATTATCCGACCCCCTTAACATTTTATCTCAGAATTGAATATATAACAACATAAGCAAAAAGTAGCTTCTTCTTTTATACTATACTAGCAGGGTACCTGCGCGATGCGGCGGCGGGTACCCTGTGGGTTAATTTTTCAGCGAACAAATGTTATTTTGTTTTGGACTGCTGGATTTCAGATTTATGTTTTGGAAGCTTAATTATATTGTATATTGTGGTTAAATAGTTGTATAGTTTGGTGAAAGGGTGTTTTTAATAGTTTATTAATTGTATGTGTTGAATAGTGTTTTTTTTAGTTTACTTTTGTTTTAAATACTTGTAAATTATGCTTATTTACTTGTATTTGCTTAAAAATCTATTTTTAGTTTATTCATGTGTGAAAGCTTAATTATATTGTACTTTGTGGTTAAAAAGTTGTATTTTTGGACGAATGGGTGTTTTTAATAGTGTATTAATTGTATTATATGAGTAGTGTGTTTTGAGTTTTATGTGTGCTTTATATACATGTAAATAATGCTTATGAAGTAGTATTTGCTTAAAATTTTATTTATGGTGCTCTTAAAATAATAAATAGGAGGGAAGTGTCTTCCTCCATTATAAGTAGTATAGATATAGATATAGATATAGATATAGATTCCAACCAATATTTATAATCAGCAAACCATGAACTTACAAGTCGACGAGGTTTACCTTCGATATCTGTATCTTTGAAATTATGATTTTTGGGTTGGAATGGGCCATCTATCAAATATGCTCGTCTAATCTCATCTTGTTGATCTACATGGTACTCGTCTATATTTTTTCGATCTTTCAATGCCACAGGTAGATCTTTTAAATCAATTTTATATACTTTCTTTTCTCCTTATCTCCATCGTTTGAGGATGAACTAGATACTCCTTTTTTTGGTTAAGATTTTCAACATTTTAACTAGAACATATACCAAAATTCAAACATTTAATCAATAATATGTTAATCACATGCATGATACATAACATCTTAACCTAAATACTAAACCCTAAAATCTAAATACATACTTTATGTCATAAGAAAAATAAATAAACTATAGAATGCAGACTTACAATTAATTATTTAGATGAGATCTTAGAAGAATACAAGTCACTCCATCCCAATTGTTTATTCGACCAAAACCATTACCATGGTGCATATTCGTTTATTTGTTTCCCACAAGGCCACAACTACCGTAAATGGAATTGCTTTACAAAAAAAATATATTTTTATATTAATTATTAAATGGGTTAATTTTGTTGGACTAATTGGGTTTTAGGATAAAAAAAAGAGTTTTCTTAGCAATAATACACATAAAAATAATATTTTAATACAAATTAACATTTTAGCAATTAATAACCAAATGATACATGTGCTTAGATTAGTGATACACCTGATACACATTACACTTATAAGTATTCCAAAATCTGATACACATTCAAAAACCTGAAACACATTACACTTCTAATCAAAGTGTATCACCTAGGTTTCGTAAATTTTAAAAAGAAATCTTTTGAAACCTTAACAATTTTAGTTGAAGTTAATAAAAAATTTATTTTCTTGTAAGGAGAGTATCGCTGGTTAAATTTTAGTTGGATCTCAATTTAACAATTTTAAGTTTGATGAAAAGTTTTTTAGAATGAAAAGAATGAGAAGGCATGTGGAGGTGACATGTGTTATCTTTGCCATATCACCATACCCCACCCCCCCTCGCCAAATTTTTTTTTCCCGCCAAAAATTTTTTTTGGGGGGCAAATTTTTTTTTCCCGCCAAAAATTTCCCGCCAAAATTTTTTACTGCATCACCGTTATAAAGTTACTACATCACAATCATGATTTTAGTGCATTAAGGTTATAACCTTGATTTTAGTGCATCATACTTGATGCACTTAACTATTAACTATGATGCAGTAACTTATAATAAAGATGCACCAAAACTTATTAGTGCATTAAGGTTATAAGTTACGGCGTCACAATTATGATTTTAGTGCATTAAGGTTATAAATTATTGCATCACAGTTATAAAGTTACTGCATCACAATCAAAATTTTAGTGCATTAAGGTTATAACCTTGATTTTAGTGCATCATAATTGATGCACATAAGTATTGACTATGATGCTGTAACTTATAATAAAGATGCACCAAAACTTATTAGTGCATTAACTTATAAGTTACTGCATTACGGTTATAAAGTTACCGCATCACAATCAGTATTCTTATAACTGTGATGCAATAATAAATTTTGGCGGGATTTTTTTTTGCCCAAAAAATTTTTGTGGGTGGGGTAGGGTGGGGGTGACACATGTCACATGACATGGTGATGTGGCAAAGGTGACACATGTCACCTCCACATACCTTCTCATTCTTTTCATTATAAGAAACTTTTCATTTTAACCCTACCCTATATATATATATATATATATATATATATATATATATATATATATATATATATATATATATATATATATATATATATATATATATTTGTGTGTTTTGTGTTAGTTTTATAAATCGTCCTTGTGGTTTGTATGGTTTTACCAAAACATGTGGAAAGTCAAAAATACCTTTCAAGTTAACAGTCAACTAACAGAATTATTGGTCAAATGACCAAACCCGTAATTGGTCAAAAACCACGAGGACGTGACCTGTAAAAAAAACACATGTACAATATATGCAAGATCCGGTAAACCTTAAGGACCAATTATGTAATTAACTCTAATTCAAATAATATTAAAATATTATAATAATAATTAAAAACTTAAACTAATAATCTAAGTTGTAGTGTGCCTTGATTGTATCCTTGATCTCTTGCAGCTTCTGTCGTTGGATTAGGGGCAAAAAGGGGTCGATTGCCGAATTATAGAACATGATGTCTTTCTCCCATTTCGTTTGTTCAAAAAATTCAAGTTTTTGACGTTTTGTTGCAATTTTCTCCCTTTTCAACTCCGCTACTTCCCGACGCGCCGCTTCTTGGATTTCCAACTCTTGTTTCTTCAAATGGAAATATTCGTCTGTTGCTGACTTCTTCTTTCCTCATTAAATAAGGATTGGATTGATCGAAGGCGGATGATTTCTTCTTCTTATTCTTAGATTGGTCACAATCAGTTGGTTGCTCTTCTCGAGTCTCTTCCTCAGACTCATCCGCTTCTTCGTTCAAATTGAAACCACCATCCGAGGTGGTTTCAGAAGTCTTGGATTTCTTTCGAACCTTTTTGGGCTTCTGAAATTCAGGCATCTCAACTTTCTTTCAAGCAGTATGCTCCCTGAAAGTTTTCCAACACTGCTCCAATGTAAAGGTATGTTGGTGCACCACTAGGTATTCTGCATACGTTTTTTGATACACATTGAGGTCATTCTCACCAAATGTGAGTTTGTAAATCCTTCTCCTGGATGAAAACAAGTGATTTTTTTTTATTTTTTTTATCCAGATGATAAAAACTGAAAATTTTTAGTACCCTCGATGGAAAAAAGTGAAATTTTTTAGTACCCATATGATAAAAAGTGAAATTTTTTAGTACCCAGATAGTAAAAGTGAAAATTTTCAATACCCAGATGATAAAAGGTGGAAATTTTAATACCCGGATGATAAAATATGAAAATTTTCATTTGTGAGCGGGTCGGGTTGAAAATTTGACCCACCCTAGACGTGTCGCATTATAGGGAAGGGGTGTTTGTTTCGACTTATATAGCTTATTTTGGCTTTTGGCTTATGTTTCATAATCTCATATTTTTTTGGAAACTTTTGGCCTTAAAGGGGGTGTTTGTTTAAGCTTATATGTGCGCTTATGACCTTATTTGATTTCGGCTTAAGCACTAATTTTCAAGCTTATGTTAAGACTTTTGGGCTTAGATAAGTTTATCATATAATGATAAACTTATATAAGCCCACAAGTCTCGAAATAAGCGAGGCTTATGAAATATAAGCCGAAACACAAATAAGCTCGTAAGCCAAACACCCACTAAGTCGATAAGTTTTAAAATAAGCAACAAACAGTGAGCTTATGAAACACCAAATATTTGTATGTGAAAGTAGCTACTTTAGAAAATATTTGCATGTAGCTAGTAGTGACAATTGTTTCCTCTACGCAAATTTAAGTTCGGTTTTGAAGATTCTTCTTAATGATAAATATATATCTATTTCGACTATTTGAACTAAATAAGAAAACCGAATTCGTACTTTGATACAGAGAAATAAAGAGTTTTTTACCAACTAATTGTACTTATAAAACTTATTTACCATTCCATGGCATGTTAAAAACTATTGACTATTATGTGGTATTTCATTTTATTAATCTTTTAACATTAAATTGTCACTATTTCTTTTGAACTCTCTAAATATCGAGAAAATGAGAGTAAGTTGGGATCTTTCTATCATAACAAAATTCTTGGTGCTTGTTAAATTATTCTTTGTGCATCCACGTTATTTAGAAAATGGTTAATAAAACTAGTAATTATTCTATGATACGTCAACCCACCAAGATAAAAATTACATTAAGACATATTATCAGGCCCACTATCATATTTGTCCACATTATTTAATGCTTTATTTTTATTTTTAATTACGTTTTTCCAATGTTTTATTATCTTCAACATAGCAGCTATTCTTTTGATTTTCAAAATGACAATTCGTGACAGTCAACGTTATAAATCAGGAAACCAAACACAAATTAGCTAAAACAAATATGAACAACGTGAAACCCAGAAATAACAACAAGCCCAATTACATTCTACCACCCATTCTTCTCTTCTTCTTCCCCAAGTTCTTTTTTGTCTTCTTGTAATCTACCATAGCTCCAAAACCTTCATCTCCATTTCCATGGCTTACAAGTTTCAAGGTTAACTTTTTTAGTTTATTTCTATAGAATTGTTATGCTTCTTAAGTAGTAGTAGTAATATATTATTTAGTGCTTATTAGGATTTTTTACCTTCTTAAACAAACATGGCCGAAAACGAAGACGACTTTGACTGGTCCCCAACCATCCCTTTCAAAATCTACGACAGAGACTATAAAGGATTTATAAAAAGGCTAGTTAAAGTGATAGGTAGGAACTCGAAAAAAAAATTTATTAAGAGGGGCAAAGAAAAAAATGTGCCATATGTGAACATATGCCTAATGACAGAGACTGATGGTAAAGCCTTAGAGGCCCACATGCGCCAAGATAACTTATATGTTAATGCCATAGGTCCAAAAGGGGGAGGGAAGCCATTTAGGTTTAAGGGTGTCAAGGATTTTGATGACGACGACTCAACAGAATCAGGATCTTGTCCAAAAGGATTTTGAGCCATAAATTATTTAAATAAACATAAAAAATATTGTCAAAATTGTCTCATTTCATATTTTCGCTTTAAGCATCAAATAACCAGGAGACGACTCTGATACCATCATAATCATATTTATATCATTGATAAATCTTTATCTTTTAGATAACTTTGTCTAAGTTTAATAGTTAACTGTTTGCGAAAGTAATTTTAAACTCCAAAAACCGAAAAAACCAAACCAAATTTTTGGTGCGGGGTTTAGTATTAAAGAAAATTAAAACCGAACTTTTAGTTCGCGGTTTGATTTTAACCAAAAACAGCCTCAAACCGGCCCATTTCTACCAATGTTCCACAAATGCCTTCATAAGCACAACTTGCAACATCTTTAGCTTCTGGTTTATGCCCGACTTTGCTTGTTCCACAAATTGTTGTGACCCACTTTTAGCTTAAAATGTGTAAAGTAAACTAAAATGTGTAGAGTAAATTGTTACCATGTTTTGTTTGAACTTCTAAAAATAAAGAAAATTAGATGTGTAGAGTAAATTGTGTTATTCATTGGCAAATTACACAACCAGAAGCAACATCCAATACAATCAAGGCAATTTTAGAATTTGAAACACAATTGAGTGGAAAATGACTAACAACACGAACTAAAATTATCCTATAAATTAGGTGCACACATGCATCACTACCACCACCACCCTCCTACTCTTCCGAAATGGAAAACTTACTCTCCTTCTCAACTATTCTCTTACTAATCCTCGCTATGTCTTTACAAATTTCGATATCAGAGGATGAGATCCTTCCTCCTCCTCCTTCTACTCCTCCTTCTCCTCCAGCTGCTTCATTCCCAAAGCAGGAATTCGTGTTTTACCCGAACCGGGCCCCGACATCTAGTACAACTCTCCAAACTGTGCTTCTAATTATAACTGCCATAGGAGGCCCTGTGTTGGCTGCGGTGGCAGTTTGGAGCTGCAAGCTCCACATCGGCCGTAAAGGCGTCTATGTGGAGATGCAACCCATGTCAACCCTAAAATGAAGTTGGAAATGGAAGGATGGTTGCCCATAAGTTTCTTTACTGTTATGGAGTTTGTATATGATCTAATGTAACAATCTATCCATTTTTTCATATGTTGGGTTATCTTTGACCAGGTGTGATGATGTTATAAATAAATTATTATGTGATGCTACTTTTTTATGAGATCAATGTATTTTTTGTATTTAAGAAAGTTGGGTTTTATGAAAGGACAATTTTAGAACTTGTGGAAAACTAGAAGGGGGGGGTTGAATAGTTTTGCCGATTTTACATTAGTTTCAAAAACTTTTAGATTCGTTGATATGTGAGATCTTGTGGATGTGGAGAAAGTATAGATCTAACGATAAAGTAAGTAAATAAAGTAAAGCGAAGGGAAAGAAAAGACACAACCGATGTATAGTGGTTCGGCTACAAGGACACCTTCCTTTCCCTACTCCACTCCCCGAGTCACCTACTCGAGAGTTCAAGCACTATGTCAACAAACTCCTTCACTTGGCGGAGAAGCCTTCACAACGTTGCTTACACTTTTTCCGGTACAAAGCTAGATACCGAGTCCGTAACACGGTGGACCAAACCAACACGACTATTACACAACAAATATGTGAAATATCAAATACAAGATCTTCGCTACAGAAATCTTGCGGAGTGACAAATCAATCAAGGACCCCTTGCTTGGATGACTTATAGAATGCTCGTGATCTCGCCTTAGAGAATGACCTATATGAGGATCACAATAGAAAGAAAGAAGAACAACTCTCTAGATCAAGTGATCTATATGTTAGAAGAGAATGAGAGTGTTTGAGAGATTTAGTAAGAAGAGGGGTGAGTTAGAATAAAGAAATGGCTCTCTATTTATAGGCAAATTCCTTCACTGTTCCCCCGGATCCCACGGATCCCTTCCACAAGGGATCCGTCTAGTGTAATCCTAGGGATCCGTGGAACGCTCCTCTTTGCCCATGGGTTTTTTGGTTATGGGTCATGGGTTATGGGTTGGTCCATGGGTTATCTTTAGATTCAATGTATCTAAGTATACATTGTATCAAGTCTCTTTGGGTATGGGTTAAGATCCATGGGTTATGGTCCATGGGTTATGATTTTTACCCATCCTAATAAACTATTACAACAAATGCTTAATTACTACATTTTTGTATTTAAATGGCTAAATGTAAATGCTTTACAAAACTAACATGTATCCTTTATAATTATACTTAAGATAACATTATATTTGTTATCAACAAAACACAAAGAGATCGCAAAATATTAATAAACAGTTTTACGGTTTATTTTTATTAACAATCTCCCCCTTTTTGTTGATGACAAAACATAATGTTGTGATGAGTAAAACTTAAGAATAGATGTAAATTTTGAAAGCCGAAAGCCCCTAAGTTTTACTTCTTCTCCCCCTTTTTGTCGAAACAAAAAGTTAACCCTTTGAAGAAATAAACATAAAAGTGTGGAAAAAATAGTCCACGTATTACTAACTCCCCCTTGACGGTAGCTCCCCCTTGTTTGGGGCGTCAAGTGAAGAAAAATAGAAATCCTACAAAAAGAAAGGTTAGTAACATGCTTAAATAATCTTGTGATTGTCGAGAATCAAGATTGGGAGCCAAGGTATGTAAACACGGCCTTGTAATAAAACAACAAATTGTAGTGGTATTTATGCCACCTACAAGCATGTAAAAATAAGAACAAGACTTGTTCTTGAAAATTACTCAAATGAAAAAGTACAAAAAAATAGAAAATAATAGTAATGATTTCGTCCATGCTTGCATAAGGTTTATGGATGGAGGTTTTGATGAGTGATGGTATTGATGCGATCAAGTATGAGGTTGAGTATGAATCGCATTTCTTCCCTAACTTCTATTGCGATTTCCCTAGTGGATTGGCAATGTTCACAATGTAGGTGATGTGGGTAATGAGTACGGAAGTTTTTCGGGTTGTTTTGATTTGAGTTATGCGGAAGATGTGGTGGAAAAATAGGAAAATATGGATCAACATCCGGAATATTTGTAAGTGGTGGTGGAAAAGAACCTAGATGTTCTTGTAATGTGATGGGAGCTAATGGTGGTGATGTTTCAAGATCTTGAAAGACATTATTTGGAGATGTGGGTGGTGTTGAAAAGACTATTTCTTTTTGTTTAGATTGTTTAGATCTTGTTGGAGTCTTAAGGAGTTCCAAAAGAGTGACTTTGGGTGGTGATAAGGTTGGTGTACTTGTTGGAGATGAGGGAGGTGCTATTATGGAAGCATCTTGTGGTGAGTTATTTGTTGAGGATGAACCATTTGAGGTTGTTTTTGCTAAGCAACAAGATCGGATACTAATCCGTGCGGATATCCTAGAGTTTGATTGTGGTATTTTGGATGGTGGAAGTACAAAGGTTTGGATATCATGATTGTTTGTACTAGATGATTCTCCTAAAGGGTTTTTGGATGACATGGTGTATTGTGTATGTGAGGATGAGATGGATTATGCAAGCATTTTGGGAGTTCTATAGATAGAAAAACAAAGCATTGTAATAAATGCTTAAAACAAAATGTGGATTAAAATCTAATGATTAGATATGAATTCAAGGCATGTGATCATGAGAGCCCAAGCATTAAAGAGCATACTCCCAAAAATGAAACAAATGTGGATTTTTCATCCAAACTGAAAAGAATAGAAGTTAAAAACAGCTTATGTCTTCACGGATCCCACGGATCCTTCCCTTGAGGGATCCGTCCAGCATGAAGGCTGGGATCCGTGGGTCTGGTGATTCAGGCAGCACAAAATTTTCTTTTTGGAAACATTTTTGCCTATTGTGTGCCTATATGCAAACTATTTGGAGTTGCGGTTTTCTCGACCTCTAAAAAGAAAAGGAAAATAACTAGAGAAAAAAAAATCCTATTGAGATAACCCGAAAATACACATTTAGTACATAAGTACGTAATATTGTGTTATCAATGCTCCTAATTCATTTTTGCTTAAATGAATGTACCCGAAAACACCTATTAGTTATGTGTTTCCTTTAGCATTTGTTGGGAATTACAAGTTTGAGTTGATAAAGACAAAAAGAATGAAACAAGAGGGACTTAATATGACAAGAAGGAAACCTAGAAAAAGATGGAAGGACTTGCTTGCAAAAGAAGTTTTATTTATTAGTCCTTAGTAGAACGGATTTTTTTACTTTGTATTAATAATGAAAAAGCGATTTGTCCTAGACGTGAGAAATTGCTTTTGTGAAATTGATACAGGAAGGTATCATTCTTTTTAGAAAACATTTTGAAAAGAGATTTTCTTTAAAAATGTGTATGTAGTTATGTGTTTGCAAAAAAAAATATAAGTGGAAGACTTATCTTGGGTTTTGAAAATTCCCGTATTGTTTGTGAGTTGTGCGTGAAATAGAAATCCTAGACTCAGAAAGAAGAAGGCTAGTGTTTACATACCTTGTAGAGTCAAATAAGTTACGACGTTTGTTCCATTAGACCAAGACCAAGACGAAGTAGGTTGAATTGTTCCCGCTTCAACGGTTTGGTGAGGACGTTGGCTATGTTGTCTTCGGATGCTACCTTCTCAATAGATATGTTCCCTTTTTGAACATTGTCTCTTAAGAAGTGATGTCGAATCTCTATATGCTTTGTGCGAGAATGCAATACCGGATTCTTGCTTAAGTCGATGGCACATTTGTTGTCACATAGGATGGCTATGTCGCTTAGATGAATGTCGTAGTCGACTAATGCTTGTTTCATCCATAGTGCTTGTTGGCATGCTTTGCCGGCGGAGACGTACTCGGCTTCGGTTGTTGATATAGCTAGTGCCGTTTGTTTCTTAGAAAACCAAGACGTTAAGCAACATCCCATGAAAGTACATACCCCACTTGTACTTTTTCTATCAACGTAATCACCTGCATGGTCAGAATCTGCATATACAATTGTTTCTACTCCCGTGCCCTTAGGATACCATAATCCTAATTGTGTTGTACCCTTAATATATCTAAATATCCTTTTTACGGCTTCTAGGTGTGATGTTTTAGGGTCTTCTTGAAACCTAGCACATAAGCAAACACTAAACATGATATCCGACCTACTTGCCGTGAGGTAGAGAAGGCTACCTATCATGCCACGATATTTAGTATTATCTACGGATTCTCCGTCTTCATCTTTTGTGAGTTTGGTGTCGGATGACATTGGAGTCCTAACTGGTTTTGACTCTTCTAGACCGAATTTCTTTAACATCTCCTTGATATATTTAGATTGATTGAAGAAGATACCATCTTCTACTTGTTTTATTTGTAGACCAAGAAAGAAACTAAGTTCTCCCATCATACTCATCTCGAACTCGTCATGCATGATTTTAGAGAAATCATCACACATGTCTTGACAAGTGGATCCGAATATAATATCATCTACATATATTTGTACTATGATTATATGTGACTCTCTTTTCTTAGTAAAAAGTGTGTTGTCAACTAACCCCATGGTGTAGTTGTGTTTAACTAGAAATGACTTGAGTCTATCATACCAAGCTTTTGGAGCTTGTTTAAGACCGTAAAGGGCTTTCTTTAATTTATAAACATGTTTGGGTTTTTTAAAATCAATGAAGCCCAGAGGTTGAGCTACATATACTTCTTCATTTATGAAACCATTTAGAAAAGCACTTTTAACATCCATTTGATAAAGCTTTAGATCATTAGCACAAGCATACGCAAGAAGTATTCTTATAGACTCTAATCTAGCCACGGGGGCGTAGGTCTCATCAAAGTCTATTCCTTCTTGTTGGTTATACCCTTGAGCAACGAGTCTAGCCTTGTTCCTAGACACGACTCCGTTTGCATCTAATTTGTTTTTATAAACCCATTTGGTTCCTATTATGGTTTGATTACTAGGTGCCGGGACAAGTGTCCAAACATCATTAGAAACAAATTGATTTAGTTCTTCTTGCATAGCCATTACCCAACTCTCATCTTTTATGGCTGCTTGTGTATTCTTAGGTTCTAAGGTTGAAACGAAACAAAACAAGTTACTTTGGTTTTGAACTTGAGACCTTAATGTTCGTTCGTTTAGTTTTTCTATGACTTTATCTACGGGGTGATCTTTGGACTCTTTAATGTTTATTATTTCATCACTTAGAGATTCTTCTTCTTCACTTATCTTTTTCTTTATTGCTATAGCTTCACTTTCTATAATCTCGTCATCTATAAGAGGTGGAGAGGGTTTGGGTGGACTTTCATCAAATTTTATATTTAATGACTCTTCTACCTTCATTGTTTCTTTGTTTAATATGACGTAAGCTTTGCTATTTGGCGAGTAACCTAAAAAGATACCTTCGGTTGATTTAGGATCAAATTTTGTCAGGTAATCTTTAGTGTTAAGAATAAAACATTTACTACCAAAGACTCTAAAGTGATTTAACGTAGGCTTTTTGCCTCAAAGTAACTCATATGGAGTTTTTCCTAAGATTGGTCTAATTAAGACTCGATTGAGTATGTACGTTGAAGTATCAACGGCATTACACCAAAACTTTTGAGGTATGGATTGTTCATTGAGTATGGTTCTACTCATTTCTTGTAGGGTTCTATTCTTTCTTTCTACTACCCCATTCGATTGTGGAGTGCGTGGAGCCGAGAAGTTGTGAGTAATACCATTAGCGTCACAAAAAGCTCCGAATTGCACTTCATTATCGAATTCCCTACCATGATCCGTCCTAATAGACACTATGGGACTTCCTAGTTGTCTTTGGATATTTTTGCTTAATATTTCAAAATAGTTAAAGGTTTCCGTTTTGTTCTTTAAAAATTTTGTCCATGTATACCTAGAGTAGTCATCCACTATTACCAAAGTGTAGTAGTTGCCTCCATAACTTTGGATAGCGGATGGACCAAATAAATCCATATGTAGTAATTCTAGACACCTAGTTGTGGACACCATGGTTTTAGCTTTATGACTCGAATGAGCTTGTTTTCCTACATTACAAGCATCACAAAAATGATGTTCATATTTTAACTTAGGTAGGTCTCTTACTAGATCTTTGGATGATAGCGATTGAAGAAGTCGCATGTTGGCGTGACCCAATCTTCGATGCCATAAGGTCGAAGTATCATCCATAGAGGTAAGACATAGTTTGTCTTTAGGTTCATTACCGATTTTAATGACATAGACTCCATGTTTCCTAATTCCTCTTCCTATGGTTATGCCATTTTTAAGTATCTTACTACCGGTTTCAGTAAAAAGTACATTGCACTTTTTATCACATATTTGTCCTATACTTAAGAGGTTAAAGTTTAGGTTTTCTACGTGACACACATCGTTAATGGTTAGAGATTTGTTAGAAATCGTACCTTTACCGATGATTCTACTTTTGCTATTTCCAAACACCACATTACCTCCATTGAAGGATTCATATGTGGAGAATAGATCCCTATTGCCAGTCATGTGCCTCGTGCACCCGCTATCCTTGACCCATTCATCGGGGTCTAGGTCGACCTTAAAGCACACCTAAAACAATAATAAACTCAAAAGTTTGGTCCCCATTTGTTCATGGGTCCATTAGTGTTAAACATGCCATTCATATTAGACATGTATGGATAAGATGAGTATGCATTCCATGGAGCAAAGTTTCGAAAATGAAAACCGTTTTGCATGTTTGGATTCCATCCCATTTGATGGTTACTTTTTGGGTAAACGTTATTAGGTCTCCTAAATGAATTAGGTTTTGAAAAAGATGGAGCTTTGTTTCTTGCAAAAGTAGGATTATATTTTGGAGGTGGTTGTCTAGTGGTGACATGAGTTTGTTTCTTCCTATTAACTATAACAAACTCAGTTCTAGATGAGGAAGCTACGTTATTGCTACTGTTTGCTACAGCAGATCCACGGATCCCTTTCTGTACACTAGCCGGTTCCCTTTTTAGGGGATCCGTGGGATCCGCCACAACAGTGGCTGGTTTTTCTAGTTCCTGAACAAATTTTGTTTCTTTACTTTCACTAGTTGATGGATCAAGTTGTTGACTACCTAGACCCTTGATAAGGTTTTAAAAGGTACCATTTTGAGGGGTCGTTTAAGTCCTTATTTGATCACTTTTGTATCCGTTATTGCTTAATATCGTTCCTTTTCACTTTTTAGGTCTCTTGAAGGCAAAATGCTGGAATGGCACTTATTTGGACGAAAAGGCGCGAATATATGAAGAAAATGGACAAAGTCAAAATCGAGACACTCACAGTTGCTGAAATTAGAAGGCGACGGCGTCAGGTGCTAATGGCGACGCCGTCCCAAAATTGTGTGACGGTCCAGAACCCAAAACTCGTATTTTCAAGCGACGACGTCCAGTTGTAAAAGAGTAGGCCGTCGCTACTCAGACGGCCTAGATGCAATCCAGACGACGTCAGAAGCTGAAGAGGACGGCGTCACGGACATAAGGTGACGCCGTCGCAAGGTTAACATGGCCAAGACGAAACCCTAATGGTGGCGACACGAAGGCGTCACGAAACATAAGGTGACGCCGTCGCATATGTAATCTTATATATAGAATCCGAATTTTTCAGTCTTTTGTGGAGAGTCTTTTGGAGTGAAAACCTAAAACCGAACCTAAGGTGTCTTGTACAGTATTTTAGGGTTTTAAAACCCTATCTTACATCAAGATAAGTCTTTACTTCATTAATTCAATTATGTCTTTGATTATTTGTGTGTATGCTTGCATGTTTTCCATGTCCGGCTAATTTATTTGTGTGTTTGCTTAGGAAGTATGAAACTTAATTATTGAATATTGATTGGTTGTTTCTTATCTTAGTTGATTAATGATCTAGTAATGCGATAGGTCATTCGTTGTGTAATTAATGCTTGATTCATCTTTGTGAACCTTAGAATATAATTACCTGAGTAGTTGTAGGCTAAACCATCCAAAGAGTGCCTTAGAGTAGGAGTTTATCATCCCTAGTGGGTTTGTAGACGAGACCCTTTGGTAAGTTCAAAGAGTTAGGGAGAAACGCATACCCTACAACTTTAAACACACAACGCAACTAAGAATAAGACGTGACAACTCAACCATCAATAGGAGATAATTAAGGAGTAATACAACTTAAGTAAACACATCTTTAAACTATCATACGAGCACACATTAATTAGACATAGACTCCCACAACCTTAGTTTAGATAATTAGATAATAGTAGAGTAATCGGTAGAAATACCAAACCCCCAAATCCAATACCCGAGATTCGTACCTTTCCATTTCATAAAACATAAAAAGATAAAAAATAATCTTCCTCAACCTTAACCTTAGCGTAGTAACTCCTTACTAGCATTCCTATTCCCCTAGAGAATGATATCAATACCCGTGGCTTACCCTAATTACTACACTACAACGATTAGGTTCACTGCCTAGGGTGTTATAAAACTTGCTCGAAGAAAAGGAAGTTTCCTTGACCCCGAACGACGCGTGTAGCGTTATCAAGTTTTTGGCGCCGCTGCCGGGGAATAGAATAGCTAGTTAGTAGTCCGCCTCGTTTAGGTTCTTTGCTTGATTCCTATCAAGTAAAATTTTTCTCATTTTTAGCTTTCTCTTAGTCTATCCCCCTTCTTCGTGACCTTTGTTAGTAATCCCATCACTTTTCATCATGGAAGGTGATAAACAACAACCACGTCCCCATACAAACCCCCTTAAGCAACTTAGAACCCGCAGTTCCACCAAAACTCTTCTTGAACCATTTGCAGAACCCGAAAGAGAGCTCAATAGGCGAAGAAAAGCTCTCCATGATTCAGAACTTCAAGGCACTTCCATCAATTTTGATGAAGTTACATCTGATGAAGAATCCCCTCATTCCCCACAATCTCCTGAAACCATCATCATTGACAATCTGAGTCAAAATGGTGAAGAAGTTCTTGCCACTCCAGCCAATGGACCCATGAATCCTCCTAAAGCAAAAACCCTTGGGGAATACTCCTACCCTTCTGCATCTGGATTCACCAGTGCCATTGTCTATCCCTCGGAACAGATCAATGAGGTATTGCATGCATCTGACATTTGGCTAATCCAAAAGGCATGTCAATTCCATGGATCCCACAGTGAAAACCCAATTCACCACATCAAACAGTTTCTAAAAATTGTTGATGCTATCTATACCGACGGAGCATCTAAGGAGACATCTAGACTCCGGTTTTTCCCATTTTCTCTTCAAGGGCGAGCCAAGGAGTGGCTCGATAAGCTCCCTCCAAGGTCCATTTTCACATGGGAACAACTTACAACCAAGTTCACCAAAAAGTTCTTTCCTCCTGGAAGAACTGCAGCAGTTAGGAGCAAAATTCTGCACTTTCATCAACCCGATGGTGAATCTATCACCAACTCCTGGAGTCGTTACAAAGATCTTATTCAACAAGCTCCACACCATGGTATCAACCTTTGGTTGCTTGTTCAAATCTTTTACGACAATGTCTCCAGAAAGGATCAAAAAGGGATTGATTTCTCGACTAGCCGAAGAATCGCAAACCTCACCGCAGAAGAAGGGTGGAACCGAATAGAGGAATACATCCAATATCAAGACAGCCATTGGAATGAGCAAGAAAACGCGTCAAGCATTTCTACTTTCTCAAGTGAAGAGTTATCCTTCGATTATCGGATTGAGAAAGCACAAAAGAAACTAGCTTACCTCATAAAATCACCAGAACCAAAAAGGCTGACTAACCCATATCTCATATGCGACATATGTGGAGGATCGCACGAGAGCGATGAGTGCGATGACACACACCGAGAAAGCGTCTTCCTCTCTAGTCATGATATCTATGATGACCCTTCACTCCTCGCATTTTATCAAACCGATGAATGTGATCCTTGGGGCAATCTGAAATGGAGAACAGAAGGAAAGGACGGACCTGAGTACACCATCCGTGATCCTTTTGAAGAAAAACTCGGGCAGTTCACCATGGAAGGGGTTGCACTCTTGAAAGGTCTTGAGGGGTTTATCCGAGAGCAGCAAGCTGAATTAGAAAGTCAGTTCACTGATCTCCACGAAAGAATGAGTGGACCCGGCCCAGCACTTCATGATCCAACTTGCGCAATCACTACTCGATCAGGAACTACTACCAAGGATCCCCCACATCCCAACCGGAACCCCATCACAAGGGAACCCGAGTTAGGAAATGAGGCGATTCCCGCACCTCTTCCAACTCCTCACGATCCTCCCCCACAAACACCAGCACCAGCCCAGCGACCAACTCTCGCACGGATTCCCTATCCCTCTCATCTAAAGAATCAAAAGGCTGAAGAAGACAATGAAAGAATATTGTCTTATTTGAAACAAACATCCGTCAACATACCACTCCTTGATGTATTCTATCATATCCCTAAACATAGTAGATACTTCAAGAGGTTGATATCTAATCGGAAAAAGCTTGAAGGATTGATATCATTAGGAGAAGAATGTTCAGCTATCATCCAAAAGAGCATGCCCAAGAAGAAGGAAGATCCGGGCAGTTTTACCATTCCTTGCTCTATAGGGGCGCTTTCTATGAAAAACGCCTTGGCGGATCTTGGGGCAAGCATTAACCTGATGCCTCACTCCCTGTTTCTTAAACTCGGATATTCAGGGCTTAAACCGACTAGGATGAGTATCCAATTAGCTGATCGATCAATCAAATATCCCATCGGAGTTTGTGAGAACGTTCTTGTAAGGGTGGGGGAATTCAATTTTCCAGTCGATTTCGTAATTTTAGAGATGGAGGAAGATAATTCCGTCCCAATAATCCTTGGAAGACCATTCTTGGCTACAGCTCGTGCCATCATTGATGTTCATGATGGTAAACTCACTTTACGAGTAGGATCCGAGAGCTTGACCTTCGACATTAAGGATTCTATGAGACATTCTTCTTCCTGCGGTCACCCCGTATATTTAGTTGAAGAAGTTGATGAATTTGTTGACGACATAGATGGCTGCATTGACGAGTATCTATTAAACGAATTCATGAATAATGATAACAACGTAATATACGACGACCAAGAAATTGAGATGGTTGGAGTTGTGTCCTTTTATCCTCGTCAGGATGAAATTGAACCTATTGAGCTTCATAGGCCGGGAAACAAGCTAAAACCATCGATCAATGAGCCTCCTACTTTAGAACTGAAAGATCTCCCGAGTCACTTGGAATACGCCTTCCTTCAAGGGGAGAACCAACTCCCTGTCATCATAAGCTCTTCGCTAACCACTATTCAGAAAGAGAAGCTCTTAGAAGTTTTAAAAGAGTATAAAGGGGTGATTGCGTGGAGTGTTACCGACATTAAGGGAATCGATTCTACATTCTGTACTCAAAAAATCCTCATGGAGGAAGATTACAAACCAACCGTTCAACCGCAAAGGCGGGTTAACCCTAACATCAAAGAGGTAGTGAAAAAAGAGGTCATTAAGCTTCTGGATGCAGGTCTCATCTACCCCATATCAGATAGCCCATGGGTCAGCCCGGTCCAAGTGGTTCCAAAAAAGGGAGGGATGACGGTTGTAAAAAATGAGAAGGGTGAGTTGGTGCCGCAAAGAACGGTTACTGGGTGGCGTGTATGTATTGACTACAGAAAGTTGAATGATGCCACCCGGAAAGACCATTTTCCTCTGCCGTTTATTGACCAAATGTTTGAAAGGTTAGCAGGGCACGAATACTACTGTTTCCTTGATGGCTTTTCAGGATACTTCCAAATTCCAATTGCTCCTGAAGATCAGGAGAAAACTACATTTACATGTCCTTACGGAACGTTCGCCTACAAGCAAATGCCCTTCGGGTTATGTAACGCACCCGCAACCTTTCAACGATGTATGATGGCCATATTCCACGAGTTAATTGAGGACAGCATGGAAGTCTTCATGGATGATTTCTCGGTGTTTGGAAATTCTTTCGACCTTTGTCTTTCCAACCTTAGGAAGATGTTGAAGCGATGCGAGGAAACTAATTTGGTTTTAAACTGGGAAAAATGTCATTTCATGGTAAAAGAAGGAATTGTCTTAGGGCATAAAGTCACGGGGAATGGAATTGAGGTCGATAGAGCAAAAATCGAAGCAATTTCCAAACTCCCTTATCCTACTACCGTTAAAGCCATTCGCAGCTTTCTTGGTCATGCAGGTTTTTATCGAAGGTTTATTAAAGATTTTTTGAAAATTGCCCGGCCAATGACACAGCTTCTTGTTAAGGATGCCCCTTTTGATTTTTCTGGAGAATGCAAGGAAGCATTTAACCGACTAAAGAAAGATCTCACTCAAGCACCTATAATGGTCACCCCTGATTGGTCTCAGCCATTCGAAATCATGTGTGACGCTAGTGATTATGTTGTCGGCGCAGTGCTCGGCCAAAGGAAGGAAAAGCATTTTCAACCAATCTACTATGCTAGCAAAACCATGAATGTAGCACAAGAGAACTATACAACCACTGAGAAAGAACTTTTAGCCGTTGTTTTTGCCTTCGACAAATTCAGGCAATATCTCGTTCTCTCTAAAATTGTCGTCTTCACCGATCACTCCGCCTTACGCTATTTGTTTTCAAAACAAGATGCTAAACCTCGCCTTATTAGGTGGATCCTATTACTTCAAGAATTCGACATTGAAATTCGAGATAAAAAGGGGGCTGAAAATCTCGCTGCTGATCATCTATCACGCTTGGAGAACCCTGATCTTGAGAAGTTAGATCACATCGATATTCGCGATTCTTTTCCCGAGGAACGGCTAATGGCGATTAAAGAAATTGAGCCATGGTATGCGGATTATGCTAACTATCTGTCCAGTAGGGTTTTGCCAAATTACATGACAAAACAAGATAAAAAGAAGTTCTTCACTACGCTAAAACATTACTTCTGGGATGAACCTTTCCTTTTCCGTATATGTCCCGATCAAATCATTAGACGTTGCGTGGCCGGTAGAGAGATTGATCGAGTTCTGAAAGAATGTCATGCGGGACCATCTGGAGGACATCACGGTGTGAATATCACGGCACGAAAGGTTTTTGACGCCGGATTCTATTGGCCTACTGTTTTTCGAGACGTTAAGAGATTAGTTCAAATGTGTGATGCATGCCAACGATCAGGAAATATTTCACGACGGGATGAGTCACCTCAGAACTATATCCAAGTCTGCGAAATATTTGACGTTTGGGGAATAGACTTTATGGGACCCTTTCCATCTTCCGGAGGAAATGAATACATTCTCGTAGCTATCGACTATGTATCCAAATGGGTAGAGGCTCAAGCCCTTAGAACTAATGATGCAAGGGTAGTTATTCACTTTCTTAAAAAGCTCTTCGCACGATTTGGGATTCCCAAAGCATTAATCAGTGATAGAGGGACTCACTTTTGCAATGCTCAAATGGAAAAAGTGATGAAGAAGTATGGCGTCCCACATAGATTTTCTACTGCATATCATCCTCAGACAAATGGACAAGTAGAAAACACAAACAGGGCATTAAAGCGGATACTTGAAAAAACGGTCCACCAAAATAGGAAAGATTGGGCATTCAAACTGGATGAGGCACTTTGGGCATTTAGAACTGCTTACAAAACACCTATCGGGACAACCCCTTTTCGCCTGGTATACGGAAAGGCTTGCCACCTCCCTATCGAACTTGAGCAGAAAGCATATTGGGCCCTTAAGGCCTGTAATATGGATTATTCTGAAGCAGGGTCAAATCGGTTCTTACAACTTCAAGAATTGGATGAGCTGAGGCTGGAAGCATACGAATCATCAATCACTTACAAAGAAAGGGCAAAAAGATGGCACGATCAACGAATAAAGAATCCTAAAGAGTTTTTGGAAGGAGATAAGGTGCTTTTGTATAATTCAAGACTAAGATTATTCCCAGGAAAACTCAAATCCAGGTGGTATGGACCCTTTTCAGTAAAAAAACAGATGAGCAATGGGGCGGTGGTGCTACTAGACCATGATGGAAGAGAATTCACCGTTAATGGGCAACGGGTGAAGCATTATCAATTGGATAATATTGAAATGGTGAACGATGAGGATATTGTTTTAGAAGAAGAGGGCGGTAATGAGAAAACGTAGGAGCACGACTATGAGTCTAGCTACAAGACTCTTAAATAAAGAAAAGCGCTTCGTGGGAGGCAACCCATGCTTAATTGTTTGCTTGTTAGTGTCATATATCTTTTATTAATTGTTTATCCTCATGTTTAAATTTGTAAAAATGCTTTATTTTGTTTTTAACCTCGTCTTAATTGCATATAAAGGTATTTTACATAAGGGATAAGTGTAGGGAAGATTACACACGTTTTCAAAAGAAACGTAAACATGAGAATAACAATTAACTAAAAGATATTTATGTTTGTTTGTTCGAGTCAAATGCTTGTATCGAGTCATAATGGATGTTTTGCAGAAATTTTTCCAGATTCTAAAGATGTAAATTTTCCAGAATTTTTTCCAGAAAATCGCAGACCAGTTTTTTGTCAGGAAGGAGTAAAAACATCAGATTACTTTTTTCTCGTTTTCTGAGCTACTTGTAAAATTTTGGAATTTTCCAGGTCTTAATTTTCTTAGAAATTATGTAAACATCCATTCCACAAGCATTATATCCTAGTTTAAATCGAGTCTTATATATATTATTACCGCCGATTTTACGCAAAGGTTTCGTTTGTTTTCTTCAAGTGTGCAGGTTTAGTTTGTCAAGAAGAAGTTACATAAGATTGGAAGGAGCTTTTCACGCAATAATTCTTCTTGAAAAGGATTTAACCACCACTTTACACGGATCCTACCGAGCTAATCAGGGGAGTATTAGTTTCTTTCGTTTTTAATTACCTTCTTTTATCATAACTTTGATACTTTCGGGGAACATTGGGGACAATGTTCAGTTTAAGTGTAGGGAGGGAAAATAAAACGGGAACTTTGAAACTATGCTTATCCTTGACTATTTGCTTTGTCCAATTGTGATTGTGTAATAAACCATGAGAAAATGTCGGTTAGGGTAATTTTGGCACCAAATTTAAAATTTTTTATGACATATAGGAGTGGGCCATTAGTCTTAACAAAAGCGTCTCATGGATAGGAAGTTGCATGACTAGCACAAAAACCCTTTACCACCCAAATTCCACCAAAAATGTGAGGATCGCCCTTAGATTAGTAGGAATTAAAGCATTCATCTTCAATGCTTAGAGTGTGAACCGGTAGTATATTAGATTCTAGAACTTGTTTTGTGATGCATTCCGAGATCGCAAGTGAGGCTACACTTGTGTAGTTAGGAATAACTAAATGATAAGAGGCATTAGGATAACCCTTGTTTGATACCTGTAATATAATTACTTCTTCCATATCGGTTGAGTAATTCCCCCACACCCAATGCGTTGTACTCATCTTTAGTACACGATACCCCTAGTTAACCCCTCAGAGCCTATCCTTTTCGCGGTTCTCGTGATGTTTCGGTTTTTCCGGAATATCAATGAAGAGCATTGTTTACACCCCACCCCCAAATATACACCCAAATCGCCTTAGCCTACCCCTTATGCACTCACTTTTAGTGCAAATGTTTGTTATCACCCTAAACCCTTAGTTCAATTATCTAGTTGCTTGCATAAGTTGCTAAGTCGAGTCATATCCTTTGTATACAGTTTTGGGACGATTGGGATTCATGGGAAAAGTTAAAGTTTATGAAATGACGGGAAGGGAACGTTAAATTCAAATTCCCTTTGTTTGCATAATAATGTACCCCAAGTGTTTTGATCTTTTCAATTCGGGTCAAATTAGTGTTAGAGTAATAAAAACTCAAGTGTAGGGATATGCCTATAAATCCCTAGTATTTTGATGTTACCGTAGAGGATGGTAGAGTAAAAGTGTATGAAAAAAAAAAAAAAAAAAAAAAAAAAAAAAAAAAACGGGCTACCATCCTACATCTATCCTTTAAATTTATGTTTGTTTATTTCAGTTATCTAGAGTTTAGAGTGTCGAGTCTTGGCTTAGCAACGCCATTCTTCATATGCAGTTAACATAAAGATTTTTGACTTGCCACCACTAAATAGCCTATCCCACCAAACCTTTGTTTCCCTACCGTAAGCCTAACATTACAACCCTTTAAAAGACCTCTTTGATAGTCTTTCCTAGGTGCTTACGCCAAAGCGATGAAGGTTTGATCTATTCTCAAGCCTATGGTAATCTATGTACTAGGACCGATTAATGAGTGTTTATCTTCCATTTCCTATTTGTTATATTTCATATATACACCCGAGAGAGATGTGAGTATCCAAACACCCCATGTGAGGTGCTAGTATGTAATTTCCGTGCTTGTTATGACTTTTGCGGGGCTTATATGTGTTGTGGACCGTTTTGAATTAATGCTTCATGACCCCTAACTTATAAATTAATTGGCTAAAAGCACATTTGCTTGAGGACAAGCAAATAACAAGTGTAGGGATATTTGATAAGGTTTTAAAAGGTACCATTTTGAGG
Source organism: Chrysanthemum seticuspe (assembly GCA_019973895.1). NCBI lineage: Eukaryota > Viridiplantae > Streptophyta > Magnoliopsida > Asterales > Asteraceae > Chrysanthemum > Chrysanthemum seticuspe. Next base: position 294,472,453 of record BPTQ01000005.1, read on the forward strand.
GGTCGTTTAAGTCCTTATTTGATCATTTTTGTATCCGTTATTGCTTAATATCGTTCCTTTTCACTTTTTAGGTCTCTTGAAGGCAAAATGCTGGAATGGCACTTATTTGGACTAAAAGGCGCGAATATATGAAGAAAATGGCCAAAGTCAAAATCGAGACACTCACAGTTGCTGAAATTAGAAGGCGACGGCGTCAGGTGCTAATGGCGACGCCGTCCCAAAATTGTTGTGACGGTCCAAAACCCAAAACTCGTATTTTCAAGCGACGACGTCCAGTTGTAAAAGAGTAGGCCGTCGCTACTCAGACGACCTAGATGCAATCCAGACGACGTCAGAAGCTGAAGAGGACGGCTTCACGGACATAAGGTGACGCCGTCGCAAGGTTAACGTGGCCAAGACGAAATCCTAATGGCGGCGACACGATGGCGTCACGAAACATAAGGTGACGCCGTCGCATATGTAATCTTATATATAGAATCTAAATTTTTCAGTCTTTTGTGGAGAGTCTTTTGGAGTGAAAACCTAAAACCGAACCTAAGGTGTCTTGTACAATATTTTAGGGTTTTAAAACCCTATCTTACATCAAGATAAGTCTTTACTTCATTAATTCAATTATGTCTTTGATTATTTGTGTGTATGCTTGCATGTTTTCCATGTCCGGCTAATTTATTTGTGTGTTTGCTTAGGAAGTATGAAACTTAATTATTGAATATTGATTGGTTGTTTCTTATCTTAGTTGATTAATGATCTAGTAATGCGATAGGTCATTCGTTGTGTACTTAATGCTTGATTCATCTTTGTGAACCTTAGAATATAATTACCTGAGTAGTTGTAGGCTAAACCATCCAAAGAGTGCCTTAGAGTAGGAGTTTATCATCCCTAGTGGGTTTGTAGACGAGACCCTTTGGTAAGTTCAAAGAGTTAGGGAGAAACGCATACCCTACAACTTTAGACACACAACGCAACTAAGAATAAGACGTGACAACTCAACCATCAATAGGAGATAATTAAGGAGTAATACAACTTAAGTAAACACATCTTTAAACTATCATACGAGCACACATTAATTAGACATAGACTCCCACAACCTTAGTTTAGATAATTAGATAATAGTAGAGTAATCGGTAGAAATACCAAACCCCCAAATCCAATACCCGAGATTCGTACCTTTCCATTTCATAAAACATAAAAAGATAAAAAATAATCTTCCTCAACCTTAACCTTAGCGTAGTAACTCCTTACTAGCATTCCTATTCCCCTAGAGAACGATATCAATACCCGTGGCTTACCCTAATTACTACACTACAACGATTAGGTTCACTGCCTAGGGTGTTATAAAACTTGCTCGAAGAAAAGGAAGTTTCCTTGACCCCGAACGACGCGTGTAGCGTTATCAACCCTTTTGATTGTTACCGGTTTTAACACCTTCGAGTATTGTATCTAAAGTGTTCGTACTCATTCTAGAAATTTTAGAATCTAAGTTATCCACTAGTGTTTGAAGTTGAACGCAAAGCTCACATTCACCACTTGCTATTTTACCCTTTTCTAAACGTTTTAGTTTTGCTTTTAATTCTATGACTTCTTTATCTAAACGTTGATTTTGACTTTTTAAAAGTTTGTTTTTGTTAATTAGTTTTAAGCTAATATTGCATAGTTTGTCATATTCATTATGCAATGAGTCGTCATCGAGTGATGAACTACTATAGTATTCGTGACATACCTCGTCATTTGCCATGAGACAAATTTCTTCATCCTCCTCGTCGCTCATTCCCCATGTGCCGCTCACGAACGCCTTTTGATCATCCCGTTTGGGACACTTACTAATAAAGTGGTTTAGGTCCCCACATTTAAAGCAAGTACGATCATCCTTTGGCTTCTCTTCCTCTTTGCTTTTCTGAAAGCCTTTCTTATCGTCATACGGTTGTTTGACGTATCTTCCCTTTCTTCTAAAGAACTTTTTAAAGTCCCTTACCGCCATCGCGTACTCTTCGTCGTCACTACTCGAAGAGGAGTTCTCCTCATCGCTCATAGCCTTTTTGGCTTTAAGGGCAAGAGATTTGTGTTTCTCTTTCACCTTTAAAGCTTCAGAATCTTTAGCAAGGACAAGCTCGTAGACTTTCAGGTTGCCTATGAGTTCATCGAGGGTGAGAATTGTCAAATCTTTTGACTCTTCGATCGCTGTCACCTTGGATCTCCACTTCGATGGAAGTGCCCTTAGATATCTCCTAACATGATTACGGCTAGAAAAAGATTCATCAAGTGCTTGTAAAGATGTAATAATAGTATTAAAGTTAGCAAATGAATGATCTATAGTTTCCTCATCCGATATTGAAAATTGTTCATATTGTTGAACAAATAAATCAATTTTATTATTTTTAACTTGTTGGTTGCCTTGATGAGTTACAACTAAAGAATTTCAAATTTCTTTAGAGGTTTTAAGCATATAAATTCTTTCGAATTCCTTTTTCGGTAAAGCATTATATAAAACCATTTTTGCTTCACTATTTTTAGAAAGCTTTTTCTTCATTTCATCATTTAGTTTATCATGAGGTATGTGAACTAAATTTCCTTTATCATCATTTGAGGTAGCCTCAAAATCACCTTCAACAATAATGTACCAAAGATCAATATCTTTAGACTTCACATATGTTTCGAATCTATTTTTCCAATATATAAAACCATTAGTTTCAAGTAGTGGTGGTTGTTGCATAGATTGCCCTTCCTTATAATTTTCAGAACCCATAGTGATCGAAAAGTTTTTAAAATACAATTTTATTTTAAAACTTTTATAAACTTAGCTCCTGATGCCAATTGTGGAAAACTAGAAGGGGGGTGAATAGTTTTGCCGATTTTACGTTAGTTTCAAAAACTTGTAGATTCGTTGATATGTGAGATCTTGTGGATGTGGAGAAAGTACAGATCTAACGATAAAGTAAGTAAATAAAGTAAAGTGAAGGGAAAGAAAAGACACAACCGATGTAGAGTGGTTCGGCTACAAGGACACCTTCCTTGCCCTACTCCACTCTCCGAGTCACCTACTCGAGAGTTCAAGCACTATGTCAACAAACTCCTTCACTTGGCGGAGAAGCCTTCACAACGTTGCTTACACTTTTTCAGGTACAAAGCTAGATACCGAGTCCGTAACACGGTGGACCAAACCAACACGACTATTACACAACAAATATGTGAAATATCAAATACAAGATCTTCGCTATAGAAATCTTGCGGAGTGACAAATCAATCAAGGACCCCTTGCTTGGATGACTTGTAGAATGCTCGTGATCTCGCCTTAGAGAAGGACCTATATGAGGATCACAATAGAAAGAAAGAAGAACAACTCCCTAGATCAAGTGATCTATATGTTAGAAGAGAATGAGTGTGTTTGAGAGATTTAGTAAGAAGAGGGGTGAGTTAGAATGAAGAAATGGCTCTCTATTTATAGGCAAATTCCTTCACTGTTCCCCCGGATCCCACGGATCCCTTCCACAAGGGATCCGTCTAGTGTAATCCTAGGGATCCGTGGAACGCTCCTCTTTGCCCATGGGTTTTTTGGTTATGGGTCATGGGTTATGGGTTGGTCCATGGGTTATCTTTAGATTCAATGTATCTAAGTATACATTGTATCAAGTCTCTTTGGGTATGGGTTAAGATCCATGGGTTATGGTCCATGGGTTATGATTTTTACCCATCCTAATAAACTATTACAACAAATGCTTAATTACTACATTTTTGTATTTAAATGGCTATATGTAAATGCTTTACAAAACTAACATGTATCCTTTATAATTATACTTAAGATAACATTATATTTGTTATCAACAAAATACAAAGAGATCGCAAAATATTAATAAACGATTTTACGGTTTATTTGTATTAACAGAACTCATATAAAAGTTATTCAAAAATTATAGATATATGGATATTCGGCTTTATAAAACTGCTATATGAAATTTCGGATATCCGAATTACAATATCTTAGATAAAATATTATGTCTAAAATAACCCCATCATAGCAAATTTATGATATAACTAGTTATCGACATGTCCCTTAAATTATTTAAATAAACAACAAAAATATTGTTAAAATTGTCTCATTTCATATTTTCGCTTTACGCATCAAATAACCAGAAGACGACTCTGATACCATTATAATCATATTTATTTCATTGACAAATCTTTATCTTTTAGATAACTTTGTCTAAGTTTATTAGTTAACTGTTTGCGAAAGTGATTTTAAACTCCAAAAATCGAAAAAACCAAACTGAATTCTTGGTGCGGGGTTTAGTATTAAAGAAACTTAAAACCGAACTTTTAGTTCGCGGTTTGATTTTAGCCAAAAACCGCCTCAAACGGCCCATTTCTACCTATGTTCCACAAATGCCTTCATAAGCACAACTTGCAACATCTTTAGCTTTTGGTTTATGCCCAAATCTGCATGTTCCACAAATGGCTGTGACCCACTTTTAGCTTAAAATGTGTAGAGTAAACTAAAATGTGTAGAGTAAATTGTTACCATTTTTTTTGAACTTCTTAAAATAAAGAAAATTAAATGTGTAGAGTAAATTGTGTTATTCATTGGCAAATAACACAACTAGAAGCAACATCCAACATAATTAAGGTAATTTGAGAATTTGAAACGCAATTGAGTGGAAAATTATCCTATAAATTAGGTGCACACATGCATCACTACCACCACCACCATCCTCCTCTTCCGAAATGGCAAACTTCCTCTCCTTCTCAACCATTCTCTTACTAATCCTCGCTATGTCTTTACAAATTTCGATATAGTAGGATGAAATCCTTCATCCTCATCCTTCTCCTCCAGCTTCTTCATTCCTAAAGCAGGAATTCGTGTTTTACCCGGAGCGGGCCCCGACATCTAGTACAACTCTCCAAACAATGCTTCTAATTATAACTGCCATGGTAGGCCCTGTGTTGGCTGCGGTGGCAGTTTGGAGTTGCAAGCTCCACATCGGCCGTAAAGGCGTCGATGTAGAGATGCAACCCATGCCAGCCGTAAAATGAAGTTGGAAATGGAAGGATGGTTGCCCATAAGTTTCTTTACTGTTATGGAGTTTGTATATGATCTAATGTAACAATCTATCCGATTCTGCATATGTTGGGTCATCTTTGACCAGGTGTGATGATGTTATAAATAAATTATTATGTGATGCTACTTTTTTTATGAGATCAATGTATTTTTTGTATTTAAGAAAGTTACTACTTTTTAAGTATAATTTTTGGCACTTGCAATATTAATTATAGTCAATTTTCATTTCATATATACATGGCATGAAAAGGTCTTAATGCTCAAAATCTTCATAAATCTTAAAACATTAAATGCAGGTATGTGAAATAGTTTAAAAGCTTTAGAATGTTTATTCTATTGGTAGGGGTGTTCACGGGCGGGGGGTGGGGGGGGGGGGGGTCGGTTATTTAGAAGATTTAAACTATTTCTCATCGGGCGGGTAATTTATTTTACTTCCCAAAACCAAAGTGTACTAGGTGGGTAACCGGACAAGCGGGTACCCAAAATGAGCGGTTACCCGCGATTCGGGTCATGGTTAACCATTTTAGACGTTTAATCGAGTTTAACCGTATAATCAATAACATGTTATAGAGCGTAAAATGTCATTTTAGTAAAGTTAAATGACATTTAGTAGATAATAGTCATATAAAAGTTATCCTGTTAGATTAATTGCATCCAAATATTGTAAATAATCAATTAAAAAAATAATAGTTATTTGACGTTTATAGATTACAATCACATTTATCAACTTTCACACATAAATGTTTAGAAATATTTACATTAGGAAAAAAGAAGGCCTTATACGATAAAATTAGTGCAATATTATAATTCATACTTGTACAATTATTTGATCGTTTACTTATAAAAACCTTCATGTATTAAGCATAGTTCGGTTCGGTTAACCGCGGGTATCAAATAATAAAAATCAAAGCCGAACCGTAATAATGGCGATTTTTCGGTTTTGGATTGAGCGGTTCAGCTCGGTTCATCGGTTTCTCGGATTTTTTCAACACCCCTAATTATTGGGCAAATATATTTATCAATTCAAAAGTAGAGGTGAAAACGAGTAGAGCCTGTCAGAGCTCGAGCTCGGCTCGTTTAAAATTTAAAAAGCTTGAACTCGAGCTCAACTCATATAAGTTTTAGAAAGCTAGAGCTCAGCTCGTTTCGAGCCTTAAATTTTAACCTCGAGCTCGGTTCGTGGTATGTTATATAGGCTCGGGCTCGGCTCGAGCTCAGGTTGTCTATATGATTTGGCAATAAAAAGTTAAAGCTAGGCTTGACCTCGAGCAAGGCTCATACTATATCTTTTCTTAGCTCGTTGTTAAGCTCGAGCTCGGCTCGTATATATGTTTAATACTTAAAATATCATTATATCGTTTAAGCTCGTTTGATCTTGCGAGCTCAAACAAGATCTGTATGTAAAGCTCGGGCTCTATTAATAAATGAGCCGCAACTTAAGCTCGAGCTCAGCTCGGTTCGTTTGAGCTTTTTACCGATCTGATCCTGAGCCTTTCACGAGCGACTCTGCTCATTTCCACTATATTTATTTTGCAGATATCAAATATTGAGTTGGAGCCATGTCTAGACCTTTTACTAATTTTTGTTTTTTTAACGTACGTCAATTTTGGTCTCAGAGATTAGATCTTTTACATTAATTTATTTTTGTCATATAAGATAAATTTGTGTTGTGTATACTTTGCTATAAAACTACGGTTTAGGGTTTAAGATTTCTGTTATCTAATGATGTATTGCATATGCTAATGTTAAGTTGTTTCCTAAGTGGTCAATGTAATCTTACCATCTACTTATATATATTTGACGTAAACTATACAGTTACGTGCTTTTACATTATACATTAAAACGACTAATTGATTTAGAGCTTAACAAATAAGGCTTAAAATTGAGCCAAACTCGAACACAAGCTTCAATGATGTTAAACGAGTCAAACTCAAGCTCGGGCTCGGCTCAACTCGCACACAACCTAGGGACCGGTCCTTTGGATATTCATCTGATTCGATCCATTAGTAGCGGATATATATGGAGTAAATGGATGAATAGCGAATATAGATATAGATATGGAAGTTTAGTGGATCGGATATGAGTGAAGGTTTGTCATCCATGAATTATCCATTTACCACTCGAAATAATTTGTTAAATAACTAAAAATGTAAAAAGTTATAACTTAGTAATGATAACTAACTACTACAATCATGTGTTTAAGCTTATTTGTTTAGTATATCACTTTTAACACATAATTCAAAAAAGTTTAAGCTTATAGAAATATAGATAAATGAAATGAGTAAATAACATAAGAACTTAAACATGTATACTTTCACAAGTTTACTTTAAAATCATCAAAGCACAACGCAATCAAAGCTTTTGTCCTTGGTCGCTCCTTCCAGTGGCGGACCTAGCTGGAAACCCAAGGTGGTTCCTTAATTTGGTCAAGTTGCAAAATGCGATGAGTCAACCAAATAACCGATCAAATTTTCGGTCGGATCCAATTTAACAAGAATCGTAAAACCAATGCCATTTGCTCTTTACAAGACACATCACGTGACTCGTCTACTAAAGTTGCAAACAAATCGTCTCCAAGCTCTACTTTAATAGCATTGATTATTTCATCCGCACATGGAGTTGCAATATCCTTTTAAGTTTTACAACATATCATTTTTTTCTTCTTTAATGCTGCGCGCCATGCTAGATCACATCGTTGGCCTAACCATCTTAAAAGTTCAAGAAATTTATCTTTGTTGTGTGACTCTTCCGTTTCATCATGACCACGAAAAGATAATGCTTGTCTTAATAATAATCTAATAACATCCATTGAACAACATAAACGGATAGTGTTCATTTTTCTCTAGTAAAGTTTGTTTATCAAATGCAGTTTTGATGGATTGTTTTGGTTCATCAAGCTTTGACATTTTTCTACTACAAGAATGTGTAGCTTTCCTACATTATGTTCATCTAGCCCAAATTTCCTATTCGAAGCTCTAAATCCACCTTTTACAAAATTATCCGACCCCCTTAACATTTTATCTCAGAATTGAATATATAACAACATAAGCAAAAAGTAGCTTCCTCTTTTATACTATACTAGCAGGGTACCTGCGCGATGCGGCGGCGGGTACCATGTGGGTTAATTTTTCAGCGAACAAATGTTATTTTGTTTTGGACTGCTGGATTTTAGATTTATGCTTTGGAAGCTTAATTATATTGTATATTGTGGTTAAATAGTTGTATAGTTTGGTGAAAGGGTGTTTTTAATAGTTTATTAATTGTATGTGTTGAATAGTGTTTTTTTTAGTTTACTTTTGTTTTAAATACTTGTAAATTATGCTTATTTACTTGTATTTGCTTAAAAATCTATTTTTAGTTTATTCATGTGTGAAAGCTTAATTATATTGTACTTTGTGGTTAAAAAGTTGTATTTTTGGATGAATGGGTGTTTTTAATAGTGTATTAATTATATGAGTAGTGTGTTTTGAGTTTTATGTGTGCTTTATATACTTGTAAATAATGCTTATGAAGTAGTATTTGCTTAAAATTTTATTTATGGTGCTCTTAAAATAATAAATAGGAGGGAAGTGTCTTCCTCCATTATAAGTAGTATAGATATAGATATAGATATAGATATAGATATAGATATAGATTCCAACCAATATTTATAATCAGCAAACCATGAACTTACAAGTCGACGAGGTTTACCTTCGATATCTGTATCTTTGAAATTATGATTTTTGGGTTGGAATGGGCCATCTATCAAATATGCTCGTCTAATCTCATCTTGTTGATCTACATGGTACTCGTCTATATTTTTTCGATCTTTCAATGCCTCAGGTAGATCTTTTAAATCAATTTTATATACTTTATTTTCTCCTTATCTCCATCGTTTGAGGATGAACTAGATACTCCTTTTTTTGGTTAAGATTTTCAACATTTTAACTAGAACATATACCAAAATTCAAACATTTAATCAATAATATGTTAATCACATGCATGATACATAACATCTTAACCTAAATACTAAACCCTAAAATCTAAATACATACTTTATGTCATAAGAAAAATAAATAAACTATAGAATGCTGACTTACAATTAATTATTTAGATGAGATCTTAGAAGAATACAAGTCACTCCATCCCAATTGTTTATTCGACCAAAACCATTACCATGGTGCATATTCGTTTATTTGTTTCCCACAATGCCACAACTACCGTAAATGGAATTGCTTTACAAAAAATATATATTTTTATATTAATTATTAAATGGGTTAATTTTGTTGGGCTAATTGGGTTTTAGGATAAAAATATTTTATACTAAAAGTAAGTTTTTTTGTCAAAAAGTTTTCTAAGGTAGTTCTCAAATACGGAGTAATTCCTAAGGTGGTTTCTAAAAAAATTTATACATCGCTTCAAAAAGATTTCGTTCTCCAAGGTGGTTCCCGGACACCGCCTATGCAAAGCATAGGTCCGCCCCTCGCTCCTTCAACTGATTTCATTCATTTATAAACTCGCTTAAACGTGCTATCAAGAGCTCTAGCTGCAAGAGGATAAGATCTTTAAGTTGGGCACAAAAGCTGCATTGATTTGACTTCTTAACAACAAAAGAAAAAAAAAAGAAAAAAAGAGTTAGATTGAAAGCAAAACAAATTTATTTTTTATTACTTCATTTGTTATTGTTGTTTCGTTTTTACTTTTTGCAGAACGATAATTTTACGTTCAAATAATTAATTAATAATGTTTTGAAATTTGTAACAATAACTTAAGGTGTCGTAATATGGCAAACTCGATGAAAGTTGTGTTGAACCTAAGACCTTGATAGATCTTTGAGCGCTCGTGGATTGTTAGTAATGCTTATGTAATCACAAACACACTAATAGACAGTCTCTGTTACTTGTATTCTAGAGCGGAAATTAAACACAAGTAAGAACAATAATAACTAAGAATACTTTGATCCTCTATGGATCTTTGAATAGAACTAAAACTTGTTTTTCAAAAAAAAACTCGTACATCATTCATACTAATGTGTTCCTTTTATAGATAAGGAACCCTAAACTGTTTCCCAAGAAACGTATAAACATAAAAATAAAGAAGATATACATTATCACTTCCTAATAAAGCTCATGCATATCCTAACTAGTTATAAAATACGCGGAATATTTATATCCGCAGAAACAAACTACGCGGTTTCTCTACTTCCGCAGAATCTCTTCTTCAGCAGATTCTTCAGCAGATTCTTCAGCAGAATTCTTACTTAGTAGAATTCCCAACAATCCTCCCCTAATCTTGAATTTGACATGGTTATGTTCAATATTCTTGATAGATCTTTAATACTTCAGAACAAGAGGATTGTATTCAAACATCAGCAGCAAAGAACCAAAACAATCACATCTCTATGATGGCAAAACTTTGAAACTCCATATCTTTGCAGCAACAAATGACAAAATGTACATTAAAACATATTAGTTTCATACTATTCTCATCACATCCAGGTGTGTTAACTCCTGTGAGAGGTGAATCATTGAAAATAATGGATTTGAGGTCTCTTTACCAATAGCCATCACTACTGGAGTAGCCAAATGTTTAAGTTCGAAAACTATGGTACACTGATAACCATCGATTTTTAGCAAATCAGCAGCTATAAACGGATTTGAAATGTCTTTACCTGTAGCCGTTTGCTCAGGACTAGTCAATTCTTAGGAGAAAGAATCACCTTTGGTGAATTGAAAACCCAATATGGTATTCCACTACCTTACCACAAGCCATATACTTGTGAGCTAGCCAATTCTTGGATACCAAAAAGGTATAAGCCATGGTGAATTGATGACCATACAACCCTCATCAATTAAGCATGGGTGAGTTGCATACCCTATGATTTTGAGCAAATCATTACAGCTATCAACAGATTTGATGTGTCTTTACCAAAGTTGTACCTTTTGGACTAGCCAACTCTTTGATGTACACAAGGCACAGCTGGTGAGTTGATAACCATCAACAGAGTAATGTACAAAAAACCTGCAAGAAAAAGTGAGACAAACAAAGAATATACAAACTAGTTTCTATTTATTTATTTTTAACTAATAATGAAACAAAGAAAGAAAGAAATAATACAAGATACCAGAATCAAGAAGATGCTTGGTGTTGCAGAAGCTGAGTCTTAATCAATCCAATCAATTGTTCAGCATGGAGCCCATCATTCCCCACTGGATCAGGAGGAACTTCCAATTTCTTTCTAAGCATTCGTTGCATCAATTTCACAGACAAAGGATAAAGCCTATCAGAAAACATACACACAGCCATCCTACACTTTGTCTCCACAACATGCACACTTGGGATAGGATAAAATCTCCAAGTCTCAACCTTCCACTTATGTGAATCCTTCCAAATTGAATACCCTTTACCATTTGGAGATTAAGAGTCAAAAAGAACTTGAAGATCTCCCAATAAGTACAACCCAGAACCTTGTGGAGTATGAATAGCATAATATCGTGTGACAAGTCCATGGAGAGTAATAAAATCTTGCCTATCCACCATATGAAGTATGTCTTTTAAGAAAGTAAACTTCATAGAAGATTGATCCAACCTATAGATGGTGTTCAGTTGTCCATCAGTCAATGCCCATGTAGTCAACACACCATGAGACCCCTCAAGAAAAGCTTAAGAATATCCCTCTTTAATGAATGTTGACTCAGCAGCCTTTAGATCCAAATGCTTAGAATAACCACCCTTTTTAGATTTAGGTACTCCAGAGGCCTTCTTCCCAGCCACTCGCATATATCTCCTGATTGCAATGTGTCTTCTTCTTGACATCCTTTTCCCCTCCTACCAGGTATATAAATGCCCATAGAAAAAGAAGATGGTACATTCTCAGACACACCAGAGACACCTTCAGTGGGAACAGAGGATTTGGAACAAGATCACCCATTGCATATAACTTATCAAGCTCTTCTCTAGCCTGTTTAGCTCTAGCAGCTTCCAGTTCAGCTCTCTTAACCATATTTGCTCCTTCTTGTTCAGCAGATGCAGAAGAAGGAATAGTATCATGCTCAATACTGCTAGTAGCCCCCTTTGGATCCATAGATGTATCAGCAGTACTGGGTGAAGCTTCAGGAGAAACAACCAGAGGTTCAGCAGATGGTACTTGCTCAGAAGATTGTACACCTGCAGTACATTCCTCAGTAGAAACAGCATGAGAGCTTTGATGTGCTCTATTATCATCAAAAGAATCCACAATCTCAACAGTCTTTGGTCTTTTGGGTTTGGGAGCATCCGTACCACCAGCAATCCTCTTCAATTTAGAAGGTGGTGTAATCTGCTTCATAATCTTATGATACATACTAGTCAAATCAGAATCCGATAAAGCCCAGACTTGCTTCTTTTTCAAACCAGACTGATAAATAGCAGTACTTTGGTTTTACACCACATTCCTCATATAGGTTTTCTTCGGAGCTGCAGTTGGTGGTCTCTCCCTTTTAGCTTGAGCCTTTTGTGTAGCAATGGCTTTTCTCTTTGCAGCTGCAACTAGCTTCTTTTGTTTTCCAAGAGCCATCATTTGTGCAACAAAGTTTTCACTATTAAAATCAGCCCCTAAAATGCTTTGAGCAAGAGTAGGATTGGAAGCAGCTTGAAGAGTATAAGAATCCCATTGCTCATCACTAAAATTAATTGATTATGCATCCAATTCTTTTTGTCTTTCAGGAGGCAAATTGGTAGTAAACTGATCTGAAAGCTGTTGTGCCAAAGCTTGACTCTTCATCAAATCTGCATACTCTGCTAGCATTCTTGCTTGTTGCAGCCTTTCCTGTTCACTCACAAGATCTGAACCAAGCTCTTCATCAACCATAACTCCTTTCCCTTTATCAGTAGGCTTATGAGTAGAATCAGCATGAGGAGTATCAACAATAGGAACTGTGTCAATATTCTCAGAAGAAACACCAATGGAAGCATCAGGATTAATATGTTGAGCATAAGAGACATCAGCATTAGGATCCAGGTTAAAACTTCTTCCAGCAACAAATACTTCATGATGATCTGCGGAAAGTGGAGGACATGGTTGTTCTTGCATAGATGAAACTTGACCAAGTTCAGAAGCAACATCCACCATTTGAGCATCATCAAAACCATGATCATCAGCAGTTTCAACATTGGCAACACTCGGCATCTTTGAAGATTCAGTGGAATCCTTGCTCAAATACTGTCTTCTCCTTCTTCTAGTAAACAGAATAGGTTTCTTTTGCTTTGATGATTCAGCAGCAATTGGAGAAGAAACATGAGTTCGTTGAGCAACATCAGCCAAGATGTCAAGTGAATCCAAATGAATATCCTCTTGCTCTTCATCAGAAGTAACCATAAACTTCCTTTTGCTGTTTTGTCCAAGTTGTTCCTCTAACTCCTAAACCTTTCTCTTCAACCCCACAATCTCATCACCAAGTGAGGATTTAGTATCTGCATGCTCCTTTCTGAGATCAGCAACCTCTTTCACATACATGTTTAGCAAAGCATATACAGATGTAAGTGTAATAGGGTCCTCAGCTCCACCAGCAGATTGCTCAGTGGTAATGGGAGCTTCATTGGTCCTTTCAGGAGAAACATGGACATGCTCAAGAATAGGAGAGCTTTCAACAAATGGCTCTCTAACAGGACTAGGTGTGGTCAGTCTATTAAACTCAGTCTCAAACTCATCAGGAGTAACATGAGTAGGTGGTGGACTAGGACTAAGTGACAGAGGTAAAGGTGTAGGTATAGGTTGGTCAGGAGAAACATGTGATGCTTCAACAATAATGGAAGGGCACTCATCAATGGCAACTGATGGATTACCATCAGCAGCAACATTAGAAGAGGGTGGAGCATCAGCAACATTACCCTCATCAGCAGCCTCATTGCCAATTGGCAACATAGCTTCTAGCAAAGGATGATGTGCCCCAACATAATGAGTTTTCATTGAAGCAAATAATTTAGCACTAAGAGCTCCTATGGGACAAACTACTCTGTCTTGGGTTGTTATGTCAAGTATTATTTGTAAAAACCGAGGGTACATTAGAAACTTATGCTTTTTCTTTTGAATATTTTCAACCATATTATCAAAAATAAACTTAGAAAAATTATAAGTTAAACCCTTTGAAAGACACACAATACCACAGCCCAATTGGGTAGAGAATTGATCCCATCCGCCTGACTTGTTGCTTATGCACTGAAGCAAGGTATGCACCAAAAACCTCCACATTGGGCTAAGCTTATTCTTGTGCCACATATCTGTATTAGTACTTTGATATCCAATAGCTCTTAACCCAGCAAGTATCTCTACAGTATTGGTGTGATAAACCCCATCTTCATCATCCAAACGAAGTTGTCTCCTAATCAACTCCTCAGTCACCACATACTATGTTCCATCAATCATAGCTGCAATCTCTGTGTCACTCCGTTTAGTAGCAGATGCCCAAAATTGTTCAACCAACTATTCATATATCACATTTGGAGAGTGCGTTAGAGCATAATGAATCTTGGACCGTTTCAAGAAATCCACCATAGGTTCATATAGTTCATGTCCCTTTGATTTTCCCAGAAAAGCAACCTTGTTATGATCTTTCTTAAATTGAAGCGTCATGTGAGAAATTGTGAGAATGGGTTATGATTCACGCAACTGGAAGTGTGTTTAAATCGAGTGAAGAGGGAATCAATTAATTTTGGGCGAAGATATGCAAAGAAGATTATTAATAGAAGTTACCCAATTTATGGTCAAAAATATCGGAACAAATTGTTGACCATATCTGACGTGTAAAGTAACTCCATCCAAATTCAAAATTAACCCTTCAGCAGAATGGATGGTCAATCTACTGATGGAAGTCAATCAGCAGAAACAACTCAATGTAAAAGTATCTTCAGTAAATATCTTGAGTTTTACTGTGCCACCCAACTCGCATTAATTATCATCAAGCCTTGACTCCGCCTATAAGATAATCCCAAATCACAATAAACACATATCAATTACCCCCAATTTACTCCAAAAACCCTAATTTCTCCAAAATTCCACACTCATCCACAATAGCTATGTCTACCAAACCAGAAGTAATCAATCTAACATCCTCTTCATCATCATCCTCATCCAGTGATGATTCACACCCATTGTTTCGCTACCCTCATCAAGATGAACCTCAACCTTCAAAATCCCCATTTCTCCCTTCTTCTGAAGATGATAGTGTAGTGAATCCAAGTGATTCATCTAGGGGTTCTAATGACTCTACAGAGCATCTAGAGCCAATCTTCAATAGATTGGTGAGAGAGGAAGAGGAGAGGACATCAGCAGGTGTGGAGAATCCCCAACCTTCAAAATCCCAACCCCAACCCCAAACAAGGCCACGTGCCAGAAATCCACCACTCCCAACAACAAGAGAGGTGGTGATTGCTCTTCCTGCTCCAAGTTTTGGTGCTTCATACCATGGAAGTAAGGGAAAGGGCAAGGAGGCAGAGGTGAAGGGAAAGGGAAAGGAGAAGGTGGTGTGATGCTCTATGGTTGAACGAGTAGATGGAACAACTGAAGATTTCTCATATCACAAATGCATCCATCATGCCAAGGACCAAAGATATAAAACTAGGTTCTTGAGCATCTTCATCGTCGTTTTCATCAATCCATCCTTTCCATTTTCATCTTCAGCTTCTTCATCGTACATGTCAAGTATATCCACCAGCTTTTGTAATAGATGATAGAAACTAGTATATGTTTGGTAGATCTTGTATAGGAATGGTCTTGTATTTCATTTGAAGTTGCTTGTAAGCTGTAAATTTTTTCTTGAATGAATGATCACCATGTCTTTTATCTCTCAATGATTAGCACTTAATCTGTACTTCAGTACTTTCCTTCAATAGAATCAATGAGATAACTTGTAACAATCCTTGTGCTTTTCTTCAGTAGAAACAAACTTTAAGCTTACATGACCATATTCCCATTTACCACTTTGGTGAACTTTAACTCAAAGAGACATTCTGCAAAACAGACACAAAGAAGCAAACAAACCAAACCAAAACATACAAAACTTAACAATCATTAGCAGGTTAGTGTTAGCAAAACACACATAAACAAATATTTACAAAGTTTATAAGATAATATACAACTACAATCCTCCCCTGAGGCCTATGCCTCCCCTCAAACTTTGCAGTTAAGGGTTAAGCATCCCAATATGGACAACAAGGTGTTGAAACTTGGGTCCATCAAAAGCTTTTGTCAATAAATCTGACACATTATCATCTGTGTGAATCTTAACCACCTTTATCAAATGTTTTTCATATGCATCTCTTATAAAATGGTGCCTGATCTCAATATGTTTAGTTCTATTATGAAAAACTGGATTTTTAACAATGCATATGGTACTCTGATTATCAATAAAGATTGTGGTGTTCATGAAATTAAACCCATAATCCAGCAATTGATTTTGGATCCATAGTACCTGACCACAACAATTGGCAGCAACAGCATACTCTGCTTCAGTAGTTGAGGTAGCAACAATAGTTTGTTTCTTGCATTGCCAAGAAATTAATCTTCTTCCAAGAAATTGGCAACCTCCAGTTGTAGATCTCCTATCCAGATTCGCACCAGCATAATCACTATCACTATATGCTTCCAATACAAAAGGAGACTCTTTTGGGTACCAAAGACCTAACTTGGGTTGGCCTTTTAGGTACTTGAAGATCCTTTTGACTGCATTCAAGTTGGAAGTAAGTGGAGTGACCTGATATCTAGAACAAGCACTCACAGCAAAGGTAATGTCAGGCCTAGAAGCTGTTAAATACATTAATGAACCAATCATAGATCTGTATAAGTGAACATTCACAGCTGGATCAGGTTCAAAATTGTTCTTTGGTTTTGGAGCTTCATAAGGTGTAGTGACAGTTCTGACATTTTCCATATCAAACTTCTTCAAAATGTCTCTCACATATTTATCATGACTGATAAAAATACCATCAGGTTTCTGCTGAACTTGTAAACCCAAAAAGAAAGTAAGCTCCCCCATAGCACTCATCTGAAACTCTCCCTTCATTAACTCCTCAAACTCCCTGCACCAAGCTTCTTTAGTGGAGCCAAAGATAATGTCACCCACATAAACTTGCACAAGAATGATGTCCCTGTTATTCTTCTTTAGGAAGAGTGTTTTGTCAATGGCACCTCTTCTGTAACCATGCTTCAGCAGAAATGCAGAAAGCCTAGCATACCAAGCTCTGGGTGCTTGATGAAGTCCATAGAGAGCTTTTACAACCTTGTAAACATGCTGTGGATGATCAGGGTCTTCAAAGCCTTTGGGTTGAGTGACATATACTTCTTCTTCTATCTCACCATACAGAAAAGCACCTTTCACATCCATTTGATAAACCATGAACCCCATATAAGATGCATAAGCCAAGAAGATTCGAATGGCCTCAACTCTAGCTACAGGTGCAAAAACTTCATTATAATCAATTCCTTCCTCTTTCCTGAACCCCTGAGCACTAATCGTGCTTTGTTTTTTTACCACAATACCCCTTGCATCTCTTTTATTCTTCAAGATCCATTTTGTCCCAATTGCAATCTTCCCATCTGGTAGTGGTACCAATATCCAAACCTGCTGATTCTTGAATTGTTGCATCTCATCCTGCATTGCTTCAAGCCAACTTGAATCTTCAAGAGCTTGAGTAACACTGGTTGGTTCCACTTGAGAAAGGAAGCAAGCAAAAAGACAATGCTTAAAGTCTGTGTGATTGTCCCTTTGCTGGTTTGAGACATAGGAAAGAAAAGCAACTTGACCATACTTAGAACTTGACACAGCACTTCTAGTTCCTACAGGTGCCTGAGGATCACCAATAACATTTGATTTAGGATGAGCAATGTTGATCCTTTTTGTAGCAGAGGGGTTGACATCAATTGTGGTGTCAAGATTGTTCACAGTTGGTTCAAAATCACTGTCATAGGAAGGTGAGTTGAAGATTTCATCTTTGGGTTGATGATTACCAATATCTGAAGGACTTGGAAATCGTGTATATGGTTCTTCAAAGTCTATGGACACACTAGTAGGAATTGGAGTAGATGCATCAGGGTTGTCAGCAGATTTGGTGATGACAGGAGAAAAAGGATAACAGTCAGGAGAATCATGGTTTCCACTGACTGCTTCTCTTGCAAACTCCCCACCAAGCCTCTCAGCTTCTAGATTGGCTGCATACTCTTGCTTCTTGAGTCTAGCAAGGTCCTCTGCATAGTGTGACTCATCTTCATGTGCATCAGAAGTTACTTTAGAATGATCACCTGCAAAATGGTTAGGGGAGAAGGAAGGTACAAGAATTGGTTGTTCATCATGCTCAAACTCACTATCAGAGTCATCATCCAGGGTGCCTGCATTGTCAGTGGGAGACTCTTGTGTACCTGCAGATTGGTTAGCAACATGTCTAGTATACCCCAAGTAATCAGTTAAGTAATCCAGGTCAAAGGACCAAACATGACCTTGTCCCTGAACATTGGGCTTATCTTCTAGGTACCTCAGGTTCAGAGTCTCCTCAATCTTCTTACAACTTAAATTGTATACCCTATACGCCTTACTTTGAGCTGAATAACCCACAATATACCCCTCATCAGCTTTCTCGTCAAATTTTCCCAGTGGATCACTAGTGTTTAAAATGGTCACTTGACACCCAAAAGGTTTGAGGTAATGAATATCATGAACTTTCCCAATGAGAAGTTCATAAGGTGTCTTGAAATGAGGTCTAGTAATGGATACCCAGCAAGCCGTGTTAACTGCTTCAATCCAGAACATAGTGGGTAATTTAGAGTCTGCAAGTATGGATCTTGCTGCCTCTATTAAGGTCTTATTCTTTCTTTCAGCTACCCCATTTTGTTGTGGGGTTCTTGGAGTGCTATAGTCCCTTTTTATCCCTTTAGACTTACAGAGTTCTATTAAGACAGTATTTTTGAACTCTGTCCCATTATCACACCGAATACCTTTAACCATTTTGTTCAGCTGGTTTTCAACAAGGGTAATGAACTCTTTTAAAACTTGAGATGTTTCATCTTTAGTTCTCAAAAAGAATACCCAACAAAACCTGCTATAGTCATAAGTGATTACCAGGTAGAAATACTTGTGATCAATACTCCTGACTTGGGTTGGACCAAAGAGATCCATATGCAGCAACTGAAGAGGTTCTGAGATAGTGCTCACAGCTGTAATGGCTTTTTATGAGGCTCTGTGTTGCTTTCCTTTGTTGCAGGCAACACAATTGTGTTCATTGGTGAAGACTTTGGAAGGAAGTCCTTCAACAAGACCCAGTTTAGAAAGCTTGTTAATGGTCTTGAAGTTCACATGAGCCATCCTTCTATGCCATTTTGTAGACTCATCCAGGGATGCTTTAGCCACCAAACATGTTAGGTTACCTGCTGGTTGCACATCATTCAAATTAAATGTGTATAAATTGTGGCTTCTAGGAACTCTCAGCATAATTGATGTATCTTCTGGAAGTGTGAAGTCTTTAGAGAGTACAAGACATTCATCCCCAGTAAATAATACTTTGTTCTTGGTGTCACAAATTTGTGATACGGAGAACAAGTTGAAATGTTGCAGCTCCTTTACATAGCACACATTCTCAAAATCCAAATGAGGTGTTCTAATGGTGCCTTTCCCAGTGATTCTACCATCTCCTCCACCAAAAGTTACACTGCCTCCACCTTCTATGGGTACAAAATCATGCATCTTCTCTTTGTTTCCTGACATGCTTCGGGAACAACCACTATCTACTATGCCAACATCTTTACTCCTCAGAGGATGATCCTACAACAACAACAAGAAAATATACAAAATATTAGTACACTATGGAGACTCAAGTCATAACTGACTTGAGCCTGCCTTATGGATCATAAGATTTAGGCCATGTAGATGTAAAAGATCCACCATTGTTCTTGGTCCTCCATTGAAAATTAGGTCCCTTTTTAGTCCTAGAACAACCTGCTGAGGGCTTCACAGCAGTATCCCTATATCCCTTGCCAACATACATTGAGTCAAAACATCCAGGCCAATAACCATTTTGAAAATATGCACTTGTTGGTCTCACATATGGTCGAGCACCAGATCTGCCCCATTTTGAAAATTGTTTATCATCAGAAATCTGTTTATACGTGGCTTGTAGAACAAAAGATGGAATACCATTAACATTTTTCCACATTGGCCTAGATTTCTTTTGACTATTACATACACCCATTCTTTGCTCATGAAAATTACAATCCTTAATCAAATGAAATTTACTTCCACAAATAAAACATGTCTTCCTTTTAGAAGATTTATTCAAAATGAAAGAAGTTTCATCACAAGCAAAAGCATTCAAACCACAAACATGAACAGAATTGTTTTTAACAAAATTATTGTTTTGCAAAGAATTAAAAGACAAGTCTTCAGAAGAAACTGTCTTGGAAGTTGATTCCTCAGCAGCAACTCTAACAGGCTTGTAAGGGGTCTTGGGTGTAGGCTTGGGTGAGGTCTTGGGAAGGTCTGACTTTTCATTTGAATCACAACTGGTAGAATTAGTAGACCCTTGGTCAAAGGACTTGTCACTGTCAACACAAGAGACAAAGTCAGTAGATGAAGAATCAGGGTCTGGCAAGTCTCTTGACTTTTTGCCATAAAGATGGTGTGATCCATCGAAGTCAACAGTGATGGAAAGGTCAATGGGCATATGTTCTCCTCTTATAGGTGGTACAACATGTAATTCACCTTCTTTTACATAATTAGCTAATCCTGCTGGAGTAGATTTACGCATATCATTCCTAGCTTCTAAGCCAACATATTTTTGAAAACCTAAACCTAACCCAGAGTTTACAGATTGACTACCATAGAGAAAGTGAGCTACTTTGTCACCTGATACTAACCATTCTTTATGTCTAGCTACTTCCTCATCTAGTTCCTTTTTCAACACTTGGTTTTCTGAAACTACATCAGCTTTTTCTTTCTCAGTACGTTTTAAATCAATTTTAGCACATTCTAAATCACTTTCTAACACCCTTATCTTTTCATCATAAGCCAGTTGATTCTTTTGAAACCAAACTTTCTATCTTTCTAATGTTTTTAAAGCCATTTTATAAGCCTCAACTTCGACATAACATTCATTATATTTAGGTTTCAATTCATCATAAGCTTTCTTAAGTTCATTATATCTTTCACTACAACCAAAAACACAATTATGTACCTGAGAGATGCCCATTAAGGCAATTTGATCATGCTTATCCTCTGTAGTACAACTTGCCAGCAGTCCACCATGCTCAGAACCAGGAGCTTCATCATTTTCAGGTTCATGTACCTTCCAGTTGACATGGTCATCCAGAGTGACCATAGCTTTGGAATTTCCAGCCTCCATATGATTCTGCTGATAGGAAGAATACCTAACCTCATCACCAGCCTTCCTATCCTTGCATTCTCTTGAGAAGTGACCCATCTGACCACAAGTATAGCACTTGACTTTCTTTTTATCAAATCTTGTTGGATATCTTCCCTGGAAACCAAACTTTCTCCCAGACTTACGTTCAAACCTCTTGATGTCCACTGAGAGCATGGCCAGTTGCCACTTCAAGTTCATCTCTTCCATATCAAGTGGATCCACCTGTTCAAAATCCTCAAAGGCTAGTTGCTGCTGAGTATCATAATCAGCAACAAAAGAGTGCAGTACATCTTCCAATACACCACTGGATTTAGGTTGAGAATTTGATGGAGTGGTGATGTAGGATGATGATGCTGAGGAAACTGGGCTTGGAGCATAAGTCATCTTATTTGAGGAGGCCCCAAAAAATGCTGAGTGATTGGGAGTGGATGAACGATAGGGACTTCTGACATCAGGCTCAAGAGATTTAAGTATGTTGTATAGTTCATCAAAAGTGAGCATATCTAGCCCACCTTTAGCTTTGAGTGCAATGCTTACTTGCAACCAAGATGGAGGTAAAGATCGTAAGAACTTTGAGTTGCAATCATCATTGTCTGGCCTTGCCTTCAGCTGATTCAATTGACTCAAAATCTTATGGAACCTATCATACCCCTTGTGGATACCTTGTTGGGTTTTTGGTTCCTTGGATCAATAATTATTCTAAGTGTTAGAACCACGGACAGAGTTGATGAAACCGCGGACAGAAGAACGAATCCACTGCTGAAGACAAACCGCGGCTAGTAGTATTGTGTAACCACGGATATTGTAATGTAACCACTGCTAGTCTTGTATAGTCGGTTTAGTATTCTATATTAGATAAATATGGAAAAGATATTTATCTTGTAGGTTACTTACTGTATAATGTAAAGGACTCCTTAGCATATAAAAGGAGGTCCTAGGTTAGATTAGATATACGTATGTTTTATATCTAAGGTCGATACACTTCAAGGTTGTAAAACCCTAATACTGGTTAGAGTATTCGTATTAATAATAATATTGAGGTGTTGAATGTTCATTGTTCTTCTTCTTAAGATTAAGTATTAAATTCCACGTGATACTTAATAAGTCTTTGTTTAAGTCAGTTTCTATATTAGATCGTTTGCTCAACTGGGATCAACAAGTGGTATCAAAGCTTGTGATCTAGAAACTGTAACCAAGAAGAAGTTCTGTTAAGTTCTATTCAAGAAAGCTAAGATGTCTGACGAAACTCACATGGTAACTGCATCAAAGGTGCCCATGCTCAAGCATGGTGAGTATCAAATCTGGAGAATGCGAATGAGGCAATACATTCGTATGATTGACTATGCCATCTGGGATGTTGTTGAAAAAGGTGATACTCTTCCGAAGAATGGTGATGATGGTAAAGAGATAGCTATTGTTAGTGAAGTCGACAAGGCAAAAAGGAAACTGGAGATCAAAGCTCACAGTATTCTCTCCATGGGAATACCTAATGAGTATGCTTTGGACTTTGAAAGATATGAGTCTGCAAAAGAGTTACTGGATGCTCTTGAGACAAGGTTTGCTGGTAATGAAGCTACAAAGAAATCAAGGAAGAATATGCTCAAGCATCAGCTTGAAAACTTCACTGCTCTTAGTGGAGAGAAACTTGATGGCACTTATAACAGGCTTCAAAAACTTATCAGCCAATTAAAGTCGGTGGACTACAATGTTATTCAAGAAGATATTAATTTGAAGTTCATTAGAAGTTTATCTCCTGAATGGGCAGTTCATACAATTGTGTGGAGAAATAAGGAGGACTTTGATAAGATGACTCTGGACAATCTCTACAACAACTTGAAGGTTTATGAGTCTGAAAATAACGTTGCTGGTGCATCTTCTACTAATCAAAACATTGATTTTGTTTCCACTAATCACAAGAGTTCACAAGATGTATCCACTGCTGCCTATGGAATAACCACAACTATTGCAAACAATACCACTGTTAGTGATAATGTCAGTGATGGTGCAATTTGTGCTTTTCTGGCTGATTTAACTACCAGTGTTACTGTTTTAAATCAAGATCTAGATCAAATTGATCCTGATGATCTTGAGGAGATTAATCTTCAATGGCAAATGGCAATGTTGACTCTCCAAGCAAGGAAGTTTCTGAGGAGGACTGGAAGACAGGTTAAGTATGATGGTCAAAGGAGAGTTGGATTCGACAAAAGCAAGATGGAGTGCTTTAACTGCAAGAAGAAGGCTCACTTTGCTAGGGAATGTCAAGCTCCTAAGAGAATTGAAAGCATTAAGAAGCCCACTGAAGAGCCTGCTTCTTCTTCAACTTTGGTTGCTCAAGATGGGATTGGTGATTATGACTGGAGTGATCAGATTGAAGAAGGTCCCAATGCAGCTTTTCTTGCTAGTGAAGCTTCAAAAGAGCATAACTTTGCTCTTATGGCCTATGCTTCATCTTCTGGTTCAGATTATGAGGTATCTAATGATTCTAAAACTTCTACTTGTTCTTTTAAATCATGTCAAGATAACTTAGAATCTCAAAAGGCTATCACTGAGAATTTAAGGAAAGAAGTAGAAAGACTGTCTCTAGATAACTTAGGTTATAGAGTTGGTCTAGAAAGTGTTGAAGAAAAGCTTAATTACTGTATTAAATGTGAGTTTGAGTATGTTGATAAAATTAATATACTAGGTAGAGAAATTAATCTTAAGGATAGAGAGATTAAGATGCTTAAAGAGAAACTAGAAAAGGCAGAGAGTGTAAAAGTAGAAGCCCTAAAAGAAAAAGAAAAACATGTTGTTAGGGTTGCTAAAACACAGTATGCTTCTGATCTAGTAAATAAACTAATATGTCAAAAATTGTTCAAGGAGGGTACTGGCCTTGGGTACAATGATATGCCACCACCATCTCTTATGAAACATGCACCACCTACAAAAGAGCTCTCATTTAGCAGTGAATTTAGTTTCAATAAACCTGTAGGTGAGACTAACAAGATTGAATCACCTAAGATAGGTTCTGATAAGTCATCTGATGCTCCCACAATTGAAGATTGGGAATCAGATTCTGAGGAAGATAGATCTAAATCAACTAAGCATGAAGATATAGAGAAAGTTAAGAAAGTTGATTCTGAACAAGCCAACCTTGTACCTAGATTTGGAGCTCAAATTGCTAAGAAAGTAGTAGAGTACAAGGAAGTACCTAGGGAACAGATGAAAAGATACATACCTAGGGGAAACCAAAGAAACTTCAATGGACTAATTTCAAACAGATTAGGAGATGAGTTTCAATGTGTTAAAAAGGCTTATTTTGTGTGTGGTAGTTTTTAGCACTTACAGAGAAACTGTTATAAAAACAGATCACAAGTTTGGAATCACTGGAGGAGAGTAAATCATCAAAATTTTACAAAGAAAACAAACTCTCATCCTAACAGAAACATGATTCCTAGAGCAGTGTTGATGAGGAATGGGAATACAAAATCAATAGTCACTGCTTCACACAAATGGGTTCCAACCACTGCTAAGCAAAATGTAAACACGGCTAAGCAAAATCAAACCTCTGCTAAGCAAAATATCACCATTGATACAAAAGATGTTTTAAAAATTCCAAAGGTGATAACTGACACAGTGGTTGGAAACCATTTTTATGCTGTTAAGGCCTCAGCTAGTTGGCAATGGAAGCCTAAGACCAAGGTTTTGTATCATGTCAACTGTGCATCAATGGACCTAAATAAATTTGATTATGTTGATGCACAGGGCAGACCCAAGTCAGTATTGGCTTGGGTCCACAAAAGGAACTAATTTGTTTAATCTCATGTGCAGGGCAATCTACAAGATGAGCTAAAAGATAAAGGAGTTTTTGGTTCCTTGGATCAAGAATTATTCTAAGTGTTAGAACCACGAACAGAGTTGATGAAACCACAGACAGAAGAACGAATCCACTGCTGAAGACAAACCGCGGCTAGTAGTATTGTGTAACCACGGATATTGTAATGTAACCACTGCTAGTCTTGTATAGTAGGTTTAGTATTATGTATTAGATAAATATGGAAAAGATATTTATCTTGTAGGTTACGTATTGTATAATGTAAAGGACTCCTTAGCCTATAAAAGGAGGTCATAGGTTAGATTAGATATACGTATGTTTTATATCTAAGGTCGGTACACTTCAAGGTTGTAAAACCCTAATACTGGTTAGAGTATTCGTATTAATAATAATATTGAGGTGTTGAATGTTCATTGTTCTTCTTCTTAAGATTAAGTATTAAATTCCGCGTGATATTTAATAAGTTTTTGTTTAAGTCAGTTTCTATATTAGATCGTTTGCTCAACTGGGATCAACATACCTTCTTCTTCAGAGATTTGGAATTCTTGAAACTGCTGTTTCAGCATTGATTTCCTCATTCTCCTTGACTCATCATTCCCACCAAACCTAGCCTTGATAGCCATCTAGATGTCCTTAGCATCCTGCATGTAGTGAAAGTCACCCATGTGATCATCAGGTATAGCCTGAAGGAGAATAGTTCTAACTTTGTTCTCTCTCTGAACAGCTAGTATCTCTTCAGCAGTTTTGGGACCAACGATGGTAACAACACCATCAGAATCTGTGACATGCCTCTTCAAACTGTTACCCTTCTTCACAACTTCCCAAAGATTCCAATCAATATTGGAAATCCAATTCTGCATCTTCATAGCCCACAAATCATACTCCTCCCTCTTCAGGTATGGGAACTTTGCATTGCTGTTTGTGAGATTGAGTTGTTGCAAAGATGTGGTGTTTTGATTGTTAGTGACTTCTGTGTCATCGTCTGACCCATGCATGGTTATGGTTGTTTTGATTGTATGGGTGTAAAGAAAAGAATGTTCTTTGTATTGCAGAGACTCTCCCGAGGCTCTGATACCACTTGTTGAACCTAAGACCTTGATAGATCTTTGAGCGCTCGTGGATCGTTAGTAATGCTTATGTAATCACAAACACACTAATAGACAGTCTCTGTTACTTGTATTCTAGAGCGGAAATTAAACACAAGTAAGAACAATAATAACTAAGAATACTTTGATCCTCTATGGATCTTTGAATAGAACTAAAACTTGTTTTTCAAAAAAAAAACTCGTACATCATTCATACTAATGTGTTCCTTTTATAGATAAGGAACCCTAAACCGTTTCCCAAGAAACGTATAAACATAAAACTAAAGAAGATATACATTATCACTTCCTAATAAAGCTCATGCATATCCTAACTAATTATAAAATACGCAGAATATCTATATCCGCAGAAACAAACTACACGGTTTCTCTACTTCCGCAGAATCTCTTCTTCAGCAGAATCCTTGCACTTCAGCAGATTCTTCAGCAGATTCTTCAGTAGAATTCTTACTTAGTAGAATTCCCAACAAGTTGTATCTTTACTTTTAGTATTAGACGATATGGCTATCACGGTCCGAAAACTGGACCGGACCAAAAACCGAATTGCTCAAAACGCTGGACCGATGACGGACCAAAGTGTGTTTGGTCCGGTTCAGTTCAACAAAACATGATGACTGAATACGAAGAAAATGGTGGACCAAAGACTGGACCGAGAGAACGGATTTTGCAGCTCATGCCGCTATTAGACAACTAGATTTTTAATAAGAAAAAAAATAAAAAAATCATAAAAATAACCATTTTTATAATCATTTTTCACAAAATACCCCTTTTATATTTAAAAAAAAAAGAAGCTAAAATAGCCATTAAATCTGCAAGATTTGCAGGTGCGAAATTTCAAGAATTTGCATGGTTTTGTTGCAAAATAGTCCCTTGAGATTACTTTGTTTGCGAAATTAGTCCTTGCAGACATTTTGTGAAAGTGGTCCTTGTGCAATATTGTTTGCAAAACTAGTCCTCATGTATTTTTTTTATAAAGTTTGATATTATTTTACCTTATGCGTATATACACAACAACAACTTAATTTACTAAGATACAAAATGGTTAATCTTCCAGTGTCTCTAAATTTACATAATGTCAGTTTTACACCGGTCTTTTTACTTTAAAAATGAAAAGAAAGTAGATATAGTTGCATGTTATAATTGTTTCTTGTTAAATAAAGTTTTTGTTTTTGTTTTTTGTTTTTTTTAACATATATATTTGGTAAAATATATAAAATAGAAAATAAATAAAACACACAAGGACCAATTTTGCAAAGAATATCAGACAAGGACCATTTTCACAAAACATCCTCAAGGACCAATTTCTCAAACAAAAATTTGCAAAGGACTAGTTTTCTAATAAAATGTTGCGAAATTTTTGAATTTCGGAAAGCGTCCGCAAATCTTACGGATTTAGGAGTGTTTGTTTCGGCTCATACAACCGACTTATGACTTATTTGGTTTTGAATTTATGCTTTATAAGCTCATTTTTTGTGGCTTATTTTAAAACTTTTCAGGGACAAACAATCTCTAATACTTAATGTTTTCTTTTATTAACTCTTGTATATAGGAAATGAGATTCAGTTTTTTACTGCAAATTTATAAGCTGTTTTTTTCACTCATATAACTATCTGATCTCCTTCATCAACCCCCGAATGATGAATAAAAGCCAAAAATATATATTTAACTCATGACATTTCCTTCCCAAAAAGAAAAAGTAATGTCAAATTTATGTCTTAACGAATCACACATAGTGATAATAGAGTTTGGTGCAATAAAGATCAAAGAAAAACTAAAGATAAAATAAATCATTCTCAACATTCATTTTTTCATCAAAACAATAAAATAAACTTTTACCTTCATTTTTAAAAATTAAATATCCCGCAAACCATTGATCGCTAGACGAAACTAATCATACCATCACGACAAGCATAAAATTACTTTTAATTTAATATCCTACATCATATACTTTCGATGAATTTTGTTTCCGACTTTTTTGTGGGTTTAAGGTTTACGGTTAGAGTTGAGGTGTTTAGGGTTTAGGGGTTTGAATTTTTTTGGGTTAAGCTTTTTAGGGGTAAAGACTTTAGGTTTATTACGGTTTAGCAGATAAGGTTTAGGTTTTTTTGGTTTAGCGGTTAGGGTTTTAGGGGTTTAGGGTTTTTAGGGGTTTAAGGTTTAGAGGTTTAGGGTTTTTTAGGGTTTAGGTTTTGTAGTTTAAGGGTTGTGTTAACACAAAAGAGTATTTTTAAAATTTTCATTTATGGTGTAATATATTGAAACCCGTAAAAAACGATAAAAAATAAGTTCGTCGAAAGTATACAATATTAGATCTCTATAGAAAGATAATTTTATTATTGTCGCGCAATGGTATAATTAGTTTTATCTATCTATTAACAGTTTGTGAGATATTTAATTTTTAAATATAAAGGTGAAAGTGAATTTAATTAATTTGATCAAAAATGAATGGTTGAGATTGATCAATTTGATATTTAGTTTTATATGATCTTTATTGATCTCACCCGGTGATAATAAACTTTTATATAAACTGAAAAGTTTTAAAATAAGCCGCAAAAATGAGCTTACGAAATTAAAATTGGGTATTTTGTGAAAATCTTTTGTAAAAATGGGTGAAAAAATTATGCACAAATAATTTGTTAGGCCAAACATAATAGTGAGTCCCCAAGTCGTCTTCCTCAGTCTCCCTCCCCCTAAACATTCTCACTTCATCATCTTTTTTATTTAGGGCACCAAATTCAATTCTGATTTAATCCGATGTCCTTCACGATCCGGTCAATTTCACTTCTATTACTGCTCGTAAGTCAATTTCAAATTCAATTGAACTGAATTTCATTTTATATCATCATTGAATGATTGGTAGGCGTTAGGTTTTATTAGTTCGTCTCGTTGTTTACGTCGAATTTGATCTTATTTTTTTTTTCACTTTGTTGAACATTAGATGTGAATTATATTTATAAAATGTGAGGATGTATGTAGTTGAAACTTGTGAGTGGTAGGTAGTTAGGTTTAAGTAAGTATCGATTGTTGACGTTGAATTCGGTTGTGTTTTTAGTTTTGTTTGGAATGATTAGAGGAAATAGTTACGGTTTGGAACTTTGGATAGTTGATTTTGTAATGCGTAGATGAAATGCGTATTGGAGCGTTTGTGTTTTAGCTTTTAGAATTTTATTTAAAATGCTTTTCATGAAACGTCAACGGAAGAAGGATTTAGCGTTTGGCTTTTAGGATTGTGTACTTGTTTTACACTTTATAGTTATAGTTGCAATTTGTTACTAAACGCTAGCTTGCAACTACCATACCCGGGGAGGACGAGTCCTTGACTCAGATGTACGCGGCCTAACCGCTGTATCCCCGTGTCTGTTTCTAGACCCTTTCCCTGGCCACCCCTAAGACGTGTACCTAGTGAGGTTTGAACATGAGATCTCTTGTGGTGAGAACAAGAGGACACCTAACCACTAGGCTACCTTGGTGGTGGTTAGCTTGCTAGTTTTCTAAACATAGCCAATTATACATTGAGAATTGTACCAATTCTCGGGTTTGCGCCTTGTGGATATCGTTGGTGGTTATTTTGCTAATTGCTACGCCTAGGACTCTTAGTGTGTACTATTATTTACATTAAATGTTATGATCGAATTTCATTTGTTATGATTATTCACTCTCCACCGTTTTCTCCCTTAAGACGATATCACAACTTAGCAATCCCTTATTTGAAAACGCTGATTATTTATCTCGGTTAAGCACACCTTATCCGCGAGCATGCCCCTGTTTGGATTCATATTAGAGTGTTCATTGTCTTGTAATTCACTATTACATCTGTTTATCGATAATTGCTTTGTGTAATCTTTTTACTAGTTACTAGCGGGCAGATCATATGGAGCTCCTGCTGGGAACCGTAAAACAGGAAAATCATCGGTATTTTCGTTGTTTAATCTCAAAGAGAAGAGTAAATTCTGGAGTGAATCTGTCATACGAAATGGTATGCATGCGTCTTTTCTCTCTCTCTCTCTCTCTCTCTCTCTTTATCAGCTAGTGTTCCCGTATCCTAATAACGTCTACACCAATACTTGTAGATTTCGATGATTTGGAGACTAAACCTGTTGAAAGATCGAGCGTTGATAATTACACCAAGGCAGGTACTCATTTTCTTTCCTTCTCATAACTTCTCTGTAGTTCATTACGTTTATGATTTTTATGGTACCGTTAAATATAATTAATAAGATTAGTGATTTATCATCTATTATTATGCATAAAACGAGCATGACCGTTGATCTTTCATTCCAGGGAATCTTGCCCATTATCTAAAGATTTATGAAATCGAACATATGTATCTTCCGGTTCCTGTGAATTTCATCTTTATAGGATTTGAAGGGAGTGGGAACCAAGGTATACATCCTTTGAGCTTATCTACTTTTAAACGAGTATAAAGTTGGGTTCTCGTGAATATAATATTGTGATATTGATGCAGCGTTCAAGCTAAATACTGAAGAACTTGAGCGGTGGTTCACAAAAATTGATCATATATTTGAACACACCCGGATTCCACAAACCGAAGAAGTTTTTGCTCCGTTTTACAAAAACAGGGTAGATAAAAGTCATCATCAGCACCATCTTCCTCTTGTCAGTCACCTTAACTACAAGTAATGTTTCTACTAATTTTTGTTGCTATTCATCTATTAGCAAGTTTAGTTGATGGCGTCTTTTGTTACTTACTGATATGCTCCCCTTGGGGATACACGGCCATGTTTACTCCTGCAGCTTCTCTGTTCACGCAATTCAGATGAGTGAGAAAGTCAATTCCATTTTTGAGCATGCTATTAATGTTCTCTCTCGTAAGGATGATGCTAATAATACCAGGTAGATGTCATCTTCAACGTCTCTTTTCACTTTCTGGTTTTCTGCCTCATAGAAGAACCTTGTAATACCTAATTATGTAGTTGTGACAGTTTATATAAGTTAGTTCATATTCCTTAATTTAAAGGGGGCCTGGAAAATGTTGAACATCTCTAACTTTGTAATGAGCATATGATGCTAATAGTTAGGATTTAGGAGAATAAGAAATTGTTGACCTTGGATAGTGAATGCAAATAACTGAGACATGGATATGAGCTTATGTACTAGAGCATTACTATTGCTAATAAATGACATGATCTGTATTACTGGAAAAAAGAAGAAAGGTAACATGGCATGGATGGAAGTGCCACTGATTGTGGGAAGAAATAATAATGAAAAGTACATGCATCCGAACACCAGAATATACATGAAAAGTGGCTCTAATGCTCTAATTCACGATCCGTTGGAACTGCTCACTGGCAGTGGTGGTCCACAGAAGAGGGATTCACAGTTCAGCAATAACAACGTTGTTTGGATGTTTTAGTTGTATTCAATCACATTGTACACCTACTTTGATCTATGTCTCTTTATATTATGTGTTAAATATTTCAACAAGAAGGAAATTAGTCTAAACCATCAGTTATTCCAGATTTGCAGATGATACACCTTAAGTGCCCTGAAACGTTACATATAACCCTCCTTGTGCTCTAAATAGTTCAGCTGACTTGGATAATACATTGGTTTAGTGCTTTTATAATTTGTAACTACACCATCTGTAGTTAATCATTTATAATTTTCGATTATATAATAGTATGATATTTGCACCGATATTGCATTTGCATGCATTTTGTGTACATATTAGGAACATTTACCCGCCCAAATTAAGAACTGGCAAGTGCAAGATGTGTAATTAGGGATGTCAACAGGTTAAGCAAAAGATAGTGTTTCTGTTAGTCCAATTATACCCAAAAAATTTCCACCTTTCTAACAGGTTACAACCAGGTATTTAGTCTAGCAAGTTTGTGGAGTTTAACATGGAGTCCAAGAGAATAAAATAACAGATTCTTCTAAGGTGTATTAGTTTGCATAAAACATTGTACAATAAAGACTTAAATAAGAGGTTGTATGTTATATTTTTGTTTCACACCCTCTGGTGTCTGCGCTTCTGCAGTTTCTAGCTTATCAAGTCCTAAACACTATAAATAGATTATGAGTGGTGCTACAAGTTTATTATCAACTGAAATTAAGACAGGGAGAGTTCATTGGATATTCTTTTGTCGGTACACTTTGTTAGAGCAAACTGCAAAGCGTTGGTTCATTGTTAATGCGATTATGTGTTCGGTATTAAAATTCTGAAGTTCTACTCTCTAATCTCCAGCATTATTTTATATCTCTTCTATGGCCTTTTGACAAATTTAGGTATTGGTTGCATGGTTGTAAGCTGTAACATTTTATTTACTATTCACCAGTCTAGTTAATGCTTTTATGTTTTTGAAGTGATGATCGTCTTTGGCAAGTGGATGTGGACATGATGGATGTTGTCTTCACCAGCCTTGTGGAATATCTTGAGCTAGAAAGTGCGTATAATATTTTTATAATGAATCCTAAGCGTGATGCAAGGAGAGGTAACTATGGCTATAGGTGCGTATTTGTTTAGTTAGTTCTCTTTATTTGTTCTTCTCTTCTTTTGAGAGGCTAATTGGTTAGTTATTTGCTACATGATATCTGGTTATACATAATTTATTTGAACATTATGTTGTAAATCAAGCTCTGTGCTCTATGTGGTCATGGAAGTAACACAGAAAGGAAAAAACAGCATTTTTAAACTTCTCTGGAAGCCTTATAGAAGTGTGAACTTTTTCTTTAGCTAGTACATATACCTTTTCTAGAAAATAGAAAATGATGCTTTTTTGATGGAAAGAACTTATTTCATTCTGCTTGTTTATCTTATTGTGATAAGATAATATTTTAACTCATTCTATTTTTTACCAAAAGTATCTTTTATTGCATGAGTGGGTAGGATCTCTAAAAGATGAACTGTTATAATTTTTGTTGCATACTTGTTAAAGTCCAAAGTCGGCGATTAGATTTGAAGATGAAAATTGTATAAATATTGCCAAGTATTCTAATACAACCAATGAGTATTTTTGTCAATGTAATGAGAACTTCATAAGAAAGGGCTCACTTGTTCATGTTTGTTTTTGAACATATGTTTCTTATTACCTTTTGCATCTCTTAGACACGCGTGGTATCCTGCTTAGCCACTGTGAGGACCTTCTGTGACTGTTTTGTCTTTGTACTAAATGTTAAATACCGAAGGTGCATTAGTGCATTACTGATTACTCTGTCTTCTGTGCAAACATAGACCTACTTGTAGCTGATACTGCTATTAACTTTTGCAGGAGAGGATTGTCAGAGAGTGAAATAAATTATCTTAAGGAGGTATTTTTATTTACCCTTGTAGCCTTTCAAGTGTATGTTTTCACTTTACCTTTTTTTACTTTCTGTTTATTGGCCGAGCATGCACAAACAACATTAAACATCTTGGAGTAATCGCTCTAGCACTCTTCAGAAAATATGTCAAATGTGTATAGGAATGGTTATGACTATGTTTAAGTATGAAGTGATTCTTGGCAACCTTTGTTAAGCTCAGTTTAAGAAGTGGTTAGTGACCCCATTTATCTTTTTGCATGCAGGATAAGAGTTTACAAGACAAAATCCTTCGGTCAGGGAGTGTGACAGAAAATGCTCTAGGTGTCTAGCAATTTATATTATCTTTTTGATATTCTCAATGAAGACATAATATTTCCTGCATTTATGTTTAATTTTAATTGTTCTAACAAACAAAGCTACGTTCAGCTATGGATAAAATCAAGAGACCCCTGTACGAAAAGCATCCAATGGCGAAATTTTCCTGGACAATAACAGAAGAAACCGACACGGTCAGTTCTTACATTAAGTAAATCAACGTCCAGCTATGGATAAAATCTAAACCTTAATTTGAGTAAAAAATGCAGACCCGTGTTCCTGTCCCTGAAAACCTCTTTACTAACTTAAAAAAATCCTCAAGTCTTGAGGTTCCAGTGTTTTTAAACCTGTTTACACTTTATTGAAGTCGAAAACGTTGCTGTTTACTTGTATGTTAAATCAATACAAAACTAAAGTTTTGTAAATGCTGCCTAACTAACCCTTAATTGAGCTATTTTGAGGCTTTGTTTTTTTTCTTTTTATACCATATTGTATGGATGTGCCGATCCTAAGAATATTTACAAATTTTTAACGATTTAACTCAGATAAAATGAATATATATCTTACTGTGTTGATTTGTAAATACACAGTTATTGCTCTCTGTCATTTGGACTAACATGTTTTTTTTATTACAAGTCAGATAGAATGGTATAATGGCTGCCTAAATGCTTTGAACAATGTTGAGAGTTTATACCAAAAGAAAGACGTGGCTGATATTATTCAAGCAAAAGTTGTCCAGGTTTGTCATAGTAAATAGGTGACACCATCTGACAATTTTTAATACCTGCAAGCTAATTATGTACTATATGTCTTGTTTGAAGCTGTTAAATGGGAAAAACGAGGACATGAAGCTTCAGTGGTCAAAGGATCTGAAATCTGGTGATTTGAGTGGTGTCCATGCAGAATGTCTTACAGATACATGGATTGGAAAAGATAGGTGGGCATTTATTGACTTAAGCGCAGGTCCTTTCTCTTGGGGACCTGCTGTTGGTGGAGAAGGTGTCCGTACAGAACTCAGCTTACCTAATGTTGAAAAAACCATTGGTGCCGTTGCAGGTACTAAATCCTCACGAAATACATAAATTGCCTTGCTTTAGCAGC
The DNA here is from genome assembly GCA_019973895.1 of Chrysanthemum seticuspe. Taxonomy (NCBI): domain Eukaryota; kingdom Viridiplantae; phylum Streptophyta; class Magnoliopsida; order Asterales; family Asteraceae; genus Chrysanthemum; species Chrysanthemum seticuspe. The sequence goes on from BPTQ01000005.1 coordinate 294,507,461, forward strand.
AATGTTTATTCTTTGCCGGAATGGCAATGACATTTGGATCTTCAGTAGATTGATGACCATGCTTTTGAGCTATCATGTTCTCCGCTTTAAGAACATTTTACTAATTGTGCTTTTGCTGGATATCAGAAATTTCAGAAGAAGAAGCTGAAGAGCACTTGCAAGATGCGATTCAGGAGAAGTTTGCTGCATTTGGGGATGTATGTATATCTAACCACAGTCTTATCAACTACTGTATATTTGGTATTATCATACCTGCTTTTCGATCTATTAGTTTGTGTTGTAGTTCTATACATTCTTAGTGCCCTATACTAGATCTTCAAAATAAAGACAGTTGTCTACATATCTTGCAACGGTTAAGATAACATAGTTTTCTTGACGTTTGTTATAGCTCTAGACATTATACTTGAACCTTTTTGTGGGTTTTTTAGAATGCTTAATGTTCAAATGAGAGGAAATTGTTAGTTTGTTATTAGTATGATGATGCCTGTACTATTGGATTGGCATTATAAGCAAGTCAATAATTGCAATTTGCATGGACAGATGGAGTATTAGAAATAAGAAACACGCAGACAAGACAGAGAGTTTTATGCTGATCATGAGAATTCGTTGAATGTGTTGCATGATCAGTTATATTTTATACCATATTACTGATGATTTGATCATATGTTTTTGTCTGTCAATGGCTTTGAAAGATAGAAGAATCGTGAATTCGTGATACGTCTAATACTATTAGTTGATCATAAATGATTCTCGATTAATTGTTTTCTATCTTGGTGGAAATATAGTTATCATAATGATTATCATCTGCCTAACATATGCTGCACTCTAATTTGCCAGAAAGATCATCAAGCCATAGACATCCTCTTAGCAGAGATAGACATATATGAACTATTTGCTTTTAAGCACTGTTGGGGAAGAAAATCGAAGCTTTCTCTTTGTGAAGGTAGCCTTCAGTATGAACTATTCGTATCATTTTATTGCTACTCAGACCTCTACAGTTATGAACTCCTAGTCACTTTTGACCCCTTTATCAAATAATTATTCTTGAGAATTTTCAATCCAGAGCTTGATGAGAGAATGGGGGACTTAAGGTCGGAGCTCGAGTCATTTGGAAATGATGACTCTGTTGAAAGCCATAAAGAAAAGGCTGTAGAGGCTTTAAAACGGATGGAAAGCTGGAATTTGTTCAGTGAAACTCCATACGAGGTATATTTTTGGGCAGGTTACATTTTGTTATTATCTGAACATGTATAAGGGTTTTCTTTTCATGATGTATGCCAAATAATTAAATATAATTGACATATACTCTACAGGAATCTCACAACTACACAGTTGCACGTGATACTTTCCTTGCACATATGGGCGCAACATTATGGGGATCTATGAGGCACATCATATCACCTTCCATTGCTGATGGGGCTTTCCATCATTATGATAAAATATCCTTCCAGTTGTTTTTCATTACACAGGAGGTAAAATTTACGTTCATAATATATATGCATATTTATGCAAACTTCACCAGAGTTAATCCTTATTTTGTTATTGAAATGCAGAAAGTCAGGAATATCAAGTATCTGCCTGTGGATATCAACGCTATCATGGAAGGACTTTCCTCTTTACTGTTACCTTCTCAAAAACCAATGTTCAGTCAACACATGTATGTTCACTGTTCACACACAATCTAATGGAATCAAAAACTTTTTAGCCTTTAAATTATTATGTCTGTAGGTTATCACAATGTTGTAACCAGTTGGCAATTGGGTTGTATATTGATTTACAGGTTAACACTTTCAGAGGACCCAGCACTGGCAATGGCTTTTTCTGTAGCTCGAAGAGCTTCTGCTGTACCTATGTTGCTTGTCAATGGAACATTTAGGAGAAATGTTCGTGCATATCTTGATTCTTCTATTCTGCAGCATCAGTTGCAGAGGCTAAGTGATCATGGTTCTCTTAAAGGTTCTGATTTTATACCTTATACCAGCTTTTTCATCTGTAAAAGACTAAAAGATTTTTGTTTGCTTTTTTCTTTTCTTTTCTTTCTCGTACTTCACCGTAGATCATCTTTTCTTTGTCAGCATTAGGGTTATCTTGCTCTTTAGTTTGCAAAAAATCTGTGCGAGTTATAAGCGTGTGCTATGATGATAAATCTAGGGTTCGATTACTCTTTTGGTTAATGTTAGTTTTTAATTTTTAATGACAATTTCTATCTAAATTTACATGGCTGTGAATTTCTGTAATCAAAGTGAATGGTTACTCTTATCTTGAGCCACACGATCTCATATATGATCATTGTTGTATGGTTTATAATTTGACTAATACCAAACACTTCAAACTGAATGTTGCAACTTCACATGCATAAGACCATCATGCTGTATTCTGTAGCTTTATTTGTTGATTTTACAACATTGGATAATAGGTGTTCTATTCTCTATATATGTGAATTCAAGAACACTGGATATTTGTAAAATTGTATACATTTTTAGTCAATGCAACTATTGCTAATATACAACAAGCTAATTTACAGGAAATTATATACTAGTAGTGTGTAAATAAACATGCCTACTCTGTGCAATAAAAAAAATAACTGTTACATTTTTTCTGTAATTGCAGGCTCACATGCCCATAGTAGTTCCACATTAGAAGTTCCAATTTTCTGGTTTATCCATGGTGAACCATTGTTAGTGGACAAACATCATCAGGCAAAGGCACTCTCTGATATGGTTATTGTAGTTCAATCTGATTCACCATCATGGGAAAGCCATCTACAATGCAATGGGAAATCTCTGTTGTGGAACTTGAGGTGAATTTCTTTGGATATTTTAATATTTTTTAATTTAATACTAATTATAAATATCTACCTATTATATATGTGAAACCCCAAAAATGACTGAGGATCCTCAAAAAGAAGCCACATGTTCAGCAATAGTTTGTCGCTATTGAGCTTTTGCCTATAGGCAGTCCATGAAATTGACCTGGTTTTGATTGCCATTATAGGTTGTTCATAGACTATGTTTGCTGATTAAAGGATTGTCGCATTAAGCAAAAGCTATATCTTTTAAGTGGGAGTTCAAAAAACTACAACTATATTTGCAGGAGAAGCTGTCGGGTTTAAATAGAATTTGGAAATAGAAACACACAGAAGCTTGTAATTATACAAAGGTGACATGAATATGGCTCATTAGAACATCGGATATGATACAAATTCGGGCTCGAGGTGCCTAGAATAATTTGTTTATTTTTATATTATATTATAACCTGCGCAATTCAGTAAATTCGGGTGTTTGATATCTATTTATTGCAATTTTTTTAGTGAGGTTTGATTCTCAAGTTGTAAAGGGTTATATAAGAACCACATTATTCCTTATTTGGTTCTGTATCTGCCATAAGATCTCCTCTGTGTAAGATGTGATTTGTCTGTTGTCTTGAGATTGTAGATAACTGACCTAGTTCGAGGTGGCAAAAACGGGGGAAGTTGGGTTTGCTGACCCGCAAACACTTTTTTTCATCTTTATTGCATTTTATATAAGTAACATGTAAAATATGATTTCAACCCATTTGATTTGTATCCTTTTAGTTGAATCCCAACCCATTTATTAGTAAATGGGTCAAAATTGCCATTTCTATTCCATACTTATACATCATGTACTACCGCATTGGAATATCTAACCGGGGTTTGACCATCTTCAATGGGACATGCAGGAGGCCCATAAAAGCTGCATTGGCTGCTGTTTCTGAACATATTGCTGGGTTGCTTCCGCTTCATCTTGTTTACAGTCAAGCTCATGAAACTGCAATTGAGGTATTCCATGTGCTGAGTTTGTAAACTTGTTAGGTTTTGTGATTGTCTTCCTTTAAATAGATTAGGATAAACTAATTATTGTCAGAACATCTGAAGACACTTCACATTTTTTATTTGTTACTAGTTATCTTTTATTGCCACTTTGCCAGCATAAATGGGAGTTGGCTCACTCTTTAAAACATGGATCACTATTTTTGTATGACATATTGAATGAGCAGATATACTTAATGTTCCGATATATTGGTTACCTGAAATTCTGAAATGTTTCAAGATCTTAATAAACTGAGAACATTATATCTTGCACTGTTGTAGACTTAATACATTAGGACGCCATGTAAGGCTGTTTAATGCTATTTAAAAGAATATATATGTACTCCCTCTAGTCTCTAAGAAGATTCAACATTTTACTTGGCGCGTAGTTAAAATAGAACTTCTAATTAGTAGTTAAATATCTGAAATGTCCCTTAACAAGACAGAATTGAGGTACAATTGTAGACGAATATCAATGCCCCCTATTTTTTGTAATTATTGCTGCTGGCTAGACTTTTATATTTGTGACCGGAAGGAATGTAAGCTAGTTTCATGTTGATGCCTTATGAAATTACGTAATATAATAATACAGGATTGAGTATGTCAATCCAGATAGACTAACATGTGACTGTTATACAGGACTGGGTATGGTCAGTTGGATGCAACCCGTTATCGGTTACTTCTCAGGGTTGGCATATCTCACAGTTTCAGTCAGATACAATTGCAAGGAGCTATTTGCTAACGACTCTTGAGGAGTCTATACAGAAAGTTAACTCAGCAATTAACCGGTTACTGTTGGAGCGTACATGTATCCTTATTTATTGATAATTTGCACATGATTATATATTTAAATGGTAACTGGAAACAAAAGTTCATGATTTCTGGTAAAGTGAGCTGGCCTTTCTGATCTTTTAGCATCATAACTCCCTGAAGATTATGGTTAATATCTGTATCCGGATATTCTATATATTGAAGGTAGCAATTGGGTGGTTCTGACGGTTGGGTAGATCTTTTTTAAGCAGTTAAGAGAATATAGTTCATTTTTGTTTCACTTATTATTTGGTTGTAAATTGTCAAAAAAAGAGTTTTGTGCTACTTAACAAATATTAGCTGAACAAAGTTTTAAAGCCTTCCAGACACATGAGCGACAATTAGTCGACAAATATAACTACGTTGTTAACCGATGGAAAAGAGTAAGTTGAACTATACCTTTGTATCTCATAATGTCAGACCTTTTATTTTTATATAATTATTTGATATGTGCGTGTTGTTTTCAGATATCGACAGTTGCAGGGGACCTACGTTTTGTGGATGCGATAAGACTGTTAACTAGCCTGGAAGATGCTTCCAAAGGGTTAGTCATTTGACTTGCAATATATATATATATATTTCTCTCATCTCATTTCCTAATATGATTTTGAAATTGTATCTTTTGTAGGTTTGTAGATTACGTGAATGTTACGGTATCCAGCATGCACCAGATTCACTGCACCAAGCAGAGAAAGGTTAAGGTCGAGTTTGACTTGACCACAATTCCAGCATTTTTGGTTGTCTTGTTTGTTCTATGGATGGTGTTGAAGCCAAGACGATCAAAGGCTAAGATTAACTGAGTTTTTAGGTTACAATGGCGGCTCGGGTTTCATTTATATCGACTTGATACTTAATGGAAGAGAAATAGGTTCAGACTATACTAGAATGTAATTGTATTTTTCCAAAATCAATAGAAGGAATTTTCGTTACTTGTTATTCAGTAATTTCTTCATAATATTATATCAAATGACACGAGATTTTATTTTTTTCACTTTCTCGTGTACTTTGCAATTTACTTATTCATGTATATCCTCAACCTACCCATTTTATTTGGATAAAGAACATTTGCAATGGTGTAAAACCAAATTAAATTTACTTGCCAGTCTTTTTAATTTATTTTTTCAATCTTTATGTTGGAGTTGAGATGTATTTTGTTTTCTGGTTCTTTTGAGACGGTTAGAATGGGTATGGTTATCAATCAAAATAAGTTGCATTTTGGCGCGTAGTATTCTTATCATGGTTAAGGAAGAGTATCAAAGTGGTTCCGTGTGTATCTTGTTATTGTTTCTTGTTAGTAAGAAATGTAGCAAAGACAAAATCGAGTTTGTGTTATAAAAATAATAATCATCATCATCGTTGATCAATCTACTGTTTAAAGTTCAAACAATATACAAATTCTTGATTCACATAAATGGTCAAGCCCGATTCATATTTTTAATCCATGACATTGACCTATGAATCATGAGATAGTTGTTTTTTGTTTCTCCAGTTATAATGCTTATGCTTTAAGTATCGATCCTGAGGCGGACCAACACAGCAAGTCTACTCCTATCTTGTCTGTACTGAGTATCAGAGTGCTGAAGTCTCAAGTATACGCTAGATGCTAGAAAAGAATACAGACGATGGTAAAACTACATGAAATATCGACACTGAAATTCATACGGTGCTTGCACGATCTGAGACATTCATTCTACTTGAACATGTTGAACGGGTAGGTCTAAAGTGTCTGCTAATTCCTTCCCATTTGTCTCAAACGGTAGCAACATAACAGTTAGACCTGATAGAAGTATGGTAACCTCAAACAGAATTACTGGAAGCGTTTGGTGGCAACTACTACCCATTCCAACTGCTATCAAAGGGCATACCATCCCTCCAATTCTGCCTATAGCGGTAGCTATTCCAACTCCTGTAGCTCTTAAGTTCGTTGGATACACCTGAAATATTGTGGAACCAATGATAACAATGAGCATGCTTGTAAGTATGTGACCATAGCTATGAAAAAAAATTCAAATTTTACGGGTATTGTAACAAAGGACATACCTCTGGGGCATAGATACAAACGACAATGAAGCTTGCTGAAATGAACATACGAGCTCCAAATAGAAAGCCTGTGGTCATTATTGCGTTCTGATGGACAACTAATGGCAGTAATAGAACAAATCCTGCAACTAACATGATCTCCATGGAAATTTTACGGCCTACTCTATCCAATATAAAAGCTGCTAAAGCAAGCCCGGGAAGCTCTGTTGAATACACCCACATGATATATTTAGATTTCAGTTATATGTTTTTTTAACTTTTTTTAGAAAACAAACTAAACGCAAAAAGAACTTGAATACGAGGTACCTGCCAAGCTAGTGATGAATACATTTACATAGAGGCTAGAATCCTCAATATTATCTGATTGTAAAGTGGTTGGGTCACACTCACTTTGCCCGATGCTTAGTTGTGAAGTCAACAATACAATGCCATAATACGAAAACGTGTTGCCAAAGTACAAGAACCATAAGAGAAGCGTCGTTCTGGTCAATTTTGGTGACAAAAGCATAACTATGGATGAGGTGTTTCTTTGGCAATTGTTGGATTCATTTTTTGTGGATGAGAGTAACGCAGTACTTTCTGATGATTGCCCTTCGATGGTCGACTCGTTTATGTGGTCAGCTACAAGCAGACCCTTCGGGAGATCTTTATGGTTAAGTGTAGCTCCATTGGAAAGAATAGACTGTGCCTCGGTTAATCTTCCTTGTGTACAAAGGTATCTTGGAGACTCTGGCACGAGACCATAAAACAGTAATGCTACAAGAGATGGAACAGCGGATAGTCCTAGTAACAACCTCCAACCATAGGTAGGCATAATCCACTGAAACAATATTATATACAAGATACGAAAATTCGTTAGATAAGGAAGAACTCGAGGCTAAAAATGAAGAGATGAGCTTCTATTTAGGTGATGTCATTTACCCAAGCCAGTGAAGCTTCCATAATTGTTCCAACTGTCCAGAAAGTCGAGAAAACAACCATCCAAGCCCCTCTGTTTGGAATGGGAACAAACTCTAGAAACCATGATGTAAATACATGCCCACACCCTAAACCAGCACCAACTATGCAACGAAGAATTAACAATGATATGTAATTTGGTGCGAAAGCACTCAATAATCCGGCAACACTAGTTATTATAGTTGAACCGAGAAATCCTTTCCTGCAAGGTCAAATCACACAGGGACCAATACGAGGTTACAACTAAGATTTAATAAAGTATATTTTGACCTGACTTGTAGCATAGAGTAGTCATCACTTTAGAGATTTAGGTAAACAAATCTTAACATTGGTTTGATAAGAATATTAGTCTATATGACATTCAAGTTTCGGTACAATGTCATTTGCATATAGTTGCTGTAAGACGCTTGTAATTTAGTACTCCGTATCATTCCCTAAAGGAAAACTCCTTACATTGTAGAACTCATTACATTGTTAAACATGTGATGGGACTCGTATTAAACAAGTAAACTAAAGCTTAAGAACATATTCGTTAATGTATACTCCCAAATAGCACACACGAGTATCAGTGTTGTCCATAGGACCATAGGCAAGATGAAACAAATGACCAGGCGGTTATGAATAGCTAGAAACTGTTCAATTATCATATACCAATTCTGAGACATAATTCTTGGCTTGTGAGACTCGTGACTTATTCTTAATATACCACAATTTCTCTGACTTTTGCCTAATCCGATCCCTACAGGTAGTAGTGCATACTTACACAAGAACACTACTATGTGATTCCAGGGGAATTCTATGAAACTAACATCATATCAAACGACATATAATGCGCTTTGCATATAAAGGTAAATAGATATCGAGAAAAAAATAATGGTAAGTTACAGATCAAATGTAGTGGAACTTACTTTCTTCCATAAGAATCAGACACGACGCCCCATGAGTACGCTCCAACCAACATACCGAAAAACGCCACAGTTGATATTAAACTCTCTTGACTCGAAGACAACCCCCACTCAGGCTGTATCGCCGGTCCCACAAAAGACAAAAGCATCATCTCCATTGCTTCTGCTACCCATCCCAATCCAGCATACGCGAGCACACCAACTTGGAACTTCCCAAACCCAATAGTCGAAAGCGCTTCATCCAATGTATATGCATATCCTTGATCTCCCATCTACCAATCAATTTACAATCACGAGAAACATCAAAACAATACTAAGCAAATGTATGCCTAAACGTCTGCTGAATTGCAGTAGTTAGATGCAACAAAACATATTATTCCTTATTGAATTCCATGACATATATAGGATACTAAAAATGAATTTGACAACCTAACTGCAATCTGACAAGAGACAAATTTTAATAAGCCTACGTTGTCCATCGATACAGTCACGTGTACATGGACCAAATACGTACACAAACATACAATTTTACATATCTAGATGTGTTTATAGATACGTATATAACACGACTACACACGATAGAAAACACTCCAACATGAGAAATTTCTATACAAACTATATAACCTCATCATATCGAAAGAAATATACATTCTACGACGACAGAAAATGATAATATACAAGATTAAAACGTATATACCTTATTTGTGTAAGAAATGGATTTCTTGACATAGAAAACTTAAAAAGTCCTGAAAGTAAGATGAGAGCAGGGTTTTGTTGATTATAAACGAAGGTAGGATGAAATATTAATGTTAAAGTAATATGGTTGACAAATCATTTGGTTCAAAGTTTAATGTAGCAAGCAAAAAGAAAGAAATTTGGGGATTCCTTAAAAAGACAGAAGATAGGTGTACTTGTAAAAAAAACATGTGACATATAACGTAACGACACTATACTTACACGTTCGTTAACTTATGTGAAATTACACTTTTTTTCGTTTCCTTTTTTTTTTCTAAAAAAAAAACTTTGTTTCTTATTTACTTCTTACTCTGTTTGATGAACACATGTTCTCGTTATTGAATTCTAAGATGCCTGCATAAAAAATAAAATTATTCCTGTTTTATGACATGAAAAAAATTGTTTGCATTTTTTAGATGAAAATAACGAGAACATGTGTGCATAAAAAATACATGTATGTGCTATCTTTTTTAACGTAATTGTGATTAGTTTCTTTTCCACATCAGGTTTGTATTTGCAATTACGTTTAACATTTGTCATCAAAGTGTTGTTTAAAAATATAGGTGTCATTACTCTTCATTTGGGCCTCACATGTGCCACATCACTTCAACACACTCACTTAAAAATACCTTTCATTCACAACTAACCTAAACCTCTTCACTTGAACCCCACCAACCTCATTTTATTTCTTTTCCATATTTTTCAAACACAATAAAATTCACCCACCCTCATCTTCTTCTTCTTCATTCAAACCTCTTCACATATCTGTTTATGAAACTGATACAGCCAATAATATGCAGCACCCTCAAACTCTTTATGCAATTGATATGTGAAGGGTCATCGGAAAAACACACACACCCCCTCAAACTGTTACACCCACCCACCCACCCTCATCTTCTTCTTCATTTAAACTGTTGCGCACACACACACACTTTATTCACACACACAAAACTCAATTTGATTTATATATTGGAAAAACAAAAGAAAATTAAATAAAAGAAATAACTCCGCCACATGTTTTTGTCTTTATCCATGTCGTGGGAATGGCGATGGAGCAAGTGGCGAGCCACCTTGGTGTGGTGGCGATGTCCGGCGAGTGGTGGCGACCCATCCACCTAGGATTGGCGAGTCATTCTCGTTGTGATACCCTTCACTCTTAAGGCTAGTCGCAGTCGAGAGGTTAACATCGGTCGAGCAACCCCAAATCTCCACCACAACCGATGTTAGATCGGTTGAAACCCAATGTGGTGCTTCGGTTGCTAGTTCGGTCGAGAAACAAAAACAAGTAAATCGGTTGAAATTTCACCCGATTTCAAAACCAACTTACCCTTCAATTAAATAAAAAAAAAAAAAAAACTTTTTTTTTAAAACTTTACCACTTTTCACATTCTATAAATACCAATCTCAAACACTCTTCTTAACACACAATTTCAAACACAATTCAACCTCAAAATACTTCTCAACACAAGATTTATTATGGCTTGCCGTCTCCCCCATTCCGCTGAAGATATGAAAATGTACGTTAACAAAAAATGCAAAGAAGATGATGTTGCTCGAAAAAACGCTATTATAGATGTTATCCATCTGTTTGAGCAGGCAAGGGCAGAGAAGCAAGTTATGAAAGAAAACTACAAGAGTTGCAACGACATTACGCCTGAACGAAAAGCTGTGATCGACAAGTTTTTGCAAGATCAAGCCCGCAAAGACGGTAGGGTTGTATATATAGTGTGAATTTGAATTTGAAATTTGAATTTGAATTTTAAATAATCCCGCTCCTATTTGAAATTTAAATTTAATGTTAAAAATGTTTGAATTAAAAAAAAAAAAAAAAAAAAAAAAAAAAAAAAAAAAAACACTTAGGTCGTCGACTGGGGCATCCGGATCGTGTCAGGTCGCTAGAGAGAGAAAGCTGACGTGACGCTGGATGACCCAGGTCGTCCAAAGTCACGACTGGGACTAGCCTAAATAATTTCATTATCAGCTTGGCATGATGCTGTAGACCGTGGTGGTCCCATCTATCATTTTCAATGATTTTTTTATAAACAAATTTGCAATGAGCTTATCAACAGAAAAAAAATATATATTTTTTTTATTTTTAAATATTTCATTATTTAAATTTATTAAAATATTTAATTTTCAATCAATCAAAAATTTGATATGCTCATTTTCCCTGCCACGTCAGCTTTCTCTCTCCAGCGACCTTCAGGAAATTAGGTGCCCCAGTAAGGGCGACCAAGTGTTTTTTTTTTTTTTTTTTTTTTTTTTTTTTTTTTTTTTTCTACAAAATAAAATTTCATTAATAATTAAAACGTTACATAATAATTCAAATAAAATTAAAACATTACGACAATACAACGACTAAACTAGTTTTGATTCTGACGATGCCAAATGTCTTCAACCAAATCGGCTTTGAGGCTAAGATGAGTTGTTTTGTTGCATATCTCCTTGGTAATTTCCAACGATTCCACATGCGTTCTTATGGGATCATAAGAACGGTGCTGCTCTGCTGGAAAGAATACGGGAGATATCGCCGCCTGTTCGTCCTGAATTATCATATTATGTAATATGATACATGTGTACATTATATGCGATAGACGCTCTTTGTCAAACCCTCTAGCCGGATATTTAATCATTAGCCACTTCTTCTTTAGTACACCAAAAGCACGTTCCACATCTTTTCTTGCTGCTTCGTGCATCGTCTTATACAATATTCGTTTGTGATCATTCGTCCCTGGATTTTTAATGGACTTCATAATAACCGACCATTCCGGATATATCCCATCAGCAAGATAATATCCGCGTTTATAAGGCACGCCGTTAGCAACAAATTCCACATCCGGTGCTCTCCCCGTTTTGAGATCATTGAAAAGAGGCGATGCACGTAAAACATTTACGTCGTTATTCATCCCGGCGACACCAAAGAACGCATGCCAAATCCATAAATCTTGGGACGCGATCGCTTCCAATAAAATGAAAGGACTTTGCCCATGATCACCCCTACAAAATTGAGCTTTTAAAGCATGTGGGCAATTCTCCCATGGCCAATCTGTGCAATCGATGCTTCCTATCATCCCAGGAAACCCATGACTTTGGTAGTGATGAGCATAGAGTTTGTCAATGTCACTAACCGTCGGCTTTCGCAAATACTCTGCACCATATAACTCCATTATGACCTCACAAAATTTTTGAAGACACTCACGAATTGTTGATGCACCCATTTGCACGTATTCGTCTAGAGCATCAACATTGACCCCGTATGCCAATTGACGGATTGAAGAAGTACACTTTATCAATGGAGAAATACCAAGTACACCTGTACAATTAGGAGTTTGTTGGAAATAAGGTGAATGATCGGTTATATCTCGGACAATTCGTGTGAATAGTCGTCGGCTCATACGGAAACGATCATGGAATGCTGTATCGCCGTATGTTGGGGTCTCGCTGAAGTAAGCATCCACTAAACGGTTATGAGCACCCAAACGATCCCTAGTAACAGTGTTTCGTGAGAGTTTTTGTGAGGCTTGAAAAGCCTCCCAACACTCTTCCGCAAACATCATAAACTCGGTACTGGCTTCATTTTCATCATCCGATGACGAATCGGCAATGAATAGCTCGTAAGAATTAAAACTCATAGTGTGGAAAGAATATAGAGAATGTGTGAAATGAGATTTGTGAGTTTAGTGTGTAAATATGTTGTGTATTTATAGGGTAGTTTAGTATTTTTTTTAAAGCCAAACGGTAGGATGAGTTGTTTTTTGTTTCATATGCAACAGATACAACAATAAATATCGATCTTGCAGGCTATTGATTTGGTAATCTTGGGACGCGATCGAATGTATTCCACAACAACACGATCGATATGAAATCGATCGCCAGATTGGTCGATCGAGTGTGAATCGCCTCTATTGGGGCTAGCCTAAGGTTTTAACAGTGTTTGGAGAAGTATTTGGTAAATAAGTTTATAAAAAGGTGACCAACACATTGATATGCCAAATTTTATGGATCTATATACTACTCCTGAAGTTCTAATGAGGTTTTGAGCATTTTAGGTAGCTTTTGTAAGATGAAACTCGTTACATGTTCAATGATGTACGCTGATGTATAATCTGATCAGCTGAATGACCAAATTTCGGTATATGGTAGATCATTTCTAGATATGGTTAGAGATGGCTAATTGGACTTATAAGTCCAGTTCAGTATCTTGTGGCATTAGCGCTAACATTATGGTCTTGTGGTGAGAGTCGCCAAGATATCTTTGTACACAAAACATTAACCATGCCAAGGCACAACATGGCAACATGTTTTATACTTGTGGGTAATCTTTGGGAACTTAATTGGTTCAAATGATACTTAGTTCAGATCTCACATGTTATCAAGCGATATTCGGACTTGCACTTAGAAATTTATAAAGTGAGCTGCCGAAAAGAGTGTTTAGTCGTGCTTTTGCTTGTGCATTCGAAAAGTTGTGACTGCTCAAGGCAGTGAGGCACTAGTAGATATACTGACCAAATGACTTTTTGGCAGGTAAATTCTTAGATATCAAATGTTATTTAAGAAAAGTCAATGTCAAAATTGGCCACTATGTAATACACCGATATTGAAATATAATTGGCATGAAATGGAAATACGCAAATGTTAAAAGAGACTGTTTGTTTAAGAGTTGCCGATGCAGGCTTAAAGTCGGAAAATGAATATTGACAGTGAAATGTATCTAGTTCAGGTTGATTATTGGATGTAAATGAACTTTATGTACATTGCTTAATGTAACGACATTATTGTACTAATACATGTTGAACATGTACATCTATGTTATCTGTTAATTCCTTCCATTTCGTCTCAAATGGAAGCAGTATAATACTTAGTCCTGATAAAAGTATCGCAGCATCAAACAAAATTACTGGAAGTGTTTGGTGGCAACCACTACCCATCCCAACTGCTATCAATGGGCATACCATCCCCCCTATTTTGCCTACTGCCGTTGTAATCCCAACTCCTGTTGCTCTTAAGTTTGTTGGATAGACCTACAAAATCCCCCAAAAAAGTATAGAAAAACAAGAACCAAATTAAATTTTCAATGATATAAAACAGCAAGTAGCTGACTCGAACTCGAAAGTATAAGGACATTTTTTCTTGAAAGACAACATAAAGTGTAAAGGACATACCTCTGGGGCGTAGATACAAGCAACGGTGAAGCTTGCTGAAACGAACATACGTGCTCCAAATAAAAAGCCAGTGGTCATAATATCATTATGATGGACAACCAATGGCAATTATAGGAGGAATCATGAAATAATAAGGATTTCCATGCAAATATTACGACCTATCCTGTCAAGTGTCAAAGCTGCTATAGCAACTCCAGGAAGCTCTGCAAAATATGGCACATGATCAAATCCAGATCCTAGTTATATTGAGAAAACTGCTTTTAGGACTCATGAAGGTCACTATGAGTTCCTAGTTATGCCATTTGGGTTGACAAATGCTCCTTCAACCTTCCAATCATTAATCAATACAGTATTCAAGCCATTTTTGAGGAAGTTTGTGCTAGTCTTCTTTGATGATATACTGGTATATAGCAAAACAGAGGAGGAGCATGGCAAACATTTACAGTTGGTTTTGCAAATTTTGAGAGAGCATAAGTTGTTTCCTAAAAGGAGCAAATGTTTGTTTGCTGTACCAAGGGTGGAATATTTGGGACACATCATTAGTGGTGAAGGTGTGGCAACTGATCCATCAAAAGTGGAAGTGATGAGAAACTGGCCTGTTCCAACTACAGTCAAGCAGTTAAGAGGGATTTTGGGATTGACTGGTTATTACAGAAGGTTCATAAAGAATTATTCCATGATCAGCCAACCTTTGACTGCATTGCTCAAGAAAAATGCATTCCAGTGGAGTGAATCAGCTGAAAAGGCCTTTGAGAAATTGAAGATAGCAATGACTGAAGCACCAGTTCTTGGTCTTCCAAACTTTAGCCAAGGATTTGTTGTAGAAACTGATGCTTCAGGAACTGGAATTGGAGCAGTGCTATGCCAAAATGGTCATTCATTGGCTTATTTGAGCAAAGCTTTATCTGTGAAACACCAAAGTCTATCCACCTATGAGAAGGAATTTCTAGCTGTCATTGCAGCCTTGGAAAAGTGGAAAGGGTATTTACTTGATAGGCATTTTAAAATAAGGACTGATAACTTTAGTCTAAAGTACTTGCTAGATCAGAAGCTAACCACTCCATTTCAGCTTAAGTGGCTACCTAAGTTGTTGGAATTTGATTATGAGATAGCATATAAGAAAGGGAATGAAAATGCAGCAGCTGATGCCTTGTCAAGGGTAAATCATAGTGGTGAGTTTCTGCAAATGGTGGTGAGTTCTGTAGCAAGTGATGTGTTGGACAACATTAAAGCTGGATGGGAAACTGATGATACTATGAGACATTTGATTCAGTCAATAAAAGATAAAAGCTACAAAGGGGACAAATCACTTTTGTTGATGATATGCTAAGGAGAAAGGGAAAAATCATGGTAGCAAATGATCCAGCAATGAAAACTCAACTGATAACACACTTTCATAATGAAGCCATTGGAGGTCATTCAGGAGTTCAAGTTACTACCAAGAAACTTAGCTCACTCTTTTATTGGAAGGGAATGAAAAGAATGGTGAAGCAATTTGTAAGAGATTGTGATATTTTCCAAAGACAGAAACCTGATCTTAGTGCCTATCCAGGATTACTACAGCCATTGCCTATTCCTGATAAGGTATGGACTGAGATTATCATGTATTTCATTGAAAAATTACCCAATTCACATGGCAAAACTATTATTATGGTAGTAGTGGATAAGCTCAGTAAGTATGCTCATTTTATGGCTCTATCTCACCCTTTCACTGCAAGTCAAGTGGCTCAAAATTTCCTGGATGGAGTATACAGGTTACATGGGTTACCAGAATCAATTATAAGTGACAGGGATAAGGTGTTTGTAAGTAATTTATGGAAAGCTTTGTTTGGGACATTAAAGGTAAAACTGAAGTTGTCAACAGCTTACCATCCTCAAACAGATGGGCATACTGAAGTTGTTAATAGAAGTTTGGGAGGTTACTTGAGGTGCATGTAACACCCCCAAATCTCGGTACAGCGGAAGACTTAATCAAGTTTTCGGGGCGTTACTATTGGATTGATATCGCACACAAGTATAGCAAAAGATAGTCATTTAATCATTCGAAACCAATCCCAATTTGCGTATTCAAAACATTTAGTTCAAAAGTGTAAATATTAGGCCCAAAACATAATTTAATAAGATAGGTCCCCAAAGTTTATCAGAGTCAGAAATGATCCTTGCACCCCGCCTTCTTGCCAAGCTTCCACCGATCACGTATTCCAAACACCTCTCAAATTCCTGAGAAATCATGCTAAAAGGTCAGCTTACGCTGGTGAGTTCATAGGTTTAAGTTCAACAAAATCATAGTGGACCTGTAAGAGTTGATTTGCTATACAAGACCTAAGATAGATAAATACCGTTTGCACACACTGATCCTACCCGGATCTCCAATCATATCCCGCATCCAGGGATTACTCGGGCCCCGCGACTCTAGTCCAGCACTGTCGTGGCAAAATCTAGAAAAATTGCCAACCCCGGACTAGGTCGAGTTAGAAGTCTATTCTTAGTTAGACACGGTTAAACCTATACTAAGGCAACAACTACCGCACATCTATCTAAACAGTCAAGCATATAAGCAAATCCAAATAGCTTTAACGGTCCAAAAACAGTAGCATGATTCTCACCCCAATATAGTTAAAAACGTAGATAAAAGTGGGGCTATGAAACTCACCTTAGCCATAACAAGGCACGAATAAACACTAGCAGAAGATAACAGGTAATCACGGCACAACAATGCACTATTCACTATTGACACGACTGGCATCTAAAGTTAATCTCCATGGCATCTAAAAGAATGTACGACGAGTACAATAGAATAGTTGTGACGCAACCTAATGCGTATACGATATTCTTAGAATACATCTCATATGATAAAGAAGTTGATAAAAGTAATGTGTTGTAGTTTTCGTGGATCATTCATGCTATTACTTTCAAAAAGTCCGTTATCGTTCCCAAAAGTTGATAATCAATATCTCAAAAGTTTAGTTTTAACGTTTCGTGTGGTGGTAAGAAACATAGACACGACGTACAACTCACGCGAAGAAGAGAATACATCGACATAATCGAGACATACAGACCATAACTCACGCCAAAAAGGAAAAGACATTAACAAAGTCAAGAACCATTGACAATACTCAAACTAGTCAAAGACTAGGAAATGACGACAACTATTTATGCAACATAAATAGGTTAATTGATAAGTCTCGACAATTTACCCAACAATTCCCACGTACGTGTTTAATAATAAAAGACAAGTTTCCATTTATCGCTCAATTAATAAAGGTATCTCAATCGTTATTCATAATCATACAAGTTTACCCGAAATTACTTCATATATGGTATAGTAAATAGTGTACTATAAATGACACGTTCGTTTATTCCAACGTTTCCAAATCAATACGACTTCAATAAGTTACATTATCAAAATAATATTTCCAAACAAGTTTATCAAGGCTATCATGTGTTATAAAACACGAGTTACCATCGTATTTAATAATGGTTTATAATAGATTAAACCATATCCGTCCATAATATAAATGTAGTTATATAATTCAATAGCAGCTTAGATGTGAAAACGGAATATTTAGCTTTATCGCAAAAACAATTATACTAAACTCATTTAAACCAAAATGTTTAATAGAATGCAACATACTAATTAATATAACTGTTATCAAAACGTTTATAAAAGATATTTTGTATTTATAAAACACAAGTCATTCTCGTAGTCAAATAGAGACTTTTAGTTAAATAAAACCATATTCATTGATAATATCTATCTAATTATCTCGTTACTAGTTAATATGTGATGATAAAATATTTAGACCCATATAGGTCAAAACATTTAACAAAATGTAATTCAATACCAATATAACTTGTATAATAAACGTTATACCAAGTTTATATTCTTATAACGTATTCAAAATATCGATATCAATTACTAAATATGTAGCTTAGTCCCTTTACTATTACCACACCATTTTATAAGCACTTAGTAAATCAAGTATAATATCGTGTATCACGTTAGTTCTATCCCGTTGTCAACGTATAACTAATTCATTACATTTTCCAAGTTTACACATTGATGAATCTCTAGTTAATCGTTAAACTTATATCATTTAACCATTTTATTAGTTCCGATATCCCGTTATAACAACTGTTAGCTCCAATATGTCCAATTGGTATGAATATCAAATCCGATATAAACAGTTTTTAATCCGCTAAGTATGTTCCAAGTTTCAAACCAATATTCAATTCTCCAAAGTATATTCGGGACTTACCACTAATTACAAGTATCATGCCAATAAACCCCGTTAGTTCCGTAACCTCTACAACCTATATGTATATATATTATATATTAATTTCAATCTTAGTTATACCTCAAAATAGAATTAGTGAACACTTAATCTATTTCCTTCCTTTTCATTATCAAAAGTAAAAACCTAACTCAAGGTGATACCCACTGAAACTAGAAGATAGACCAAATGGTATCCGAGACATGCACCTAAGTCGACCCGACCCGACTTGGCTGAGTCAATCTTGACTCACCGAGTCCACCGACTCAAAACATTACCAATCACATGACCCGTTTCATTTTCTGTTTACAACATATCTTACCATACAATTTCCAAACCAAAACAGACATCGAGCCACTCACCACCCCGACCTAGGGTTTCATCCCACTCAATTTTGTTCCAACTTGTTTCCTACTCTCGTTTTAACAAATATTACCACACGAATACTTACCCGTTTGTCACAGAAATGCCACCACACGAATACATATCTCGTTCTTAACAAAGTTACCATTCGAATTTATCAAAAACGTTTCACAAACTGTTTTTAATCCGTTTTATAACTTCTTAAATTCGTTTAGTACTTTTAAATCCACGAAAACAAATGAAAACACAATAGCAAGTATACGAATAAAAGAGAAAAACAAATAGATGGGGGGGGGGTGCGTTTTACCGTGAGAAAAAGAGAGCGAAAGTGTAGCTGTGATGGTGTTACCTACGGGTATAACCCGTAACCATCTCACCTTGATCTCTTGAACACGATTTAACACAAACCCTAAATATCCGAATCTTGAAATCAAGATTGGAGGCGCGTGAGAAAGCTTTTACGTGATTGTTTTATGAAAATGAAACCACGGGATCCCGATCTACAAGATGGGATGGGTGGTGTAATAGTTGGTGGTCGCCGGAATATTGGCCGGAAAAATAGACGGCGCCGGAACCCTAATTTGGGTGGCCGGATTATTATAGTGAGAGAGAGAGAGATATGTGTGTTTTATAGAGAGAGAAAGTGGTGAAGTAAAATGAGGGAGGTGTGTGTGAGTTGGGTATATATACTACCAGGAGGGACTATTCTTGTAAAGTTGAAAGTATAGGGGCTGCAGTAAAACTATCACAAGGACCCCAAATGTAACTTTGTAAAACTTTTAATATATTAGGTTCAGGACTCGTTTTGACTAGAAAACGAGGGATTCGTGACTCGAGAGTTACACCATTGTTTTTAAATTATTAATTCCAATAAAAACGATATAAAATACGACTCGTGTCTCAAATTAAATCAAACGATCGCTCAAATCGACGTTTCTCCAATTACGACGCATCGAGGAATTTACGAGTTGTCACAGCCTCACCTCCTTAAAAGGAATCGCGTCCTCGCGATTCAATCCAAATTATCCATTAAAGTCTAGAAGGGGTGAGTGCAACAGCACGAGGGTTTATCTTCACGTTCCCTACGTGAATCTAGCGTCTTACTGCGAGTTTCTATGAACTTCGAAGACAGAGGGGCAACTTTACTAAAGTTGCTAGGTTGCATCATCTATGGTTTCGATAGGTCAACGAAGTTTAAACGTCCAAAGATTAGGATTTCCCCGGAAGGATAACAATTGCCTCATCGGCGAGTCATTTCTTCTTATTACACACGAAATGTTAGGAACTCTACCGAGTCTTGATGGTAGCTCAAGCCTCTGAGATACTGGTCTCAATTTAGCAATGGTTTTCAGGGGAATCAGTATAGTGGGGAATTAAGTTTCCACGTTTACTACTCGCTCCACATAATCTCATGGTGGATCCTTAAGCTTAATCCTAGGTTATCTCGGAGGGTTCAAGAGACTTACGTTGTCTATGTCTCCAAATGATTTGTGAGTAACTTACATATCCATCTCAACTTAGAATGGTTTCCTTGGTATCTTCTTAAATAGGTTCAGAGTTGGTAGGTTGGGTATTTCCATTTCTACCTAACAATCGGGATCAGCACTTACGACCATAAAGGATCTCTTACGGTGCCTTTGAGGTATTAAAGTGATATGTATGGTTATAGGAGATGTTGACCAAGGGAAGGTGTCCATCCCAACCATTGTCAAACTTAATAGGTACGCTATGTGTTCTACTAGGGTTCGAATGGTTCTTCTACTTCAGCCATTTGTCTGGAGATGATACACTGCAAGCATATCCAGATCGGTTCTCTCGGCTCTAGGAAGTGATAGATGAAGAATGGTTGTGTGGCGATTGCCATAATCCGGAAAAGATAGAAATTAGCATTTCCTACAGCACACGGTTTCCTTTACGTGTAAACAAGTCCATTTGTGTAACTTAGGTTTTCCGATCGCGCTTCTTCCTTAAAGAGTATCGAAATGAGTTGAAGGTTGAGGAAGAAGAATCAGATGTGTTCTAACATGGTAAATCTCATGTAGATAAAGTAGATCAAGGGGGATTTCCTTTTTAATCGAAGTTCCATAGTATATAGAGAGCTAGAGTTCAAAGGTGAGGTCTAGCTTACTGGAGCAAGTCACTTTATCAGAGGGAGAGGATTAGGTACTACCTCACCTCCTTAAAAGAAGATAGATGGGTTCTCTAGTGTTGCTATAACTATATGAAGAGATACAAGCATTGTCGTCCATGCTTTTCCTTTTTACTAATTCGCGGGAGGTGAATAGGTTGGTAAGACTACTAACAACCACTTAGGTAAAGGCGGGGATCTACTTCCAAGGTTTCGTCTATGGTGTAGCTTATCGTTTGGTGAGAGGTCTGAAAGGTTAGCAGGTGCTTCTCGAAGGATGAGAGAAAGATTATGTGATTGTCCTAGAGAACGTGGTTCCGGTTTCTCCTTAGGATTTCAAGATTTCTGCTGAGCACGAAATCTCTACTAGATGAGAAGTCTAGGAAGTTCAGAGTATGCCTCTATTAGAAAGTGTTGATTACTACCATCAATCGGTCGGTTGACTTAGCATGATATCTAAGTTAGAGGCGAAAGTACGACTCCTAAGAGAGTGTATTGGTTACTAACCACTGTCTGTCGATTGACTTATTGGTGCACTTAACACTTAACGCAAAAGGTTTCAAGGTTCAACTCCAAAATCATAATCTCCAAAAGAAGTTCAACTACCGATCAATATCAATTCAACTCTTAAATACGAGTGAACGTCAACGGCCCTAAGTAGTTATGCTAGAGAATTTCTCATCTATGGTGTGTAAGGTACCATATTAATAAAATATGGTAGGTATTACCATTACCGGTGGTGTGACGTAGCAGACTATTGTTAACAAACAATGTTGAGGGTTCAAATGTTACTAGAGTTAATCATCGACGAAACAATATCTAAGGATAATCCTTGGTGAACAACTTCACTTAAAGCAAGTCGTTAGACCATTATCGATAGGGGTTCCTACATAGAGGATAAGGTACGACATCAACAGCACGTAAGGTACTACCTTAACTGAAAGCTGTTGGCGAAGCAACGTCGACCACAATATTATCGGTTTAGAAAATGAGCAACGTCGACTAGATAAAGTCGTTAAAATCAACATCGAGTGAATGGTAAGGTTTCAGAAGTTTTCTCAACAATCGGTTCAAGACTAGGCTTGAGGTATAAGTGTCGGTAACAAGGTTACCAACGAAACGAGGCTATATGCCAAATCCACGGTGTTACTACTGAAACGATGTGGAATGATAATTCCAACAAGATTACTATCGAAATACGGTGGAATGATAATTCCAATATGGTTACTATCGCAACGCGACCGGATGACGTCTCGAAATCGAATACCGACTACAGGTTGAAAGATGATTTTAACAAAGTTATCAACGAAACGGAGCCGAATAATAATTCGAGGCCAAATGATGACTCGAAGTCAAATGACGAGTTAAAACTCGAAACGAGATCAAATCTCAAAGTCAAAAAAATCCCAAAAACCAAAATCCAATCCCGAATCCAAAATAGTCAAGACCCAATCCAAAACAGCTCAAAACCATTTCAAATGCTCGGATAAGATCAACGAGTCTTACATCGAAAAACAATTCGGATAAAAACAGTGCCAATCGGGTCTCACCCGATTTATGGCAAACTACGCTCAAGTGCTACAACCAAGAATTTCACATAAACGGAGACGTATAGTGATGCCAGAAGTGTTACGATTCAAGAGGTGTTACGATGCCAGTGTGTCGTGTGTGAGTGCGGCTTTCGTGATGTTTAGCGAGTGTGAGTGTGCGAGTCCACCTAAAGTTTATCGTTCTTAAAACCAATCTCAAATCCGAACACAATTTCGTTATAACAATTCCCAGTATTTGTAAAATTCACCTCTGAGACGGACATAGGTGATCAGTCCATGTCCTGCTGTCTCTGGCTGAATATAGGTGACCAGTCTATATTCAATCGAGGTTCGATAAATGTTTATTAAGCAAGGCACAACCAGTTTATAACCAATTCTTAATATATATTCCCAACTTCAATGTTATATGCCCAAAATGTATCATTTCCTCATCTCAAAAATATCTCGTTGTTCCCTTTAGTTATTAGTGTTAGGTATCATCGTGTGTGTGTGTGTGTGGTATCGACTCGACAAACACCATGAATGCACTCAAGTAACCACAATGCGACTCATAATGACACAATGAGACGTCTAAATGATAAACTTTATAGTTTAATAAGTTTCGGAATAAATAGTTAGACCTCATCGAATTCGTCAACTCGATAAACTCAACCATTTGTTCATGTCGCTTATTATCCCAAAACCAAACACATCCTAACGAGTCATAAGGATAATTCACCCATTAATAACGTTATCCTACGTACATAGCGGGCGCCTATTAGGTTCGTCAACCTAATAAGTCCGTTATCCACGTGGATCGATGCTATTAATGTTAGGTCATCCGTAACCCACGCACAACACATAAATGACATTAAATATTCATAAATGACACTCTTCGAATAACGTGCCCTCGAAACATTTAATGACTCATTTATTACAAAATATTTCTATTTTCAAACGTTGGTTCCTCTTTTTAAAATGTCGAATAACAAAACGAGCCTTGTTGTCGAATGCTTAGTACAAAACCATTTATCACCCATATCTTCTAGTGCTATTTCCTAGTACATATATATATATATATATATATATATATATATATATATATATATATATATATATATATATATAAATTTCGAGATAAATTTCAATATAAATTTATTCGTTTCAATATAAAGTTCAATATAATTTTCAATGTAAATTCCAATATAAAATTTCGATATAAAATTGCAATATAAAATTTCGATATAAATTCATTCATCTCACTTATAAATTTCAATAAAAATTTCGATATAAATTTCGAGTCATTATTCGTTTCGAGTTCCCAAGTCCGAGTCATTTCTCCCAGTTTTTACACAATCATATTGCCCAAATAAATACTAAAGACCATGTTATGGCGCTGTCAGGGTATTCGAGACTAGAAAGTCACGATAACACCTAACGTAGCGCAAAGTTGACATGTATATCATTAAGTAAAAAAAATAAACAATTTTCACAACTCCAGTTAATCCTCCAAACAATCTCATACCAATCTCGCCATCCAGACAGACAATCAAACATGCCCAACACCATTAAACACTTCTAATCGACTCTTTCAATTTCCCAAACACAACCAATTAACGGGTATCAAATATAATATTTGTCAATAACTTACCAATTACCCAAAACACCACAATTAATTTGTTATTCAATTAAAGCTGTTAATTGAAATGTCATTCGATTCCAAAAATCTGATTCATACCAATGATTCAATGTTAACCAAATAATCACACGTTAGTCCAATTTATCATCTGAAAACACTTACTGGTTTCACATATCATTATAACATTAACGGACATGAATTCATTATTAGTAATCAAAACCGATTACCACTTGTTTGACAAATTTTAAAGAATAAAACAACGGTTTACGAGGGTTTTGACTCAAAATCGTGACACGAGACCATCACCAATCGACATCATCAAAATCATTATAATCCATCATCTAGTTATGATCAAGGGCACATAAACATGATAAGATGCAAAACACGTGAACATGACACACACACGATACCAACACACCAGTTTACATGCTTTATTAGCTTTAACGCGTTTTAGACTCGTGTTCATCAAAACTTAAATGTGGAACTCACGTTCACGAGACAAAAGGTCTCGCTCGTGACTCCCTGACTTAGTTATAATAGCACCATTTCCTTTATATTCTCAAATCATTCCCACGACCACTACTAATGTGCAAGTTTTAAATCAAGTGGTGAGATTACGCAAGAAAATTACGTAACCATGATACTTTGAGAGTATCCGCATTATGGATAAATAATGTTGAATTATTGGTTATCACATTCTGTGTTCATTTGCTCACTTTAATCCTCCAAGTACATTCCAATAGATTTCCACGTATTTGTGTATATTCGTACCAAGTTTTCTCTTTATTGTTTTGGGATATATCCAAGGCAACTACTTAATATAAGTTAAGTGTTATAGATTTAAGGTTTGGGACTCCACACTCTGTGAAAGGTATAGCGCGTGCGAAAACATGAGGACATGCTTTCTGTACATGTATAAGCATGATGACATGCTTATAGGGCGTGCATAAGCATATAGAAATGCTTATGGGGTATGCGTAAGCATGAGGACACGCTTACTGTGTGTGTATAAGCATGTGAAATGCTTATAGCGAACTACTAAGATAGGCAAACTTAAATCTTCTACTAACAGGGCACACGCTCAATCAAGTGTTCAATCAAACCGTTCATCAAATAAGCCCTAAACATCTTGTTAATACAAATAAGCCGTAAAAACGTTTATTTATATTTTACGATCTTCTAATGTTTTGTCGATAACAAACGTAAAATCATTTTAACGAAACAAATAAAATACGTAAATGGTTTGAACTAATATTTTCTAACATATTCACATTTTCACATAAAACACTAAAACAAGTATAAGTGATTTAATGATTTAATATTACATATGTACAACAACTAGTGTTTACATATTTGGGTAAAATATACACATAACTAGTATGTAGTATATTGGGTAATATAAATGGGTAGAAACTTAAGTATCATAACCCATTAGGCAAATACATTTAATGTAGTTGGGTACAACCCAAAGCCCATGACCCATGGAGCTTGACCCATAACCCATTTCATGACATCATGCTTATCTCATATATGGATAATATCCATAACCCATGGTATTGACCCATACCCAATGTCTAGATATATTGAACCCTTGGTGAGCACTCAAAAGATACATTGTATCTAGCTAAAGACCCATGGATCAACCCATAACCCATGACTCATAACAAAAATACCCATGGGCAAAGAGGAGCGTTCCACGGATCCCTAGCCTTACGCTATCCGGATCCCTTGTGGGAGGGATCCGCGGGATCCGGGGAACAGTAGAAAGTTTCCTCTATAAATAGAGAGCCATTTCTTCCTTTCTACTCACCACTTTATACACATACTTTCCCCAAGTATTATAACCCTCTAACCTCAGATCCAAGTGATCTATGTAGTTTGTCTTTTGTTTTTGTGTGATCTTCTAGGTTCCTCTTAAAGGCAAGATCACCACTTCTTGAAGACGAGCAAGCTCAAGTCCATGAGTTGCCATGCTTCGTCATCATCAAGACAACTAAGGTTCTCTTGTTGATAGTTCTTCCTTTCTCCATAGATGTTGGGTTGAAGGCATTAGTGAAGAATGCCTAAAGTGTCAAGATGAAAGCATTAGTGAAAGGTGCTCATCATCCGTGTCAAAGCATTAGTGAAGAATGCTAAAGGTGTCAAGACGAAGGCATTAGTGAAGGGTGCTAAGCGTTGTGTCAAAGGCATTAGTGAAGGATACCGAAGAATCAAATCAAGTCGCATTTGGAAAGAATGCCTAGGTCGTATAATCGATGAGGTGCATCGTTATACATATAAGTATTTGTTTATTTCCAAGGATGGTGATATCCTTGATGATGTTGTAACAAGGAATGGATCTCCTTGATATTATGTGTTGTGTTGTGCAGGGTAGTAGTTCCTCCATAGTAATGGAACTAGGTTCTTAGCCTAGTACCTAATAAAGGGTAGGCTACGTTGTGATAGGATTAGTTCTCCTTGGTGTGAAAGAACTCGGTGGTTAGCCTAGCACCGTATAAAGGGTAGGCGATGTTGTGTTAGGTGTGGTTCGCCTTGGTTTGAAAGAACTCGGTATTTAGCTTTGTACCGGAAAAAGGTTAAGCGACGTTGTGAAGGCTTCTCCGCCATAAGGAGTTGGTGTAGTGCTTACGAACTCTCGAGTAGGTGACTCGGGGAGTGGAGTAGGGCAAGGAAGGTGTCCTTGTAGCCGAACCACTATAAATACTTGTGTCATGGTGATGTGCTTCTTACTCTTTATCTTTCATTACACGTTTATATATCTATCTATCAACGTCCAACATAAACAACCAAATAGATTGACATAAGTCGATCTAAATATTTAAAAGGAAGTTTTAAATTGGTAAAACTATTCAACCCCCCCTTTCTAGTTTTCCACACATCTCATCAATCCTCTTATCAATCAATTCGTCTAATGTGTTCTCAATCATCCATATCAAATCAATCGAGTTCAAAATTCCAAAATCATATGTACCGTTTACTCAAATCAAATTCCGTAATATCTCGATAATCTCATGTCATTTACCCAAAATAAATAATCATATCTCCAAATCATAATGTTTCCGTAATCAGTTCACAATATCCCTTAACAGATCATCTCATAATTCAAATCGCAGTTCATACCATAATTAATTAAGAAGCTTCGGCTTGGCAAGCGGGCGTGCGTCGGTCGAGGATCAATTTTCTTAAAAAGTGGTTATAGTTTAGGGTTTATAAAATACCTAATTCTCTATAACCTTGAGCTCTGATACCAATCTGTAACACCTCCAAATCTCGGTACAGCGGAAGACTTAATCAAGTTTTCGGGGCGTTACTATTGGATTGGTATCGCACACAAGTATAGCAAAAGATAGTCATTTAATCATTCAAAACCAATCCCAATTTACGTATTCAAAACATTTAGTTCAAAAGTGTAAATATTAGGCCCAAAACATAATTTAATAAGATAGGTCCCCAAAGTTTATCAGAGTCAGAAATGATCCTTGCACCCCGCCTTCTTGCCAAGCTTCCACTGATCACGTATTCCAAACACCTCTCAAATTCCTGAGAAATCATGCTAAAAGGTCAGCTTACGCTGGTGAGTTCATAGGTTTAAGTTCAACAAAATCATAGTGGACCTGTAAGAGTTGATTTGCTATACAAGACCTAAGATAGATAAATACCGTTTGCACACTCTGATCCTACCCGGATCTCCAATCATATCCCGCATCCAGGGATTACTCGGGCCCCGCGACTCTAGTCCAGCACTGTCGTGGCAAAATCTAGAACAATTGGCAACCCCAGACTAGGTCGAGGTAGAAGTCTATTCTTAGTTAGGCACAGTTAAACCTAAACTAAGGCAACAGCTACCGCACATCTATCTAAACAGTCAAGCATATAAGCAAATCCAAATAGTTTTAACGGTCCAAAAACAGTAGCATGATTCTCACCCCAATATAGTTAAAAACGTAGATAAAAGTGGGGCTATGAAACTCACCTTAGCCATAACAAGGCACGAATAAACACTAGCAGAAGATAACAGGTAATCACGGCACAACAATGCACTATTCACTATTGACACGACTGGCATCTAAAGTTAATCTCCATGGCATCCAAAAGAATGTACGACGAGTACAATAGAATAGTTGTGACGCAACCTAATGCGTATACGATATTCTTAGAATACATCTCATATGATAAAGAAGTTGATAAAAGTAATGTGTTGTGGTTTTCGTGGATCATTCATGCTATTACTTTCAAAAAGTCCGTTATCGTTCCCAAAAGTTGATAATCAATATCTCAAAAAGTTTAGTTTTAACGTTTCGTGTGGTGGTAAGAAACATAGACACGACGTACAACTCACGCGAAGAAGAGAATACATCGACATAATCGAGACATACAGACCGTAACTCACGCCAAAAAGGAAAAGACATTAACAAAGTCAAGAACTATTGACAATACTCAAACTAGTCAAAGACTAGGAAATGACGACAACTATTTATGCAACATAAATAGGTTAATTGATAAGTCTCGGCAATTTACCCAACAATTCCCACGTAAGTGTTTAATAATAAAAGACAAGTTTCCATTTTTCGCTCAATTAATAAAGGTATCTCAATCGTTATTCATAATCATACAAGTTTACCCGAAATTACTTCATGTATGGTAGAGTAAATAGTGTACTATAAATGACACGTTCGTTTATTCCAACGTGTCCAAATCAATACGACTTCAATAAGTTACATTATCAAAATAATATTTCCAAACAAGTTTATCAAGGCTATCATGTGTTATAAAACACGAGTTACCATCGTATTTAATAAGGGTTTATAATAGATTAAACCATATCCGTCCATAATATATATGTAGTTATATAATTCAATAGCAGCTTAGATGTGAAAACGGAATATTTAGCTTTATCGCAAAAACAATTATACTAAACTCATTTAAACCAAAATGTTTAATAGAATGCAACATACTAATTAATATTGTTAGGAATTAGAAAATTCCATGTTAAAGTGTCGGTCACCCCAATTATGATCTAGCATAAGTTAGCTCGTAGACGTGTCGTTATTTTCGTTGTCTAGTAGTTAATTAGTTAGTTTGTAGCGTAGTTTAGTTTAGAGCAACACCGTGGAGGAAGGACGGGTCTTTACCCACTGTATCCCTGATCCACAGGCCGATAGGAGGTCGTGTATTTGTAAGTATAAATACCCCTTCCATCCATGGAAGGGGTGGTGCTTTCAATCTAATATTCTACAATTTGTGAAGTAACTCTCTACCAAGAAAACACCCAACTCTCTAACTTTCTCTCTCTAATGGCTAACATGTATTTTGATCATCCAAGACCACCCGAATCATCAACACAATAAATATTACGATCCTACAATTGGTATCAGAGCCAAGGTTGTTGTGTTGTTTTGATTTGTCGTGGTTTTTGAATCATGTGTAAAACTGTTTTTGGTCACTTTTATAGTACATGTTTTTACAGTTTTTATGTGGTATAAAACTGGTACATGTTTTTGATTCAGTTGGTATTTCCGTTAATTTATGTGGTATAACAGTGTTTACATGTTTGCATTCTCATATTGGTCACAAGTCACATGTCGATTCAGTGTTTTACATTTGTTCTGTCTCAAAATGACTTTGTCTAAACAAGTATAATACCATCTGGTCATTTCTGTGAACTTTGTTTTACCAATCCTGTCTAATACCATCTGGTCATGTTTGTGGTCAAAACGGGTAAAAAGGAAGCATTATTATTATACAGTTTTCTGGGTTTGGTATTAATATGGTCTGAAACTTGGTCTGGTCAAAGATTCTTGCTAGCGAGTTGTCTAAAGTTGGTTCTTTATAGCGAGTTGTTAACAGAAAAGAATGGTAGCGACTTATATCATGAGTTAAATAATGTTAGCGACTTGTAAAAAATGAGACCTAGCTACTTGTTATTGAACAAGTAGCGAGTTGATATTAAAATTGTTAGCGACTTGTGCTGTCAAAAAGTGGCTAGCGACTTGCTTGGTAAAACTGCTAGCAACTTTACTACAAAAGGCTAGCGACTTGTATGGTTTTATAGGCTTAGCGACTTGTTTTGAAAATCTTTGGTTAGCGACTTGTGACAAAAGGATAAGCTAGCGACTTGTTTGAAAAGCTAATGGTTAGCGACTTGTGCCAACCAAAGGTAGCGACTTGACTCTCCAAAAGTAGCAACTTGATGACCACCTTGAACAAGACAGAAATGATGAATGAGAGGACTTGACCCACGACCACTTAAACCATATACCAAACGACTCGTGAGACCTCAATATCATTACCATCATCAGTCAATACAATACCAAATCTCAAATACCATTTAGAAAAACCATCAACATATCTCAATATCCATCACAATCCCAACTAACTTCAATCAAGAATCAAGAACTACTTAACTGAAATGTAAAAGCATGGAAAACATTAAGTGGATCTCAGTTTGCTAGTGTCTATTTTAAGGGACATATCAAGACCGTCGTGGGGTCTATCACACACTACCATATCATCACAGATCCATGTCTTTTACATATCCGAACATAAAGAAATGATTTCAACAATAATTATTGAATCACATCTTTGTTTCGGTAAAAAAGATAATTAATCAAATCCAAATCCATGAATATATACGAATTAACAGAATATGATTGTAACAACCATGTTAAATCATTATTCTTGGTTCGTGTATGTCACTATACAAAAAGGATAAATCTTTTTCAGAACCTACCTTGAACCTTGGGTCAGATTTCGTTGTCTATGTCACCTCCTCAAACCATCCCTGTGGTGAGGCTTGTTCGAACAACTATGAAGAAGAAACCTTTTCTTGGATTGTGTTCCATAGCTATTGTGTGAAGCAATGATGATGTCGGTCTGAGGTCTGGAGAATGTATTAAAGCTGCGTGAGGTCATGAGAGGCGATTATTAGGGTTATGAGGTTTTTGTGCCCTTTTATAACCCTCGAAAATTTAGGGTACCAGCTTGCTTATTCATGGGCTTGGACGGACTGGAGTGCAATGTATTCATTTAAATTGGGCCACATCTTATGATTAGTGATAACAGGTTGATGGTCATGGCTTGTATCAAACCTTAAATTATTGGAACATGGGCCGAATGATATACTTCTTGGAAGTATGCTTAACGATTTTGGGTTAAGTGAATATCTGAGGCTACATCAATATTTAAGACAAATATTCTTGAAAATCTTGGGTTAAATGTTGTGTGCTTAACGATTGGATGTGTCAAAATTTTTGTGAAAATTTTTGATATGATTTTGTGGTGATTATTTAAGAACAAATGAGTTGGGATTTGAAGCTGTTTAATGGATCGGACGTATACTTTGGTCATGGACTGTGAAACGGACTATATTGGACTTTGGAGCCTACGTGCATTATTCATATCATGGATTTTTTTGGGGCTGATTGAACACATGAGTAACATTGTGTGAGGTCTCTTAGTTAATGTACCAAATGTATACAATTTGGTTATAAGCTTGAGTTGTTGATACAGTTACATGTGGAGACTTGTCATTTTATGAGATGTGATGATGAGACTCGACGGGTTATGTGGTTTGGTACTTTGGTATATACATGTTCATGGATAATATTTCGTCATGGCTTGAAATTGTTTATTTGAACTAAGTTGACTACGGGGCTGTTTGGACGGTATTTCTTATTTGACATTGAAGTGAGATTTTTCGGGCGCGTTTACTTATTTCGTCTTCTTTCTTTCTACCCTTCCGCGAAGACGACTTGTTTGGGCATTTATAGAGGGTGATAAAGACTTGGCTATTTAGTTACGGTTGTGATTCTTCCTCGCTTAACCCACAACATAGCTATCACTTCGGTGTCTCACTCAGTTGAGAATGTCAAGAGGTTTTGTACATTGGGTACACCGTTTCTTTGTCACGAGGAATAGTACAAGCTTAAGTAACAAATCTAGGGAATTCTACTTCATGTTCAAGTTTGATATATTGTGTTCACTTCACCAAGTGGTCACAACAATAGCCGACATAACATATAGATGATGTATTTACCAAAGTATTTATTGGATGGTTGATGACATTGTTGATGTTGGATAATGAACCGTTGATGAACCGCTGCATGTTCCCCTAAAACAGATATTCACTGAAACCAATGTTGTCATAACACTTTCAAGCTGACATTGTTTACGGTTTTGTCTTGATTTTGTAAAATCCCTCGAAAGAACCTATTTCTCGGTTTAAATCATAGACTTGTAAAATCCCGTGACAATGGAAACATTCTGGTAATAGTAAGGTGCATTTCCGGATCTATCTTACGGTTTATTCTTGGTTTTGTAAAATCCCGTGAAAGAAACTATTTCTCGGTTTAAACTATAGAATTGTAAAATCCCGTATTGATGGATTCATCCTGGAGGAAGGAAAGCGTATTTCGGGATCTTCTGATGCTGGTGCTATGGTTTCTGCTTCGAAGAAGGGATAAAATGGTGTGCTTCATATTGGATGCGTGTTTGGATATTTGTCATGGCAGTTTGGTTATTACATGGTTTTACGGGGTGATGTGCTTTTAACCATGGTCGGGATGAAAACCATTATCATAGTTCACTTAAAACGTCAAAGGAGGCTAGAGTTGAGTTTTTAACCAGAAGATGTGACAACGGCGTTAATTCAGTATTATTTATTTGAGGTTGAAGTGAAATATCACGGGCAAGTGTACTTAGTATCTGAAGGTATCGGGGATGGTTGGATGAAGATTCTTCGAGATCCTTGTTCAAGCTTATTATCAAAAACGAAGACTTGGAAATCTAGTTATTGTTGGGTGACTCTTTCCTTTTCTTTTACCACTTGGGGGAATTGGGCTCTTATCATCTCAAAATAACTATCACTTAAAGGAGTTACGTTGTAGTGCTCAGTGTCACATTCAATTGTGGATTTTCAAGAGGTGATGTACGTCTTATACTTGATGGTTGGTTGGTTGAAGAGTATAGAGTACTTAGAGATTCAAATGGGCATGAATTCTCGACATCGCTCTTTGTTACACATGTGCAAGTTTAAGTCACGAGTTCAGGGTAGTTTACTTCAGGGTCAAATTCATCATATTGGGTTATCTCCATCAGTTGTCACGACAAAGAGCCTACATAATGATAATGGGGTTGATTACATGTTTTGCTAAGAGAGCTGAAAAGAGAGAGATTATGACGTTGGAACACAACAGTTCAAGCCTCGTTCTCTATAGAAAAGAAAAGTGTACGTTTCAGTGCGCTTTATCTTCCAAAGAAGAGAAATCTTCTTATGACGTATGAACACTTCAGTTCATGCCTCGTTCTCTAAAGAAAAGAAAGGTGTACGTGTCAGTGCGCTTTATCTTCTGAAGAAGAGAAATCTTCTTATTATGACCATTCTTATCAACATGCTTCATACTTTTTCCATGCGCTTCAGTCATCAAGTGAACCGGGCTACCATTGATTGTTTTCTTATTCCACTTGCTCAATTATAATGAAGATGGCGACATCATGTGCTGATTTTGTGGGAGAGAAGTGTGAATAGAACATTCGGATGATTTTCACTTATTTAGTCAAGAATGGCATCTCCGTATGCAATTCTTGAGGGGGAGAAGAAGTGTGAATTTTTTGCATTGTTGATTGATATTTGAGAATATAAATGGTCATACGGCTCTAAACTCATGTAAGAACCGAGCCTCTTCTTATCGGGTCATCTTCACATGGAGTTTTTCTCTTCTAAGAGCCGTTGGTTGACATCTTCACTCGGATTGATGAGTTTATCGACTAAGTGCTTCCGGTTAATGCTTCACGTATACATCAACATGATGATTCCGAACAATCTCTCTGTTCTTGTTTGATGTGATTGGTAGTTTGGTGTTACCATCTTGTGTGTTCGTTGCGGCCTGATTGCTGATTTCCTTGATGAACATCTTTCTGTTCTTGTTTGATTGGGAGGGATTTTAGTTAAGGGGATTGGCAAGATGTAAGTTAATTGGGATGGTTTTTGGTGGGATGCTTTTTGGTGTGAGTTGAAGATGTTAACTATCTATTCCCCAACTGCACAATCTTGAAGAAGGTCGAGTCTACAGTCTGTTCTACATTTTCTGCTACATGTTAGAAGACTAAAGACGAGTTTCATTTAACGATCTAAAGACTTCTTCTTAATCTGGGCATCTATCAAACAGATTGTCGGTTTAGGGGAGAGCACTAATTGGGAGAGAGGTATAAGTCAGATTCAATCCCCAATTAGACTTGCTCATATTTTTTAGCAGTGACTCCTCGAGACGTTGTTATTGACTATTTCTCGTATTGGACATTTGACACAAGTTGATTACTTCGGAGTTAATCATTTATCACTTATTTGAGATTGAAGTTGACTTTCACAAAGGCGTGTTCTTATTTGATAACTTGCTCGGGCTTAAGAATTTGAGTTGAAGACTTGGTTTATCTAGTTACCAGCAGTCGAGGTGGATGGTTGAAGACCTGGTTAACTATCACTATTAGGAGTTACTTTGTTTTACTCAGTGTCACACGCATATGACGGTGTGGATAATCGCAAGAGGTGTTAATGTCTCATACTTTGTTTGGGTAGTGAGTACTTAGAGATTTGCTTGAAGCATAAATTCTCTACACCGTTCTTCCATCATTAGGTGCAAGCTTAAGATACAAATGTGGGGAAGTTGACTTCAGTTTCAAGTAGGGTATATCGGTTTTTCTTCATCAGTGGTCACTTCAAATTGTCTACATAAGGGTTGATAAAAATAGTCAGAGAGAGTCTTCAGCAAGTTGATTCTCACAAGAGTTCAAGTGTTCTTCTCATAAAGATTTCAAGTATTTGGGCTTATATTTGTTGCTGATTCTGAAGTATCAAAACCAGAAAGGGGGCAAGGAGACACACATCTAAACACAAAGCGAGTAAACTTGATGAACTTAATACTTCTAAGTAACTGAAGATATCCCGGGAAGACAAATGTTATTACCGCAAAGAAACTCAAGGTTTGACTCATGGCGAGTAAACTTGATGAGCTTAATACTTCTAAGTGATTGAAGATATCCCGGGAAAACAAATGCCATGACCGCAGAGAAACTCAAGGTTTTACTCATCAAGGCTTTTAGTGTTAGTATTCCAACGACGTGGGGGAAGTGATGTAAAAGAAAGTTTCTGAAGATAAAAGAGGCACACAAGTGAGGAGGCATTTGAGTACTTCGGGTTCTTGAGCTTCATACACAATCATCAGGAAAGATAAATGTGCATTGGGTGGTTGTATCATTTATTCTTTGGAAATCTACTTGTGTATTCGGGCTCTTGAGCTCTATTCTGAGAGACGGGCTGCATCAATTCAACTACTCGGGGGAAGTGGTTTCTTGACACCTTTTTGGAATGGATTGCGTCAGACTTCAGTGGTTATGAAATTTGAGAAGATTATTTATGAGTGGGATGATACGTTGCTATTCTTATTGATGATATAACCCGAACGGAGAACCTTGATTATCGTTCTTAAATGGAGCAGCGGGATTTATGATAATGGTGTACTTCTTTGTGCACCTGGCTAAGGAAAGCTTGAAATAGAGCTTCGAATCTGCTCATCT
This sequence comes from Chrysanthemum seticuspe, assembly GCA_019973895.1. Taxonomy (NCBI): domain Eukaryota; kingdom Viridiplantae; phylum Streptophyta; class Magnoliopsida; order Asterales; family Asteraceae; genus Chrysanthemum; species Chrysanthemum seticuspe. Next base: position 294,543,403 of record BPTQ01000005.1, read on the forward strand.
AATGGATCTTCGGTTTGGGGGGAAGCTGCCAAAGTCTCTTTTTCTCGAAGGCTCATGTTCTACCTTCTATTATGGAGCCTTGGAAGCTTTGGTGGTGAATGTTTAAGAGATGACGATTTCTTCTTCAACAACGGGGCTGCTTGATATCCTTATCTCGGTACTCGTATCATCATCTTCTTTTACTATATCATCTTATCTATCCTTGTATATATTTATCAAAAACTAAATACAAAAATATAAAACCAAGAAAAAGAAAATAGAAAAATATAAAACCAACAAAAAGCCATAAAAATCATAAAATTTAAAAAAGACCAAAAATATGTTTTCTCAAGACATGTCTTCTGGTATCGATAACATCTACGGTCTTAGAAATGTCATTCAATAATGGCACGGGACCATAGATGAAGTTCGAGCAGGAGGTGTAAATATTTCTTTCTAAACATGTCTCAAAAAATGGCTTACAGTTACTTCAGACTGTAACCCGCGCTTAAAAAAAATGGCTTGCAGTTACTTCAGACTGAAACCCATGCTTAAACTATGGCTTGCTATCATTTCAGATAGCAACCCGCTCTTATAAGGAAGGAAAGTGCTACGATTAAACGTTTTTCACAAATTTCGTGCACTTATCCTAAAACAAAATGAGGAAAGTATGTCGAAGGACTGCTGTTCCTACACAAATGTTTTTCCGTCTATAATTCTTCAGAAAAATATTTGTTGTGTTCAAAATGGTGGTAAATGAGTTGCTTGAAAAATCAATCAGAATCAGAGTTTTCGTATTAATTTGCAAACTCAATCAATGACTTCTGCGCTTTTAAAATGTTTCAAAAAAATGGGTCATTGATTGAAGGGGAGAATGTTTTCAAATCTATATCATCTAACGAGCTTTCTTAATTATCCTACGTGCTTAATTAAAAATGATATTTGCCTGTGTCGAAGGACTAGGAATTTAGGATATGATTGTTAGGTTTAGATGATTAGAGTTTGATTAACACATAAACCCCATGCCTTATATGATCTGATTGTTATGTTGAATTGACTTTAATTAGTCGATTGCTGTTATGGGTGATGTCGACCACCATATATCTGTATGTGTGTTCACTAACGTATGCATGTATATTGGTTATAAGAATGTTCCCGATCCGGATCCCACTATTGATGATGATTGGATGCCGAAAGGAAAGGGTAACTATCTCTTGGGTTGACAAATGAAGAAATGGAGCTTAATTGGACTTCAATGGAGAGTTGGCATAAATGCAACGTAAGAGGTCTCACTGCATCAGCAGATGGTTTTCTTCTAAGTGATTGAAGAAACGGAGCTTAATTTGACCTCAGTTGGCATTCAAAATGCAACGTAAGAAGAAGTCTCACTGCATCTGCAGACGGTTTTCTTCCAAGCCCTACAGCAACAAAGGAAGCTTCTCAACCACCTAACGTATCTTTGTGCAGGATACCATTTTTAAATAATTTTGATTAAATTATTTTGAAAATGGAAAATATTGTTTTTGAAAATAAATTGAACTAAAATTTGAAAATCACCGGACATCTTTTTATCAAAACCTAAGTCACTCAATTATTGACTTCTGTCATGGATTGAGGGGGAGAGTGATTTAAAATAAAACATTTTCAAACAATATATCTTCAAAAGAGTCCGTTTGTACGCTAAAATGTGGTGATCTAAAGATTTAATGTTATGTCATGGTATGGTTTTTTTTTAAAACTCAAAGATCTGTCAAAATGAAATTTTTTCTGTTTTTGTTTGATTGTGAAATTGTTTTATTTTACTTAAAGATCTCTTAAAAACTATCATACCTGACACTAACAATCTTTAATGTCTAAATATGGTCCTTATCTGTCATTTTTCAAAATCAAATCTTGCCACGTCTTTCCCCAAAATTTTCTAAATGATTTAAATCAGTTGGGATCACAAATCTCAAATGGTTTGATATTTCTGATCGGGGTAGAGATCGTGTTTTAAATCTCAAATCTGTTTTAAAAGGAATTGGTTTTAGTCCTTTAAAGGCACTCCTGCCTCCATGTGCCAAACGATTTCAATATACATAATGCACATGTTGAGGAGGAGGATTTATCCAAAAACCAGATGAGTATTTAAACAAGGCCACATTTTCTCCCATGTTTTCTAAACCTAATTAAATCACTTGGGATCCAAAATCTCAAAGGGTTTGATATTTTTGATCGGGGGAGAATTTGTGATTTAATAATGAAATTTGATAAAAGGTTATCGTTTTGATTTAATTGTGCGCGCTGCTCGCTCATATGTGCTAAACGCTTTCGAATCTTGAAGCACATATTGAGGGGGAGCAAATAAACTATCGAGGTACGAAAGCTTTTTAAAGTGATTTATAAAGTACCTTGATTGAGTTTTCAAATGGTTTCTTAAATGGCTTTTGTAATCGTGGATGTGCTTCAAAAGAACTCTTGCCTCTATGTGATAAAAATGATTTCAAATATCCTATGCACATATTGAGGGGGAGAATTTTACCATGAAAATCAAATGGCTTTTTCATATGAAAATTGTGATCAAAGAAAATATTTCAAAGTCCTCTTGCCTCCTTGTGCTAAACAATTTCTAAATCATATGCACATGTTGAGGGGGAGGTTTTCTAAATGATCAAAACTATTAAGGTACAAAATGCTTTGATCTCGTATCACAAGTACCTTGATTGTTTTTCCAAATGATTTTTCAATTGGTTTCAAAGAAGGAATGAACAATACCAAAAGACCGACCATTTTACTTTAATGTATGGAGTTATAAGGTTGGTGAGGTTAGGTATTTGTTCCCACGATCCAGCCAGAACCGGAGGGATCTTCCCAGGGACAATCCACTAGATAGTGTAGAGTCCTTAGGAATATTGAAAAAAGGAGAAATATGAGAATATGGGAAGAGTGCGGACTGAGATAGAGCTAGAACTGGAATAAACCCAACAAGGTTCTAGTTATGAAGTCTCGGTAAGCACTGAAGGGGTTGAAGAATGAAAACGAAATGAATGAGAAAAGGGTGAAAAGAAATAGCCCTTCATCAATTCAACCTTAGGGCAGAAACCGGGTTCAATACATATGCTACTGGTGGTTACTAAGGTAACGCCGGTATTGAAGACAAGACGTCATGGACCCAGTGACGCACTGCACCTAAACTTCCCAAGCTACTCAAGTTCCTCTTAAAAGGGCTTGTTTCATTCTCACGGGGAACCTACATAATCTATCGACTTTCTCTTAGAGATTGTTGATATTGAAGAAGGAGACCCTCTCCCTAGTCTCCGGCACAGGAACCAAATATGCACAATTGAGTCTAGAGCCAAGAGATCATCCACAATATCTCGTTAGGACATTATATTAATGAAGACTTGCTGTTTCACACAATGTGAAAAGTAAGATTATATATTAAGAGTCCTACGCATTATCCTTGTGGTATTGCCAGAACATCTGAGTGATATGTAAAGTATTCACAATGAAGATGGAAATCCTTCTAGAGCCAACATCAAACAAGCTCTTGGTGGGTGACATGTGAGATCTTCTCGTAAGATCAAGCTTGTGACAACTGGATAGAAACGGTGGGGAGATTCATTCTTGAATCAACCTTGGTCCAGGAATGGAATTGACGAATACTTTTGGAAAAACCGTTCGATGTGCAAACCTTCTTTTCTCTAGCACGTCGAATGTGTATTCATTTCAAATTCAAAAAGTATAAAAGTATCTCTAATTGAAAAATACTTTTGGAAAAACCGTTCGGTGTGCAAATCTTCTTTTCTCTAGCACATCGAATGTGTACTCATTTTCTAATACAAAAAGTATTTTGATTGAAAATTGATCTTTCTCATAAAACCTTCGTCGTATTGCAAAACTCTTTCTTCAAGCAATACGCGATTGTTTTTCAAATCATTTTTCATCAATCAGTGAATCTCAATTTGCTAGTTCACTCACTCCGTGTTGTCTTCTTTGAGACGTTCCGGTTTGAGAACAGCTAGATCAGCTGCGAAACCCTGTCAAGGAGATTCTTCGGAATTATACCTGATCACAGGCAGTACTTGTACTGATCAACGGGGAACCGTGGGCCATGTACCTCAATTCGACGAAAGTGGTCAAAGACACTTTTGTGTGTTTTATTGCTAACTGTTGTTTGCAGGTACACTTGGACGGTTGCAGCTGATCAGAATTGAGGAGTCAATCCAAAGCCGCATGCTCACAGCATCCACACTTAATTGAAGAAATCATGACTGGTGCATATCTACAGAACCTGGCTCTGATATTTCTATACTATGCTTCTGCTACGCTGCTGCAAATATCATGAGTCAGTAAAGCTTCCGCTACTCTGATGGAAAGATGTCATGATTCAAATGTGTGAGCATGTCGGTCCGAAAGTCACAACTTCACATGATGGCAACACAATAAAGGGTGATCCATAGATTTACTGTGGCTGATGATCTCAATGAAAGCTCGAAGATCATCAAAGATGTGGATCAGACCAAAGACCTCCACTAAAAGTACAAATCAGTGCGGACTTTGAAGAATCGCTACTAAAGCACAAAGATTGAGAAAGTGAAGAATTCAAGTCTACGAGCTCAAGAACGAAGTCAAGAATAGAATGCTAGGATTCGAAATGTAAAACATGGGGTGACCTCCCTTAGGGGGAGATTGTTAGGAATTAGAAAATTCCATGTTAAAGTGTCGGTCACCCCAATTATGATCTAGCATAAGTTAGCTCGTAGACGTGTCGTTATTTTCGTTGTCTAGTAGTTAATTAGTTAGTTTGTAGCGTAGTTTAGTTTAGAGCAACACCGTGGAGGAAGGACGGGTCTTTACCCACTGTATCCCTGATCTACAGGCCGATAGGAGGTCGTGTATTTGTAAGTATAAATACCCCTTCCATCCATGGAAGGGGTGGTGCTTTCAATATAATATTCTACAATTTGTGAAGTAACTCTCTACCAAGAAAACACCCAACTCTCTAACTTTCTCTCTCTAATGGCTAACATGTATTTTGATCATCCAAGACCACCCGAATCATCAACACAATAAATATTACGATCCTACAAATATAACTGTTATCAAAACGTTTATAAAAGATATTTTGTATTTATAAAACACAAGTCATTCTCGTAGTCAAATAGAGATTTTTAGTTAAATAAAACCATATTCATCGATAATATCTATCTAATTATCTCGTTACTAGTTAATATGTGATGATAAAATATTTAGACCCATATAGGTCAAAACATTTAACAAAATGTAATTCAATACCAATATAACTTGTATAATAAACGTTATACCAAGTTTATATTCTTATAACGTATTTAAAATATCGATATTAATTATTAAATATATAGCTTAGTCCCTTTACTATTACCACACCATTTTATAAGCACTTATTAAATCAAGTCTAATATCGTGTATCACGTTAGTTCTATCCCGTTGTCAACGTATATTTAATTCGTTACATTTTCCAAGTTTACACATTGACGAATCTCTAGTTAATCGTTAAACTTATATCATTTAACCATTTTATTAGTTCCGATATCCCGTTATAACAACCGTTAGCTCCAATATGTCCAATTGGTATGAATATCAAATCCGATATAAACAGTTTTTAATCCAACTAAGTATGTTCCAAGTTTCAAACCAATATTCAATTCTCCAAAGTATATTCGGGACTTACCACTAATTACAAGTATCATGCCAATAAACCCCGTTAGTTTCGTAACCTCTACAACTTATATGTATATATTATATATTAGTTTCAATCTTAGTTATACCTCAAAGTAGAATTAGTGAACACTTAATCTATTTCCTTCCTTTTCATTATCAAAAGTAAAAACCTAACTCAAGGTGATACCCACTAAAATTAGAAGATAGACCAAATGGTATCCGAGACATGCACCTAAGTCGACCCGACCCGACTTGGCTGAGTCAATCTTGACTCACCGAGTCCACCGACTCAAAACAGTACCAATCACATGACCCGTTTCATTTTCTGTTTACAACATATCTTACCATACAATTTCCAAACCAAAACAGACATCGAGCCACTCACCACCCCGACCTAGGGTTTCATCCCACTCAATTTTGTTCCAACTTGTTTCCTACTCTCGTTTTAACAAATATTACCACACAAATACTTACCCGTTTGTCACAGAAATGCCACCACACGAATACATATCTCGTTCTTAACAAAGTTACCATTCGAATTTATCAAAAACGTTTCACAAACTGTTTTTAATCCGTTTTATAACTTCTTAAATTCGTTTAGTACTTTTAAATCCACGAAAACAAATGAAAACACAATAGAAAGTATTCGAATAAAAGAGAAAAACAAATAGATGGGGGAGGGGGGGGGGTGCGTTTTACCGTGAGAAAAAGAGAGCGAAAGTGTAGCTGTGATGGTGTTACAGACGGGTACAACCCGTAACCATCTCACCTTGATCTCTTGAACACGATTTAACACAAACCTTAAATATCCGAATATGGAAATCAAGATTGGAGGCGCGTGAGAAAGCTTTTACGTGATTGTTTTATGAAAATGGAACCACGGGATCCCGATCTACAAGATGGGATGGGTGGTGTAATAGTTGGTGGTCGCCGGAATAGTGGCCGGAAAAATAGACGGCGCCGGAACCCTAATTTGGGTGGCCGGATTATTATAGAGAGAGAGAGAGAGAGATATATGTGTGTTTTATAGAGAGAGAAAGTGGGGAAGTAAAATGAGGGAGGTGTGTGTGAGTTGGGTATATATACTACCAGGAGGGATTATTCTTGTAAAGTTGAAAGTATAGGGGCTGCAGTAAAACTATCACAAGGACCCTAAATATAACTTTGTAAAACTTTTAATATATTAGGTTTGGGACTCGTTTTGACTAGAAAACGAGGGATTCGTGACTTGAGAGTTACGCAATTGTTTTTAAAATATTAATTCCAATAAAAACGATATAAAATACGACTCATGTCTCAAATTAAATCAAACGATCGCTCAAATCGACGTTTCTTCAATTACGACGCATCGAGGAATTTACGAGTTGTCACAGTGCATGTGTGGAGAGAAGCCAAAGGAGTGGCTACAATGGTTACCTATGGCAGAATTTTGGTATAATACCAATTTTCATATTGCTATCCAAACCACCCCTTATGAAGTCATGTATGGACAAAATCCACCAGTTCATGTTCCTTATGTACCAGGAGATAGTAGGGTGGAGAAGGTGGATAGAACATTGCAAGCTAGGGAGCAAGCCATACAAATGTTGAAGTTTCATCTCACGAGGGCCCAAGACAAGATGAAAAATCAGGCTAATAAGGGTAGAACTGATAGAGAATTTCAGGAGGGTGATTGGGTGTATCTTAAACTTCAACCTCACAGACATGTCACATTTAGAGAAGGACAACAACATAAGCTATCAGCTAAATACCATGGACCTTTCAAGGTGGAGGAAAGAATTGGGAAGGTTGCTTACAAGCTCACATTACCTAGTCAAAGCTTAATCCATCCTGTTTTTCACATATCACAACTCAAAAAGTGTAGTGGAAATAACCACCAGATGGGGAGTCTGTCACAGTTAAGAGAAGATGGGATATTGTCTTTCAAGCCTCAAGCAATTTTGGAGAGGATGCTAGGTAAACTCAACAACAAGCCTGTGATGTATGTTCTAGTACAGTGGTCTAACAGAAGTGTGGAAGAAGCCACTTGGGAGGTGTATGCAGATTGGATCCAAAGGTTTCCTGACTTTGATGCTCTAGCTATTTCTTGAGACAAGAAAATTTCTAAGGAGGATGGAGTTGATATGCACCAAAAGTGTTTCAACTCAAAAGGGACACGTGTCAGCTTTTGAATGGTCTTGGTTTCAAATAACTAACCTTGGCACCCAAAGTTAGTTAATCAATTTCTGAATTTGTATATAAGTAGTCATTTTGTATATTCAGTTGGATATCAATCTTGTAATAAACTAATTTCCTTTCTCTCTTTCATTGTAACAAACTTTCATAGTTTCTTGATTAATCAACTATCATTTCCATTTCTAACATTTTGGATTTCTAATTGTTAATCTCCATTGATAATCAGTTAACATTTCTTCATTGAGATCTAATTGAGTCTATCAGTCGAGTTAGACTTGACCACAATTCTTGCTTTCTTGGTTGTCCTGTTTGTTTTATGGCTCGTGTTGAAGCCAAGATGATCAAAGGCTAAGATTAACTGAGTTTTTAGGTTACAATCGCGGCTCGGGTTTCATTTATATCGACTTGATACTTAATTGAAGAGAAATAGGTTCAGACTATACTAGAATGTAATTGTATTTTTCCGAAATCAATAGAAGAAATTTTGTTACTTTTATATCAAATGACACGAGATTATTTTATTTATTTTTTTTTAATTTTTTTCCCACTTTCTTGTGTACTTTGCAATTACTTAATCATGTATATCCGCAACCCACCCGTTTTAATTGGATAAAGAACATTTGCAATGGTGTAAAATCAAATTAAATTTACTTGCCAGTCTTTTAAATTTATTTTTTCAATCTTTATGTTGGAGTTGAGATGTATTTTGTTTTCCGGTTCTTTTGTGTACAATTTTACTATAGAGGGGTCGGAACGGGTATGGTTGTTACATTTTGGCGCGTAGTATTCTTATTATAGTTCAGGAAGAGTATCAAATTGGTCCGTGTGTTTCTTTATATTGTTTCTCGTTAGTAAGAAATGTAGCAAAGACAAAAGACGAGTTCATGTTATAAAAATAACAATCATCATTATTGTTTCAAGATCAATCTACTGTTTAAACAATATACAAATTCTCCATTCACATAAATGGTCATGCCCAATTCATGTTTTTAATCCATGACATCCACCTATGAATCATGAGATAGTTGTTTTTTGCTTCTCCAGTTATAATGCTCATGTTTTAAGTATCGATTCTGAGGTGGACCAACACAGCAAGTCTACTCCTATCTTGCCTGTACTGAGTATCAGAGTGCTGAAGTCTCGATTCTATGCTAGATGCTAGAAACGACATATATAGACGATGGTAAAACTACCTGAAATATCGACACTGAAATTCATACGGTGCTTGCGCTATCTGCTATAATGATGGTCATTCTACTTGAACATGTTGAACTGGTAGGTCTAAAGTGTGTCTGCTAATTCCTTCCCCTTTGTCTCAAACGGTAGCAGCATAACAGCTAGACCTGATAGAAGTATGGTACCCTCAAACAGAACTACCGGAAGCGTTTGGTGGCAATTACTACCCATTCCAACTGCTATCAAAGGGCATACCATCCCTCCAATTCTGCCTATAGCTGTAGCTATTCCAACTCCTGTTGCTCTTAAGTTCGTTGGATACACCTGAAATGTTGTGGAACGAATGATGACAATGAGCATGCTTGTAAGTATGTAAACATAGCTATGAAAAATTTCAAATTTTATGGGTAATGTAACAAAGTACATACCTCTGGGGCATAGATACAAACAACAATGAAGCTTGCTGAAATGAACATACGAGCTCCAAATAGAAAGCCTGTGGTCATAATAGCATTCTGATGGATAACTAACGGCAGTAATAGAACAAATCCTGCAGCTAACATGATCTCCATGGAAATCTTACGCCCTACTCTATCCAATATAAAAGCTGCTAAAGCAAGCCCGGGAAGCTCTGTGAAATATACCCACATGATTTATTTAGACTTCAGTTATATGGCTTTTCAGAAAACAAACTAAACGCAAAAAGAACTTGAATATGAGGTACCTGCCAAGCTAGTGATGAATACGTTTACATAGAGGCTAGGATCCTCAATATTATATGATTGTAAAGTGGTTGGGTCACACTCACTTTGCCCGATGCTTAGTTGTGAAGTCAACAATATAATGCCATAATACGAAAACGTGTTGCCAAAGTACAAGAACCATAAGAGAAGGGTTGTTCTGGTCAAATTTGGTGATAAAAGCATAACTATGGACGAGGGGTTTCTTTGGAAATTGTTGGATTCATTTTTTGTGGATGAGAGTAATGTGGTACTTTCTGACGATTGACCTTCGTTGGTTGACTCGTTTATGTGATCAGATACAAGCAGACCCTTCGGGAGATCTTTACAGTTAAGTGTAGCTCCATTGGCAAGAATATAGTGTGCCTCGGTTAATCTTCCTTGTGTACAAAGGTATCTTGGAGACTCTGGCACGAGACCATAAAACAATAGTGCTACAAGAGATGGAACTGCGGATAGTCCTAGTAGCAATCTCCAACCATAGGTAGGCATGATCCACTGAAACAATATTATATATGAGATATGGAAATCCGTTAGATAAGGAAGAACTCGAGGCTAATAATGAAGCAGTGAGCTTATAATTAGGTGATGGGAAGTTACCCAAGCAAGTGAAGCTTCCATAATTGTTCCAACTGTCCAGAAAGTCGAGAAAACGACCATCCAAGCCCCTCTGTTTGGAGTGGGAACAAACTCTAGAAACCATGATGTAAATACATGCCCACACCCTAAACCAACACCAACTAAGCAACGGAGAATTAACAGTGATATGTAATTTGGTGCAAAAGCACTCAATAATCCGGCGACACTAGTTATTATAGTTGAACCAAGAAATCCTTTCCTACAAGGTCAAATCACACAGGGATCAAGAAGAGGTTACAAGTATGCTTTAACTGAGTATGTTTGAACTTATGATAAGTAGTAGCATAGAGTATGTGATACGACATGTATGGTACGTATATAACTAACATCGTATATTGTATAGGAACTTACTTTCTTCCATAAGAATCTGACACCACACCCCATGAGTATGCTCCAACGAGCATTCCACCAAAAGCGACAGTTGATATTAAACTCTCTTGACTCGAAGACAACCCCCACTCGGGCTGTATCGCTGGTCCCACAAAAGACAAAAGCATCATCTCCATTGCTTCTGCTATCCATCCCAATCCAGCATACGCGAGCACACCAACTTGGAACTTCCCAAACCCAATAGTCGAAAGCGCTTCATCCAATGTATATGCATATCCTTGATCTCCCATCTACCAATCAATTTACAATCACGAGACAAAATAAACACGGAGATGAGATATCAAGATACCACACATCAAAACAATATTCCTTATTGAATTCCATGACATATATAGGATACAAAAACTGAATTTGACAACCTAACTGCAATCTGACAGGAGACAAATTTTAATAATCCTATGTTGTCCATGGATACAGTCACGTGTACCTGGACCAAACACGTACACAAACATACAATATTTACATATCTAGATGTGTTTATAGATACGTATATAACACGACTACACTCGAATACTTGCCTAGCTATTTGCATAGAAAACACTCCAACATAGAAATTTCTATACTAACTATATAACCTCATGGAAACAAATATACAATTCTACGACAAGAAATAATACTGTAATATACAAGGTTAAAACATACCTTTGTGTAAGAAATGGATTTCTTGACATAGAAAACTTAACAAGTCCTGAAAGTAAGATGAGAGCAGGGCTTTGTTGATCATAAACGAAGGAAGGATGAAATATTAATTTTAAAGTAACACGGTTGACAAATCATTTGGTTGAAAATTTAATACTGTATAATGTAGCAAGCAAAAAGAAAGAAATTTGGGGATGATTAAACACTACACCTATTGTTACACATAATCACCAAGATGAAATCAATATTAAAAAAACTTCTGATTTGTACCAAAGCATGCATAACCACCAAGTTGATAAAGATATCATATTTCTCTGTAGTGTATTTACTACTTAAGATAACAGCTATAGTTACGGTAACTGACTAACTGTAACCTACTGTAAAGATCTGGGACTCGTGAAATTACTATATTTTTACAAAGTTGGATTCAGATTCTCATTACATCTAGTTACTATAATTTCGTAAACTACCAATTAAAAAAAAAAAAAAAAAAAAGCCTTACGGATAAATAGTTTATGCTCATAATAACTAGAAGTAGCTAAAGAATATAGTTTATAAAAATTGACATAAATAAATAGGTATTAGAAATATGCAACAAAGTGGAGAGTTAGGTAAGGTTTATATACCCTTCCACTAGAAGAAGAAGAAGCATCAGCAGCACGAACAACAAACGATCTTTTGCTACCAAACCTAACACCATAACTTGTTTTACTCCTCAACTTTACGGAAGTAGAAGTAGTTAATCTAGGTTTAAAACAAAATGAATGAACGGAAACAGAAGGTTGAGCAAACAATGCTCTTATTGTTCTATCGGATAACGGAAGTACGCCGGAAAAAGACGCCATTAGTGACGGAAAAGAGTGGAGTAGATAGCAAGTTTGGAGTGAGAATATTTAGAAATTAAAAAATAGTAGAGTGGGGTGCAGTGAGAATAAGGGAAAGATAGGGTTATCGTAACTTCCTTGTCTTGTGGGCTGGTGGGTGGTAGTCAGGCTTTCCCTTGTTTGATCATCAATCAAATATTTGATTTGCTGATAACATAGAAACAAAAAAATAGTTGGACCCATATTATAAAAAGGTGACCAACACATTGATATGCCAAATTTTATGGATCTATATAACATGTATACTACTCCTGAAGTTCTGATGAGGTTTTGAGCATTTTAGGTAGCTTTTGTAAGATGAAACTCGTTACATGTTCAACGATGTACGCTGAATGACCAAATTTAGATATGGTTGGAGATGGCTAATTGGACTAAGTCCAGTTCAGTATCTTGTGGCATTAGCGCTAACATTATGGTCTTGTGTGAGAGTCGCCAAGATATCTTTGGTACACAAAACATTAACCAAGGCACATCATGACAACATGTTTAATACTTTTGGGTAATCTTTGGGAACGTTTGGTTCAAAAGATACCTAGTTCAGATCTCACATGTTATCAACGGTTTTTGTACTTGCTCTTTGAAAGTGATCATACAATTGGTTGCCAAAAAGAGTGTTGGATGTGTTTGTTTTGTTTGGATGTCGTGATTATCAGATAATAAGATGTTTGTGTATATATATGCAGTGTATTTAGGAGGTAACTGTGCAGACTTGAAGTTAGACAATGAAGTTGATAAAGAAACTAGCTGGAACATGTATTGTCGGTAAATAATCTAATTCAAATCGATTTATTGGATGTAAATAAACTTTATGTACATTGACTAATGTAACGACATTATTGTACTAATACATGTTGAACATGTAAATCTATGTTATCTGTTAATTCCTTCCCTTTCGTCTCAAATGGAAGCAGTATAATACTTAGTCCTGATAAAAGTATCGTAACCTCAAACAAAATTACTGGAAGTGTTTGGTGGCAACCACTACCCATCCCAACTGCTATCAACGGGCATACCATCCCCCCGATTTTGCCTACTGCCGTTGTAATCCCAACTCCTGTTGCTCTTAAGTTTGTCGGATAGACCTACAAACTCCCCCAAAAAAGTGAAGAAAAACAAGAACCAAATTAAAATTTCATTGATAAAAAAACAGCAAGTAGCTAACTCGAACTTGAAAGTATAAGGACATTTTTTTTCTTGAAAGGCTACGTAAAGTGTAAAGGACATACCTCTGGGGCGTAGATACAAGCAACAGTGAAGCTTGCTGAAACGAACATACGTGCTCCAAATAAAAAGCCAGTGGTCATAATATCATTCTGATGGACAACCAATGGCAATAACAGGAGGAATCCTGAAATGATAAGGATTTCCATGCAAATCTTACGACCTATTCTGTCCAATGTCAAAGCTGCTATAACAAGCCCGGGAACTTCTGCAATAGATACCCGCACGATCTAATCAAACTTTGATTGAATAGAAGTAAATACATGAAAACTTGAATCTGGGGTACCTGCCAAGCTAGTGATGAATACATTTACATAGAGGTTAGGATCCTCAATATTTTCTGATTGTAAAGTGGTTGGGTCACACTCGCTTTGGCCAATGCTTAGTTGTGAAGTTAGCAAAATAATACCATAATATGCAAAATTGTTGCAAAAGTACAAGAACCATAGGGGAAGCGTTGTTCTTATCAGATTAGGTGATAAAAGCATAAATATAGATGGAGATTTACTTTGGGAATCGCTAGTTTTGTTTGATATTAGCGGGAGTAACTCGGTTATTTCTGGTAACTGGTCATTCTTGGTCACCTCTTTTTTCATATCAGAAATAAGTAGGCCTACCGGAAGTTCTTTTTGGTTAAGTGCAGCTCCTTTTTCCATAATATGTTGTGCCTCGGCTAACCTCCCTTTTGTACAAAGGTACCTTGGAGACTCAGGGACGAGACCATAGAACAATAACGCGGCAAGATATGGAACTGCAGTTAGTCCAAGTAGCCACCTCCAACCATAGCTAGGCATGATCCACTACAAGAAAATCATTTTGACAACAGCAAGAACTTAAGATTAATTTCTTGAGCTACAACTTATATAAAGACCTAGTTGCGCTTATAGTTAAAGGCATTTTGGACATACCCAAGCAAGTGAAGCCTCCATTATGGTTCCAACTGTCCAAAAAGTTGAAAAGAGAACCATCCATAAGCCTCTGTTAGAAATGGGGATGAATTCTAGAAACCATGACGTACTTACATGCCCACCCCCTAGACCCAGACCAACAATGCAACGAAGAACCAATAATGATGTATAATTTGGTGCAAAAGCACTCAAGAGCCCTGCCACAGTGGATATTATAGCTGCACCTAGAAGTCCCTTCCTGATTCGCCAAAGAAAAGGGACCACGAAGAGGTTTAATAACAGGGGCATTTATCTAATGTTAGACATGATCCCACATTGTTATGCACGCGATCAACTTATTGCAAACAAGTCGCCAAAAACTCAATAACTAATCAGTAAATATACTCCTTTTTACCACAAGAAAAGATTTTTGGTTCCCCTTGGTTCTTAATATAAACTCATCATATCAAACAGTATATAATTAACAAGATAACAAAAGTTGGAAAAGCATAATATGTATATTGGTAAAGGAACCTACTTTCTTCCATAAGAATCCGATACAACACCCCACAAGTATGCTCCAACCAACATACCGAAAAACGCCACAGTTGATATCAAACTCTCTTCACTTGAAGAAAGTCCCCACTCGGGTTGTATAGCTGGTCCAACAAATGACAAAAGCATCAATTCCATTGATTCTGCTACCCAACCAAGTCCAGCATATGCAAGCACTATAAGTTGGAACCTCCCGAACCCAATTGTAGAAATTGCTTCATCTAATGTATATGTATATCCTTGATCACCCATCTAACCATCAAATTTAAATCAGACAAAAGTTACAAATATATCAACACACTAAACTTTTTGGAGCATACTATGCAAGCTTCATGATAACAAATAAAGTCAAAAACAATATTTGAAGTTACTTCAAAACATGCAATTAAGTGATTATTACCACTTCGTTAGACTCTGAAAATCCGTTATCTTCTTGCAAAAATATTGATAACCAACAACGCTAAACGACGTATGTTTTAAAGACAATACGTGAAAGACAATTTGACAACTTTTGAGAATTCTCTTGGTAGAATCAAAGCATGGTTTTTTCAGGTCATAAACTAGACTAAAATCTTAAAAGTGATCGATATGGTTGATGAGTTAATCAAATATAGGAGGAACAGAAAAGTTAGTTTACCGTATAAAATGAAAAATATATGAAAATCTGTTAATATAAAAAAAAAGAAAAGAAAAAGAAACGTTAACATCTTTACATAATTGTTTTTGGTAGGTTATATTGTTAAGTTTATTTTTAAGATAGAATAATGAGTGGTTGACAAGGAAGTCATGAATATGAAAAGGACTGGCCATATGTACAGTTTTATAATAATGCAACAAAAATACATATTGTGGCATGAAAAACATTAACTAAAATTTAATAAAGTAACCAGCCCACGATTGAATCATGTGGCCGCTATCTTTCATACTAAAGTTCGGTAGAAAACAAATATTTTTGCAATCGAAAAGAGTAAAGTTTTTTGGTATTAGTGTGTATACCACTTGTTGGTGCAAATGCAAATTTATATTTTGTTTGAATATACTTTTTGCACCCGCCTTATGCTAAATGTTTGAGTAACTAGCTAGTCATGATTGTTTATCTAAATGAAAAGACAAATGTTACGAAGCTTGTTGAATTGCTGATTATTGCCTTATCTCATAAGACTTGTAATTTTTATTTGTCAATATTTTCCAAAGAAAAATAAAAATGAAAGTCTAAAGTCTTGCAATCAGCCAGTGTAAAGGTGTATTATATAGACCGTAACTAAAAACAATCATAATAGAACCAAGAAATACAAATAGATATAAAGAAATGAGGAAAATGATGAAAATTCACGCTTTATTTTTAGTCTAGAACTAAAATCCTGAAACAATTGCAAAAAAACGAGAAAGAGTAGTAGCATAGACATAATTAAGTATCCGCATATTATTTCCTCCCTCTTAATTAAACTTTCATATCTATACTGAGTCGTAACAAAATAAATGTATGTTTGCTATTTTCGACTAATCATAGCATTTTTATAAAAGTATATATGAAATGTTATTGATGTAAAATGTAAAGATTACACAATTAAATATATGTGCATTCTGAAAATTAACTTTGTAGTTAGTACTTAGTAGGAAGAAAGTAAGATCTGTTTGTAGTTCAGTGGGGCTAAAATGTAGTGGGCTGATTGCCAGATTAGTTGAGCTCAAGCCCGCAATAACTGATTAGGAAAAATAAGGCTGGCCTCATTTATCTCACATTTAGGGGTAAGAAAAAAAATCTAAAAACCGAGTAAATCGAAAACCGAATTGAAAACAACTGAATTGAAACTAATAATTGAACGGAATTTGCTAAAACCGAACCAAACCGAACTACTAATTCGGTTCACGGGTTGGATATGGGTTCGGTTTAGTTTTCGAGTTGACCCAAAAAAAGAATTTAACTGAACTAACCGAACCAAACCAATCGAACAACCCGATAACCTAACCGATCAACACCCCTACTCATATTCGTGTGTTTTTACTTTTTACAGTCTATTTCGGTTATGCATAGGATGGTAAAAGTTTTGAAGCATATAATTTCAAATATTGTTTAAACAGATAAACTACATATATTTTTTAATAAAAAAACACGTTAAATAAATCTAGAAAGGTAAGTTTTATGACAAAAGAATATATCAGCATCTAAGAACTGTGTGATGGGCCTAGTTTGTGTTATATGTAACTAGCAGTAACGACATGTTATGTTAAGTGCGATTACGGATATACTGTAGTTAATTAAAACTTTTGGCAAAAAAATGTTTCTTTGATTACACACTTTTTTCCTCAGCCCTCCAAATATAGGCTCTTATTTGTGACATTTCAAAGAAAATAGTGAGAATGTTATTAACTAATAAGTTGACCAGTAAATATTACTCTATTTTATCGCAGTTATAGTGCCTTGTATCTAGCAAGGAATCCGCATTTCATTCAAAGACAAAACATATACGAGTTTTGTTGAGATATCTAGGGTGTGTTTAGTTGGAGAAAAAATTCTTTAGTTTTGTAAAAATTTTGATGGAAAATTTATCTCCACAAAACACTTGAAAATATAGAAAATGCGTTTAGTTGATATTTGTATTTTCTATTTTGAAGAAGGGGAGGGAGGGTTGGGGGTTACAAAAGAAAACAAGGAAAACAACTAAAATTTGTTTTCTAATTTTCCTTGTTAGATTAGGAATAGGGGATTTTGTGTTTTACAAAACATTTTGTTGGAAAATAATAATTTGAACGCGATCTCTATTTTTCTTGTTTTCCACAAAACATTTTGTGAAAAACAAGGGTGTTTTCTCCCAACTAAACGCACCCCTAGTGTAGTCATTTAAGAAAGTTTTTCGATAGCTTCACTACATAGACGTAGGAAAGATAACTAATATAGCATATAATTTATCGACTACATATGATAATAAATCATAAATGATGGAATACGAAATGTGAAAGATAACTTCAGATTAAGTTAGATCAGTAGCCTTTAATAAGGAGACCACGCCATTATCACATCACCTTTAGCAGCAACAACTACATGTACGATTTTGTAGACATAGAATATGTCCCGATTTGCATGTTGTCTTCTTTATAGAACACGAACAAACCTTGGTAAAGAGTCTAGCACGAGAAGAGGTTCCCGGTCCTTAAAGGATTTATACGTACTTTGTACGCTCGAGCCTTAATACGTAACCCTCAGGATTAATGCAGATCAGTGTTGTTTTCGATCAACGTACGAACGCAACACAATGTCAACGGCGAAGCAGAAAAAATTGATCCGAAAAATGCAAAATACAAAAGAATGGCAAACTGAAGATATGTTTTTCATGTGTATATACGTGTGCTTGGTGTATGTTTATTTACTCACACATATTGTATCTTTTGCTCTCCATGTTGTACATGAGGTTATTGCATTAACCACTAGTACATTGTGCTACAGTTTGCAAGAAAATAAAAAGTAATTTAGTGTACATGCTCATACATATACATTGTATGTTAGTTCCATCATGTACTAACGTAGGACACTAAGAAAACTTGCCAAACTCTCAGAAATTTCCAACAAGTTTAGTACCACTTCATTTGTGAGAAAGTGAAAAGAAGGAACCGGATATGCATAAAATTCATACTTATGATAACGTGGCAGATTATCTGACGAAAGCTATCATTTGTGACAAGTTTATGTGGTGCAGATCCTCATGTGGCCTAACAGAATCGTAAGCAACTTGAAAATAGAAAAGAGGGATGTCGTATGAATATTGATTGAGCCTCAATCTAATCTTCAAGTGGGAGATTGTTAAAATGTAACAAGATACATCGTATGCAAGTTTAAAATAATTGATGAGAATCTTACACCACAACTTGGATGGTGCCATTTTCATGCATGATGTCACAAGTTAAAGATTGGGATGTTGATATGAGATTTGTGTAGATAGCAAGTTGTTTCTAAGTCAAAAAAGGGTTTTGTTGGTAGAATCATGAATGTTCTAAGAATTATGATGAAAAGTGTATAATGCTGGTAGACTTTAATGAAATTAGTTCGAGTTATAGAATGTGAGACATGATTCTAGCCTTTGTGATATAAGGTGAGTCGTGAAAGATGAGACTACCTTGATTTATCAAAAGGTTTAAGGTGAATTAAAGTGAATTTCAATCATGTATTGTTGTTCTGTTCTGATGTATAGACAAGGAATTAGTTTGCATTAGCAGTTAGCATCAAAAGAGCACTGGATACGCTCGTGCTGTTGGCAAAAAGTGCTGCCACGTCAGCAAAAGTTCCAATGGCACCAGATCCTTTAACACAACATTTTCAGCTGGTACCATTGGCACCAGAAATGTGGTGCCGTTGGACTTTATTTTTTTATTTTTTTAAATGAAATAGTTATGACACATACATGTAATGTTTAAACAATTCAGATACTACAGAAATGAAAATACATTAAACATTAAATTGAAAATATAGATTACATAGCACATACACTAAACGATACGAAAATGAAAATACAAATTACAATGAAAAGTCTGAGTTGTAACTCTCGCTGTAATACGAAGAATCTGGATAATCATACTTGCCGTCATAATACTTGCCTTTCGCAATGTCAAACCAGTTGTTCCTACGGTATTCTTCATCCCTTGCTTCCTGCTCCCTACGAGCAGCTTCCTCACGTGCTTCATTTTCTTCGAATTCTCTTCGTACTTGCTCATCTTGCTCAAGTTGGCGTAGTTGGTCCTCAGTTGAAAATCCCGGATTGTCTCTGCGTAACACACCCGGTGGAGTGTTCAACACGTTCACAGCCGGTGGGGGATTCAAGTTCACAGCCGGTGGGGTATTCAAGTTGTTGCCTCCCGGTGGGAATACCAGAAAGATATCTTCCGGCGGAGTGTCCACCACATTCTCCGAAAATTGTTGTTAGAAGTCTCTTACATCAGGAAATTGTTGTGAGAAATTGTTTTCTTGAAACATTGAGGAGATAATTTGTCAAGTATTTTTTTGTGTGTGGTGTGTGTGTGTCTATCATTACAAGTCTGTGTGTCTATATATAGGCAGTTGAATAAATCTCGTTTGAATTTGAATTTCAATTTGAAACAATCCCGCTCATAGTTTGAATTTTGAATTTTTAAATATATGCCATTGGACAATTTTTTTTTTTTATTTTCTTTTACATAATTTATTTAGAAATATATAAAATTAAAATTAAAACACATTAGATTAATTAGACATTACATTGAAATTAAAGAAAAACAACAACAAAAAAGACACTAAAAAAAAGACATAAAATTAAAAATACATAAAGTTAACTAGTTTTCGGTTGGATAATTTTCCCGGATTCGTGCTTTTTGGGCATTGACGATAGCGGCGTCGATCGGATCCATCTTTCTTGTATCCATTTGTAGCACTCGCAAGTCTTCGGCTATCTTTTGAGAATTGTATACATTAACTCTCGCGAGTGACTCTCGTTCGATAACATCCATCTTTGCCTTGTGGTCTAACTCGTATGGTTGTTGCACCATTTCTTGAAACAATGTCGGGTTTGAACCAGAACTAGCGGTCGAGTTTGATGAATGTTGAATCTTAGAAATTCGGTACATGCCGTCTGGCCGTGGCAACGCGTCTGCTCCAAAATGCTCGGGTTTCTCATCCGTAACTCGAAGACGATTTCGCCTTGTCAATGTCGATTCGTGATTTTTCCACTTGTGCCTGTCTTTCAAAAAGCCCTAAGCGCTATTGTGTTTAAAGTCTAAACCCGTCGCTGCTTTATACATTGTATGCACCCTCGTTATAAAATCTTTAACGTTCTCCCCACTCATAACGCTCGTTTCATTCACTAACGGAAGTATGAATGGTCGGAATGAAACATTCCGCCAAAAGCAACTCCTCGTCTTGGCTCCAAAGGTTACAAGCTCGAGTACCATCTTGCGGTTCTTTGGTTTTTTCGTCTTTGTCTTCCCCTTACTCTTCGTCTTCGTCTTTTTTTTTCGACGTCGGGGTCGGAAACACCTCTTATTCATCTTCATCTTCATATTCGTCTTCGTCTCATAAATGGAAGTATGAATGGTCGGAATTTGGTTGGGAAAGAGTGCCTTGGTTTTGTTGTTGTTGAAAAAATTGAGTATATTGTTGTTGTTGCAATTTCCATTGACTAAATAGCATTTGTTCTTTGGGATTCATATACGGGTTTGGGAAGGTGGGAAAGTAAGGTGTTTGAGGGTATGGATTCAAAGACGAGCCCATCATTTGGTTCGAAGGGTCGGTTAGCATATTGGTAATCCATGGTGAATTGAGATTCATTTTTTTTGGAATAATAATGAGAGAAGTAGAGAATAGTATGTTATAAAATATATTGGAAGTGTGTGTGAAGTTTGAAATAACAAAGAGGTATTTATAGGATTTTTAAGAGGTAAAATTTATTTTTTTTGGGTATTAAATGGTGTCAACGGCTATAAAACCGTTGCCAAACGTTCCCCTTTTTTTCCAACGTTCGTATAAAAAAAATAAAAAAATAAAAAAAGATTGGCGCTGGGTGTTACCAACGGCGCGAGAGGTGGTATGGTGCGCCGTTGGTGGTTTTGGGCTGAATGGACGGCGCGAGCTCATCAACTCACTGTACCTCCTGCTCTAAGTATGTATTGCTGATGAATGGTTGTTTCTGGGATGTTTGGGACATGTCCAAATCCCATGGAAGTTGCTTTGTATTTGTATATATATTATTTGGAGTAGTATAATTCACTTAAAAAAAAACAAAAAAAAAAAAAAAAAAAAAACAAAAAAAACAAAAAAAACTATATAAGTCTTAATATAATTTTATAGAAAAATCTTAGACTTTACATGATCATGGATTTATAAATTATCACAATATTTAACTTCAAAACAAAGTTATTGAAATATTATTATCCGTTATGTTATCTGCCCAAACATTATCCATGCACGAGCTCTAAAACTAGTTACAGACATAGACATTTATTCCCATAAACACTCGATTAAGGGATCAAATGTAACATTTCCATAAGGGTTGATGGTCCAAAGTTTCAAACATATTAAAGTCGTAAAAAAAACGTAAAAGAGTTAGGATTGAACTGAATTGGCCAGCCTATTATTGTTGTTGCCCCTAACAGAGGAAGGTGTCGTGGCTCAACGCACGCTAAGTCTGACGTGGATGGTTTTTTGGCATAGCCAAAAATAAATAAATAAATAAATAAAAATAAACGTTTGCCTAATAATGTCTATATTTTAAAACTTCATTTTTTTATAATTAAAATTAAACCCCACTTTTTACATTATATGTATCTCTATACACTTTCATATTACACACATTACTTCTAATATCACTTTCATTTACACACAAATTATAACAAAAAAATGTCTCAACAACTAAATAATCTGCTTTTTAATTATTTTCTCGGTATATCGAACCCTCCTACACCTTCGTCACAAAACTTGATATCTTCCTCGCAACAACCCTATTTTCCTACAATGATACCTTCTGACCAATAAAATAGTATTAGCATAGAGTATTCATCTTACGATGAGTATCTAGCTTTTTTTTTAATACTCGTCTTAGATTAGGTGCACTAGAAACTGGAAAACTTTTTCTTCAGTGTCTACTCCTTTTCAAAGATTTCTAATTAGCCTTTTGACCAAAAGAAATAAATTTTATTGATGGTTACGGACTTACGGTATACAGATAGCTCAGGATTGTTTTCGTATTTTGTCATGTCAATGGCCAATAAGAATTTTTGATAATAAATTCCTTGGTAAAATCACCATTAATCTTGCATCGTTTTTTTTACGTAATTAATTCCTATGTCATTTATGTCTTGTAATTCACAGTAGTTAATTGATAGATTCAAATCTTATCCAAAACCAATAAAAATACTCTTACTTTCATGTAGTTTTTTTCTGTTTATTCTCCTCTATGTCTAGTTGATGCCATAAACACTATTTGAAATGTCTCAAAAAAGAAGGTCTTCTAAGAGAAAAACCAAAATTCCGGCGAAGTATAGGGACCATTTAATTAGTAGTTTAAGCCACAAGCATTCTAATATGGAGAATGAGGAAGATGTCAGTTTTGTTGCATGTTAATACAAATAAGCCGTAATAACGTTTATTTATATTTTACGATATTCTAATGTTTTGTCGATAACAAACGTAAAATTATTTTAACAAAACAAATAAAATACTTAAATGGTTTGAGCCAATAGTTTACTAACACACTTACATTTTTCATATAAAACACTAAACAAGTAATAGTGCTTTTATGATTTAGTAATGCATATGTACAAAAACTAGTGTTTATATATTGGGTAGATATATACATAATTAGTATGTTTTATAATGGATAATATGATGGGTAGAAGTTTAAGTATTTGACCCATTGACCAAATACATTGAATGTAGTTGGGTAAAACCCAAAGTCCATAACCTATACCTATGGAGCATAACCCATAACCCATTGCATGACATCATGCATAAGTCATAATGGGTATTATCTATGACCCATGAAGCTAACCTATAACCCATGGACTAGATGCATTGCATTTTCTAGATACATTATATCTACTTGGATACCCATGGTCCAAAGTTTAGGACCCATGACCCATAACCCATGACCCATGACCCAAAACCCATGGGCAAAGAGGAGCGTCCTACGGTTCCCCCAGTTTACACTGGACGGATCCCTCAAGTAAGGGATCCGTGGAGCAGTAGCAATATTTTGTCTATAAATAGTGAGCCATTTCTTCATTGTAACTCACCCATTTCACATATATTTTCTCTTTGAGTTGTAAACTCTCTAACCACAAATCCAAGTGATTTTTGTATGTAGTTTTGTGTTTGTGTGATTCTCTATGTTCCTCTTAAAGGCGAGATCACCACCTCTTGAAGTCGAGCAAGCTCAAGTCCATGGGTTGCCTAGCTTCGTCATCATCAAGACTACTAATGGTATCTTGTTGATAGTTCTTTTCTTACTAATTAGAAGTGTAGTGTCGAAGACATTGGTGAAAGATGTCTAAAGGGTCAAGACGAAGACATCAATGAAAAGTTTCGAAGAGTCAAAGTAAAGGCATTAGTGAAAGGTGCCGAAAGTCCGTGTTGAAGGGATTAGTGAAGGGTGCTTAGAAGTCAAGTCAAAAGGCATTAGTGAAGGGTGCTTAGAAGTCAAGTCACAAGGCAATAGTGAAAGGTGCCTAGAAGTCGAGTCAAAGGCATTAGTGAAAGGTGCCTAAGGTGTACATTCGGTATGGTGTGTCGATGTACAAGATAGATTTGTATTGGGTCAAAGGATATTGATATCCTTGTTGATGTTGTCATAAGGAGTGGATCTCCTTGGGATAGGATTTGTGTAGTGTTGGGTAGTAGTTCATCCTTTGTAATGGAACTCGGTATCTAGCCTTGTACCGGATAAAGGGTAGGCGACGTTGTGATACAAGGAGTTTGTGTTGTGTAGTGATTACGAACTCTCGAGTAGGTGACTCGGGGAGTGGAGTAGGGCAAGGAAGGTGTCCTTGTTGCCGAACCACTATAAATACTCGCGTTGTGGTTTTGTGCTTCTTACTCTTTATCTTAGCTTTTATTTATCTATACGCTTGTCTATCAACATCCAACACACACGTTCAAATAGATTGACGTAATTCGATCTAAATAGTTTAAAACCAAGTTTAATCGGTAAAACTATTCAACCCCCCTTCTAGTTTTCCACATTGCAGATAAGATTGGAGGCTAGTATGGAAGGGAGAAATGTTGGAAATGTTCGGTCGAAAGTCATACACTAGTATGGTAACTAATAATAGGGACAAAATGAATAACAAGCTTGATTTCATCCCTGCTGAAACTAATAATGAAGGGAGAATTAGAGTAATATTTGAGGAAGAATTAGTTAATGAAAGTGTGTAAGAAATGGGTGCTTACTTTATGTGGGTATTTTGTGGATTATAGGATGGGTATAAATGAGCATAGATATAATTTGATGAGAATGTAGGGTAAAGGCTTGAAAGAAGTTCTAAGTAATGGGAATGGTATGTATTTCTTTAATTATAAAATGAAGAAGGTATGAAATATGTTGTAGAGAATGAGCCTTGGATGGTAAGAAACAAACCTTTGGTGGTTCAAAAATGGGATCTAAAGGTGAACTTGGAGATGACTGGACCAACTGTTGTTCCATTGTGGGTGAAGTTTTTGAATGTTCCTATGGAGGCTTGGATTTTGAGAGGGTTAGGCACTATTGCTAGTACCCTTGCAAGACCAGTCATTATGGATGCAGCCACTACAAGTCTATGTCAAACTAGTTCTGGTAGGTTTGGTTATGCAAGAGTTCTGGTTGAGATGGAAGTGATGAATGGTTTCACGGACAGTAATAATAATACAATTGGGGTGAAAAATGTAAAGGTGGAATACTCTTGGAAGCCTCCAATTTGCAAACACTGCAAGGTGTTTGGTCATGAAGATGCTAAGTGTGTTAAAAGGCCTGTTAGTGTGGAAGAATTTATGGAAAGAGTGTAAAAAACAGAAGTCCAGAAAAGGGAACACTGCTGATAACCAAAACAATAAACAACGCCAAACTGGAAGGAATACTAGGTTTGTTTATAAAACCAAAACACATCCTAATGTGGCTAATGAAGTCAAGGAAAACAAGAAGGGGGGGGGGGGGATAAAGGCACACATAATGGATACTCTGCCCTTGATGATAATGGGTCTGATATGGAGTTCTTAACTAAAATGAAGAAAAAGGAAATAGTAGATGATTTTATTGCTATGAAGAAGCAACCTACCATTGAAGAGTCTAAGGATTGGTCTCAAAGCATGATGTACTACTTTAAAGAAAAGTGGGAAGCTATGGAAAGAAGGGGTGGCCAGGATTGGAGTTATGGTGATCTCTATGAAGATGTGATGGAGGATCAACATGGTATAGCAAAAATTTTACTGTAAAGGAGAATATGTGTTCATATAGTGATGTTTTGAGGAATGAAGTTGTAGGAGGTAAGGAATTTCAACACTCCCTTTAATGGATTTAAAAGCAGCAGTATGGAATGTTAGAGGATTGAATGAATACCCTAAGCAAAAAGAAGTTAAAAATTTTATAAAAAATGAAAATCTTAGTATATGTGATGTTATTGAGACACACTTAAGAGAAAAGAAAATAAAAAAGATATATGATATGGTATTTAGGAATTGGAATTAGACTGAGAATTTGAAGTATAGTCCTAGGTGATGCAGAATAGTTATTGGTTGGAATCCAAAAGAGATAAATATGTTTGTGCTTTAGATATCCAAACAAGCTATGTTTTGTCTCGTAGAGTTGTAGAAACTGTTAGTACTAGAATTAAGTTCTACATGACTTTTGTATATGCTGCAAGTCATGGTAAGTGATGAGTGCTTATTCACTCATCATTTTTACCCATCTAAGCCCACAAAAATGTCTAAAAACATGGAAATATAACAATTTATACTGCAGATATCCTTGGAGTGTGTTTTTATGTGTTTCAGGTACAAAGGACTGAAAACAGAGCAAAAAACGGACAGAATTGAGCTTGGAATGGAGAACGTGCATTGTGGACGGAGCCAAAAGTGAATTTTCTACATTTTTCAGAGCCCGGGATACATTTGGGATTGAGCTTGGGGAATAAGACGAAAAACCTATCCCTAAATCCAAATTACTAATATACCCTTCACCCGAACCCAATTTACCCTGAAAACGTTTTCACTAAAACAACTATTTTTAGTTTTATCCATTTTTATTTAACAACCATTATTTTTATTAAAACCAATTTTTATAAAAAAATATTTTTTCTTTCTCTCTTAAAAATAAAAATAAAAATACATTTACTTTAAAACAAAACAAAATTAAACCTTTAACCATTTCCCAAAAACGTTTTTTATTATTACCCAACCCATTAAATCCCTTTACCCTTCTTCCCACCTGTTTCACCCAAAACAAGCAAACACCAAAACCCAGCTTCTTAACCTTTGGCGCCAAAGCTAAAACTCCACACCCCTTTGTCTCTTCCCCAACCTTTCACCATCAACCTACTGGTCCCCAGCTCAACCCTCCCCCACAACCCACATGGCCAACTGCCATGTTGGCAATCCAAAACTCTCCCATTGGAGCTTATATGAAACCAAGGATTGAGAAGCAAATCAACGACTTAGATATACTCCTTGGTGCCCAAGTCCATTTTAATGGCTGAGATGAATCCAAAGAAGCACAAAGTGTCCAAGGCTCACTCTTCTCTCACAACAAAAGCACAAGCTTATTTGAAGACCCTCCTAGCTGCTAGTATAAATAGATAGCTTGTAAGCCTTTGAAAGGCATTAGGATTTTAGTATTTTTAATTTAGTTTTCTGTTTTTCTTTAATCCAGTTGTAGTATTTTTAATTTTAATGAAAAAAGTTTTATTTCTCTCAAAATTCTCTTTACAGCTTATTTTGCTAATAAGCACTTGAGTGCTTATTAGCTTATTACTCATTATATCTCAGTTCAAAGTTTTGATTTAAGCTACACTTTAGTTCTTGCAAAAGAAAATCCAAGTTTAGTTTCTTAAAAATCAGTTTTAAAGAGTTGTACTCCCTGTACAGGGGTGTTTGGTTTAAGCTTAATTTGGTCCCAAACTTGTTTTTTACCCGTTTGACTTTCAAAGTCAAACTCACTTTAAGGTTTTTAGTTGGTTTTCACATGAGTCAATCTGTTTCACCAAGTTAATACAAGCTTTGTTAAAAATCTGTTTTCTGTCACTTTACGGCACACAGAACAGCAGCAATAGGCTGCTGTTCAACCTCTTTTTAGCAGCTTATTTTTAATCAAAATCTCTTCCAAATTGCTTTTCTTAAGACTTCACATACCCAACTCAACATAGCATTAGTTTATTTGCACTTAGAAAGCCTCTAGCTTAGCTTAATATGCTCTAAAAATCTGTCCCAAACCCATTTCAGCAGTTCTATATTAGCAGCCATTCTAGTTCATTTGGCTCCACTTTTAGATTTTTAATTTACTTAATATTAAGCTTTAGGACCTGAAATTTGGTACGCATATTCTTGGGTTGGTCATATAGCTTTTGCACATTTTTGTGAATTTTTGTTATAGCTTATTGACAGCTTTTTAGGAGTTCCAAAACAGCCCCTAGTGGACTGTATTGCTGTCCCATAACAGCAGCAAGGCAGCTTACTTTGTGCTTATCAGTGGTTATTTTTAGCTTATTAGTTTATAGCTTTAGCTTATTATAGGTACTTTAGTTTCTTATTAGTCCCTTATATTAGGATAGCTTATCTTTGGCTTACTTAGTGCTTATTAGAGTCTTTTTAGAATAGCTTTTGATCCCTTTTATGCTTATTTCCCATGTTAGCTTAGGATTTCCCTCAAACTGCTTATTCTCCATTTAGCCGTATTTAATTCATTTGTCATTTGCTCATTCTAGCTTAACTCAGTTCATGATTGCTTGTTTAGTGCTTATTCTTCATTCATTGATTATCTTGTGCTTAAATAGAATCTGTCAAAAAGAAAAAGAGTTGGTTTTGCTTCTTTGAAACTGATTTGGAAATAAGCAGGACCCAACTGCTTATTCCAAAGGTTTTGACATAAAAGTTTTCACAAAATTTCTTCAATTTGATAAGCACTTTAAGCTACAAAAGAAAAAAAAATATAGTTGCAAAAAGGTGCAGCATCAGGTTCGAACTCTGCCCTTTTGGCTCACACCCACAACACACACCACATTACCAAATGCCCTTGGGTCTTTGATTGGTAGAATCTTGCCCAACTAATGTTTTAAATAGTTATTCAGTTTTATCACTTATTAGCTTATTTGATTTTTAAGTACTGATTTCAAAAAAGTAGTACCACAACTTTTTATTTTTTAAATCAGTAAGGCTCAAAATATTTTTAGTAATTTCCTTAGAATTTTCTGAATTAGTTTAGTATTTTTTTTAGATTAAATTAGATTAAATTAGTTTCCGTTTTTACGTTTTTAATTTAGAAAACCCTAGGATTAGTTTTAATTGCATTTTAGCGTTATGTTTACTATTTGCTAGCTTTATTAGGGTTCCCCTAGCCTAAATTACTTTCCCGTCACTTAATTTTACGTAATCAAAAACACAAAAACCCAAAACATCGAGCATTTTAATAAGAAACCTAAAAGCGACGTTGTCCATTCACACCTCGTTGGGACACGACCCGGATATCCTTATCCGGTATCACATATCTCACTCACGGGATTTGATTGACTAACCTTTTTCCTAAGAGGTTTTCGATTCAATTCTCGTGTTTATTTTGATATTGATATTATTATACTATTTCATCCACACACACCACCTTAAGCCTTATTTTTCACTAATCAGTAAGGAAAGAATGCAATTATGGAAAGATCTTCCAATTCAAAGTAGGTGTACCAGGGATTGCACCTGAGTATTCATGTGTGATTTCAATGTTACTTTGAAGGTTGATGAGCATAGTGCAGGGCACTCTTTTAGTACTACTGAAATGAGGGAATTCCAAGAATGTATTAACGAAGTTGAGGCTGTGGAGTTTTAAGAGAAACGGGTTTCATTTTACAAGGACCAAGAGCCATCATAATCCTAATTCACATATCTTGTAAAAGCTTGATAGGATTATGGGTAATGATCAGTTTGTGGGTAAGTATAGAGAGGCTTATGCAACATTTTTTCCTTACCTCATATCTGATCAGTCCATCTTTGTTATGTATGCCAGCAATTATGAAAAAAAAGGAAAAAGCATTTCAAATTTGTTAATTACATTGCTGATAAGACTGAATTTTTGTCTATGGTTAAGGAAAGCTATAATTGTAATGTGGAAGGTTTTAACATGTTTAAGTCGGTAATTAAGCTGAAGCTGTTAAATAGACCTTTGAATGAGTTGAATTGGTGTATTGGGAATCTCACTTATAAGGTCAAAGCATTGAGTATTAAATTGAAGAAAGTTCAGTGGTTCATTGATAAGGACCCATGTAAGGTTGAAGAGAAAGGTGCTGTTAATACAAATAAGCCGTAAAAACGTTTATTTATATTTTACGATCTTCTAATGTTTTGTCGATAACAAATGTAAAATCATTTTAACGAAACAAATAAAATACGTAAATGGTTTGAACTAATAGTTTCTAACATATTCACATTTTCACATAAAACACTAAAACAAGTATAAGTGATTTTATGATTTAATATTACATATGTACAACAGCTAGTGTTTACATATTTGGGTAAAATATACATAACTAGTATGTAGTATATTGGGTAATATAAATGGGTAGAAACTTAAGTATCTTAACCGATTGGGCAAATACATTGAATGTAGTTGGGTACAACCCAAAGCCCATAACCCATGGAGCTTGACCCATAACCCATTGCATGACATCATGCTTATTTCATACATGGATAATATCCATAACCCATGGATCAACCCATACCCAAGTGACTAAGTGCATTGCACTCAAGAGATACATTGTATCAAGCTAAAGATACATGGTTCAACCCATGACCCATAACCAAAATACCCATGGGTAAAAGGGAGCGTCCCATGGATCCCTAGCTTAACGCTAGATGGATCCCTTGTGGAAGGGATCCGTGGGATCCGGGGAACAGTAGATTTTTTCTTCTATAAATAGTGAGCCATTTCTTCATTGTTTCTCACCCCTTTCTAACACACTTTCTACCTGAGTTAAAAACTCACTAACCTCAGATCCAAGAGATCTATGTTTGTAGTTTTGTTTTTGTGTGATCTTCTAGGTTCCTCTTAAAGTCAAGATCACCACCTTTGAAGTCGAGCAAGCTCAAGTCCATGAGTTGCCATGCTTCCTCATCATCAAGGCTACTGAAGTCTTCTTGTTGATGATTCCTTTCTTTCTTCTAAGAAGTGTAGTGTTGAAGACATTAGAGAAAGATGTCTCAAGTGTCAAGACGAAGATATTAGTGAAGGGTATCTATCGTCTATATCATAAGCACTTGTGGTAGGTGCTTAGAAGTCAAGACTAGAAGCATTAGTGAAAGGTGCTTAAAATTCAAGACACAAGACATTAGTGAAGGGTGTCTTGTAGATCTAGTCAAGGGCATTAGTGAAAGGTGCCTTAGATGTACATTCGATATGGTGTGTTTCGATGTACAAGATAGACTAGTATTAGATCCAAGGATATTGATATCCTTGATGATGTTGTAAAGGAATAGATCTCCATTGGGATTAGTCGTTGGTGTAGTGTGGTAGTAGTTCCTCCATTGCAATGGAACTAGGTACTTAGCCTAGTACCTAATAAAGGGTAGGCGACGTTGTGAAGGTGTAGTTCACCTTGGAGTGAAAGAACTAGGTACTTAGCCTAGTACCTTATAAAGGGTAGGCGACGTTGTGTAGGTGTGGTTCACCTTGGAGTGAAAGAACCAGGTGGTTAGCCTAGCACCGGAAAAAGGGTAGGCGACGTTGTGAAGGCTTCTCCGCCATAATGAGATTGGTGTAGTGTTTACAAACTCTCGAGTAGGTGACTCGGGGAGTGGAGTAGGGCAAGGAAGGTGTCCTTGTAGCCGAACCACTATAAATACTCGCGTTATGGTTTTGTGCTTCTTACTCTTATCTTTTCATTACTTATCTTTATATGCTTGTTTATCAACATCCAACACACACATCCAAATAGATTTACATAAGTCGATCTAAATAGATTAAAAGGAAGTTTTAATTGGTAAAACTATTCAACCCCCCTTCTAGTTTTCCACAATTGGCATCAGAGCCTCGTTACCAAGTTTCTTGAGGTATATTGTACTTTAAAAACTTGATACGATCCATGGTTAATTGAAAACTACAAAGAAGGTTTTTCATAAAAACAAGCACCATGTTTTAAATATATATATATATATATATATATATATATATATATATATATATATATATATATATGTTTGGATGTTGATTTGATGACAACATTTTTTTTATATATATTTACTTTTTCATTTAATTGCACTAATCTTCTTTGTCATGTTGATTAGTCAAAGCTCATACCCATCAAGCTATAGAAATCGCTTGGTAACAAGAATACCTTCCTTAAGAAGGTATTTTAAAAGCAAAGGAGCGGGAATCGTCTAAGTGACATTTGCTGTGTCATTTGTAAAGACATTCCTAAGTGCGTTAGAGGTATGATTTTCTTTTTTGTTTTGGTTGATAATTAAGTATGCCTATTTATGTGTTTATATGATTATCTTTTGTGTATATACATGTTTTACATGAAGTTTCATTAGGAAGCCTTTTTTCTCACATACGTGTTATATTTCTCGTCATAAGTCGTGATATATAAAACTTATGTTTTATTTCTTTTAATCCAATAATAAAACAAAACATAAATTTCGAAAAATACTCCTTCCCCATAAATATGCCACTCGACGCCCACCTTATCAAATCCTCACTTTTTTTTTTCAAAATCTTCCAATTTCAAAAATTCTCTCTCATTCAAAACTTCATCTTCCTCTCCATCTTATCCCAACCGAAACCAAGAAAGATCGTCTTCAACATGGTTTACATCGCCTTCGTACTCATCGTTTTATCACTCATCGTACTTGTGTTCCCTATGATGAAGTTCACATACGGAGACATTTACTTTGTGTTGTTAATCTATATTGAGGTTATATACCTAATCATTTGTATCATTCTTAGTATTGAAATGAAATATTACTAATAGTCTAGTTATCTAGGTTATTATGTGTTTATCATTTTTCTTTGATTTATGTCTTTTTTCGTGATACATTAGAAGTCATGTATGCATGTTAAAAGAAAATGTAGGCTAAAACACATATCTTGGTATAAAACTATGAGATCTAAAAACCTATTCTTTTTATAAAATCTGTTTCTGAATTACAGATCTACGGATCCCGGAAGTTATACTAGCCGGATCTCTTTTGAAAAGGAACCGCAGGATCCGTCCTACTGGAGAACTGTTTTTCATACAAATTAAAAACCCCTTTTCTTCTAAAAGTAATACTCCACTAGAATGTCAAAACCATAAGTGAGTTAAGTGTCTTTCTTGTTAAAAACCATTGTTAATAAAAATCTAATAAAAACGTTAGATAATCATAGGTTGACCACAAACATCACTTTTTGTTAACTCATCATTTCTATAGGTTCAACTAGACGCATGAATATGAGTTTGATTTTTCACTCACTAGCGTCTACACTCCGAACATTTCCCTTGAACCCAACACACCTGGCATTCATGTTCGTGGGTTCAACAACCTCGAAAACCGTCACTTCCACGAAGGACGTATTGTAGACACCTCTCTACAATTCGAAGAAGGTATCAATACCTCCTTCCGATCCATAGGACTAGAATGTCTTCTTGAAATCAACGAGAAGATATGTCCAAGGTTCATAATGGAATTCTTCCGTCAAGTTGAACTCGTTCGTAACGAGGATCGCTCTCTATCTCTTTGGTTTTATATTAAAAACCAAAACTTTACTTTAACCCTTGGGCATTTTGCTCACATCCTCCGAATTCCAAATCATGGACAATGTGCCTTCACCGAAGATTGGTCTCTTGATTCTCTCTTCAACTTTCGTGAAGAAAATAGTCCATATTGTTCACACATACCCTCCCCGAAAGATTTACATCGCATAATATGCAAACCTCGACCATATTACTCAGATCCAAACATTATCTTCATACGGGACATCCGAGAAGAGTACAAGCCCCTTGCACTCATCATACGTGAAAATGTTTGGAGCCTTAGGGGAAATCGAGAAATCCTTCCCGCTTGTTGTGCTCACATGTTGTACTGTCTGCTAACACAACAACCATACAATCTCGCCTACTTCTTCGCAAGGCGAATTGTAAATCTTCAAGGCTCCAAGAATAAACTCATCCCTTATGGAATGTTCTTGACGCGCCTCTATCACAACGTTATGCACTTTCATCCTCAATTCAAAGTCCGTTGTACGTACTTGTGAACAAGATGATGGAACCGCTAAACATATCTCTCATGAAGACTTTCTTCATTCTTGATTCCACCAACACTCATCAACAACATGATGATCCTCCTAGCGAAAACACTTAAGGAACTTAGTAGTATTTCAAATAGGATCAATCCTTTTGTACTCGTGCTTTATCAATGTAATCCAATTTCTTTCATATAATAAAACATCTTACATTTGATATCTTAGTATTAGAACCCCTTTAAACTAACCTTGGGATATAATGCATTGTCAAGATCATTGCATACCTTTAGTAAAGGTTCTGCTGAGCAGATGGACGGATCCCAAAGTTTGTGCTAGACGGATCCCTACACTTAGGGAACCGTGGGATCCGGCAAACAGAAAATGCAATTGCAAGCATTATATTTCAAACATATCCTTAGAACACCTCACACTAAGCTAAACATAGTGTCTTAAGGCAAATTAAGTCCTTATCAAGATAAGTAGATTCTTCCTACTCACACATAACTCACCTAGATCACACTCTAAGATGCTTGTAGATCGATCATTTCATTTTTTATCCATTACTCTTCCGCTCTTAAACTCACACTTCATTTTTCACAATCTTCTAATGTTTTGTCGATAACGTTTATTTATAAGCCGTAAAAACGTTTGTTTATATTTTACGATCTTCTAATGTTTTGTAGATAACAAACGTAAAATCATTTTAACGAAACAAATAAAATACGTAAATGGTTTGAACTATTAGTTTCTAACATATTCACATTTTCACATAAAACACTAGAACAAGTATAAGTGATTTTATGATTTAATATTACATATGTACAACAACTAATGTTTACATATTTGGGTAAAATATACACATACCTAGTATGTAGTATATTGGGTAATATAAATGGGTAGAAACTTAAGTATCTTAACCCATTGGGCAAATACATTGAATGTAGTTGGGTACAACCCAAAGCCCATGACCCATGGAACTTGACCCATAACCCATTGCATGACATCATGCTTATTTCATACATGGATAATATCTATAACCCATAGATCAACCCATATCCAAGTGACTAAGTGCATTGCACTCAAGAGATACATTGTATCTAGCTAAAGATCCATGGTTCAACCCATGACCCATAACCAAAATACCCATGGGTAAAAGGGAGCGTCCCACGGATCCCTAGCTTAACGCTAGACGGATCCCTTGTGGAAGGGATCCGTGGGATCCGGGGAACAGTAGATTTTTTCTTCTATAAATAGTGAGCCATTTCTTCATTGTTTCTCACCCCTTTCTAACACACTTTATCCCTGATTTAAAAACTCACTAACCTCAAATCCAAGAGATCTATGTTTGTAGTTTTGTTTTTGTGTGATCTTCTAGGTTCCTCTTAAAGGCAAGATCACCACCTTTGAAGTCGAGCAAGCTCAAGTCCATGAGTTGCCATGCTTCCTCATCATCAAGGCTACTGAAGTCTTCTTGTTGATGATTCCTTTCTTTCTTCTAAGAAGTGTAGTGTTGAAGACATTAGAGAAAGATGTCTCAAGTGTCAAGACGAAGATATTAGTGAAGGGTATCTATCGTCTATATCATAAGCACTTGTGGTAGGTGCTTAGAAGTCAAGACTAGAAGCATTAGTGAAAGGTGCTTAAAAGTCAAGACACAAGACATTAGTGAAGGGTGTCTTGTAGATCTAGTCAAGGGCATTAGTGAAAGGTGCCTTAGATGTACATTCGATATGGTGTGTTTCGATGTATAAGATATACTAGTATTAGATCCAAGGATATTGATATCCTTGATGATGTTGTAAAGGAGTAGATCTCCATTGGGATTAGTTGTTGGTGTAGTGTGGTAGTAGTTCCTCCATTGCAATGGAACTAGGTGCTTAGCCTAGTACCTAATAAAGGGTAGGCGACGTTGTGAAGGTGTAGTTCACCTTGGAGTGAAAGAACTAGGTACTTAGCCTAGTACCTTATAAAGGGTAGGCGACGTTGTGTAGGTGTGGTTCACCTTGGAGTGAAAGAACCAGGTGTCCTTGTAGCCGACCCACTATAAATACTCGCGGTGTGGTTTTGTGCTTCTTACTCTTATCCTTTCATTACTTATCTTTATATGCTTGTTTATCAACATCCAACACACACATCCAAATTGACATAACTTGATCTAAATAGATTAAAAGGAAGTTTTAATTGGTAAAACTATTCAACCCCCCTTCTTGATTTCCACAGGTGCTACTCTTCTTAAAGAGTACCTTGAAGAACTTCATGATGAAAAGTGCCTTTTGAGTCAACAGGCTACAGTTCATTGGTTGAAAGAAGGAGTCGACAATAGTGCTTATTTCCACAAGGTTATTAAGGGAAGAAGACACAAAAATTTCATTTCCTGTGTTTGTGATGAAAGTGGTAGTAAATTTGAGGGAGATGAAATGCCTGGTCAATTTGTGAAACATTTTGAGAGTATTCTGGGTCAGAGCAGGGATGTTAAGATGCTTGAAGCTAGTAATATTATTGTTGACATGAAAGTTTCTGAGGTGGATGCTAAAGTTATGATAGCTGAGGTCACTGATGAAGAGATCAAGAATGCTATTTTTGAAATTGAAGATAACAAGGCTCCTAGTCGTGATGGTTATTCATCAAAGTTTTAAAAAAAATCATGATGTGTGAGTGGAGGTAATGTTTGCAAGGCCATAAAGGAATTCTTCTTGAAAACAAAGCTGCTGGAAGAGTAAAATTCTACTTTAATCTCTCTAGTTCCTAAAATTCCTAACCCTTATAAAGTGTCAGAATTTAGACCAATAACTTGTTGTAATGTTTTATACAAGTGTATTACTAAAATCCTGATTAACAGACTTAAAGTGGTTTTGGATAAACTAGTAGACTTAAACCAAAGTGCCTTTATTCTTAGTAGAAACATTTGTGATAGTATTTTGCTTACTCAAGAGTTGTTAAATGGGTATAGTAGGAAATATGGTTAGCCTAGATGTGCTTTTAAAATTGGCCTTCAAAAAGCATATGACACAGTTAATTGGATGTTTCGTGAAGAGGTCTTGGTTTATTTTAGGTTCCTAGGAAAATGATAGATTGGCTTATGCTCTGTGTCACCACTCCTACTACTCTATATCTATCGACGGTGAGAGGGTTGGTTTCTTCAAGGGTGATACATGATTATGACAGAGTAACCCCATGTCTCCATACTTGTTTACACTTGCTATGGAGAATCTCAATGTTATTCTGAAAAAAGATATTCATGACAATGGGAGATTTCTATGTCATCCTGGTTGTGATTTAATGAAATTAACTCACCAATGCTTTGTTGATGACTTATTTGTCTTATGTAATGGAGACTTGAATTCAGTTGGCATTATTGAGAAAGCTTTCGATGAATTTAACCAATGCTCTCACCATATGGCAAATTTTAGGAAAAACACTCTATTTTGTTGTAATTTTAAGTGACTGATTAAAAGAGCTATTTTTTACCTTATGCCTTTCTCAGAAGGTACTTTACCTGTCAAATATCTTGGAGTCCCTTTGGTGACTAGAAAACTCATTTTAGTGATTGTAAGGGTCTTATAGATAAAGTAAAATCGAGAATTGAAGATGGAAAAAAAAAATTTATCTTATGCTGGCAGACTACAACCGATTGCCTCAGTTCTGTCTGCCATGCATGTATCCTGGGCTTCCATTTTCTTATTACCAAAGAATGTAATATATGAGTTAGAGAGATGTATGAAGAGATTCCCATGGAACAAAGGTGAAACTACTAGCGGTAAGGCTAAATTGTCTTGGAAAGTTGTCTGTATGCCAAGAAATCAGGGTCGTTTGGGTTTAAAATTTTGGGTGAATGGAATGAAGTATTACTTACGAAACACCTTTGGAACATAACTACAAATAAATTTTTTATCTGGTCTCAATAGGTTAATGTTACAAGTCTTATAGGTAGGAGTATTTGGGATGTAGTGGAGGATAAGAATGCTAGTTTGGGCTAAAACCATTTGATGTTTATGAGAGCTAAAGTAAGAAATCACATTCGGCATTTTGTTGGTAATGGCAACTCAACAATGGTATGGCATGATATATGGATTGGTGGTGATCCTTTATCTAAATCTATTAGACATAGAAGTATTTATGGAGGAAGGTGTAACTCTAGTGCTATGGTGGCTGATATGTTTGATGGTAAAAACTATCAAACTAGTGCTAAGAGTAAGAAATGGCCTGAAAGGTGGTTACATAGATTCCCTATTCTTCAGTTATCTGAGGGTTTTACTCATAGTGCTGATAAACCTGATGAAGTTGTATGGATTGACAAGAAAAGTAGGGGAATGAAAGTTTTCTGTTAGTAAAGCTTGAAAGGACTTCAGAAGTGAACAGGGTATGGTCAAAGGTTATATAGTTTTCTCAGTGCATCCCAAAGTGTTCATCCATTACTTGGGTTGCTATTCATGAAAGATTAAACACACGGGATAGATTGTGCAAATGATTTGTTGGCAGTCAGATGCAGTGTGGTTTGTGCAACCATGGTATGGATTCTCATGATCACATTTTTTTCAATTGTGCTTATTCTTGTAAAATAAGGAGTAAATTGAAAAAAGATATTAAGATTAATATGACTAGTAATAGATGGAAGATTATTATTAGTCATTGGGTGAGCACATATTAACAACATCTGGAGTATTTTGAGAAGATTGGTGCTAACAGCCCCTGTGTATCATATCTGGATTGAAAGAAATGCTAGATTGTTTCAGAAAGTTACTAAAAATGAGGAAACGTGTATAATGAAATAGTTAATACTATAATGATGAAGTTGTTTGGGTTAAAAGTTAAAAGATCTGTTGATGTTTGTAAAGTTGCTTTAATAAGAAATATTCAGTGATAGAGTTTGTGCAGATAGTTTATACTTATGAATTATTTGAGCATTGGTTTAGATAGATGGCCTTGTACCTTATAGTTGAAAGTCAGATTCTAAAGTATTCACGGGTTTAAGTGTATCTGGAGGGACAACTTCTCTTGTGCTCTTATATTGTTTTTGACAAGTAGACTACATAAAAAAGGTTTCTTGTTTAGGATTGTTTGATGCAACAATTTCCGTGGTTGGCTACAGTTGAGGTTCAAGTTTGGTAGCGTGCATATATTGGATTCTATAAGAATATGAGATTTCTGTTGAGGTTTGAGTAAAGGCATTGAGGTGTTCTAATGGTGTGTTTGACTTGTTCTTCTGCCTGGTATATGGTGCTTGGTTGCTTGTTCACCATATCATTGCTCCTCTTTTCAGAGCTGTTCTCTTTTTTCCTTTCCAAGTTTTTTCCTACTGGGTTTTTCTAGAAAAGGATGTTTTTAAGGAGGCAATCTGTTGGAGATATGCATTTGTTGAGGATGATGCTTTTTTGAAGTTGTTGATTTGAAGAAGATGATATATAGTTGAACGTTTTCTGATTTGTATATGTTGTTCCATTTGTATGTTTTGATATTAGCAAAAGTGTTGTAGTTGTTGATGTTCTTGAATAGTTTTTTATGTTTGGCCTTCTATGATCCATGAGACTTGTTCATGGTTGCCATAGTTGGTCGTGTATGCTTGGATTTAATATATTTTTTTTGTTGGTAAAGGGGATACCCCTGGTAAAATTTAGTATTTCAAAAAAACATTTATGTATATAGGATGTGGGTGAATCCCACATTTAAACCCATTACAAAGATGGGAAAAAAACGCATCAAATGTGCATCAAACCAAAACTAATATAAGAAAGACAAACCAATATTACGAACAACTTTATAAGGACAAGAAATAAATCTAACGTTTCAATTGACCACGAAGATTTATATCCATCACATCAAAGAACGTGTGTTGATCCGAAGTGAAACCTTGAACGTCATAAGTGTCATGTAGATCATAATCTGCATCCTCATGTATATTAGCATCATATGTACCTTCGCTAGTCATGAAACGAGAGGTCTCATCATAAACATCTTCGACTTCATCATCACTATCACTATTCGAAAGAAACAATTTCCCAACCTTAGAAAATGGATTACCTACATTGTTTCCCACGTGTCCCACATTAGCCTTCTTTTGCATAGGAAGCGGCTTCCCATCATTACCAAGAAGCACAAGCTCCCCCTAAATTATTTGACTTTCTAGCTTATTAATCTTATCAACGAGAGGTATATTACTTGGACTGCCAAATGAATCAATAGTTGCACTTGCGTGCTTATCCATGTTCCTAGTTCCATTACCAAGATCCGAATCTTTACCAAAATCCAAATCTTTACTAACAATGGAGGTGTTAACCACATTAGCATCCTTACTTGGTTGTTTAGACGTTAAAGCCTCCTAAGTATAGTCTTTCAGAGGAAAAGCTTTTGTATTCTTATGATCAACCGGCCGATACTCCATTCCATTGGTCTTAGAAACCCCAAAAACACGCTTATAAGCGGGACCTTTTCACTTGACACTAGTAAACCTATCATTCGACACCTCCTTAATAGTTCCTGGCTGGATATAGGACAATCAACATTCAAATGACCATAAAACAAATACATACCACACTGAGGTTAGTTCCCACTCGTATTCAATGTGAATAGTTTCCTTAGTATACCCTCCCCTTTCGAGTTTAGGAACAACCAAAACTAAATTTTCACGAAAATCATTGGAAGCATTGATTTCAATCAAAGCTCTCGCGTAACTACTACGTCCCCATGACTCAAAACACATGGTATTAGTATAAAAATCAAGCATCATAGGGAGTACCAATTTTAGAGGCAATCAAACTCAAACCATCCTGAGTATAAGCAAGCATACACTAGTACAAAAACGGGATTTGGTCACGCATGGTCGAAATGGAACAGCCACACATTCGCATATTTGTGTGGCTGAAGGTACGAAAATTGACAACATGTACTAATTAGTCACACATGAAAATTTTGATTGTGTGACCATTAGAACTGTATCGCCACACAATTGAACGTTGTGTGGCTAAAGGTATCTGGTGATTTTGTTTCAGATCATTTAGCCACATATGAATTTGGAACGCGTGACAAATACAAGTAACCTTGATGCGTTAGTCACATGAAGTAATTTTTTGTGTGTCTAAATCATAAAGTCAAGTTTTGTCACACATTATTTAAGGGTGACTGATATGGTTTGCCAACTCTTTAGCCACATCTGAAATTGGAACAAGTGACAAATGAAAAGTAAGGTTGAAGCATTAGTCACGATATACATATAAACAGTGACAAATATATGTCACACACTTGAAAACTGGGACCAAAAGCCATATATGGTCACACTAAATGTTTTGTCACACATTCGTTAAGTGTAGCCAAAATCCAGTACATATGTTCACGTAAGTTAATATGTGTGTTTAAAGTTTAGTTTGTGTTAGCTTACCGAAAGCTAATCTATAAAGTCACATTTGCTACTAACACCGTGACCAAATGCCATATATGGTCACGCTAAACGTTTTGTCACACATATTATTTAAGTGTAGCCAAAATCCAGTACATATGGTCACGTAACTTAATATGTGGCCATTGGATGATGAATAGTCACTCAAAATACACGTTTCGTCACTTTAAACACCATATGGTCACACTTATTAACACTTTTAGCCACTTTATGGTTAATTGCATGTGACTAAATACCCAAAACAAACATGCTTTGTGTGACTAAATGTTAGAAAAGGCCACACAAACATAAAATTCATGTGGCCATTGGATGATCAATAGTCACACAAAAGACACCTTTCTTCACTTGAAACACCATATGGTCACACTTATTAACACTTTTAGCCACTTTATGATTAATTGTATGTAACTAAATACCCAAAACAAACATGCTTTGTGTGACTAAATGTTACAAAAGGCCACACAAACATAAAATCCAAGTGGCCATTGGATGATCAATAGTCACACAAAATACATATTTCTTCACCTTAAACACCATATGGTCACACTTATTAACACTTTTGGCCACTTTATGCTTAATTGTATGTGACTAAATAACCAAAAGAAACATGCTTTGTGTGACTAAATGTTAGAAATGGCCACACAAAAAGAAATTTGATGTGGCCATTGGATTATCAATTGTCACACAAAAAACTATTATGTTTTTCATAAACAGAACTAACTACGAATACTAAACAGACTTAGCTTATGTCTGCCAGAATTAACCTTGTACTGGCAGCCTTAACCACTAAAACTAACCTACCAGACTTAACTTTGTACTGGCAACTTTAACCACTAAAGTTTTCTGTTTACAAGTAGACCACAACAGAAAATATATATATTTGTTTTTGGTGCAAAGATGAACTTGTATTAATCAAGGAAACTTTGTAAAATGAAAAAATCAACACACACTGATATGGACAAGTCCCATATCAAGTTGCATACTAGGCAACTCTATTCAATATCTGATATAACTGTTCTTATAAGTCTGATAACAAAAACAAACTGCCCATATCATACAACCATGGACGGATGACAACCAGCACAAAACCATCACAAAGAACACCTTTTAATGCACCGGTATAAACCATACACTTCCAGATAGGGGCTATACCAAGTAGTTTACATTCCATCTCATGAATGGCTTCAACTACTTGGGAACACACACCCTAAATGAAGCCAACCAAATCCTACAAAATCCTAAAATCTGTTTATAAACGTGTCTACCAATAACAACTGATAACGCCTGGAATTACGTTTTAGCACATGCTAAATACTGGAATTATAACTGGATTACGGGAAGACACCGAAGCTTGGTCGTCGATGACAAAGTCAACAAGATTGAATCTGACCATTTTGTTTCGTTCCCACTGACACTCCTCAACAATCTCTCTCCATATGGCGTTTATGGTAACGTGGTTCTTGCTTCTAGGCCTATCGCTGTGGTGTTGCAGATTCACGTTCACATAAAACTCCATGTCTTCCCGGTATCTCAGCAATGCGTTATGGTACTTCCACATGTGATTTCTCTTCGTAAACTTATGTGGTATGTTCTGCATTAAAAAGAACAATGTAGTATGCTAATCAAAAGTATGTCCATGTGTTGAAGCATATATTAGTTTTTGCGAAAGCAGATAATGACTGAAATGGTCCGATTTGTATCATTACTTACCAAACGACTCCTTTCCGTGACATATGCAAGGATGGGCGCGTAAAAACAATCCCTTTCACTTTCATGCTCTGTACATTCTTTCCATGCACATATGTG
This sequence comes from Chrysanthemum seticuspe, assembly GCA_019973895.1. Taxonomy (NCBI): domain Eukaryota; kingdom Viridiplantae; phylum Streptophyta; class Magnoliopsida; order Asterales; family Asteraceae; genus Chrysanthemum; species Chrysanthemum seticuspe. The sequence goes on from BPTQ01000005.1 coordinate 294,586,468, forward strand.
TTTCATACGCTCATCTGCAATTGGAATTTAATAAAAATGGTAATTAATAATTTAAAAGCTATTATATGGAAAGGTTTGTTTTTAAAATAAAGTCATAGATTATGTCTACACTTTGATTAACATACCTTCATCTACAGGGTTTCTCATGAACGGTCTTGTATGATTCAGCTCCATACGTTGCACAAGTTCAGAACGCATCATCAGTCCATTTTCAGCAAATGGCATCAGGGAAAGAGTATTGTTTAGGAGATTTGTGAAAACAACTCTTGTGCCAGCAAACAGGTTTTCATCGTGAACCAATACATTCCATCCGTGCCCACCAAACTCATGCACGTGTCTGTTTTCCTCCAGTATTTCAATTTGACGGTGAGTGATAGCTGCTACGGGCACGCCAGCAACAAGAACGTCAAATTGGTTATTGTCAGTATTGTCCCGAAAATTGCAAGGAATGACCTACGTAACAGTTTAGTTTAAAGAAAACATTAGCGGGTCAAACAATTAAAATAATCCCCATTTTCAACAAACTTATACAATGTATTGATTAACATTTTTTTCTTACCAGAGGTTGTGCATGATATTCATCCAACGTAACCAGGCACCTACGTTGTCTGTAACCTAGAAGAGCCAGATCGTATCCAGGGCATTCGTGGCCTGCATCGTTGTACCCTGTTACATAATAACAGTCTTCTTCCTGACGAATGAAATGGAATGTGGCCACATTGATGTATTGGCTTTGATCAATAAAAGCTTGCCACTCGGACCCTTGCAAAGTAATGCGACCACGAACCAATTTCCAGTAAACCTTATGTTTGGTTCCCCTATTGTGGATTAGGTATATCCAGCGCTTCTTGGGGTACAGTGTTTCAGTAAACAAAGCAGGAAGCATGTTAAATTTAAAAAGTAAGCACGTATATCAATTTGATGGTTACATCGATAAATTTATAACCTTAAGTAAGCATTTTAAGTACAACTTACCTGCAATGTCCTAATGTTTGTGCGGTTTGCCTCCACCAACAATTGGATGCTCATTCTATTTTAAAACCACAATCGTCTTAATGGTCAATAAGGTTATCTCATATGCATAACATTCAACTAATACAAGTCTTAGATGATCAATATATCTTTATCATTAAGGTGTCAAACAAAATATGATTGAAGATGTACTACTACATATTTAACTATGTTTCAAAAACCAATAATCATATAGTCCTTTTAGAGTAAAAATTTGTATTTTTTTACGTTTATTCATCTTACCCCATACGTTTGTTAAAATCTAGTAAGAAATCCATAATATACCCAACATACCATACGCCATTGCTTCATCCAATGTTTAAACCTAAGCTCAGATAATTAATTACATAAGGTGTAGTGCTTTACCAAATCATATAAAAGCTATACTAACCTAGATTAAACATATGTTTACAAGTTGTCTAATTAGCTATTTAACAAATAGCTGCTACGTTTTTCCACAATCCACATATATCCATGATTTTTTTTATTCAAATCATCCTATATTTACATGTCACACAATATTCTAAAGAATCAAATCGCATATAGTTCTAATAAAACGGCTGTTACATTATGATCAAAGGATACTATATTCTTTAGGATATGTTAAACATTGCTGAAAAATTACCAAACATGCATTTGTATCCATCAACATATCAGAAACATGCATGCATATCAATCACTTTACATTTGCAGTTCATGGTTAAAAAAACAAAAGAAAAAAAAAAAAAAAACAAAAACAAAACAATGTGTAACATTACCTGATGATGCGGTTGTTGTGTTGAAGAAGATAGACTTGAATATTTTGCTTTGACTATGTGATTAAGTGTAGCCGTAATATGTCACGGTTCTCAAAACTGCAATGATTACTATTAATTAAGGGAAGGATTTTTTGTTTTATTTTTTTAGCTTCTATTATGGGAGCATTGCATATATACCCACTAAAACTCAAAAAGTTTCATATTTCTCCATAATACAATTTTTTAATGCATGATGTACAATGCAACTTAAGCATGTTTTGGGTATATATGCAAATATGTAAATTTTACACAACAATTACGTACCAAAACGGTACATTTGAAAAGGTACGCAACTATTTTATGACCTAAACCCTTGATTAAATACATACAAAATATTTGGTAGAATCACCTTAAAAATTAAGTACCTTAACATACAAATAAATAATATTACATTAACATACACGATATCGTAACTTCTCGCAAATAAATACATATGTCGAATACAATATTGGTTAATCGAATATACAATGTAGCTATTGAATCACTGCCAGTGCATCAACGTTTGCAATGTTTTTGTACGATGTTTCCCGTCCTTGAATGTCACGTTCACTGTGATGATAAAATGTTAGGTCACTAGTTTTACAACACAAGCTTATATAGAAAGAGATAAGGCGATTGAACAAGTATCAAACACACACACAAACAATATAAGACACGGTTATGCGTAGGTGAGTGAATGAATAGAAAACTTGAACAACCAACCCTCAAATGAGGGTTTACAATAGTTTATATAGGCAAGGAGCTAGGGCAACACTCCCTCTCCTTCCCTATTCCTTATTGGGCTTGGGCCTCAGCTTATGGGCCTTCTACATAAGCTGGACCTTAAACAAACATAAAGGCCAGAATAAAGCTACCTATTACATATGAAATATAAATACTTGAAATACTGTTTAGGAGTGATTCCAACAATCTCCCCCTCAAGTATATATATGAATAACGGTGAAGGCGTTGATGTAATAGTAGCTGTGACGTCTTCTGACATTCTCCTTTCATGTGAGAAGAATTGCCTTGGTTCGAACAATCTCCCCAGTGTAGAGAGATAGTTATCTTTGTGCAGTTTTGCTTTGACGTCATCATTAACTTTGTTCTTTGATCATTGTTCTTTGTGGTGAAAGTGATGGTATGTTGTTGTCTGCATCAGTCTGCCTCAGGTCTGCTTCGCTGCTCCAGTGTCTCCACGTCATTCTTCAACATGCTCACACGCTCTTTGACGGTGGAAATCAATACTGATGAAGTTCTTTAAGTCTTTAACTTTGTAGATTCTTTGGTTGATGAAGAATCATTCTGACTGTTGTGTTGCATTAGAATAGAACTTCCATTAGTGATGATGTTGGCGTGAGCATGAGAAGAATCAGCACGATCATCCCGCTCCGGAGCTTCCATAAGAAGAAAACATTTCAAACGGTTAGTGATAAACGGTTTCCGGCACTTACAAGTTTGAACTTCGAGGGTGTTAACAGCATAGTGTGAAAACACAACTCTAATTCTTACAAAGGCCGTTCCTGAACTGGAGTCCCACAAGTGAGATAACGCGACGTACCGAAGTACATCTACAGTTCAGATGAGTCGCTGAGGTACACCGAAGCATCACCTCACGACTGTAGACCGTTTGAGACACACTCCGCGTAATCCACGGGGAGTTACCGAAGCGACCTGCTGTCAGGGCTGTTTGATGTTGACCCTGGCAGGAGTTTCCATTCAATCACTGAGGATCACAGATGTGAACCTCTCATAAATGTTCTCGACAGATTGCTAAGATCTGTGAAGGACTCGATATGAACCACTGAATCACTGAAGATCTTATTTGTTGATCAACAAGTGATTAAATGTCAAGTGTTCCTAAGAGATCTTTTGATGAATCTCGTGGCTCTAGACTCAACAGTGCGTTTTGGTTTTCCTGAGCAGAGACTAGGGAGAGGGTCTCCTTCTTCAATACCAGCGATCTCTAAGAGAAAGCCAATAGTTTATGTAGGGTTCCCTGTGAGAATGAAACAAGCTTCTTTGGAGAGAAACTTGAGTGGCTAAGAAGGTTTAGTGCATGCGTCACTGGGTCCATGACGACTTTTAATCTTCAATACCGGTGTCACTGAGTGACAACCAGTAGCATATGAATTGAACCCGGTGTCTGCCCTAAGTTGAATAATCTGGAGGGCTATTTCTTTTCACCCTTTACTTTGCATTTCTTTTTGATTCTTCAACTCCTTCTTTCTCCGATTCTCATTTTCTCCTTTTTTACAATCATTCCTAAGGACTTCTAACACTAACTAATGGTAGTGTCCTTGGGTAGATCCCTCCGGCTCTGGCGGATCATAGGACGGTTATTCCTAACCTTAGTCACCTTATAACTCCATGACTAACCTATGTTTGCCATTTAAACCACTGTAAGTAAAAAATATCTCTCAAAGGGTTTGTAGATGAAAAAACATGTTTGAACCACAGTGAGAGATAAGTTTTTGCATAAATACTCCCCCTTCACATGTGCTTAATAGTTTTAATGGTTAACTGCACAGTGAGGAAAGAGCGCGCACTTTTTGAATTGATCCACTAACGATAGACAATCTCCCGCGAGACACGGTTACGTTGAATAGTTAAAGAGATACATTGTCAGTTTTTAGGTGACAACTAGCTCTAATAACTACCTTGAAGGTGTAGACAAACCTTGGAAGGTTGCCAAACCCGTCAGAGTTCATGTCTATCAATAGTTTCTCGAATGGTACTTTCTACTCAGACAAGTCCTTTGCGAGACACGTTTACATCACTATTGAACTAGCTTGAAATTATTACCCGTCCAGGACAAGTCTTTTCGAGTTGCAGACAGTTAAGGATCGTCAATTCATTGGTTAAGTCTTTGCACACGAGAAAGCCAAGGGGCTTGCACATGTTGCTTTACAAAACATATTTCTTATCACACAATTTTCTCCCCCTCAAAAATGGCATATAAGATGTTATTTTTGAAACATTTTGAGAATAAATATGACCATTTTGAGTGTTGCGGGAAGAGTGACCACTGTGAACAATTTGTGAACAAAGTTTTCATCAAATACTCCCCCTCAACTAGTGATATAAACGGTTGAGGTTTTGAAATCATATGGGGAAGTACTTGTCCTTTTTGAGCAAAACCTTGAAAAGTGAAAGGTTTGATAGGTTTTACTCAAAAATAAGAAGCTTTCGCTCCTTTTATAAGGATTGTGGCACTGAGGCGTACCACAGGGTCCTTTCTTGACAATTGCGGGTTGTACACTGTTATGTGTGCACAAGCCATTCACATATATAAACATTCATCCAAAATTATATGAAGGAAACAATTCAAGGGGTACCAGGAAGTGCAGTGATGTTCCCAGGAGTGCGCACAGGGCGTTGAAAGCCGGTGATGTTTATCCTGGGTCTACCACCAACATAGCTCTCCAGGCGTCTGAACTGATCCCTTCTGAACAACCGTTCATCAATCATAGTGATGATACGCCTCACATTCCTCCTGTCCTGAGAGTTCCAGCGCTTAGGATTCCCAACCTTCAGACGTATATCCTTCAATCTGTACGCCAATCCATCTCTAACCATCTTCAAGGTATGATCCCCGAATTTGTGGAGCTCACTACACGCCATTAAGCAGTTTCTGCGAAGTTCACTGCGGTAAACAATGCCGAAAGGTTTGCTGATGAGCGTGAGTTGTGTGAGCTGGTTGATGTCAGGAAGGTCAAGCTGTGGTGGAGTGAAGTTTACACGTTTCTGATATGATTCAACAGCCATCTGGATATCTTCGACACGTTCTTTGATCACAATGCGTCTAATGAAGATGAGAAGTGACTTGATAAATTCACGTTGAACTTCAGTCGAGAACTGTCTCATACGACCCTGTACTTTGGCAAGGTACATGTCTTCGATGTCGTTGAGTGACAAGTTCTCAAAGTCAGCTTCTGAGAATTCATAGTCCTGTTCATCTTGTCGTTTGACTATGATATTCTTCAAGAATGTGTAGTCCCACTTAGACTTGAGATCAATGTGTTTGATGGCCACGATGTCCTTAGAGCTGTACACTGCATGTTGAGACTTCTGAACCAGGCAGCTTCTGTAGTAGATTCGTCGGCGTTCAGGCCAATGATGAATCCCATACAATGCATCTTGGTCGTATGCTTGCACGTTGTCAGAAAACAAGTGAGTTGCACGTTCCTCGATAGCTATGCAGTTTGAGTAACAAGCCGCTGGGAATGGAAGAGTCAAAGATGTAGCGTATTTTCGTGAACCATCGCCACCATGGAGAAGAAAATCCAGGTCTTTGTTGAAGAAATGTCTGAAAGGAATCCTTGGTTCTTCTGGTTGGCCGATTGTTGGTAGAGGTTTGGTCCAGTCAGTGTAGTATGGAGGGTTGTTCCATTTAGTGAAGTCGATGTTTGCTTCTGGGTTGAGCCAATCCATGTTGTTAGACATGGCTCGAGCAATGTTTTCAAGGTGATATTCAACCTCGATTGCACTTTCCGAGCTATTTTTCAACAGAAGGAATGCTTCATTTTTGATGCGCTTCAACTCGGATTTCGTCATCTTCTTCACACGGAATCGTTCTTGCAAGATTTTTGCATGCTCCAGTGTACTACCGTCTACCAATTCTTGACCTTCTTCAGGGTAGGGAGTGTTGTTAACAAGTGTGGAGAACCATTCAAATTCTGCGGTTGTATCGTCATCAAGCCATGATACGACGTCTGGCTGAGTCGTCTTTTTCTTGTTTTTAGAAGGCTTTGATGATGATTCGGGTATCTTCACTTGTTTGGGAGAGGAGGGTTGTTGTTGGGGCTCAAGGACCTCTTCATCGTCACCACCCGTATACTCAAAGTGATCACCAGTTTTGTGAGTCACGGGTGGTAACTCGGAATCGTCCCGAGGTTTATCAGTTGAAGACCGTGGTGGAGAAGACTTTTGTTGTGAAGAAGTTCGTTGTGGAGGAGGTGGCATAGATTTAGATTGACCAGACTGCTTCTGACGTTTAGGAGCAGAGTCCTTATCCTTATCATCGTCATCTCTTGGTCGTTTGGGTTGATCGGCTGACTCCTTGCATGATGATCTGAGTTGATAGTCAAGTAGAATTTCGAAAAATTTAGCTTCGTCTGAAGTAAACGTTCCTGATCTCTTTGACATTTGCATCACAAGTTTAGCGATTAGCTCAGATTCAGAGAGATCAGCTTCTTTTGCCATTGTATGTTTGACCAATGCAACGATGTTAGGGGTGAGTTGTCTGGAAAATACTTCTTTTGTCACACTGGGGACAGTGTCGAGAAGAAACTTGTGGGTTTGTTCTCTTGCTGACTTTTCCAGTTCCTTTTGGACTTTTGGAACGATATCCTGAAGGTACTTTTGAGTATAACCTTCAATCATTTCATTTAGTTCCCCCTGACGATGACTTCTCATGAATTCCTGAATAGCTTTCCTTTCCTTTTGCATCTTTTCATTCTCGTTATACAGATGCTGTATGTGATCAGCAAAGAAATTCAGCTTCTTGTTGAGCACGTCTTTCTTTCTGACTTGTTTGACAGCTTTGGTAATCCGTTCATGAGCTTGAGAAATCCAAGATTTAGGTGGTTTCTTCACTGATTTGGATGATGATCTGGTTGACTTTGTTGATGGTGGTGGTGATGAATGAGATGAAGAGTCCGATGATGAGGAGACATGAGGAGACTTCATGTCCTTAGGAGTTTCAGAGGTTTTCTCCTTTGAGTGAGTTGGACTGTCCAGAAGAAACTTTGTATAATCATCCTCGTCATCCTTAGACTTTTCTTTCTCAGTTTCCAGTTTCTCAAAATCATACTCAATAGTGTCTTCAACAGGCTTTTGTTGTTGCACAAGAGGGGTGGCACCAGCTCCCTTATCGGGTTGATTAACCGCATCAGGAGATGGTTTAGAGTGGGCAGCACCACTTGAGCCTCCGGGGCCACCCATTTGATCTTTAGCAAATTCAGCGGCCTTTTGAGTGTGTCGGACATTGTGAAACTTTTTCCTGTATGATTTATCCAATTGCTCTTCATCATCTTCAGAGCTTTCATCTTGAGGTACAAGTGCAGTAGTCTTCTCTTTTCCTTTAATAGTTTGAGGACTTGGAGGTTTTGGTACTGAGGGATTTTCATCCTTTGCAGTTTCAGAGTATGAGATCTCTTCGTCTGATTCAGTAGCCTCAGAGTCCTCGTCCCTAAGCTGTCTTTGTGGTTCAAGTGAAAGGATCGGAGTGGCTTCTAGAGAAGGAACTTTCTTCTTAGGAGTGGGTTTCCTTTTTGGAATGGGTTTCTTCTTAGGAACATTCCTTTGACTATCTGTACTTGTGACACTTCCTGTACTTCCTCTTCTGGTTCTCCTGACAGGTGTTCCAGAAGATTTTTCGTCAAGATGACCAACTTTGCCTTGTCTGACTGCTTCCAGATATCTCTTGTACGTTTCGAGCTTTCTGACATCTTCAGTTAGAAGGAAATCTGGGAGCACAGCACCTTGTTTCTTTGTGGACGTTTCCTTGATTCTGACAGAGAGAATAGGTTCAGTCAACATGTCGTGATTGTCGGGGTCATTGAGCCTCTTGGGAATATCAGGATGAAGTCCAAGTGCTCTCTGTATCAACAGTTTAGTGTATCTGATGTAGGGAATCTTTGAGCCAAGTTTGTTGAGAAATGACATCATGTCATCCCAAATCAGAGCTTCAATAGCGATGTGTTTCATGTTGACGAATGCCCAAAATATTTGCAGTTCTATGAGCTTAGGATGCTCATAGCCGCTGTCACGACCAGAAACAGACTTGGTGATGATCATGTAGAGTGTTCTCCATGGTTGAGGAATACTCTTAAGCTCTACGAGAGAGTGCTTGGTGATTACTCCTGTAGCCTCGTCATAACCGATATCGATTAAGAATTGGAGAGTGAGCTCTTCAGTAGGTGTGGCATAAAGTTTGTCAGGTTCGACTTCAGGAATTAAGAGAACAGCCCTTAAGTCTGCAGGTGTGATGGTGACTTGTTTATGGTTCAGAGTCACCGTCACTGCAGTCCTTCCTTTGACCCTTTCCATGGTGTTCCAGAACTGTTGGATATAGATCTCAGGAACTGTTGCAGAATGTGTGAGCATGTTCTGATATGGATGAGACCTCAGAATGTCAATAGCGATTAAGCATGAAGACTCAGAGCAAGTGAGAGTGCTGAAGTCAACTCGGAGATTATTCTTTCCAATCTTCATTGGATAGCCATGAGGATAGATATCAGCAATGGAGAGAACATTTGGTGCATCCATGTTTGGTTGAGCAGCCATGTCGTGATCTGAAATAATATTAGCCAAAAGAACCAACATATCGAAAGACATAATGTTAGTCAACAGAAGGTCTTATTGTCTAGTTATTTAATGTACAACGTCAATGATTGTTACGAGTCCTAAGTCACTTGTATGTCCAATAATCTAATGACGTCGTGAAATGTATCGTGAGTTAGTTAACTTTAAGTTTTAAAGTTTATGTTATCACTTATTGTTCACAACATATCAAACGTTTTGGTTTATTAGTGACATTATTGGATTCGTGACGTTATGATAAGTTTATTAACAAGTTTTGTACACGTAACAATTCATAATGAAGGTCAAAATGGCTTAAGCGTAGTATTGACAAAGTTACGCGTAAACAGTCGTGACATAAGCGTAGGCGAAAGCTTATGCGTAGGATCCTATCTTATGCGTAAGAAATGTTACGCGTAGGAAAAAGGGGACCTTACGCGTAGAGCTTACGCGTAGGCGTATAAGAACCTTACGCGTAAGGCTTACTCGTAAGAGTAGACCTTATGCGTAGAGGTCACTGTTTACGCATATCCTTCACAGGATACGCGTAGTCCCACTGTAGAACCTTAAGCGTAGAAGCTACGCGTAAGACAAGTCTTACGCATAACAATCTACGCGTAAGGTAATCCTTATGCGTAGATAATCAAATGACCTTGATTCTGAATTATAAGTGTAGCAATCCTGAAATAAATCCATCAAATCATTAATATTGACACATACATTCAGTTTATCAATAGAACATGGCACTAACATATGTTAAACAGTTATGCGTAGAATTGCATACGCGTAGACTAAACCCTAGATCTACGCGTATGGAATCTAGCCATGGATTATGCACCAAACTTTTTCTGGTAGCTCTAAGGTGTTGTATGATCATATATACCAAGTTATAACATCTAACTCATGGTGAATCAAAAATACCCAATCTTATGAACCTTAAACCCTAATTTCAAAATCTGAATTAATCAGTGTTTCTGGGTGGTTATAGAGCAAAGATATGATTAATTCAACATTATATGAACATAACCCAGCAATATTTAGACCAAAAACACTTCTCATTTAGAAGAACCCAAATTCACGCATAAACCCTAAGTTTCAAAATCAATCAATTTATGTTTCTGGGTAAGTTTTGAGGATAAAGATATCATCATTGATGCTAAAGGCACGTTTTGAATCAATCTTTTTAACCAAAAACACACACACAATGATTATGTGATCATACGCTTATGCGTAGATCACAAAATCACGCGTAACACACATTTTAGCCGTAGGATTTTCGTGATATTAAAACCCTTAGCTTAAAACAATGTTTGGATCATTAAAACACTTACGATTAGATGATCAGAACAACGGATTTCTTGAATGAATCTTAGGCGTAGATGAGATTAGGTTTAGTAATAAATGTGAGTGAAAGAATTAGGTGGAGAGGTGTTTTATTAAAGTTAACTTTAATCTTTTGGCAGTTTTAGTCCCTCCACCTTTGCCTTTTTCAAACCAAGCCTTTTAACTTCCATTTAGGTTACCAGACAAAGATTTTTGAGAAAGAATCATGACGACACTCCCCCTCGACTTGAGAAAATAGTGAAAGGTTTTTAATTAAAGTCCGAGGAGTGTCTTTGAACCAGAAATTTACCACCATTTGTAAAGAATCAACCGAGATGTGATAACATGCAAGTACACAGATGTTTTGAAACAGTTAATGGATTATTTTCTCCCCCTCAACACTTGATCGGAAAAGTACTGAATTTTGACAGATTAAAGTGTTGACGGAAGAAAAGTACTTGCCATGTTGATAGAAAATAGATGAGGAGAATATTTTTGTTGTTTTATCAGGTTTTATATTTTTGTATTTTGTTTTTGAAAGATTTTATTTATTTACACGAGATGTTTTGGTGTTTGACATGTTTTTAAGACGGTTTTAAGAGGTCATCCAGTTCCTCTTGAGTCAAACACCTCATACCAATTCGGTGGACCAACTCATTAAACCGAGCGGGAGGCAAGGCTTTGGTGAGCAGATCTGCCAATTGGTATTCAGTACCCACAAAGTATAATTCAACGGTACCCTGTTCCACATGATCCTTGATGAAATGATAGCGTAGATCGATGTGCTTTGATTTCGAGTGCTGAACTGAGTTGCACGAGATTGCAATGGCACTCCGATTGTCGCAGTACATCGGGATTCTGTCAAATACATAACCATAGTCTTTGAGTTGTGTTCTCATCCAAATGACTTGAGCACAACACGCGGACATGGCTACATATTCTGCTTCAGTTGATGACAGCGATGTACAATCCTGCTTCTTTGATTGCCAAGACACCAGTTTATCACCGAGAAATTGTAGAGCTCCTGAAGTACTTTTCCTTGAGTCTAAGCATCCTGCGTGATCAGCGTCTGAAAAAGCGATTAGTTCAAAACCAGAATCCTTCGGATACCAGATCCCCAAATTAATGGTTCCCTTTATGTATCGGAGGATTCTTTTAGCCTCAGAGAGGTGGGTTTCAGTTGGTCGCGACTGATAACGGGAGCATAGATAAACGGCAAAGACAATATCAGGTCTGCTAGCTGTTAGATACATGAGGGACCCAATAATACTTCGGTATTTGGTGGGGTCAACTAATTTCCCATGTAAATCAGCATCTAGCTTCTTGGTATGAGCCATTGGTGTGGCATAAGTATCACAGGTATTCATTCCAAATTTGTTTAACAGTTCAAGGGCATATTTGGACTGACTCAAGAAAATACCACGGGGTGATTGATGAACTTGCAGTCCTAGAAAGAACGTAAGTTCACCCATCATGGACATTTCAAAATTTTTCTTCATGAGTTTTGCAAAAGCGATTGAAAACTTTTTATGTGTTGACCCAAAAATGATGTCATCCACGTAAATTTGAACAATTAAGATGTGTGCCCCGTGATATTGTATGAAAAGAGTTGGGTCAACCGAGCCTTTGGTGAAATTATTGGCAATGAGGAAAGATGATAGCTTATCGTACCATGCCCGAGGGGCTTGTTTGAGACCATAAAGAGCTTTTTTTTCAGTTTGTAGACATGGTTCGGGAACTCAGGATCAACGAATCCATCTGGTTGGCTGACATAGACCGTTTCTTTAAGTTGCCCATTGAGAAACGCCGTTTTGACATCCATCTGATAGACCGTCATGTTCATGTGAGCCGCGAATGCAAGAAATATCCGAACAGCCTCAAGACGAGCAACCGGAGCAAAAGATTCTTCAAAGTCTATCCCTTCTTCCTGACGATAACCCTTAGCAACTAGCCGTGACTTGTTTCGGATGACATTCCCTTCAGCATCCAATTTGTTTTTCCAAATCCATTTTAGACCAATGACGTAGACCCCTGTTGGTCTTTCAACCAGTTCCCATACTTCAAGACGTTTGAATTGGTTGAGTTCTTCTTGCATGGATTCAATCCAGTTGTCTTTTGTCATTGCGTCTTTAATGTTTTTAGGTTCTGATTGGCAGACAGTGAGTGCATAAATGCAGTGTTCACCATCTGAGTGAAGACGTTGTCTCGTAACGACTGGTTGATTCGGGTTGCCAATGATGTTAGCCAGAGGATGGTCTTTTGTCCATCTATGTGTAGAGGGTTGATGTTGGTATACATTGTGCAGATTCTGAGGATTCAAATGGTTTGTTGAAGATTCCGCAACATCTGGTGCAGCAGTCTCATTAGCAAACGGGTTGAAGAACGCATTTGGATCAAAATCTGCAGGTGGGGGTACTTCATTCAGAGTATCATCAGCTGGTTCATCATTGTTGGAAGCGGTGTGTTCAACTGTTGTGTTGGAGTCAATTGGTGTAGGTGCATCTTCAACAGTAGTTGTTGTAGCAGGTGTATCAGGTATAGGAATATTATCAGGTTGTGCAGCGGAAACAGCGGATACACCAGGAGCACATTCATCAATATCGTCACAGAACAGAGGAGCAAATAACCTTTCCATTTGTTGACGAGTTAGCTGAGGGCTTTCTTCAGCTGATGATGGGGGTTGAGGGAAGTTTAAACGGTTGTGACCGGGTTCTAAGCTGTTATACTCAGAAGCCATTTCCGTGAGTTCATCGAAATGAGCATGAATCGTTTCCATAACCTCCTTAGTTCGACGATTCCAGATTCGGAAACCTTTAGAATTGTCACAGTATCCAATAAAGACTCCAATATCAGCTTTGGCTTTTAGCTTTCCAAAATCATCACGATCATTATTTGGATAGCAGAGGGATCCAAATACATGAAAGTGTTTGAGGTTCGGTTTATAGTTGTGGACAAGCTCAAAAGGTGTTTTGTTGTGGCGTTTTGTGATCATGGAACGGTTTTGAGTATAGCATGCAGTAGATACAGCTTCCGCCCATAAGTAATCTGGAAGTTTAGCATTGATTAACATTGTTCGTGCAGCTTCCACTAACGTTCGGTTTCGTCTTTCAACAACTCCGTTTTGTTCAGGTGTCCGTGCAATGGATGTTTGATGCTGAATTCCCACTTTCTCATAAAATTCACGAAGGGTTTTGTTAACAAATTCAGTTCCTTTGTCTGTTCTGATGATTCTGACTGTGTTGCGGAGCTGAACCTGTATCTTTGTGAGAAAGGTGATGATCATTTGTGGAGCTTGGTCTTTGCTACGAAGAAAGTAGACCCAAGTCCATCGAGAGTAGTCATCAACGATTACTAAGATGTAACGTTTGCCATTTATCGTTTGCACGCGCATTGGGCCACACAAATCCATGTGAAGAAGATGAAGTACATGCTGAGAGCTGTGTTCCACCTTTGAAGGAAAATGAGCGCGAGTGCTTTTCCCTTGTTCACAGGCTGAGCAAAGGTGATCTTTTGAATACCGGAATCGTGGGAGTCCTTCAACTAGTTTGTGTCGAGCAAGGTTGGTGATGGTTTGAAAGTTTAGATGTGAGAGACGACGGTGCCATAGCCAAGATTTTGTTGATGTTGCCTTAGAAAGTAAGCAGATGGGAGATGAAGCAACCATGTCTTGCATAGAGATAGTGTAGAGACTAGAATTACGCGAGCCAGACATAAGGTCGTTTCCTTGTAGGTCACGAATGAAACAAGTTTTCTCCCTGAAAGCGACCTCCAAATCTCCATCACAAAATTGACCTACTGAAAACAGATTGTGACCGAGGCCTTCCACATAGTAAACCCTGCTGATTTCGATGTTCCCATTAACATAATCTCCGTAGCCCATGATGGCTGCGAAGTGATCGTTCCCGAATCTGACAGTGCCAATGAACTTTGCAATAAAGTTTGATAACAGTTTAAGATTGCCTGTCATGTGTCGGGAACATCCGCTATCAACAATCCAGAGAATGATCTGTATCACCTGCATTACACACAGACGACACAGATGGAATAGAAGTAGATGTGGAACCCAAAATGTTAGAGGGTTCCAAAGCAGGTATATCAGATATACACACATTCATAAGTTTAGGAATCCATTTAAATCCTAGTGTGTTATATATCCATTTTTGCCATCTATAACTACTCTTTGCTTTAGTCTTAGTGAAATCACTAGGTGGTACAACATTCTTAGGAGGTGAAGCGGGAGCTACTGTGATAGCAATGGTTGCCTTAGAATCTAAAGATGGTGGTTTACCAAGCACAGACTTTGAATGATTAGTTGGCCTAGAGGTATTCCGATTCTTAGGATTCCGGAATCTAGAGATTATAGCTTTAGCAACACATTTGTCATGACAATCAGAATTCATACTTTTTTGACAAATATCACAAGGTGCATCAGACTGAATATCAAAGGTACTTAACGGTTTAGCATTCGTTACATCACTATTTCTATTACATTTGCCAGACGCAATATCTATAGTGGAAGTAACATGAGTTTTATTTAGAGTCCTAGGGTGTTCTTCTACTTTAGCATTCCTTATTGATCTTTTCTTAGGTCGCAACTTCCTATTCTTCGTTTGGGTGCTCCTAGGCTGTGAAGTGCGGACGTTTGGAAAAGATGCAACTATTCCTGTTTCAGTAGAGGGAAACACATTAGCAACTTGTGATTTGGCAGTGGGAATTCTAGGTTCACGATTACTAAGTGTGACTGGTGCTAATCTCTTAATCACAGTAGGCGGGAGTAGTTCATACTTTCCTAACATTTCCCGTAACTTAGAGATGGTGTGAATCAGATCTTGATTTTCAGAACGAATATTACCAGCAAAATTCAGGACTTCTCTAGTGTGAGCTAGATAGTGATCAAGTTCATTAGATGCTTCATCTCGAGTCTTTTTGAGTAAATCAAATATGACACCATATTCCTGTTTAACTTTTAAAAGTTCTTGTTCATATTTTGAGATTTGACTTTTCAAAGACACGTTTTGATCATCTAGTTGAACAATTTTAGGATCAGAAGATTTGGCACTCAATTGAGCGATTTTCTTTTGAAAACTAAGTTGATGGTTGTGAATATCTTTTTCACACCATTGAAGACGACGTTTTGCATTGTGAATTTCCGTGTGTAATCGTTTATTTTCTGCTTTTAAAGACTCGATCTGAAGCACATTATCGGTGTTCTCAACAGTTACAACAGTGTCAACAATATCAGCAGAGATATGATCAGATGCATATGGCAACGAATAGAATAGCACAACATTATGGATATCAGCACAGATAACATCTTCCAAGAGTCGATCAACATCTTTTCTCAACAGTTTCTTTTTCCGTTTTGTGTTAGTAATAGATGTTTCTGTTTTCTCGAAAACGTTTTTCATTACCCCAAGTTCCTTATGAAAATCCTTTTCCCAGGCAATTGCACAACTTTTCAAGTTTTTAACATTAGGTAAAAGATTTTTCTGAAAAATGTCTCTTTGTTCTCGCGCCAGAGGCGATTGAAAATGTTCAACTTTTATTTCAGATCGATATTCTATCTCATGTTGTAAAATTTTGAGGTCAGCCATGAAAATGTCAAAATATCGAAGAATTTTTCGATTTTCAGGTTGTGAGTTTACTTCGCTAATGGAAGGTAAAGGACCATAAGTTTGTGCAAAGACTGTTTTGGGATTAACAATAGAAGACTCGGGTGTTTTGATGATAACCCTTGGTGTGTTGGAAGAATCCGTTGGTGTGACGAAAGTGACCGCATTTTTATAATTAAAAGGTTTGTTGTAAACAACATTTTTTAATTTTGATCGACTCTCGTCTTCTGCATCTAATTCCTCTTGACGATGGTATTCAACAACACTCATGACAGTATTATCAATTTTGTATTGTGCACTGGAAACTTCAGGAGTTGGTTTGAATGTTTTTAGTGAAAGCTTTGGTTTGTAATCAGCTAGATTTTTACCATATCCATTTGGATTAGGTTTTAAGGTAAACTTTTCAATAGCTGTTACTGATTCACCATGTTTGTAAACAACAGTTTTAAACTCTTTAAGTTTGTTTTGCAAACCGAGAATTTCTGCAAGAAGGTCATCTATCCGATTCGTTGAATGCTTTTTGTATGCGGAGAACTGTTTTTGACAATTTAACAACTCAGCCTTAGCTTTTTGATTTTCCAAGGTGAGAGCGTTAATTTGTTTTTTATGTTCATGTTTCAGTTGTTCTAATTCGGACAACAAAGCATTCTTCGAGGCGGCTAGATCACGCATCTGTCTCTCTAAATATTTTTCGTTTTGATGAGATTTTGCAAAAGCGGCTTCAAAACCTTTTTCACGGTTTTCTTGAGTTTTGAAAAAGTTGAGTTGCATTTGTAAACATTCAAAATCCTTGGTTAACAGTGCATTTTTACGTTTTAAGGACTGATTTAATGCATAACATTCCTCCATTTTGATTTTATGGTCTTGAATTAACCGAGCAAAATCTGGATGAGGCAACAGATCATCTTGTTCAACGTGAGTCTCAACATGATCATTCTTTAGATCCTCAAGTACGACCACAGAGTCAATTTGATTGTCAAGGGGGACCATAAGGTCATCTTGATCGTCAAATGTAACTACAGGGTTAACTTGAAAATCATCAGAGGAAGATGTAGAAGACTCATTTTGAACAGTCTGATCCGTGCCGGATTCAGATATTAGCGGAGATATTAGTTCAGATATGATGATGGTTTGTTCGGGTACCTGAGACAAGCCATCAGTGTCATACACTGGGCCTGAATCACTCATGTGCAGCTCATGCATATTAGCCATCAACATAACAGCTGCATTAGCCTGCAAGTCCTCCATATCATCATCTGAGTCTGCATCTGCCATAAAGCTCTGTTCTTTGTTTGTAAGAGATCCACCAGCTTCATCCTTAAGAGCCAAAAGTAAGGCCTCTTTGAAATAAGCACTGCCCCTAGTCCTTGGCTTTGGGCATGCATTAGCCAGGTGTCCCTTTTCATTGCAGTTGTAGCATCTAAGACCATTTAACCGATTCTGAGCATTTCCCTGTTCCACCACTTGAGCTCTGTTGTTATTCCTACCCACAGCATTAAACCCTTGACCACCTCCCATCTGACGACCATAATCACGATTCTGAACTTCAACACGTCCATTGTTCACAACAGCTTGAGTCCGTGTGTTAGATGAGGAACGAATACGATTGTTGGATTTGTTGGTGTAACGGCCAAATGCATTAGCAATCATCACAAATCCTTGTTGCAATGCTTCGAATGGATCGATTTCCTCAGTAGCTTCACTGACATATGCTTGAGCATTGTTGCTGTATGGGACCAATTGATTTTGTTGAGGTTGAGGTTGTTGCTGTGAAGGTGTGTTGGAAGCAGGTGGTTGAGTTGCTGGTTGAGAGGGATAAGTCTGTTGAGCATACAAGGCAAGTTGTTGATTGTCCGGTTGTGACTGTTTAGTAATTTGAGCACGGAGAATCCTTTCCCGATCAACTTCCTTTTCATGAGGCTTCAAGTAATCGTACAACAATCCATAAGTAGAATGATGCATGTTCTTCGCTTGACGGAGAAAAATGACATACTTCTCCCATTCTGGACCAAGACTACTCAGGAACTTAGTATTCACTGCAATTCTTGGCATGATGATGTTGTGTTTATCCAAATCATTGATGATGTCTGAAAATCGGTGATGATATGACTCAAGTGTCTCTCCAGGTTCAATCATGAAGTGTTCATAAGCCAAGTAAATTTTGGATTCCAAATCCTCCTGATTGAGTACAGATCCTTCCATAAGTAGACGAATGTGATCCCACATTTTTTGTGCAGTCTTTTGAGCATCAACACTACGAAGAATTGGGTTTGGTAATCCTAAGAGGATGTATTCCATTGCAAGTTCATCAGCTTCATAGTGTAGAAGTTCTGTAGGATTTAAGTCTGCAACAGTAGCAATGTTGGTTTGTTCATCTCTTGGTGGAACAGCAGTTGGATCTCCGGGTATAGTGACAATAGGCATCTCAAATGGACCTTCTAAGATAACCTTCTTTAAGAACTTTCCGTGTGGCTTCTTCAGATCACAAAACCTAAAGAACCTTATCACCCATTGATCGTAGTTTCCTGGAGTGAGCATTGGAGGTCTATCAAGTGATCCAGCTTCATGAATTGATTGTTGGCTGCTTAAAGCTTCACACATCTTAGCAAACCAAGTGGGTTCCTTCATAGTTGTCCGTGATGGATGTTGATTGAAATCAGTTGTGTAGGGTTGAACTTGAATGCTTGGTTGTGGTTGAACCATTTGTGGTTGTGGAATTGCACCAAGTTGTGGAGTATGTTGCTGATTAAATTGTTGTTGATAAATTGCTTGTTGTTGATTCCATTGTTGATGTTGTGGAGTTAATTGTTGTTGTTGTTGATTATAAGTGTGAGGGAAATAGTTAGAGTATGGTGGTTGAGACATGATGATAAACTTGTGAAGTAAGAATGGATCTTTGTAGTCGAATGAATCTTTGTTGATGAAGTATCCTTAGGCGTAGAAATGACAAGAACCAAGTAGCACTTATGCGTAAAAACACCAAAAGTTACGCGTAACAAGAATAGTTACGCGTAGGATTTAGCTTACGCGTAAGCAGGAAAAAAGACTAAAGTTACGCGTAAACAGTAAGTTAGGCGTAGAAAGTTAGGCGTAGGATTACCTTATGCGTAGGACTAAGTCTACGCGTAAGATGAATCTTAAGCGTAAGATTTTCTACGCGTAAGCTTTATGCTTAAGCGTAAGATTAGGGTTTTATCCCAAGTGATCTTTTACACTTCACAGTGCAAGAGATATCCAAAGTCGACGTATTTTCAGACTTATCCAAGTAAGAAAACACGGAATAAACCAGAAAATTGAAGATCAAACCAAGGAAAGTCTTACGCGTAAATTTAGGGTTTTGATACGCGTAAGATTACTCGTAACTTTGATTCTATCCAAATTCGTTTCTAAACCAGTTTTTGTGTGATGAGATAGCTTCAATATCACCAAAATAACACAAAAGTGTGAAACTTGATGATCCAAAGCTTCTAAAACAGTTATGCGTAGGATAACACCCTCGTATAAAAACTAGCTTAAAAACAAGGAAAAACACGTAAAGTTCCAAACTTTTTGCCAAAAACCAATAGTTTAACACCTAATAACGTTGAAAGTACAAGAATCTTGGATTCAAAAATGTAAAAAATTAGTTTTTAAGCGTACCAAAGATTGTGTTATCTTTACGCGTAAGACCCAAAACCAAATACTTCAAAAACAAACGAATACACCCAACTATTTGGCGATTGATACCACTGTTAGGTCACTAGTTTTACAACACAAGCTTATATAGAAAGAGATAAGGCGATTGAACAAGTATCAAACACACACACAAACAATATAAGACACGGTTATGCGTAGGTGAGTGAATGAATAGAAAACTTGAACAACCAACCCTCAAATGAGGGTTTACAATAGTTTATATAGGCAAGGAGCTAGGGCAACACTCCCTCTCCTTCCCTATTCCTTATTGGGCTTGGGCCTCAGCTTAT
Source organism: Chrysanthemum seticuspe (assembly GCA_019973895.1). Lineage (NCBI taxonomy): Eukaryota > Viridiplantae > Streptophyta > Magnoliopsida > Asterales > Asteraceae > Chrysanthemum > Chrysanthemum seticuspe. Next base: position 294,606,460 of record BPTQ01000005.1, read on the forward strand.
GGGCCTTCTACATAAGCTGGACCTTAAACAAACATAAAGGCCAGAATAAAGCTACCTATTACATATGAAATATAAATACTTGAAATACTGTTTAGGAGTGATTCCAACAAAAAGTTATACGTTGTAATAAAGTATATAATTGTAGGTACTTTTTAAATAAGAAACATACTATTCAATAACTTAGCACTACCAGTATTAACTTAGCACTGACAATATTAACTTAGCACTGCCAGTATTAACTTCTTCCAGCCCATTCTTATTCGATGTCAAATTCCAGCCCATTCTACTACGACTATATACACAGATGCTTAACATATTCGAGCCAATCATGATTCATTGGGACGGGTGTATGATAGGGACCAATGATTATATATAGCTTCTAACAGAAACTATATATACACGTGACGCCAACGGACGCCAGCCACAATGAAACATGATTGACCTGAAGAAATTTATCAACTTCATTAAAGTACAAGGTTGTGATAATATTATGCATATAAAATAAAACGGTCACAAACATGCGACATAATCGTCTATATATTGCTATAAACCAGGTCAAGATATGGGCAATCTCAAGTTTAAAACTACCCATCATAATTGATCAAAGCGTTGATGGTCATGGTAAGCTTAACACATCCTCTATCAAAGTAAGACACCTATGTTATAAGCAAGCAAGTGGAGACAGCTTAGTACTTTGAGCGTCCACTCGAAATCCCATTGCCATGTCTATGAAATGGCTGCAAAGATTTGCACCAAACCTATTGCTATGACAGTGACATAGGAATGGGTTTTCGAGGGGAAGCTCAAAGTACCAAAGGCGTGCCGAATAAATAATTATCGATTCTACAAAAAGTTAATTTTACAGAGATGAAAAGACAAAAAGCCTATCCAGCGATGAAAAGACTTTTAAGTGCAATGGTTAAAATTTTAATGTTGAAACTAGGGAATAAGATCTTGTATACAGGCAACCCATCTACCATACAGTCAAAAAAAAATTGACTCATTTTTTGCACATAATAGTGAGGCTCAGATCTGTATAAATCAATAGTTTCAAAAACATCAGTATCACATCATTTGCATGATTTAATAAGATACTTGTCATCACAGCCTCATACACACTGACACCTCATAATTATAGTTTTGCTAGATTGTTAAAAAAAAGTTAAGGAACAATATGATATAGTTGCGGATTCAAATGGAAGTTGAACATACCAATGTGGTCGCGTTACTTTGTAGATGTGTATGGAATTTCAACTTAGTGATCCCTTCTGAATCCCCCTACAGTACCTTTTGTCGTTTCAACTCCCTTTGAGCAAAGGCCTGCACCAGGCGATTTGCTAGATTGATACAGCTTCTGCCCACAAGTAATCTGGAAGTTTAGCATTGATTAACATTGTTCTTGCAGCTTCCACTAACGTACGGTTTCGTCTTTCAACAACTCTGTTTTGTTCTGGTGTACGTGCAATAGATGTCTGATGCTCAATTCCCACTTTCTCATAAAATTCTCGAAGAGTTTGGTTCACAAATTCAGTTCCTTTGTCTGTTCTGATTTGTCGGACTGTGTTGCGGAGCTGAACTTGAATTTTCGTAAGAAAGGTGATGATCATCTGTGGAGCTTGATCTTTACTTCGAATAAAGTAGACCCAAGTCCATCATGAGTAGTCATCGACAATTACCAAGATGTAGCGTTTACCATTAATCGTTTGCACGCGCATCGGGCCACACAAATCCATGTGAAGAAGATGAAGCACATGCTGAGAGCTGTGATCCACCTTTGAAGGAAAATGAGCACGAGTGCTTTTCCCTTGTTCACACGCAGAGCAAAGGTGATCTTTAGAATACCGGAATCTCGGGAGACCTTCAACAAGTTTGTGTCGAGCAAGGTTGGTGATGGTTTGAAAGTTTAAATGTGAGAGACGACGATGCCATAGCCAGGATTTTGTAGATGTTGCCTTTGAAAGTAGACAGATGGGAGATGAAGCAACCATGTCTTGCATTGAGATTGTGTACAGACTATAATTGCGAGAGCCAGACATAAGATCGTTTTCTTGTAGATCACGAATGAAACAAGTTTTCTCCCTAAAAGCAACTTCCAAATCTCCATCACAGAATTGACCGACTGAAAAAAGATTGTGACCGAGGCCTTCCACATAATAAACCCAGCTAATTTCGATATTGCCATTGATATAATCTCCGTAGCCCATGATAGCTGTGAAGTGATCATTCCCGAATCTGAGAGTGCCAATGAACTTTGCAATAAAGTTTGATAACAGTTTAAGATTTCCTGTCATGTGTCGGGAACATCCGCTATCAACAATCCAAAGGATAATCTGTATCACCTGCATTACACACAGACGACACAGATGGAATAGAAGTAGATGTGGAACCCGATGAGTTAGAGGGTTCCGAAGCAGTTATAGTAGAAATACACACATCAATGATTTTAGGCATCCATTTAAATCCTAGTGTATTATGTATCCATTTCTGCCATCTCCAACTAGTATTTGCTTTAGTCTTAGTGAATGCACTAGGTGGTACTACATTCCTTGGGGGTGATACTGGAGCTACAGGGACATCAATGTGTTTCTTAGAATCTAAAGAGGGTGGTTTACCAAGCACAGACTTAGAAGCAGTAGTGGGCCTAGAGGTATTCCGATTCTTAGGATTCCTTAAACGAGACAAGATAGCTCTAGCAACACATTTGTCATGACAATCAGAAAGCATACTTTTACGACAAATAACACAAGAAGCATCAGACTTAATATCAAAAGTACTTAAAGGTTCAGCATTCGTTACAACACTTTTTCCATTACATTTGTCAGACGCAATATCTAAAGTGGGTGCAACGTGAGTCTTATTCAAAATCCTAGGGTGTTCTTCTACTTCAGCATTCTTTATTGTTCTTTTCTTAGGTCATAACTTCCTATTCTTCCTTGTATTGCTCCTAGGCTGTGAAGTGCGAAAATTAGGAAAAAAGGCAATTATTCCTGTTTCAGTAGAGGGAAGCACATTAGTATCTTGTGGTTTGTCAGTAGGAATTCTGGGTTCACGTTTGCTAAGTGTTACAGGTGCAATTCTCTTAATGATTCTAGGCTGAACTTGTTCATACTTTCCTAACATTTCTCTTAACTAAAAATAGTGTGCACCAAATCTTGATTTTCATAACGAAGATTTCCAACAAAATTCAAAACTTCTTTAGTATGTGCAAGATAATGATCAAGTTCGTTTGATGCTTCATCCGGAGTCTGTTTGAGTAAATCAAATATGACACCATATTCCTTTTTAACTTTTGCAAGTTCTTGTTCATATTTTGAGATTTGACATTTCAAAGACGCGTTTTGATCATCCAGTTGCTCAAATTTTGGATTAAACGTTTTGGAATGCAACTGGTTGATTTTGTTTTGCAAAGCAAGTTCATGATTTTGACAATCTTTTTGACACCATTGAAGACGACGTTTTGCATTTAAAAGCTCGTTTAACAGTCGTTCATTTTCAACTTTTAGAGACTCGATCTGAAGCACATTATCAGTATTCTCAACAATTACAACAGAATCAACAGAATCAGCAGAGATATAATCAGATGCATATGGCAAAGAATGCAACAACACAACATTATGGATATCAGCACAGATAACATCTTTCAAGAGTCGATCAACATCTTTTCGTAACATTTTCTTTTTACGTTTTGTATTTGAAATAGATGTTTCTGTTTTCTCGAAAATGACTTTCATCAATCCAAGTTCCTTATGAAATTCCCTTTCCCAATACAATGCACAATTTTTCAAATTTTTAACATGGGGTAAAATTCTTTTATGAAAAATATCTCTTTGCTCTCGCGCCTGAGGCGATTGAAAATGTTCAACTTTTATTTCAGAATGAAATTCAATCTCACGTTCTAAAAGTTTGAGGTTGGAAGTGAAAATGTCAAAATATCTAAGAATTTGACGATTTTTGGGTTTCAATTTTACTTCACTGAGTGAAGGTAAATGACCATAAATTTGTGCATAATTTGGTTGGGGAGCAACATTAGAAGACTCAGATGTTTTTGTGATAATCTGAGGTGTGTTAGAAGAATCCTTTGGTGTGACGAAAGTGATAGCTTTTGAATAGTTAAATGGTTTGTTGTAAACAACATTTTCTAATTTTGATCGACTCTCGTCTTCTGCATCTAATTCCTCTTGATGATGATATTCAACAACACTCATAACATAATCATCAATTTTATATTCTGCACTGGAAACTTCAGGATTTGGTTTGAATGCTTTGGTTGAAAGCTTTGGTTTGTAATCAGCAAGATTCGGTCCATATCCATTTGGATTGGGTTTTAAAGTAAAATTTTGAATGGTTGTGATTGACTCACCATGTTTGTAAACAACATTTCGAAACTCTTTAAGTTTGTTTTGTAAGCCAACAATTTCTTCAAGATGGTCATCTATTCATTTCGTTGAATGCTTTTTGTATGCAGAGAACTGTTTTTGACAAGTTAACAACTCAGCCTTGGCTTTTTGATTTTCCAAAGTAAGAGCGTTAAGTTGTTTTTTATGTTCATGTTTTAGTTGTTCTATTTGAGACAACAAAGCATTATTTGATGCGGCTAGATCACGAATCTGTCGTTCTAAAGATTTTTCGTTTTGATGTGATTTAGCAAAAGCGGCTTCAAAACCTTTTTCACGGTTTTCTTGAGTTTTGAAAAAATTGAGTTTCCATTTTAAGCATTCAATATCCCTGGTTAACAGTGCATTTTTACTGTGTAAGTTCTGATTTAATGCATAACATTCATCCATTCGGGATTGTTGGTCTTTAAGTAAGAGATCAATATCTGGACTAGGCAAAAGTTCAGCGTCTTCAACGTGAGTCACAACATGATCACTATTTAGATCCTCAAGTATAACCACGGAGTCAATTTAAGTATCAAGGGTAACCAGAAGATCATCTTGATCGTCAAATGTAACTACGGGGTCTAGTTGAGAATCGTCAGAATGAGATGTGGACGACTCATTTTGAACATTCTGAGCCTCGCCGGATTCAGATGTTGGTTGAGATATTAGATCAGTGATGAATATGGTTTGTTCGGGTACCTGAGACAAGCCATCAGTGTCATACACTGGGCCTGTGTCACTCATGTGTAGCTCGTGCATATTAGCCATCAACATAACTGTTGCATTGGCCTGCAAGTCCTCCATATCTCATCTGAGTCTGCATCTGCCATAAAGCTCTGTTCTTTGTCTGTGAGAGTTCCACCAGCTTCATCCTTAAGAGCCAAAAGTAAAGCCTCCTTGTGATAAGCACTGCCCCTAGTCCTCGGCTTTGGGCATGCATTAGCCAGGTGTCCCTTCTCATTACAGTTGTAGCAGCGAAGACCATTTATCTCATTCTGAGCATTACCCTGTTCAACCACTTGAGCTCTCTGTTGTTGTGGAGCACCCATGTTATTCCTACCCATAGCATTAAATCCTTGACCACCGCCCATCTGACGACCATAACCACGATTCTAAACTTCAACTCGTCCATTGTTCACAATAGCCTGATTCCTTGTGTTTGATGAGGAACGAATGCGATTGTTGGATTTGTTTGTATAACGGCCAAAAGCTTTAGCAATCATAACAAATCCTTGTTGCAATGCATCGAAAGCATATGAGTCCTCATTAGCTTCACTGTAAATTGCTTGATCATTGTTGTTGTTGTATGGAACCAGTTGAGTTTGTTGAGATTGTTGTTGTGACGAATCATATGGTGTAATTGTGGCAGTTGGTTGAGGAGCTGGTTGAGGAGGATAACTAGTTTGGGCCCACAAAGCAAGTTGTTGATTTTTCGGAAGTGAAGGTGAAATAGTTTGGCCACGGAGAATTCTTTTCTTATCAACTTCTTTTTGATGAGGCTTCAAATAGTCGTACAACAATCCGTATGAAGCATGATGAAGATTCTTCGCTTGACGGAGGACAATGACATACTTCTCCCAATCAGGACCAAGACTACTTAGGAACTTTGTATTGACTGCAATTCTTGGCATGATGATGTTGTGTTTATCCAAATCATTGATGATGTCTGAGAATCGATGATGATAAGACTCTAGTGTCTCTCCAGGTTCAATCATGAAGTGTTCATAAGCCAATCAAATTTTGGATTCCATATCCTCTTGATTGAGTGCGGTGCCTTCCATGAGAAGATGAATATGTTCCCACATTGCTTTTGCGGTCTTTTGAGCATCAACACTTCGAAGGATTGGATTGGGTAATCCTAAAAGGATATATTGCATTGCTAGCTCATCAGCTTCGTAGTATAGAAATTCATCACCAGAAAGGTCAGTGACTGTTGCAATGTTTGTGAGATCATCTCTTTGTGGAACAGCATTTGGATCTCCGGGTGTAACAATAATAGGCATCTGAAATGGACCTTCCAAGATAACCTTCTTTAAGAACTTTCCATGTGGCTTCTTTAGATCACAAAACCTAAAGAACCTAATCACCCATTGATCGTAGTTACCGGGAGTGAGCATTGGAGGTCTATCAAGTGATCCTGCCTCATGAATTGATTGCTGGCTACTTAAAGCTTCACACATCTTTGCAAACCAAGATGGTTCCTTCATAGTGTTCCTGGATGGATGTTGATTGTAAATGTTTGTGTAAGGTTGTACTTGAAGACTTGGTGGTGGTTGAAACATTTGAGGTTGAATTGCTCCTTGTTGTGGATAATGTTGTTGATTAAATTGTTGTTGATAAATTTGTTGTTGTTGATTAAATTGTTGATGTTGTGGACTTAGTTGTTGTTGTTGTTGTTGATTATAAGTATAAGGGAAATAGCTAGAGTATGGTAGTTGTGACAAGTTGAAAACTTGCGTTGTTAAATGGATCTTTGCAGTCGAATGAAACGATGTTGATGAAGTATCCTTAGGTGTAGAAATCAAGTGTAGGCAAAGTAATACTTAAGCGTAAAAACACCAAACTTACGCGTAAAAGTGATATTTACGCATAGGATTAGCTTACGCGTAAGAATCGAGAAACACTAAAGTTATGCGTAAACTGAAAGTTAAGCTTAGAAAACTTAGGCGTAGGATTAGCTTATGCGTAAGACAGAGCTTAGGCGTAAGAAAAATCTTATGCGGAAAGAGTTCTACGCATAAGTTTGAGCTTATGCGTAAGATTAGGGTTTTGCCCAAAAAATCCTTTACACTATCACAGTGTAAAAGATATCCAAAGTCGAAGTGTTTTCAGGCTTATCCAAGCAAGAAAATACTGAGTAAACCACGAAAACTGAAGATCGATCCAAGGAAAAGTTACGCGTAAGATTAGGGTTTTCTTACGCGTAGAAAGTAACCAAAAATGATTTCTGCCCAATGATGTTTCTAAACCAGATTTTTGTGATGAAACAGCTTCAATATCACCAAAATAACACAAAAGTGTGAAACTTGATGATCAAAAACTTCTAAACACCTTATGCGTAGAAATAATCCCACGTTTAAAACCAAGCTTAAAAACAATGATCCACACGTAAAGTTTGAAACTTTTTGCTAAAAACATATATTTTAACACCTAAAAACGTTGAAAGTACAAGAATCTTGGATTGAAAAGTGTAAAAAATAAGTTTTTAAGCGTGACAAAGTATGAAACCGTATTACGCGTAAGACCAAAAACTAACTTCAAAAACAAAACCTTTTCACCCAACTATTTGGCGAATGATACCACTGTTAGGTTCCCATATTAGTAAAACAAGCATTAATATAAGAAATAGAGAAGAAGAGATCGGATGAACACAATCACAAACACACGAATAAGAAATAAAGAAAGGTTATGCGTAGGTGAATAATGAAAGTGAACAACCAACCTTCAAGTGAAGGTTTACAAGAGGTATTTGTAGGAGGGAACTAGGGCAACACACCAAGTTCCCATCCTTTCTTTATTAGGCTTGGCATAGGCTCATGGGCTTTCTACATAAGCCTAGTCTTGATTACTAACATAAAAGCCATAATTAAGCTAACTATTACATATTAATTACTAACACTTGAATTATAGTTTAGGAGTGATTCCAACAATGAAGAAGACGATAAATGTTCAAGCTAACTCACTGGCAAGCGCATTTAGAAGACCGTCTGCTCTCTTGGGAGAACCTTTGAGAATTCTCTTTCAATAGAATCAAAGCATATTTTTTTCTAATCATAAACTAGAATGAAATCTTAAAATTGATATGGTTGATGAATTATTTAATCAAATTTAGGAGGAACAGGAAAGTTGGTTCCATTAATGAAAAATATACAAAAATATGTTGATATGAAAAACAAAAGAAACGTAACTTTTTTGCATAATTGTGTACGTATTTAAAAAATTATTAGAAATCATATATTTGTATGCCAATCCTAAGATCACATCCTAACCATTGATATTTGATATATCCCTAATATTTATACTTTCAATATTGTATAAACAAGAACCAGACAAACAATACCATGAACGAGCGTCATTGTAGTCTTTACAGCGTCGCATTTCGGCGTAATGGCCTTCCATCTGTTCACGCATCTCAATGATGTGCAAAAATGATGAGCAGTCGAGCATAGAACACCTTAGATGTGTGCACATGGTTTCAAAAGGCTCTTAAATTCTCTTGTTGCTTAAATTTAGTTGTGCTTAGGTATTACATATCTTACATATGGTACGTACCATCGTTCATTTGTAATACAGATTGATGTATAGGTCATTAGTTGATACATAAATATATTCCTAGAAGGTTATGGTGTTTAATGTTTAGTGTTTACAATACTTTGAACTGGCTTGAGGTAGTAAGTTATTGTTTATACGTATCGATCACCTGAACAAATAAGTTCGAATTGTATTGTTTCTTAAACTCATATTCTACAAAATAGATTCAACAAAAATGGTAAAATCAGTATGCTAAAAATGTAAGAAAGATAAGGAACATAGAGTGAGATATGTACTCGTTGACTAAGGAAAGGAGAAGTTTGCAAAAAGTCCTTCAATGCAACTAGTCGTATAATCAAGTGCGTGAAATGAAAGACATAAATGATGCTTGACGTGTTTAGATTGCTTCAGTGTTTATTCTTTCTCACGTGATTGTCGTCATTATTACGAATGTGATTATCAACGTCGTTTCTCCTACAAAAGTGTTTATCTTTTGATTTTGTTTCTTCTTATAATAAAGTAAAGAAGCAAACCTACAATGGTGATGGAAAACAAACACAAACCCTAATTTGTATAAATGCGACTATGTAATATGAGGTAACTCAAAATATGGTCATCATGGAGGCAAAGTGAGGTTAAAGGTACCGCTAATCATTATAATATGTGTCATAAGTTTGTAAGCGATTTAAACCAAGGCAAATAACATCAATTTTTATGTACGTAACATCAATTTTTCATGTATCTACTTACAACTTGAAAATGTTTTCAAATACATATTTGGACAAAAGTTATTAAAAAAATTTATATAATATTTTTTAGTATAATAGGATATTTAGGGAAAAATAACACACAAAAACAATTTTCAGCCTTTTTTATTACTTATATTAAATGAAGCAAAGAATCAGCCAAACTGCCAATCTTTCTCGCAAATATGTGTTTATATCTTATTTTGTTGTGCATTTTAAGTCGGTTTTTTCAATTGTTACGTGTTTTTTGGTCACGTAACGGCAGTTTTGGCTTGGCTTTTAGTGACACCTTTTAAATTGTGAGAAGTTTGATAATAAACTTAGTTTGTAGATGATTCTATTAAAAGAGAATGTTTTAAGATAGTTATTTGTTTAATTATCCCTATATGTTATCGTCAAAATAATAATTAAAACAAATAACTCAAAACTCGACACTTGTAGAGGTTCTTGGCTTCCGTGACAAGGTTCTTGTCACGGGTGAATTATTTGTGAGATTACATTTTGCTTCAACCCACGTTAAAAATATTACTTGAAAAATAATCTTGAGGCAATACTAAAAGAGAATTTACTTATGTGTGAAAAACTTTTATCAATCGTATAGATAATGAAACTTTATAAAGATGAGGTCTGCAATTAATAACTAACTGAAAGCAACTTATATGGACATATTCTAAGTTATTTACTATATATAATTCTATGCACTATCATAAATTCTTCTAGATAGTATATATAAACAAATCCCATTGTCCCAAATATTAATGTTGGTTTGTGGGAGTTATAAACACGAAAAAACGACTAGAAGTGTGTGAGCCGATGGGGGCACATACGATAAACACGAGTATACGTGTCGAACGTAATATAACTTGAATATTTACCCAATATACATCCATGCACTTGACTCGATATTCTGTACGACCCATGGACAGATTCTTGATGGACTTGGGTCGGGTTGGAGCAGCCTTGGGCCTTGGGATCCAACTGATCGAGCAAGATGAAGTGAATGTGTTTGGTTGGGCTTTTTGATTGTCGACCATGTTAAAACCCAAAACAAGGGCAGTTTAGTTTTTTGATGTAAAATCAAACGCACCCTTCCTCACCTCTGGATGATACGCATAATATTATCCTATCCCTAAAACATAACCGATCCACTTTATGTTCATGTAATACCCAATCAGAATTCAACTTGAATTCGAATAGGATTTATAGAATGTTTTGTTCAATCCTTATTTGCAACGAATTCAAGGTGTTTAAGGTTTGAGAAATTGGTGTTTGTGTTGTCCAATGTTTCCTGGTTGAATTGTATTGGCAGCAAAGTGGTTGGTTTACTGTTCGTGAACTTCTAGGACTAAAGGGTGGATGATATTGGATCTTTGTATCCGATATCGGGTGATATATATATTCTGCTTGTTGGCAGATTTTCATTCTCGGACAAAGAAGTAGAAGTATTCTTGGTGGGCTTCTTGTTTGAGCTATTCATGTGATTATCAAAGGGTTGATTGGGTTTTATATTACATTCTCGACTAGCCTTATATCAAACGTATACATTATCGGGTTTGTGTGTGATAGTCATTGAGGCATCCATTTTATATGCTTAGTTTCGTATTGGTTTTATTGTCCGTTATACTTGCGTTCAAATAGCCACGAAAGGTTAGGTTTTCTTTTATCCCTTTTATTAATTAATTGTTTATTATACGTGTTAACCTAATTGCGATTACTATATCTATATCCGTTGCGTACTCGTATGTGTTAAATGGTTAACGTAGTTCTAAAATCCTACAGTGGTATCAGCGCCATCTCGTTTTTGCGATTATGGGTTACACGTTTCTTATTAATAAACATGTTTAAAAGGCTGCATGAAACCTAATTTAGTTATTCGTTTTATTTTGTTTTGACAACTATATGCAGTACTTGTCAATTTTTAATAAAAAATAACTAGTCACACACAAATTAAATTATATTGATAATTAGAATTAATTTGTTAATTTAAATTACATGTTAATTAGAATTACTTTGCTAATTGGAATTAACTTGTTAATTAGAATGACATGTTATTTAGAATTACTTGCTAATTAGAATTAAATGTTAATTAGAGTTGATTAATTTTTAATTAGAATTATAATGATAATTAGAATTACATATTGTTTATTAAATAGTACATAAAATTGCGTAATTACTTGTTAATTGAGATTGCCATGTTTTATGTGTTTTCCGGCCACAAGACCCACTCAATTGTTTTTTAAGCTATGTATGGGGCGATATAGGTATTGTATCCTAGTGACGGTCTTATGGTTATCCGTTTGGGGAAGACTCGCAAGAGAACTCGGAACAATATGTGTTTTATATTGATGTTTATGATTATATGTTTGTGATTCTTATATGTGCATTATTGTTACTTGCTTTGACACCTAATTGCATGCAATATGGAATAATACATATCGTAGCCATAACATTAATATTGGTCTTTATTTACACGCCTAAATATCATGCTCATTGTGACCTGCTATTTGATTCGTGGAAAATCGTTTTTGTCAAATAAAGTGACCTAATATAATGAAACACGTTTTAAGAATTTAAAAACTAGACGTTATGGACACTTGGGATGTACGGCTCACCCACTAGAAAAAACTAAAAAAGGGGTTTAAAGAGGTGCACAGTCGCACCGAAAGGATGTCTAGGTTATGCTTCAGCGCTTACCTGGTCCTCTGCCTCCTTGTGCGTTCGATTGGAGCTACCGTGAGCCATGATGATCACTATAGTGTCATTACCAAAATGTTTTTAAAATTAGTATTACAAAGTTGTTTTGCATGCTTCTTTGTACACGACTTTTACCAAATTTACATGTGCATACCTATTTGTTAATTTTAAGTCTATGTCATCCAACTATGAACACGTACATTTGGATTGACTTCTTTGGTCAGACCTAAGGGCCTTTCCAACCCATGGTAATCATTTCTCATTGGTCAGACCTATGGTTATTTTTACATGTTCATACTTGGTCGACTTATCTTGAGTTAGCTTGGTCAGGCCTTGAACCCGAGGCATAAGATGAGAACTAAACATGCTTTTGACATTATTACTTGATACTAATGCCTTAAACAGTCTCATAAATCTAAGAGTTGCATTAATGCAATTAACGGTCGTCGCTTACCTCTTGTCCTATTTTTTTATGCACTGGTTAGACCTATGGTAATTAAGTGGGGTTGCAAGATGGATCTTAGTCTTATTAGTAATTAATTGGGTAGTTAATTCTTTTAAGAATATAATTATCGAAAATACTAGAATTGAACTTTTTATGTTCTGATTAATTGTGTTATTGCAACATAATTCGTAAACAAAGTTGTTTTTCTTTGAAAGACAAAGTTAGTCTCTTTTCCTAGTAAGAAGAGTGAGACTTATACCTATCTTTTCCCCTTAGTTGACAAACTAAGATAGAATTACAAATTGATAAACTCATTTATGATCTTTCATTACCCTTTTGTGGTCTAGAGTTAATTGAAAGATATAATATTTTGTGTAACTGGAAACATTGTGTTTAGAGCTACCAAAATAAATAACATCCTGCACTTGTCACGATATATGAGTTTAAACCACAAAGAGTAAAGGAATTACTAGCATATTCGCTAGGTAATCTTCTTGGACTCTTATTATTCCTAAAGTGCTAATTACCCTTGGGACTATGTAGACAATAAAGGATGAATTGCATGTTTAAGATTCAAGTTAATTGAATAAAAGAATGGCTAGTCCATTGTCTGCATAAGTAGAACTTCATATACTTTGTTCAATACCTAAGTACATGCTACTCGTAGGCATTTGAAGAGAATAGGAAAGTATATAAAACTTCTATATGCTTTCTATTGGAAATGTAACATTTACAATGTTGACAAATCCAGTGGGAACAGTTGCATTTTATAACTGAAATATCATTCATGTAATGTTGTCAATTTTAGTGGGAGCTACGAGATCTATTTTCTGTTAGTCACCCATATCATTTCAAACTAGCTTTGAAATAATTCATTACTTTCTGAATATGAACAACCATTGCTTAAAGGAAAATTGCATTTTATTTTATAAGATAACACGTTGCCTTCCTGTTGTCGCTTCCTGAAGCGTTATCTATAGAATGATAACCACAATTCCTTATTACAGGTTATGGTTCTAAAACTAATTATGATATATATGACATTATCATATTGTTTGAACAATCAATCACGTGTTGTTTGTTTTCATAATATGATGTTGTACCTTACACAAGTGGGAGAAATTTCAAAGTGTGTGCAAGGAACAACAATATTATTGGTGCATCTTGACCGCAAGGTAAGAAAACTAATAAATCCACTAGGACTTAAACACATTATATGTTTAATGCCCTACTACATGTAAACAAGAATTCTACTAGGACTTAAACACGTGAGATGTTTATTGCCTACTACATTCTAATAATGATTCTACTAGGACTAGAACACGCTAGATGTTTGTTGCCCTACTACATTCAAATGTCATAATATAGTGTAAAGATATTTCAACAATTGACTACATGTTTTAGTCAACATAATTATGGTTATATGATAATGATCATAATTCTGAAGAATAAAATTAACTTGAAATTACTACAGAACTCAAGAGTTTGCGTTCATGGTTACTTTTGTTAGTATAATTATGCTTACATGTTAAGACATAATTATAAAGTCCTTGTATTAATTAATGACTTATAACATAAAGTATGTATATAGTTAAAATGTTATGTCTTCTAGTTAACACATAAACATAAGGCCTTTGATTTATTCAAAGACTTATAATGTATCATTGAAATATTATGTTTTCTTGTTAACGCATGAACATATAATCCTTGAACAGTTCTGTCTTCTTGTGAACACGTGAACATAAGTTTCTTGTATTGTTCAATGAATATACATTATTTATAAGATCGTTTATGAGCTCGGCTAGGGATATCAATAACAAAGATAATAAACATAATACGCAGCGGAATAATCAAAACAATACTTTGTTATTGAACAAGGTTTTTCATTCACTAATACTCTAATAATCTTAGACGTTTATAGAAACACGTCTACTAACTAAACTAATAACCTAGGCGTTTACATGAACATACGCCTAGGACACTCTAATCTAAATCAATACCCTAGACGTTCTTCCCTAACGTCTAGGCTAAACACACACCTTTTACTAATCGACTACATATTGGAAGACTTAATTAAAAACCTACACCTATGTCCTCTTTATATACTAGAGGATAAGGACTAAATAATAAAAATTCCATTGCAAGCAAGTCCTTCCATCTTTTAGTAGGTTTCCTTCTTGTCATATTAAGTCCCTCTTGTTTCATTCTTTTTGTCTTTATCAACTCAAACTTGTAATTCCCAACAATTATTGCATGCACTTGGTTCGTAAATAATTTATATGCAATTTGGCTCGACCCAATTGACAAGTATTTGGTCCAAAGAGAATTAAGTTATCTATAGAATTCTTATATAGTTTCACAATTCTAATCACTCATAGGATACCACTTCATCATGGTATGTCTAATGTGGTAGATAAAACCTTATTCATATTGTTTGGTTCCTGATAGCTTTAATTGCTCTACCTCCAAAAACATATCAATGTTAGAAATTGCGTGTGTCATGGATACACTCAATATAGGTCAAACCTAGAAGGTATTCAAGACAAACCATAACTGAAAACCCTAATTCATTAGGGATTTTAGGTTTTCCACTCAAACCAATTGAATCCTAAATCCTTTTGGATTTTTGATTTATCTACACTTCCTAGCTTGAAGATTGTAGTTTTGATGTTCTTCCTATCTTGACGAAACACAAAACTGTTGTTAGAATTTTTGGTTAAAGAGTGATACTAAATTAGAGTTTTTCTATAAACCCTAATTTGAGTTGTTGGAAGGAATTTCATTATGTCTTGATTTAAGTTCTGAATTTGTTAAAATCTTATGAAGCATTTTATTAACAAATCTTGAGATGAGAACTTAAAATGTATTTTGTGGTTCTCCATAAGGAACAATTTATTGTTGCTTAAATACTTAGTATTTAGAGAATTATCTCTACTTACAAAAGTAAGTGGAAGTATATACATATCTCAAAGCGTTGAGAACAAAATACTTAACCTTCTAAAATCTACTCATTAATGTCGTACTAAGGTTAAACATGAAAATGTTTACCGAAGTATAATGATTACTCTCATTCATAAATCCGAAAGGATGCCTCATCACTTGAGTGATATTTTATATCATTGCTGAGGGATATAAGTTAGAAGATTATTGTAAATCAGCTAACTACTAAAATACATTATCACATCTTGAATCTGATAAATATTTTAGAACTATGAATGACAAGATGCAGTCCTTAAAAGGCAAATCAAGTTTTGAGCTTGATTGTTATTTTGCCTAACAGTTAACCTATGAGGTTGGAATGAGTTTCTTTTGAAGAAAGACTCACAAGGACGAAATTGTGTACATATTAATGCCTGACATTTAGTAGGAAGTTTTTAATCATATTTAAGCAATTGACTGTGATTAAATTTTCTTATATATACACGCATTAATTATATAAAGATATTTAATGGTCATACATGTGATTTGTAGGTTGAATATGACAATTAGATTTTATAACACTTTCTTTATTATTAACTTTTGCGAGGACGGTGTGTAATCAAAAGGGTTATGAATTTATATTATCTTTATATAGTATACAAAAATTAAGCAATCCATGTTTTGTATTATGTTATGCATCTAAGAGCTGAGATCTTGATTTTAATTACAATATGATTCTGATTGAATTAAGATATCTCTTGAGTATGTCTGACATTGAGTGGGAGCAATGTGTTTTTCCATTAAATTTACATGTTGAAGATATCATTCTATTTAAGCTAGATATTGATCCTTAAGTTTGGAATGAAACTTCACTTGGAATTTAGGGATTAAAACAAACAACCTTGGAATAGATGTTTATATGGAATAAACAAATGCGGAAAATAAGTCTGACACAAATACAATATACCATTTGAGCAAGTCTTAAAATGGTATATTTCACTTGGAATAATTTACATGGGTGGAAACCTTGTGTTTTTAAACTAAGGGTTTATCATGTATATATTATATTGTGTATGAGACTAGTTGTTGCTTTTGTACAAGAACAAAATGAGCTGACAACAACAATATCTAATTTGAGAGTGTTTAGATTATTGCTCTTATAAATGTTTACGAATTATAAAGCATAGTGTTGTATAAGTACAAATGATGCTAGAGGATTATTTATACTGGTTGTAGTAGGATTTTATCATTTATAATAAATCTGCTAACTAGCTATGCTCAACATAGAGCATTGTTGCATTACACATTAAAGAATGAGAATACTTTACACTTTTAGAAACTGTAAGGATGGCTGTCAGTATGTCGTTGATTTTTAATACCTAATGCAAGGTAAGACGACATCTCCATACTATAACTCTTGCAATAGTATGAGCATATGAGATAAGACACTCATCTTATATTTCAAATCCTTCACTATAAGTGATATTTTGAAATAAGTATTTGGAAAGTTTACTCAGATAACTATTTAGTTTTTCTTGTAAAAGAATGGTTGAGAATGTTGGAAACATTAGGTTTCAACTTACTAAATGAGTTTCATGCATATTTGTTTTAGTATTTGGATAATTGAGATTGATAGACAATTTTTACTTTATGATGAATAAAGATACTTGGTATTGGTTATTCATTCATACAATAATTGTTATCCTATATTTGCATGTTTAATCCTTGAATAATTTTATTATTCTAAATATGTCCATTCTCGATTAACAATATGGGAATATTGTTATGTAAGGCAAATGTGAGTGTTGGTTATAATTCTAACGAGAATTTGGATAGTTCCCACCAAACTCATATGTATTCACTAGAGATGCATATTGAATTCCCCAACTTTCAAACATTTACTTTTGGATCCTTGTCATAAGTAAAATATTGAAAATGGTTTGTTATCTTCATCCTTAGACTTGAGATGTAAGCAAGTTCTGTTATGTGTGGATATTGTTAGGAACTAGAAAATTTCATAGTGAAGAGTCGGTCACCCCAAATGTTATCTAGCTTAAGTTAGCTCGTAGACTTGTCGTTAGTTACGTTATTTAGTAGTTTATTTACTAGTTTGTAGCTTAGTATAGTGTAGTGCAACACCGTGGAGGAAGGACGGGTCTTTACCCACTGTATGCCTGATCCACAGGCCGATAGGAGGTCGTGTATTCTGTAACTATAAATACCCCTTCCATCCATGGAAGGGGTGGTGCTTCTCATTCAATCTAATATTCCCTTTGTGTAAACCTCTAGATAGAACACCCTCTCTCTCTACTAACTCTCTAACTATGGCAAACATGTATTTTGATCATCCAAGACCACCCGAATCATCAACACAATAAATATTACGATCCTTCAATTGGTACCAGAGCCAAGGTTTTATTGTTTTGGTGATTTATTGTGGTCTTTTGGTTGTTATTAAAAATGTTTTTGCACTGTGTTTTTGGTCCGAAAATTTCTTTTCCTGTTATTGTCTAAAACAGTTTCTAACATGCTTTTAGTAGTATCCTTTGGTCAAAAAGTGATGGTCCAAATACTGTGGTCATAGTCATTTTTGTACCAAATAATGTGGTTAATAGTGGTCATCAATAAGTCTTGCATGGGTCAAAGAATGTCTATTGCATTGCAGTTTGTGTCCTTTAGGTATATGATAGCAGTTTATGTTTTGTGGTCATATGGTCAGATTTCTTATGGTCCAAACGGTGGTCAAATGGTTAACGTATTCGTGGTCAAACTGTCTAAATGAAGCAGTTTTATGCTGCCTTTTGTTTGGGTCATTTCTGGTGTGTCATAAAGTGGTCAAAGGGGTTTAATGAATCTGTTCTATGCATTTTCTGGGTTTTTATGAAGCTGATCGGAAAACTTGGTCGGAATACTCATCGGAAAAAGTCATATTTCAAGTTAGCAACTTGTCTCAAAACTGTCCAGATTCTATGAATGTATGTAGTGACTTGTGACTTATAAATCCTAGCGACTTGTATTTACAAGGTGTGGCGACTTGTTCTAATATCTGGTGGCGGTTTGACTTTTGAGTCAAACTTGTAGCGAGTTGCTGTTATAAATTGTTAGCGACTTGCTACAATTTATGCTAGCGACTTGACACTATATTCTGCTAGCGATTTGCTTTGAAAAAGTACTACACCTAGAGAATTGATTCCATAAGACTTGACTTGAACAGAAAGGAGATGAAGAAGAATCACCTCAAGACCAAAGCGACTTGTTTCCTAAAACCATAACTCATGACCTCTGTTATCAAACTTCATCAGTCCAATGTTTTTTTACAAAATGAAAAACGTGACACCAAGATTTAAACAAACCCAAATCCATCTACTACAACAACATATCTCAAATTAAACTAACTCATATATCTCATCAATCATTTGGACAAACTGATAATTAACAAATCTCATAACCTGTTCAACTTCTAATCTTTCAAAGATTTATTTGTTGAAACCTTTTCATCACAGATTTATCTAGACTCGTACTCAAAATGATATAATCAAGTCCATCATAACATTGACTCAGACTCAGGTTTAATTTGTGAAGCCTAGCTTCAATTGTTATTCGAACAAAAAGGTAAAAGATGTTAACAAATCTGTTAAATCTTTCAACCTTGGTTCGTTATAAGTTGATACCTACCTGGATTGTGTCTCGCTTTGTAGGATATTGGATTTCACATACACATCATAACATAATCATACATAGGCGTATAGGAGATGAGTTTTAGAGAGAGAAAGTTAGAGGTTTAGGGAACTTTAGTGAGAGAAAGAAAAATCTTATTATGAGCTCCAACTCTCTACCTTGGAAGGTAGAGAGTATTTATAGTCTTACAATAAAATGCCACACAACGGGCTGTGGATCAGGCATACAGTGGGTAAAGACCCGTCCGTCCTCCACGGTGTTACTTAACTAAATACTACTTAGCTTAAAAGAACTATGACTACGAGCTTTCTAACGATTACATATACTAGAGGTGACCGACTCTTTAATACCTAAAATTCTAATTCCTAACACGCTTCAAGCCTTCCTTGTGGACTATTCGTTCCACCATCACACCATCCCTGTGGCAAGGTCACTTGACTCGTGTTGTTAAACATATTCTCGTGGCTTTTGTTGCTGTGAGAAGATGCGCCTGAAGAAAATGATAAGCTGATTTTGTTTGAAGTGATTTGGAGATAGTACTATGATATTTTGGGGGCGGATGTTTGACAGATTTATGTTTAGGGTTTCAAATGTTGAGTATCTGTGTTTGTGGTGAGAGAGATTAGGAGAGAGGCGAATATGGAGACTATTTTTAGGGTTTGAAGAAGTGATTAAGAGGTTTATATACTCCACAAATTTAGGGTATTTGTCAATCACTTGAACGGGCAGTATGGGATAATAATTCATGGGCCGTGTATTTTCTGTGTCATCTTGGGCTTGTTTGGACATGTTGGATCGTGGGTAATGTTTGGGGAATGAGCTTGGCCCAAGTGTAACTTCTTATAACGATATTAGAGATTAAGCTTGCACCATATTATTAAATTTAGTCATGTGGTATATAGGCTTGTATGAGATTATTATTGAGTAACATATATACCATAACGGCTAAATTATCATCTGATGGTTTGTGAGCCTTAGTTGGACATAATGGAGTGTGCACTTAAAATTGACAATCACGGTAATTGATTTTGATTGGATCTGCTATTTGGGTATTTGTTACAATATCAATTGGATCGGCTATTATCTCATGAATGTTTTGAATCTGGAAATTATGCTTTCTAAGATGAATTGGGCTTCTAATGATTTGGACTATATGTGAGTTGTTACTGTGATTTGATGATGATGCAATTTGATGTGAGTTGATAAGTGTTATGAGAATTGGGTACTCTGGTATATACATTTTCACGAAGAACATTATGTCACGGCTTTAATTGATATTAGAAAATGTTGAATACGGGGTTGTTTGGACGGTATTTCTTGTTTGAATTTGAAGTGAGGTTTTTCGGGCACGTTTACTTACTTCGCGACGATGACTGGTTTGGGCGTTTATTGAGGGTGATAAAAGACTTGGCTATTTAGTTACGGTTGTGATTCTTTCTCGCCTAACCCACAACGTAATTATCACTTCGGTGTCTCACGCAGTTGAGAATACGTCAAGAGTTTTTTGTACATTGGGTACACCGTTTCTTTTTCACGAGGATTAGTACAAGTTTAAGTAACAAATCTGGGGAATTTTACTTCATGATCAAGTTTGGCATATCGGGTTTACTTCACCTTGTTGTCACAACAATTGCCGACATAATGAGTGTATGATGTGTTTACCAAGGTGTTTATTGGATGCTTGATGATATTGTTGATGTTGGATTATGAACCGTTATCGAACCGCTGCATGTTCCCCTAAAACAGATATTCACCGAAACTAAAATTGTCATTACACATTCAAGCTGACGTTGTTTACGGTTTAGTCTTGATTTTGTAAAATCCCGCGAAAGAATCTATTTCTCGGTTTAAATCATAGACTTGTAAAATCCCGTGACAATGGAAACATCCTGGTAAAAGTAAAGTGCATTTCCGGATCTTTCTTACGGTTTATTCTTGGTTTTGTAAAATCCCGCGAAAGAAACTATTTCTCGGTTTAAACCATAGAGTTGTAAAATCCCGTATTGATGGAACCATCTTGGAGAAAGGAAAAGTGTATTTCGAGATCTCTCATTTGATGTTGGTGCTACGTTTTATGTTTCGAAGAAGGGATAAAAGAGTGTACTTCATGAATTGGATGTGTGTTTGGATATTCGTCATGGCAGTTTGGTTATTACAAGGTTTTACGGGGTTATGTGCATTTAACCATGGTCGGGATGAAACCATTATCAAAGTTCATTTAAATGTCAAAGAAGGCTAGATTTGAGCAGTTAACCAGAAGATGTGACAATGGCGTTAATTCAGTATTATTTATTTGAGGTTGAAGTGAATTATCACGGGCGAGTGTACTTAGTATCTAAAGGTATCGGGGATGGATGGATGAAGATTCTTCATGATCCTTGTTCGAGCTTATTTCGAAAAACGAAGACTTGGAAATCTAGTTATTTTTTAGAGTCTATTTTTTCTGGGGGAATTGGGCTCTTTTTACCACAAAAATAACTATCACTTTAAGGAGTTACGTTGTAGTGCTCAGTGTCACATTTAATTGTGGATTTTCAAGAGGTAATGTACGTCTTATACTTGATGGTTGGTTGGTTGAAGAGTATAGAGTACATAGAGAGTACCTAGAGATGCTAATGGAAATCGGCACCGCTCTTTGTTACATATGTGCAAGCTTAAGTCACGAGTTCGGGGTAGTTTACTTCAGGGTCAAATTCATCATATTGGGTTATCTCCATCAGCTGTCACTGCAAAGAGCCTACTGAATGATAATGGTGATGATTACATGTTTTGCTAAGAGAGTTGAAAAGAGAGAGATTATGACGTTTGAATACTTCAGTTCAAACCTCGTACTCTAAAGAAAAGAAAAGTGTACGTTTCAGTGCGCTTTATCTTTAAAAGAAGAGAAATCTTCTTATGACGTTTGAACACAACAATTCATGCCTCGTTCTTTAAAGAAAAGAAAAGTGTACGTGTCAGTATGCTTTATCTTCTAAAGAAGAGAAATTGTAGGATATTAGTTTTCACATACACATCAAACCATAACAACAAGGTGGCGTATAAGTGGAATTCTAGAGAGAGAAAGTTAGAGGTTTAGGGAACTTTAGTGAGAGAAAGATAATTCTTATTATGAGCTCCAACTCCCTACCCTGGGAGGTAGAGAGTATTTATAGTCTTACATAAAACGCCACACAACGGGCTGTGGATCAGGCATACAGTGGGTAAAGACCCGTCTGTCCTCCACGGTGATACTTAACTAAATACTACTTAGCTTAAAATAACTACGACTACGAGCTTTCTAACGATTACATATACTTGAGGTGACCGACTCTTTAATACCTGGAATTTCTAATTCCTAACAATCTCCCCCTAAGGGAGGTCACCTCAATCATGTACTAAAATTACATTGAATACAAACAGATATTACATTAAAAATTGATCTTGCATTCTTGATGTAGTGCTTTGCTCCGAAGCTCGTAGTCATTGATTCTTCTCATTGCATGTTTGGTTAATCCAAGTGGAGGTCTTTTACTGATCCATGTGATAATAAATTTGAGCCAGCTTTTGAGACCATCAGCTAACAAAAGTCTCTGAGACATCCATTGTGGTGTTGGTATTATGTGATGTTGTGACTTTCGGACCGACATGCTCACATTCTGGATCATGATATCTTCTCATCAGAGTAGCGGAAGCTTTCGTTGATTCATGATATTGGCAGCAGCGTAGCAGAAGCATGGAGTGAAAATATCAGAGTCATTGATGCACTAATCATGATTTCTTGAGAGATGAATGTATTGTGTGAGCATGCGGCTATGGATTGACCGCTTCATTCTGATCAGCTACAAACGTCGGGTGTACCTGCATACAACAGTTAGCAATAAATCGCACGAAAGTGTCTTTGATCACTTTCGTTGAATTGAGGTACACGGCCCACGGTTCCCCGTTGATCAGTACAAGTACTGCCTGTGATCAGGTATAATTCCGAAGAATTTCCTTGACAGGGTTTCGCAGCTGCTCTAGCTGTTCTCAAACCGGAACATCTCAAAGAAGACAACACGGAGTGAGTGAACCAGCGAATAGAGATTCACTGATTGATGAAAAGAGATTTGAAAAACAATCGTGTATTGCTCAATAGAAATTGTTTTTGCAATACAACGAAGGTTTTAGTGAACATCAATTATCAATCATAAAACACCTTTTGATTTGCAATGTCCGTACACGGTCGATTTGCTAAAGAAAAGATTTTTAAGCACAATGACCGGTTTTTCAAAGGTATCCGTCAATCCATAACCTGAACCAGGATTGATTCAAGAGATTGAATCGCCCCATTGTTTCTGTTCAGTTGTCACATGGTTGATCTATATAATAAATCTCACATGCCACATACTAGGAGCTTGTTTGATGTTGGCTCCAGAAGGCTTTCCATCTTCATTGTGAATATATATACACATCACTCAGATGTTCTGGCAATACCACAAGGATAATGCGTAGGACTCAAGATATAATCTCTCTTTTCACATTGTGTGAAACAGAGAGTCTTCATTGAAAGTGTCCTAATGAGATTTATTGATGATCTCGTGGCTCTAGACTCAATATGTGCATATTTGGATCCTGTGCCGGAGACTAGGGAGAGGGTCTTCTTCTTCAATATCAACAATCTCTAAGAGAAAGTCGATAGATAATGTCGGTTCCCCGTGAGAATGAAACAAACCCTTTTAAGAGGAACTTGAGTGGTTTGGAAAGTTGAAGTGCAGTGCGTCACTGGGTCCATGACGTCTTGTCTTCAATACCGATGTTACCATCAGTAGCATATGAATTGAACCCGGTTTCTGCCCTAAGGTTGAATAAATGGAGGGCTATTTGTTTTCACCCTTTTCTCATTCAATTCTTTTTAATTCTTCAACCCCTTCAGTGCTTACCGATACTTCATAGCTAGAACCTTGTTGGGTTTATTTCAGTACTAGCTCAGTCTCAGTCCGCACTCTTCCCATATCTCATTTTTCTCCTTTTATCATCATACCTAAGAACTCTACACTAACTAGTGGATAGTCCCTGGGTAGATCCCTCCGGTTCTGGCGGATCATGGGAACACATACCTAACCTTATCATCCTTATATCACCGTACATAAAGTAAAGTTGGTCGGTCTATTTGGTATTGTTCATCTGCCATTGGAACCAATTGAAAACCATTTGAAAATCAATCCAGATACTTGTGATATATTATCAAAACATTTTGTACCTGAATTGTTTTTGATATTTTTAGAATAAGTGCTCCCCCTCAACATGTGCATGAATTGTTTGAAATCGTTTTGCACACGGAGGCAAGAGGAAGAAATTACTTCTTTGATTACCATTTTCTAAAAGATATCACCATCACTTCCTTGATCAAATCAAGTAGATAAAGCATTTCCGGGAAGGATGAGGTTTCCATAAGTTTGCTCCCCCTCAATATGTGCCTCAAGGTTTGGAAATAGTTTTTCACATACTAGAGGGAACCTGCACATTGAGATAAATGATCACGTTTCAAATCATAGGTTTAAGATAGATGCTCCCCCTCAACATGTGCATGGAAAATTTGAAATCGTTTATCACATGTGGGAAGGATAGCATGTACATCCTTATAAAACCATTTACCGAATTATCAGTTTAAATCCACTTTAAATCACACATTCTCCCCCGTTCACAATTATCAAATCATTTGAGATGTGTGATCTCTTATTGATTTAAATTGATTTTGAAAGCTTTTAAGGGGAATTGTGACTTGATTATGAAAGCGTTTTAACTGATAAGGATCGGATTTTAAGACTTTAAAACTCCATTGATAAAACATGCATGTACATCTTTTGAAAACAATTTAATGCCAAATAACTTTTTAATTTAATTGAAATCATTCTCCCCCTCAATCAATGACATAGGTTGTTGATTGAGAGATAGAGATTTTGACGAATAAGTCCTGATGATTATCAAAAATAGAGACCGAGTTATTTTTCAAAGCAGTTAGTTTTCAGCAGATAAATGTTTATAGAATCAGAGCATGGAATTTGAAAACATGGTAAAGCATGGCTCTGTTCTTTCTTTGAATAGCGGGTTACTGCCTGAAATGACAATAAACCATTTTTTTCTCTTTCTCCCAAAAATAATTTTTTGATTTTTTGATTTTTTGATTTTTTTTTTTTTTTTAACATTCGAACAACATCTAAAGTCCCGCGTCATTCTTTGAATGACATCTCAAAGACCGTAGATATTATCGAATCGAGGAAAACATGACAAAAAGACAATATTTTTTGGAATTTTTCATGATTTTTCAAATTTTTATGGATTTTGAAGGTTTTATATTTTTCTATTTGATTTTGGAATAGATATATACCAGAGATAGATGAAGATAGACCTTTACTCCTCGTCTTCCTCCTGAAGACGTTTGAGTGTTTCTGGTTGAAGGCTTTTCAAGCCAAGACGTGGAAGAATAAACTCAAAACGTTCTCTTGGAAGAGCTTTGGTGAAGATGTCTGCTAACTGATATTCAGACCTCACAAAATAGAGTTCCACCACACCTTTTTCCACTTGTTCCCTGATGAAATGATGTCGAATGTCGATATGCTTTGCTCTTGAGTGTTGAACATTGTTGCATGAGAGAGCAATAACACTTTTATTATCACAGTACAGAGGGATTTTGTTGAATTCAAAGCCATAGTCAGATAATTGAGATCTCATCCATAAGATTTGAGCACAACAGGATGACATGGCTATGTATTCAGCCTCTGTAGAGGAAATAGAAGTACTCATTTGCTTCTTTGAAGACCAGCTCACAAGCTTATCACCCAAAAACTGAGCACCTCCAGATGTACTTCGACGAGTATCTTGACACCCTGCATGATCAGCATCTACATAGGCTGTTAGTGACATGCCGGTGTCCTTCGGGTACCAAAGACCCATATTGATGGTTCCTTGGAGATACCGAAAGACCCGTTTAACTGCTTCAAGGTGCTTTTTAGTAGGCTTAGCCTGGTATCTAGCACACATGCAAACAGCGAACAAGATGTCTGGTCTACTAGCTGTAAGGTACATCAGGGATCCAATCATACTACGATACTTTGTTTGGTCAATCATGATCCCTGAGTGGTCCTCATCTAGTTTGGTTCGATCAATCATGGGAGTGTCAACAGGGTCACTTGAATCAAATCCAAATTTCTTTAAGATCTCAGTTGCATATTTAGATTGATTTATGAAAATGCCTCCGGGACTTTGCGAAATTTGTAATCCCAAGAAAAATGACATTTGTCCCATCATTGACATTTGAAATTTTGAACTCATTTCATTTGAAAAACGATCACATTCCATTGGGTCTGTCGAGGCAAAAATAATATCATCAACATAAATTTGAACATGAATTAAATGTTTGCCTGACTTCCTGGTGAACAATGTTGGATCAACTGCTCCTTTGCTAAATCCGGTTGATAGAAGAAACTTTGACAGTGTATCATACTATGCCCTTGGAGCTTGCTTTAAACCGTAAAGGGCCTTCTTCAAACGATAAACGTGAGTAGGATGCTCTTGATTTACAAATCCTTCAGGTTGGCTGACGTAGACGACTTCTTTAAGGTCTCCGTTCAGGAATGCCGTCTTCACATCCATCTGATAGACTACCATGTTCTTACTAGCAGCATTAGCCAGAAAGATTCTGATTGCCTCGATTCGAGCAACTGGAGCAAAAGATTCTTCAAAGTCAATACCCTCCTCTTGACGGTATCCTTTAGCAACTAATCGAGCCTTGTTCTTCAACACATCACCATGCTCATCAAGTTTCACTTTGAAGATCCATTTAAGAGCAATAATCATAGCACAGTCTGGAGCAGGTACTAACTCCCATACATCAAGTCGATCAAACTCATGAATTTCATCTTGCATTGCATTGAACCAGCTATCTTCATTCATGGCGGTTTTAACATCTTTTGGTTCGATCTTAGATAGTATGGAGTTGAAGAAGCACCATAAGGCATCGGTAGCAAGTTGTTTTCGTGTTGATACAGGACGAGAGGGATTTCCAATGATGTTGTCTAGTGGATGATCGTGAGTCCATTTTCTAAGGTGTTCATGTGGCAGTTGTTGAGGGACTGAGGTAGCAGAGTCGATGTCTCCTGAAGAAGATGGTTCTGATGATGATTCAGGAGCAAATATGTTTTCAAATGGAGCATCTTCAGGAGTAGCAAAGGGATTAACTTCATCATTGATGCCAGAAACAGTTCCATGATGTACATTTGAAGAATGATGATTTGTTGATGAGACTGAAGGATCAGCAGTAGGCGCTTCTTGACTTAAAGATATTGAGACTGAGGGATTTTTTTCATTCACAGGAATATGAGCAGCCTCTGTTGTAGGGATTGACACCTAATTAGTACTTGGATCATAAAGTTCATCAAACATAGGATCAAACAATTTCTTTAAATCATCTTCAGATGGAGGTACATATGGAGTTTCTTGAGAGGAGTTTGGAACAAGGGATGAACCAATGGGACTGTTTTGAAGTGCGGGTCCTGAACTGGATTGTCCAGGAGCCATTTGACCGGTCAGCTCATCAAACGTAACGTGAATTGTTTCCATGATATTTCGGGTTCTTCTGTTGTAGATTCGGTATCCCTTTTTGTTAGGTGCATATCCTACAAATACTCCAATGTCTGCTTTAGCTCTAAGTTTGCCTAAGTCTTGACCCTCATTAGTTGGATAACATAATGCACCAAACACACGAAGGAAAGAGAGATTAGGTTTTCTGTTGTGGACAAGTTCATATGGAGTTTTTCCATGAACAGTGTGAATCAGGGAACGATTTTGTGTGAAGCATGCAGTGGCAATAGCTTCAGCCCAGAGAAACATTGGAACCTTTGAGTAAATCAGCATTGTTCTAGCGGCTTCTACAAGAGTTCGATTTCGTCTTTCAACTACACCGTTCTGTTGAGGAGTTCGTGGAACACTTCTTTGATGGCTGATTCTAACGCTTTCATAAAATTCACTAAGTTGTTTGTTGACAAACTCAGTTCCATTGTCTGTTCTGATAATTCTGATGGTTTTGTTAAGTCGAACCTGCAGCTGCTTGATGAGTTTGATGATGATATCAGAAGTTTCATCCTTTGTCCTTAAGAACTTGACCCAGGTGAATCTAGAGTAATCATCAACCACAACTAACACATATTTCTTCCCAAAGATATTCTGCACCCTCATTGGTCCACATAAATCCATATGAATCATATGAAGAACTTCTGTGACAGAGTTAGTAGGTTTGGGTTTATGGGCATACTTCTTGCTTTTTCCCAATTGACATGCTGAACAAAGATGATCCTTTTCGTACTTGAGTCTAGGTAAACCTACAACTAATTAAGTCCTTTCTGGTGAGATCATTGATGGTGCCGAAGTTCAGGTGATTGAGACGACGATGCCATAACCATGACTTTGTTTTAGAAGCCTTTGACAGCAAGCAAATTGGAGAAGACTTCATCATATCTTCGATAGAGATGGTGTATAGATTTGAACCACGTGATCCTCTTAAAAGTTCCTTACCATCAAGTTCTCTAACAAAGCAGGTATGTTTTCTGAAGGCTACTTCTAGATCTGAATCGCAGAATTGACCAACAGAGAACAAGTTGTGACCAAGACCTTCTACATAGTAAACCCTGGAGATAACACTTTTGCCAACAACATAGTCTCCATAACCCATGATAGCACCGAAATGATCATTCCCGAATCTAACTGTCCCGATGAATTTGCTCACGAAGTTCATGAGCCGTGACCGGTCGCCAGTCATATGCTTGGAACAGCCTGAGTCCAGGTACCACAGAATGATTTGAACGATCTGCAGTTGAACACAGACAAGAATGGATAACTGGATAATTGGGATCCCCATGTAAGAATGGGTTCCATTTGGTTAGTAACAATGGTTGGAACACCCACATCAGAAATAGAAGCATTCATATCAGAAAATAAGGCAATGGAATCATTGTGAATAGATGCAGTACTAGTGTCTGTATTAGCCTTGTTCACAGTGTGCTCACTTCTTAAGGGAATAGTTCTACCAGTAGGCATCCATTTTCTAGTGGGCATTGTCTGATTAGTCTTATGACCAACAGGTAACCAATAATAGCCTATCTTACTAAATGTTCTTCCTGTGGGTTTCCACTGTTTTCTAACTTTCTTTCGTTTTTGCCTTTTAGCCTTCTTAGCATGAATTTTAGCATTAACAATATTAACTGGACAATTAACATCATTAGGCAAAACATTAACACCACATTCATGATTAGAAACAGAGTTCAAGCAGACATCAATACAAGGTTTGCAAATAGTATCAGAATTCGAATTAATTACAGTACGCCTATGGCTAATACTAGAATCAACACGATTCGTTTTATTCGGTTCAAACTTAAAGTTCCTAGATTGTTCTTCTACTCTTTTCCAGTGCACATTCTTAGCTTGCGAGGTCCTATCATTCCTTGTATTGTCTTGAGACTTTGACCTGCTCCCTTTAATGTCACTGATTACTCCTGTAGAGGGAATGGGAACATTAGTTGGTTTTACTATTCTTTGCATCACCTGTTTAGATGTGCTGGGATCTGAACTACATGCAGGCACACTAAGGTTCACTTTCTTAAAACTAGAAGTGCTGGGATTTGTACTCCTAGAAGGCACACATGAGTCCTCTTTCATAACATTGACAGATCTGGAATCTGAACTACTTAAAGGCACACTAAAGTTCACATTCAAGACATTGGGCATCGAATGAATATCATATTTGGCATTAGGCATCGAACATGGAATCAAAGGATTAACTCTCTCACCTAAGGACTTTGGGCATATTGTGATCAAGCATTCTAGGATTTCTTGAGATCGTTTGGCATATAGGCATGCATGTCCAATTGCATTATCATGAGGTTTCTCTAACTTATCCTCTTCAACAATCTCACGCAGACATTCTAGGCAATCCTTAAGGGATGAGAAGTATGTTTGAACAGCAAGTTTGTTGTTCCTGAGATGAGGAGGGACATATTTCACAGACAAAGCATATTTATTACAAGAGTGAACCTTTGATACACCATTCTCCCCATTGGTCATTGGCATTTTCCCTTTTACCTGACTCTTCAGATCCTCAATTTCCCTTTGCAATGAAGCTATTTGTTCTTTATTTTTGTTACGAGTGACCTTTATTGATTCAAATAACTCATCGAAATGACGTTTAACCTTTTCATTTACTTCTAGAAAACTTTCGTTTTCCTTTTGTAATGCATTTACTAGGTTTTGAAGATGAAACGTTTGAGAATTCTGGGAATCTAAAGGAGGAGGCATTTGGGAGCCTGTCATATTGTTCGTTTGACCCTTTAATTGAGAGATTTGGGCTTTCAACTTTCTGATCGTGTTGCAATGAGCTTGAATCTGTTCATCACGTTTGTTAATTTGAAAAACTGCATCAAACTCTGGAGCATCTGAGGATGTCTTGATATTTGAAGTTTTGACATTTTCTTTAAAATGTTGATATTTTAGTTGTAAATTAAAATGCTCAACTTCTAGTTTAGAAAAATGTTTAACCAAATTGTCGTGATCATCCAGTTCAATTTTCTCGTTTAGTTCAGAATTAGTTTTTTCAAGCTCAATGACACGATCATGGGAGACTTTCAGGGCAACCGATAATTCATGAAATTTGGAAGCATTAATAGAACAATTTGTAGCAGTGAAAAACACATCTTGAGCAATACATTCAGAAATCAGGTTCTCATTTAGTGTATGCAAGTTCTTTCTCTCAATCTCATTATATTTTAGTGCTCGCTCATAGTCACTAACTTCAACTATCATTGCATCAAATTCCTTTTCCATTCCCTTAATAGCAGTTTCTATCCCCTTTTTAAGACTCTCAAAGTGATCTTTTAGAAGTTTAAAGAAAGGCATGACCTCAGTTAAATAACATTCTTTCATTTGCTTAAAACCCCTTTCTCCTTCAGTTATACCAGTGGGTGTGATCCTTTTCTTGCAAGTTTTCTCAAAATCAACAAATAGTTGAAATATAACATATTGGCTAATTAAGGTCTTGCTTTTAGTGGCAATTGTTCTAGGAACAAGATGCATTGGTGTATTAGGAGGATACACAGTCGCTCTAGGCATTTTCCAAAGGGGAGGGTTTGTTTCAACAATATTTTCAGCTTTCTGCCTATCTAAATCCATTTTCCAAAAAACTAGTTCGGGAGTCAACAATGTCTGAGGCTTAAACATGTTCAAGGAAATCCAGTTTTCCTTCTTGTAATCATGGGGTGTGATCTTTATTTTCTTCTCTTTACATTTAGGATCATTTAATTTCTTGTTCATCTTTTCCCTAGTGACTTCATCTGATTTCTTATCTTCCTCAGTGCACTCAACACAACTAGGTTTCTGTCTAGGTTTAAGGATTTCATTGCCATCATAAAGAACCTTATGAGCATTTCTAGCTTTTTTAATGACCTCTGGATTTGGTTCCTCAACAAGGGGAATGCTATGCTTATCGCTTAAGACTCTATGCTTAGTGATCATGTGAGCAGTCTGAATGGTGTTCCCTTGTATGTACAACTTGTTTTCAAGTTTGTTTTTCAAAGTTTTCAGATTAGAAAAATCTTTCAAGAGTTTTGATTCCTTTGCATTAAATTCTTGCTTAAGCATTTTCACATTTTCTTGAAGTTCTTGTTTTTGCTTAGCAGTTTTAGAAAGCTTTTCATGCAAGGAATTTAACTCTTGTTTTAATACTTCTTCTCGAAAATTACTTTTTCTAATGATTGTACGCACTTGATCATCCATTTCCTGCTCACGAGAGGTCAACTCAAATTTTGCACGTTGTTCATAGATAGCAACACGTTCTTTATAGGCATTTAGTTCAGAAATTACAGGATCATCAGGGGCACATGCAGTGTATTCATCAAGAACATAGTCATTGTTGACTGCAGAAGATGCATCACTTGGTACAACTTCACTTTCACTTTGTTTCACATATTGATCATATGGGACAATATTGATATTACCCATATTTTCAACATTTGATTCAATAGTTTCAGTTGATTGTACTTTGTCATGCATCTGTTGCATATCAGCATCATCGTATAGTTTTAATACCTCTGAGATGAGTTTGTCTTTGGATGAGCCAGCTTGTGGTGAAGAAGAGACCTTAGGAGAAACCATTGGAGAAATGCTAGCCATAAAAATTGTGTGTGCAGTAGGTCCATCATCCACATCAGAGTCGTATGCATCACAATCAGCGACTTGAAAGGCATTTTGATGATTGTGACCTATCTCCTGAATAGGCTGCTCATCCACATCTGCATCATAGGTCTTGGCATTGCCCTCAGCTAGAAACAACAATTCCTCTTCATCCAAAGCAGCACCATTATCCTGAGCTTGTACAAGCAGCATCTTATCTCTGAAGTAATCAGCATTCTGTGGACGCTTTGGAGATGTGCAGTTCCTTGCAATGTGTCCCTCACCACCACAGTTATAACATTTGATCGGCTTAGCTTGACCTTGATTACCATTCCTTCCTCGATTTTGATTACCAACATAACCTCTACCAGCTCCACCTCTTCCCTGATCATACTGTCTTTCCTGAACTGGTTGCACCACGATCCTCCCATCTTTAACAGTAGCTTGATTGTGTGGGTTAGATGCTGTTCTGAGGTTGTTGTTGGTTTGTGGGAGAGAATTCATGTTTTGACTAATCAGGAGAGCTAGTTGGTTAATGATGTTACCCACGTGTGCATCAGCATCAGCTTGTTTGAACATAGGATCAGGAATGAGTTTGTGATTACCATTACCCATGGGTATGACTTGTGAGGCTTTGGTTGTGATTCCGATGTTTGAGTAGAAGGCAGTTGAGTCATTAGGCGAGCTTGTCTCTCCCTGGTTGGTTTTGAACTGATTAAGAATCATTTTTTCAAACATAGCATGTCTCTCATTCTGAAGGAGGAAGGCATAAAGTTGCTCATAGTTTGTATTCTTCAATCCTTTAGTGAGCTTCACAGAGGTGACAAACTTGTGCCATTCGGGATTCATGTTGTTCACAAATTTTGAGTTCAGCTGAATGTTAGGCATAGTCATTCTGATGTTCCTCATATCATTCACCAACTTATGAAATCTCACATAGTACTCATAGACACTCTCATCTGGTTTCATCTTGAAGTGTTCAAATTCGTCATAGAGTTGTGATTCTCTGTCTTCCATAGTTAATTCAGAACCTGAGAGAAGCATCTTGACATTATCCCATACTGCCTTTGCTTCGGTGTTGTGATTGATCAGCTTGTAGATGTCTTTAGGAAGACCTTGAAGAACAATGTTAGAAGCCCTGATATCAGCATCGAATCTATTTTTCTCCTTATCATCAAGCTCATCATACATCTTTGGTCTGTCCATTCCGTAAATCAGAGTTCCATCTTCAACAGTATCAAGTACATCTCTAGTCGTCTCAACTCGATACGGTCCTTCATCAATGGATTTGAGAATGTTGACACCATTTTCCTTTCCAAGACAGTACAATCTGATTCGTTGAGCCCAAGAATCATAGTCAGTTCTGTCAAGCATGGGTGGACGAGTATCTGAACCAGCTGCTTGAACATCCTCGGCAACAGTGGAGATGATAGTGGAAACGTTGGTAGACATGTTAACAGATTATACGGGATTTTATAACTCTATGATTAAACCGGGAAATAGATTCTTTCACGGGATTTTACTAAATCAAGAGAAAACCGTAAACAATCACCCAAGTCGCTAGAAGATAATGCACCAAGTCGCTAACACCTAATTCGCTATACCACCAAGTCGCTAAAGTCCCAAGTCGCTAAACAAAGGCAAATCGCTAAGTAGTAACTCGCTAAGCCTCAAGTCGCTAGCAAAATTTTGGCAGCAATTCGCTAATCAAGTCGCTAAAGATTCAAGTCGCTAAATAGCAACTCGCTACTGACCAAGTCGCTAACACCAAGTCGCTACCCTTAGTGGAGAATCCACTACTTGTACTGTAAGTCGCTAAGACTAAGTCGCTAGCTTCAAAAACTGCAACTCGCTACAGAATTGTAAAGCAAGTCGCTACGAAGAAACAAATCCGTATGTCAAGTCGCTAGCAAGAAAAACAACATAAACATCACTTTTCAATCCAAAAACAACCCAACCAAGATGATTCAAGCTTACCAAATGAAAACCTAAACACTTATGATGATTCTAAACATAAAAGTACAAACAAAATCCAAGCTTTAACACAAGAAATCAACCAAATGATGCACAAACCACTAAACTTTTTCAAACTCAAAAACCACCTAAAAACCACTAGAAATCCAAAGATGTGCAAGATATGATCTAACCATGGCTCTTGATACCAATTGTAGGATATTAGTTTTCACATACACATCAAACCATAACAACAAGGTGCCGTATAAGTGGAATTCTAGAGAGAGAAAGTTAGAGGTTTAGGGAACTTTAGTGAGAGAAAGATAATTCTTATTATGAGCTCCAACTCCCTACCTTGGAAGGTAGAGAGTATTTATAGTCTTACATAAAACGCCACACAACGGGCTGTGGATCAGGCATACAGTGGGTAAAGACCCGTCCGTCCTCCACGGTGATACTTAACTAAATACTACTTAGCTTAAAATAACTACGACTACGAGCTTTCTAACGATTACATATACTTGAGGTGACCGACTCTTTAATACCTGGAATTTCTAATTCCTAACAGAAATCTTCTCTATTATGACCATTCTCATCAACATGCTTCATGCTTTTTCCATGTGCTTCAGTCATCAAGTGAACCGGGCTACCATTGATTGTTTTCTTATTCCACTTGCTCAACTATAATGACGATGGTGACATCATATGCTAATTTTGCGGGGGAGAAGTGTGAATAGAATACTTTTGGATGATTTCACTCATTTAGTCAAGAATGGCATCTCCGTATGCAATTCTTGAGGGGGAGAAGAAGTGTGAATTTTTTGCATTGTTGATTGATATTTGAGAATATAAATGGTCATACGGCTCTAAACTCATGTAAGAACCAAGCTCCTTCTTATCGGGTCATCTTCACATGGAGTTTTTCTCTTCTAAGAGCCGTTGGTTGACATCTTCACTCGGATTAATGAGTTTATCGACAAAGTGCTTCCGGTTAATGCTTCACGTATACATCAACATGATGATTCCGAACAATCTCTCTGTTCTTGTTTGATGTGATTGGTAGTTTGGTGTTACCATCTTGTGTGTTCGTTACGGCCTGATTGCTGATTTCCTTGATGAACATTTTTCTATTCTTGTTTGATTGGGAGGGATTTTAAGTTAAGGGGATTTGCAAGATGTAAGTTAATTGGGATGCTTTTTGGTGTGATGAAGATGTTAACTATCTATTCCCCAATTGAACAATCTTGAAGAAGGTCGAGTCTACAGTCGGTTCTACATTTTTTGCCACATGTTAGAAGACTAAAGACGAGTTGCATTTAACGATCTAAAGACTTTTTCTTAATCTGGGCATTTATCAAACAGATTGTCGGTTTAGGGGAGAGCACTAATTGGGTGAGAGTTATAAGTCAGATTCAATCCCCAATTAGACTTGCTCATATTCTTTAGCAGTGACTCCTCGAGACGTTGATATTGACTATTGTAATATTGCAGTTGCACAATTGAATAATAATCCGTTCTTTGGTATTCCTTTACCAAATCTTCACGGATTATTGTGCACTCTGTAAATCAACCACATGAACATTAAGGAAAATGACTACCTCATCCGCTTGAAGACATTATTGGTGAATCTTCCAGATCAGTCTCTATATGTATATCTTTAGGAAGATGGAATTGATGTTGAGGAATCATTTGTTCCGGTTCATTAAGTAGGACAATGTACATCCGGTTGTACATTTATTCACGTGTTGGACATTTTTCAAGTTGATTACTTCGGAGTTAATCATTTATCACTTATTTGAGATTGAAGTTGACTTTCACAAAGGCGTGTTCTTATTTGATAACTTGCTCGGGCTTAAGAATTTGAGTTGAAGACTTGGTTTATCTAGTTACCAGCAGTCGAGGTGGATGGTTGAAGACCTGGTTAACTATCACTATTAGGAGTTACTTTGTTTTACTCAGTGTCACACGCATATGACGGTGTGGATAATCACAAGAGGTGTTAATGTCTCATACTTTGTTTGGGTAGTGAGTAATTAGAGATTTGCTTAAAGCATAAATTCTCGACACCGTTCTTCCATCATTAGGTGCAAGCTTAAGATACAAATGTGGGGAAGTTGACCTCAGTTTCAAGTATGGTATATCGGGTTGTCTTCATCAGTGGTCACTTCAAATTGTCTACATAAGGGTTGATAAAAATAGTCAGAGAGAGTCTTCAGCATGTTGATTCTCACAAGAGATCAAGTGTTCTTCTCATAAAGATTTCAAGTATTTGGGCTTATACTATGTTGCTGATTATGAAGTGTCTAAACTAGCAAGGGGGAAGGAGACAAACACAAAGCGAGTAAACTTGATGAACTTAATACTTCTAAGTAACTGAAGATATCCCGGGAAGACAAATGTTATTACCGCAGAGAAACTCAAGGTTTGACTCATGGCGAGTAAACTTGATGAAGCTTAATACTTCTAAGTGATTGAAGATATCCCGGGAAAACAAATGTCATGACCGCAGAGAAACTCAAGGTTTTACTCATCAAGGCTTTTAGTGTTATTATTCCAACGACGTGGGGGAAGTGATGTAATAGAAAGTTTCTAAAGATAAAAGAGGCACACAAGTGAGGAGGCATTTGAGTACTTCGGGTTCTTGAGCTTCATACACAATCATCAGGAAAGATAAATGTGCATTGGGTGGTTGTATCATTTATTCTTTGGAAATCTATTTGTGTATTCGGGCTCTTGAGCTCTATTCTAAGAGACGGGCTGCATCAATCCAACTACTCGGGGGAAGTGGTTTCTTGACACCTTTTTGGAATGGATTGCGTCAGACTTCAGTGGTTATGAAATTTGAGAAGATTATTTATGAGTGGGATGATACGTTGCTATTCTTGTTGATGATATAACCCCGAACGGAGAACCTTGATTATCGTTCTTAAATGGAGCAGCGGGATTTATGATAATGGTGTCCTTCTTTGTGCACCTGGATAAGGAAAGCTTGAAATAGAGCTTCGAATCTGCTCATCTAATGGATCTTCGGTTTGGGGGGAAGCTGCCAAAGTCTCTTTTTCTCAAAGGCTCATGTTCTATCTTCTATTCTGGAGCATTGGAAGCTTTGGTGGTGAATGTTTAAGAGATGACGATTTCTTCTTCTACAACGGGGCTGTTCGATATCCTTATCTCGGTACTCGTATCATCATCTTCTTTAACTATATCATCTTCTCTATCTTTGTATATATTTATCAGAAAACCAAAATACAAAAATATAAAACCAACAAAAAGAAAATAGAAAAATATAAAACCTTTAAAAACCCATAAAAAATCAGAAAATTTAAAAATTCCAAAACTATGTTTTCTCAAGACATGTCTTCTGGTATCGATAACATCTGCGGTCTTAGAAATGTCATTCAATAATGGCACGGGACCATAGATGAAGTTCGAGCAGAAGGTGTAAATATTCTTTTTCGAAACATGTCACAATCTATGGCTTACAGTTATTTCAGACTGTAACCCGCGCTTCAAAAATGGTTTGCTATTATTTCTGATAGCAACCCGCTCTTTTAAAGAAAGGAAAGTGTTGCGCTAAAACAAATTTTCAAATATTTCGTGCACTTATCCTAAAACAAATTGAGGAAAGTAAGTCGAAGGACTGCTGTTCCTACTCAAATATTTTTCCTTCAAAAATTCTTCAGAAAAATATTTGTTTTATCAAAATGGTGGAAAATGAGTTGCTTGAAAAACAATCAGTTTCAGAATGTTTATAAAATTGAAAACTCAATCAATGACTTCAGCGCTTTTAACCTTTTCAGAAAAATAAGTCATTGATTGAGGGGGAGAATGTTTTCAAATTTATATCATCCAACGTACTTTCTTAATCATCCTACGTGCTTATCTGAAAAAATATAATTGCCTATGTTGAAGGACTAGGTTTCTAGGATATGATTGTTAGGTTTAGATGATTAGAGTTTGATGAACACATAATTCCCATACCTTATATGAACTGATCGATATGTTGAATTGACTTGAATTAGTCGATTGTTGTTTGGGTGATGTCGACCACCATATATCTGTATATGTGTTCACTAACGTATGCAGATATCATGGATATAAGAATGTTCCCCATCCGGATCTCACAATTGAAGATGATTGGATGCCGAAAGGAAATGGTAACTATATCTTGGGTTGACAAATGAAGAAACGGAGCTTAATTGGACTTCTATGGAGAGTTGGCATAAATGCAACGTAAGAGGTCTCACTGCATCAGCAGATGGTTTACTTCTAAGTGATTGAAGAAACGGAGCTTAATTTGACCTCAGTAGGCATTAAAATGCAACGAAAGAAGTCTTACTGCTTCAGCAGACGATTTTTCTTCCAAACCCTACAACAACAACAACAGAAGCTTCTCAACCACCTAACGTATCTTTGTGCAGGATACCATTTTTTTAAAAAAACAATTTTGAAAAATTGAATAAATTGTTTTGAAAATGGAAAAATATTGTTTTGAAAATAAATCGGATTCAATGTTTTGAAATCAACCGGACTTTATTTTGTCAAATCTTAAGTGATTTCAAATTAAATATTTTCAAACGATATTTCATCAAAAAGTCCGTTTTGTACAATAAGTGGTGATCTAAAGATTTAATGTTATGTCATGGTATGATTTTCTTTAAAATTCAAATATCTTACAAAATGAAATTTTTTCTGTTCTTGTTTGATTGTGAAATTGTTTTATTTTACTTAAAGATCGTTTAAAAACTATCATACCTGACACTAACAATCTTTAATGTCTATAGTTGGTCCATCTTAGTCAATTTCATAAATTAAATCTTGCCACGTCTTTCCCCTAAAACTTTTCTAAATGATTTAAATCATATGGGATCACAAATCTCAAATGGTTTGATATTTTTTATCAGGGGAGAGATCGTGATTTAAATCTCAAATCTGTTTTAATGGAACTGGTTTTAGTCCTTCAAAGGCACTCCTGCCTCCATGTGCCAAACAATTTCAAATACACAATACACATGTTGAGGAGGAGGATTTATCCAAAAACAAGATGAGTATTTAAACCTGGCCACATATTCTCCCATGTTTTCTAAACCTTATTAAATCACTTGGGATCCAAAATCTCAAAGGGTTTGATATTTTTGATCGGGGGAGAATTTGTGATTTAATAATGAAATTTGATAAAAGGTGATCGATTTGATTAAAATGTGCAGGCTGCTCTCTCATATGTGTTAAACGCTTTCGAATCTCGAAGCACATATTGAGGGGAGCAAATGGTTTCTTAATGGCTATTGTGATCGTGGATGTACTTTTAAAGAACTCTTTCCTCTATGTGCTAAAATAATTTTGAAATATCCAACGCACATATTGAGGGGGAGAATTTACCAAGAAAATCAAATGGCTTTTTCTATGAAAATTGTGATCAAAGAAAATATTTCAAAGTCCTCTTGCCTCCATGCGCTAAACAATTTCTAAATCATATGCACATGTTGAGGGGGAGGTTTTCTAAATGATCAAAACTATTAAGGTACAAAATGCTTTGATCTCGTATCACAAGTACCTTGATTGTTTTTCCAAATGATTTTTCAATTGGTTTCGAGAAGAAATGAACTATACCAAAGACCGACCAATTTTACTTTATGCATGGTGATATAAGGATGGTGAGGTTAGGTATTTGTTCCCATGATCCGCCAGAACCGGA
The DNA here is from genome assembly GCA_019973895.1 of Chrysanthemum seticuspe. Classification (NCBI taxonomy): domain Eukaryota; kingdom Viridiplantae; phylum Streptophyta; class Magnoliopsida; order Asterales; family Asteraceae; genus Chrysanthemum; species Chrysanthemum seticuspe. Next base: position 294,646,393 of record BPTQ01000005.1, read on the forward strand.
GGGATCTACCGAGGGACAATCCACTAGATAGTGTAGAAGTCCTTAGGTATGATGAAAAAAGGAGAAAAGTGAGATATGGGAAGAGTGCGGACAGAGACTGAGCTGGTACTGGAATAAACCCAACAAGGTTCTAGTTATGAAGTCTCGGTAAGCACTAAAGGGGTTGAAGAATGAAAAAGAATTAATGTGAAAAAGGGTGAAAAGAAATAGCCCTCCAATAATTCAACCTTAGGGCAGAAACCGGGTTCAATACATATGCTACTGGTTGTTACCAAGGTAACGGTATTGAAGACAAGACGTCATGGACCCAGTGACGCACAGCACTAACCTTCCCAAGCTACTCAAGTTCCTCTTAAAAGGGCTTGTTTCATTCTCACGGGGAACCGACGTAATCTATCGACTTTCTCTTAGAGATTGTTGATATTGAAGAAGGAGACCCTCTCCCTAGTCTCCGATATAGGAACCAAATATGCACAAATTGAGTCTAGAGCCAAGAGATCATCCACAATATCTCATTAGGACACTAAATTAATGAAGACTTGTTGTTTCACACAATGTGGAAAGTAAGAATATATTAAGAGTCCTACGCATTATCCTTGTGGTATTGCCAGAACATCCGAGTGATATGAAAATATTCACGATGAAGATGGAAATCCTTCTAGAGCCAACATCAAACAAGCTCTTGGTGGGTGACATGTGAGATCTTGCAAAAGATCAAGCTTGTGACAACTGGATAGAAACAATGGGGTGATTCAATCTTGAATCAACCTTGGTCCAGGAAAAGGATTGACGGATACCTTTGAAAAACTGGTCGTTGTGCTCAAAAACTCTTTTCTCTAGCACTTCGACGGTGTATTATCTTCAAAATCAAAAGGGTATTTATGATTAAAAAATGATTTTCTTCTTCTAAACCTTCGTCGTATTGCAAAACTCTTTCTCTTAAGCAGTACGCGATTGTTTTCAAATCATTTTCTATCAATCAGTAAATCTCAATTTGCTGGTTCACTCACTCCGTGTTGTCTTCTTTGAGACGTTCCGGTTTGAGAACGGCTAGAACAGCTGCGAAACCCTGTCAAGGAGATTCTTCGGAATCCTACCTGATCACAGGCAGTACTTGTACTGGTCAACGGGGAACCATGGGCCGTGTACCTCAATTCAGCGAAAGTGATCAAAGACACTTTCATGTGTTTTATTGCTAACTGTTGTTTGCAGGTACATTTGGACGGTTGCAGCTGATCAGAATTGAGGAGTTAATCCATAGCCGCATGCTCACAGCATCCACACTTAATTGAAGAAATCATGACTTGTGCATATCTACAGAACCTGGCTCAGATATTTTTATACTATGCTTCTGCTACGCTGCTGCAAATATCTTGAACCAGTAAAAGCTTCCGCTACTCTGATGGAAAGATGTCATGATTCAAAAGTGTGAGCATGTCGGTCCAAAAGTCACAACATCACATGAAGGCAACACAACTATGGATGATCCAGAGAGATTTGTCGTGGCTGATGATCTCAATGAAAGCTCGAAGATCATCAAAGATGTGGATCAGTTAAAGGCCTCCACTTAAATTACAAAGCATTCGGACTTTGAAGATGCACTACTTTAGTACAAAGATTGCGGAATTGAAGAATTGAAGTCTACGAGCTCAAGAACAAAGATAAAATAGAATGCTAAGATTCGAAATGTAAAATATGGGGTGACCTCCCTTAGGGGGAGATTGTTAGGAATTAGAAAATTCCATAGTGAAGAGTCGGTCACCCCAAATGTTATCTAGCTTAAGTTAGCTCGTAGACTTGTCGTTAGTTACGTTATTTAGTAGTTTATTTACTAGTTTGTAGCGTAGTATAGTGTAGTGCAACACCGTGGAGGAAGGACGGGTCTTTACCCACTGTATGCCTGATCCACAGGCCGATAGGAGGTCGTGTATTCTGTAACTATAAATACCCCTTCCATCCATGGAAGGGGTGGTGCTTCTCATTCAATCTAATATTCCCTTTGTGTAAACCTCTAGCAAGAACACCCTCTCTCTCTACTAACTCTCTAACTATGGCAAACATGTATTTTGATCATCCAAGACCACCCGAATCATCAACACAATAAATATTACGATCCTTCATTTTTTGTAAGTATACACAAAACGCTATCTGAACAAGGTAGTTATAAAAGCTATATTTCGGAGTGATGTGAAGCAGCATCCATAACACTTGTAGTCAATAAATGATTTGTTACTCCACTTGATATGTGCAGAAAGATACCATGGCGCCTCTCTAGATTTATTTAGATAATTGTTTGGCCAAACCCAAAGGGTAATGCAAGATGATTCTTGATTACATTTGGCATATCTGAATTAAAATCTATAACGAGATTCTAAATGGTTAAACTATATGGAATGATTTGAGATCCATTATCCATGGTTTAACGGTATCTATAACAAAGGATGATTAGAGCAAGACATTGAATGACCATGCTACTGAGGAACTTTTATGAAACTATTCTCTCAGACACTTTTAGTTAAAAAGCGAGTGAGAGCGTTGCTAGGAGTTTCCGTCGTTAGTTTTGTGTGCCATTCGACACACCAACTCGCAAGTGAGAGCTGTTGGTTTGTGGGAGTTATAAACACGACAAAACAACTAGAAGTGTGTGAGCCGATGGGGGCACACACAATAAACACGAGTATACGTGTCGAACGTAATATAACTTGAATATTTACCCAATATACATGCATGCACTTGACTCGATATTCTGTACGACCCATGGACAGATTCTTGATGGACTTAGGTCGGGTTGGAGCAGCCTTAGGCCTTGGGATCCAACTGATCGAGCAAGATGAAGTGAATGGGTTTGGTTGGGCTTTTTGATTGCTGACCATGTTAAAACCCAAAACAAGGGCGGTTTAGTTTTTTGATATAAAATCAAACGCACCCTTCCTCACCTCTGGATGATACGCATAATATTATCCTATCCCTAAAACATAACCGATCCACTTTATGTTCATGTAATACCCAATCAGAATTCAACTTGAATTCGATTAGGATTTATAGAATGTTTTATTCAATCCTTACTTGCAACGAATTCAAGGTGTTTAAGGTTTGAGCAATTGGTGTTTGTGTTGTCCAATGTTTCCTGGTTGAATTGTATTGGCAGCAAAGTGGTTGGTTTACTGTTCGTGAACTTCTAGGACTAAAGGGTGGATGATATAGGATCTTTATATCCGATATCGGGTGATATATATATTCTGCTTGTTGGCAGATTTTCATTCTCGGACAAAGAAGTAGAAGTGTTCTTGGTGGGCTTTTTGTTTGAGCTATTCATGTGATTATCAAAGGGTTGATTGGGTTTTATATTACGTTCTCGACTAGCCTTATATCGAACGTATACGTTATCGGGTTTGTGTGTGATACTCATTGAGGCATCTATTTTAGATGCTTAATTTCGTATTGGTTTTATTGTCCGTTACACTTGCGTTCAAATAGCCATGAAAGGTTAGGTTTTCTTTTATCTCTTTTATTAATTAATTGTTTATTATACTTGTTAAACTAATTGCGATTACTAGATCCATATCCGCTACGTACTCGTATGCGTTAAATGGTTAACGTAGTTCTAAAATCCCTACAATTAAGTGGGCTTTATTTTTTTAGTATAGTTATAATGATCACTTTTTGAAGTAACGAGGATGGCTGTGGCCCGCCGCGTTGCGGTGGGGCATCGATTATACGTTTAAATGGGTATTAGTTTTTGGTAACATGTTAAAGACACGACGTGCGTTTCCAGAATTTCATTTGTTAGTTCTTTTGTCATCTTGGACCGGTATTTCTTGGTTTCGTAGATTTTTTTTAATTATAAATATGTGCTAGCAATTCTAAATTTAGTCGTATGAAACGATTTTCAGTCGCAATATTTGGCTTGTTTTATTTGTAATCCAGAGGCTTTTTTGGAGGTTTATTTTTTATTAAAGAAATCGCTAGATATCTCTATCTTTAAAATAATTATATAATAAACTTTAACACTTTTTATAAAATCGTACATATGTTAAAAGTATATCAATATTGGACTCGTTTTGTTTGTAATCCATAAGCGTTTCTAACGGTATATTTTTTATTGACGAAATCGCTAAATATTTGCAGATATTTTGTAAATAAACTTTGTTATATAAAAAATGATAATTTATATATAATTTAAAGTTTCATAGAAACGTACGTCTTTGATCCTTGTATTTTAAACAAATTTTAGAATAATTTTTAAAGCTATTCGTTAGGTTAAGGGTACATTATGAAAGTTCTTTTATATAAAAACTATATATCCATAAAACTTCAACATTTTTTTTATAAAATCTTACGCATGTTTTAAGTGTATGAATATTGGGTCTCGTTTTCTTTGCATCGAAAGACCTTTTCGCATGTACTTTTTTTATGAAAGAAGACGCTAGATACATGTTAGATATTTGGTAGATAAAATTTGTTATATAAAAAAGCTAAAAAATTTAGGGTAGTTTTCGCAAGCTGTTAGATAGTTGGGGTTGTGTTTTGTAATTACATTTTTTAGGTGGGCCTCTTTTTTTGGGCCGGTCATTTGTTTTGGCTTGTGGTAAACGACGTACCATGGTGTATTATGTGTGTTATAAATAATTAACTTAGGTTAATAATCCCATGCATGCATAACTCTTTTCCGATCCCCTTCTTATGTACGTCCAGCCATCTTCTTGTTCCTCAGGTTGTTGATCAAGAAAGTATAAGGTAAGTTGCACTTAGTTTTCTTCTCTGAGTTTGTCCTATCACTTCTTTCGAGCTCATGTTTTCTTGAAAAATAGCATCTCAAATAGAGTTAATTGCTTTGACGATACCTGCATGCATGTATGTTTTTAGTTGTAGCTTAAATCATGCACCATAGCACCAACGCAATGGAAAAGTACCACCAATTGGAAAATCTTGGACATGGATCGTTTGGGGTTGTTTTTAAAGCGTTCAATAAACAAACGCATGAAGTGGTTGCGATCAAGAAACTAATGACAAAGTATTACTCAAAAGATGATTGCATGAACCTAATGGAAGTTAAGTCACTCGTCAAGATGCAGAACAATCATCCTAACATCATCCGCCTTAAAGAAATCATCAACGAAAACGAAACATTGTTCTTGGTATTCGACTACATGGAATGCAATCTCTACCAACGTATGATACAACATGAGAAACCCTTTTCTGAAACCGAGATTAGAAACATGTGCTTCCAAGTATTTCAAGGTCTTGCATACATGCATCACCGCGGCTACTTTCATCGTGACCTTAAACCTGAGAACCTTCTTATAAACAAAGATATAGTTAAGATTGCTGATCTTGGTCAAGCTCGTGAGATGAATGCTCAACGACCATTCACCTATAATGTTTCAACAATTTGCTATCGTGCCCCTGAGGTTTTTCTACATTCGCCAGTGTACAATTCTGCGGTTGATATGTGGGCAATGGGTGCAATAATAGTTGAATTATTCACCCTCACACAAATATTTGAAGGTTCTTCTGAAGCAGATGTGATGTATAAGATTTACAGTGTTTTAGGCACCCCAACAAATAGTACGTGGTCCGGAGGACTCGATCTTGCAAAGAATATGTGTTATCGGTTTCCAGATCTTCCCGGTGCGCGGTTTTCTGACTTATTACCAAATGCAAGCCCGGAGTTGGTGAATCTTGTTGCTACACTCCTTTCATGGGAACCGAGCTATAGGCCAACAGCCATCCAGGCGCTTCAACATCCTTTCTTTCATAGCTGCTATTTTATTCCACCAACCGTCCGCCTTCAAGACACAAGTTTTACTCTCCTTAATTCCGTGCCACTCGTGTTCAAAATGGCGATGCAACGTGAGTTGATGAAGAAGACAAAAAGTTTTACAAGTTGCGCGAGTTCTTTGGAAAGGGTGGATTTTAACGAAGATCTGAGTTATTTTCTCCCGAAAGATCTATTTGTGTAATGAAGTACACGAAGTAGTAGTTTGTTTTGGCTATTGAAAATCTGCAGTTAATGTGGTTTGTTAGTTTGTAATGAACCTAATCTATATATGATTTTGCTTATGTTGGATCTGGTTTGGTGAATCAACGGTACGTAATTAATGAAATGTCAAATTTCTTGTATGATTATCCATGTTGAATTAATTAGTATCCAAATTTTCAAGTTCAAATTTGCATGTTTAATTGAAGACCAATTAAGTCTTGAAGAAAGTTTAACAACTTCCTCACAGGTTACTCCCCACGCACACGCTTCCCCTTTTTTCATTCCATGTTTTGAGTATTTGTTCTTAAAGACTAAGCTAGTGGTATTTTTTTTTTTGAAAGGCAATAATTTAATTAAAACAAAACTAGCAAGAAGCTAGAAAGTCCAAAGTACGTCGATGAAACACTTGACTAACACGAACCTAACAATACAACGACCCTAAAATAAACATCGTGAATAACCAAACAATCAAAAAATAAACTCTACCATCTCATCCTGAAAACGCTAACCACTCAAGGGCAATCACCTTGTAAGAAGTATGGAACAAATGGAAACCACAACGTAACCACGACCACAACCACAACTTTGACCCTTGTACAAAACTCACCGAAATCTCAAACAAACCATATTGAACCACACTATCAAAACAGGGTGGTGGCATGACGAGATGCAGAAAGAGATGATGGAGATATACCCTCAATTGTTCGAGAACCACAAGTTCAAATAACTGCCCTTGATCCTTGTTAAACGACCTTATCCGTACAACGAATCCTAAACGCGACCTCACCCGTATACAACAAACTCGAACATCAATCCCATAGCCCGAGACATCACCACGAGCTCACAACCACAATCTCAACCACCACGACCTCAACCACCTCGACCTTACAACCCCAACGACCTCACCATCACCACGACCTCACAACCCCAAGACCTCACAACGCCAAGACCTCACAACCACCACGAACTTAACCACCACGACCTCACAAACAACACCACGACCTCACCATTACCACAACCCCACGACCTTACCATCACTACTACCTCACAACCCCACGACCTCACCATTACCATAACCCCCACGACCTTACAACCACCATAACCTCACAATCACCACTACCTCACAACCACCACGACTTCACCATCACCACTACCACTACCTCACAACCACCACGACCTCACCATCACCACTACCTCACAACCACCACTACCTCACCATCACCACTACCTCACAACCACCACGACCTCAACATCACCACTACCTCACAACCACCACGACCTCACCATTACCACAACCTCACAACCCTACGACCTCACAATGACCACGAACTCAGAATCACACGACTCACCATGACAGGACCTCAATATCAGACGACCTCACCATCACCAACACCACGACTAACCATCA